>CM057825.1:21934321-22561144 GCA_030068075.1 Paguma larvata | reverse complement strand
CCACTCCCTTCTTGTGGTAACACACCCCAGCTCCATGGTCATAGTGAGAGCTTGTGATCAAGGCTGGGAAAGCCAAGGTCTCCTAACTTTACATTAATCCTGCAAGTTATCCAGGCTTTGGCTAGTCATTACAAAGGATTTTTCCAACTGTGGCCAGAAAATTGTAAATATGTCTCCGCCATCCCAGCTTTCTCTGTCCAAAGAATGGCACAGTTATTCCCTTCACATGATCAGAGTAAAAACTCTTTCCTTCATACCCCTTATTTAATCCATCAGCAAGTCCTGTCAGTTTTTTTCCAGGATATCCCAAATCTGCTGACTTCTCCTGGCTTCCAAGTCTCTACTCTAGTTTTGGGCTACCGTGTCATGGGTTTTGTGTTTTGTTCTTGTCTTGCTGAAAGCCATTGTCATAGAGGCAAATATATTTTTAAATCATAAATCAAATCATGTAATTTCTCAGCTCATAGTTATCCAGTGAAATTCCGTAACATATCAATGTCCACACTTCCGTGGTCTTATAAGCCTATACTTGGTTGTCCTTTGCCTACTTCTCCAAACTCATCTACCTCACTCTCTTGGGTTCAACATTCTTGCTCTTCCTTAAAAAACGTGCTTTCCCTATCCTTATATTCACTCTTTCCTCTGACAGAATTGATCATTATCCAAACCTATCAATGGCTTCCTCCTTTATTTCTCTCATTTTTTTCCTCCAATATCATCTCCTCAGAGGCAACACTTTGCTGTATGAAAATTGCCCCTTCTTCTCATGCATATCACCTATCAATCTCTGTACATTATTGGTTCACAGCAATTAGCACTCCCTCATAGTTATATGTTTATTGTCTTACTTTCATTAAGATGGAAGTTCCACAAGGGCAGGGAACTTCTCTGTCTTTTTTACTGCTGTTGTTCCTAGGGCCTGGACATACACTGAATTAGATCCCCACTGCATAAGGATGGTCAGGCTTCAGAAGAACAGACTGATGCCACCAAGCAGAAGGGTTAGCAGAGGGAGAGAACAGGTGAAGCTTTAGTTCCCAGACTCATCCCAACTAGCTCTACTCTATCTTTTTCATCCATTGGTCAGGTGAAACAAAAAAGTCTTCTTTTTCTCTTTAGTTAATTTGAATATGATTTCTGTCACTTGAGATGAAAGATCACTCATTAATAGCCAATTAAAGATTCAGTTTCAAGACTCAAGGCATTTTTGGAGGAAATCCATAAAACACCATAATTATGTGCCCAGAACACTGTAATAAAAAATATGTATAGCACAAACTTTTCATCTTCCAAGTTAATGTCTGGAATCACAGTGGGCCACTATTATTGACTATATACTCAAAGACCTTTCCCTCTTCCGTTGAGTATTTTGTTTTTTGTATAATTGTGTATTCCCTTCATCTGCTGGATGAACTACTCAGCGTTGGCTGCTGCTTACACTTTGTAACCTTTCCCTTACCCTTCCATATTTTCAGATCATTTCAGAGTTGTGAAGGAAATTCTAATAAAAACTGAGTTCACTTGGCTTCTGTCTCCTACACACTATGCAAATAATACATAAACCATATTCTTTAATACCTTTACTCTATCCAGTTTTAAAGCAGACTGGTTATCCACCTATCCACAGCCCTGATTTTGCCTAATTTTGTTTTATACAAATGTTCATATGGAACATTTATGCCTGCATTCCAAGCAAAGTGATGATTTCATAGAATTCCACATGTCTGACCACACTCAAAATATCCTTGTAGCAATGGAAGTCAGTCTATCCAAGCAAGAAGCTGTGTCAAAGCCAGGGCCAGAGACCACCTGCTAAAATCCTGCATCAAACTCAAGGAAGCAAGTACATGTCTATAACTGAGTTCTCCGTTGTAGCACTATTATCGACTTTTGGGGCTAAATATTCAATACACAAGAGTTGTCCTGTGCATTGGTATCTTGTTTAGCAGCATCTCTGACCTCTACCTACTAAATTCCAGTAATATCACCTTTGTGAAAACCAAATTACCCAGATTTTAACAACTGTCCCCTACTGAAAATTAAGTCCATCCATTTGATATATTAATGTCCCTTCAGAAGTCCTGAGTATGTGAGGGTCCCATTTCTTTAGAGAGTTGTACCAGTTTTCACAGTCCTGGACTTTATAACCCAATATGGATCTATGAGGAATGAAACTGGCAGGTTAATGTGTTTTGTTTATAGATTTGAATTTTAAAAGGGGGTCTATTTTCTTCAGAGTTCCATGCCTAATCCCATGGTTAAGGTTAAACTTTTTCACTTACAATACCTTTTGTGATAGAGCTCAGGTTTGTTTCTCAAACCTAAGTCCTTGCTATTCCTTGGCATATTTCATACCCAGCCATATCATTTTTTTATTCTATGGGGAAAATAAATGCTTTCTAATATTTCCATTTCATTCACAAATGATGTTGCCTTTGCCTGAAAAACTCTTCCCAACCTTCCATTTTTTTTTTCTGACGTGTTAATTCCTGTAACATTGGAAAACTTTCCTCAACTACTGTTCTTTTCTGACACTCTCGCTTCTCTGATTCACCAACCCTTAGAGATTATTCTGTCTTATAAATATCAGTTGTCTTTTTTAAACTCATCTCCTTTGAAGCACTTGAGAGTCATTTACAAGTATATTTGATTTAGAATTAGGAAAGAAATTAAAACAAATGACTAGAACTATAAAGATTCAGGCTCCTTTTCTTCTAAGATCTGTTTCATCAATTTACCAGAAATACTTACCTAGATACTTTTAATAGCAACCTGGCTTTCTCCGCCATCTAGAATACCCTGTAACTACTACACAAAATTTCCTTGTAATTGAGAGGTCCCTGAGCTTACATATCAGTGATTTTATGGTAAATCTACCTTTTTAAAATTTATCTTTGTGTCTCAATGACCAGTACAATGTTTGGATCATAGGAAAAAAATTAATACATATTAGTTAACAGTGTTGATTTTACTTAACGGTTAAAAAAATCTTCTTACCTTTTATTATGTTCTAGAAAAAGACTTACTTTAAAGGAACCACCCTTCCCAGTAGGATTTCACTAAGAGTCATGGATGCCCCTACCTTGTTTATATAAAACAAGGTCAGATACAGCCTTGCCAATTTTCTTTTTCTTTTTCTTTTTGTCTTTTCTTTTCTTTTCTTTTGCCTCAGAAGTGACTCGTTGAACTTCTTGTCTCCACTGATCACTTAGAACAAAATGATTGCAAACTAATTTTGGTTAAGCTTCTGTCTTTCTTCCAGGGCTCTGAACTTTGACTCATTTTTAAGCCCAAGCCAACATTTAGCCTCTCCCAAGAATAGACTGGACTGAGGGTAAAAGATCATGTGGCCAACTATTCTATCATGCCAGTTGCCCACTCTCGTTCTTTCTAGTTTTGTTTACTCCTTTCTGTAAAAGAAAATTGTCTAACTCTCAGGAAACTTGCAGTTTTTATGATCTTCCTTTCAAGTCCAGGTTTGTTTTATTTGACAAAGGATTTACTGGGGAGAAAAGAAAAAAAAAGACAGAAAAGAAAAGGAACAAATGAAGTAAACTCTTATCAAAGCAACCAGCTTCCTCTGTAAGTCTTTATAACGTGACTGTGCTTTTCCTGATCCCCTGTGCACTCTGCTGTTTGACACTGTCCACCTGCCATGATCTACTTCTCTGTCAGTCATAACTGTCAACATTATCACATGGTTCTCACCTCTCATTTCCTTTTGGCTGAAATCTGACCTTCCACATGACTCTGTGTAGATCCTAATCCTTTCAGACTTTTTGCTGGCTTAGTTCCCCGCAAAAAAAAACCTGACCTCCTTTCTGTAGCTAAAATTAAGGAGGCCTAAGAGATAACCAGTGGTAAAAAGTTAGAGGAAGACCATTCCAGATGCAAACAATTGTATGTAAAGTCTTGGATATAGGAATTTGAAATTCATGCCAGAATACAATATAATTCTTAATTTTAGTTTAATCTGAAAGCATAAATGAAAGAGATTGGAGATAGTCATGTGATAGCCTAAATTGGTAGAAAGGAGTAATTGAACTTGATATAAAAGACCCAGATAGTAAAATACTTGATCGTGAAGGGGACGTGACAAAAGTGTTTAAGATACTAAGTTACATGGAGGTGGGGAGAAATTGGAAAGCATGAGGGAAAAAAAAGACAGACTGAGAAAATAATGTAGCTAGAAGGTGATCAGGATTCTGATTTACATGGTGTCTGTAAAAAAGAAGCATGTTAGGAATGGATATTGATTGGGATGAAGATCATGAACTCTGTTTTTTATGTATGAAATTTCAAATATTGGCAAAATGCACAAACAGTATTACCCTATAGTGAATGAAAAAGTGCTAAAAGTGTAATTTGAAAGATATTTAAGTCCTGTCATTCAAAATCGTTGAACTTGTTCTATAATTCTCAAAAAGAAATTCTAGAGTGCAGTATATCTCTGCTGTACAAATGTTTTTTCTCAAGTTTGTGGTGAAACTGCAGTATTTTTTCTCTTTCATAAAATGTATTAATTGAATTCTTCTCTGATTTTACAATTTCTTGTTAAATATAGAATGCAGACAGGCGTACGTAACACCAAATATCTTGAACATTTAAGAATGGTTAACATTTGAGAACACTTAACATTAAGTACAGTTTTCAGCTTACTCTTCCATTGGTTGAAATTGTCGTGTTAAAGAGATATGGATAGTAATATTCTGCATAGATACCCTACATAGGTACAGGGTATATAAAAATGTGATTAAGTTAGTATTAATTTATAAGATGATTTTTACAATCATTATTTTATAAATTAACAAATCAAACTTCATCAGACATTGAAATCTATTATTTCAGGTAAGGAACAATGATTATAAAAGCCAAGTGGCAGATTTAATATAACCTCACATTTTAATAAAAGTGTTACTAAGTTTAGTTATTAAAAATTCAAAAAGGTTAACATTTTAGATATAAAAAGAGTAAGGCACCAATCGATTTAATGGGAGATAAAGGGTAACAACACAATGCTCAGACCTTAAAACTCCAATTATTCCTATACCTGTGCACACATTAGGCAGTCATATTTTAGTGCTATCCATGCCTCACTTGTCTTGCTGCCTCTTATCAAACCTCCCATTTGCATTTTAATTGACTTGGGGAAAAGCAACGGGAAAAAGAAAAAGAAGCTGTAAAATTAAAGAAAGTGCTCTGCATATTTGAAAGCACATAAGTGACCCTCTCTGGCAATGTTATGCCAATGCTTTAAACACCATTATGCTCCAAAAGTCAAAGCCCTGTCAGTCTAGCTGTTTTTAAATTGTCACTTACAAACCTAAATACCTTTCGTGAAAGTTTGTCACCACTCTTAAGAATGCTTATACGTACAAGAACCATATGAGACATACTTGAATAAATTCCCACTAGGTCATACACACTTTCCACATGGTAAAAGAATAGGCACAAAATTGTTTGATTATGTTTCACAGTCAGTATAAACTTCAGTTTTCCCTTCTGAAAATGGGGATGGCAAGAATGACTTTATAAGACAGCTATGAGAATAAATGAAAAGTTAATATCTGAGCATGTTCAATAAAGTATACCCCATAGGCTCTCTGAAAGTTGATTCATGGCGTTTTGCCATGACTCCCAAAGTGGTTTTGAAGCTACATCTGGGGCAGTGGTTCTCAAAATTCTTGGTCTTAAAACTCTTTCATACACTTAAAAATTATTGAGAACCCTAAAGATCTTTTGCTTATTTAGCTTCTTTCTTTTAATGCTTACTGTATTTTAAAGTTAAATGTCTATATAACTTAAAAAATATATACTTATTAATTTATTTAAAATGACTATAAAAAACTCATTACATCCTAATGTTTTATTTTCAAAACAAACAGAAAAGGAATAGATTGGTGTTGTTTTACATTTTTCAAATCTCTTTAATGTCCAGCCTAAGAGTTCTAGATTCTAATATCTTCTTCTGTAATTAGTCTTTTGTGATACTTTGTTTTGTTGAAGCATAGAAAGAAATAAAGACTCACACAGATTTGTGGTTTGGAAAAGGAAGATCTTAAGGTGTCGTTGAAAGGGTCTTGAGGACTCCTGAAGTCTTGAAACCACACTTAGAGAATTGCTGGTCTGAGGAATTGAAGCAATGGCGAGGAGAACAGATGGTTTCTAGCATTGGCTTCATGCCTTATCTGGGGAAATGGGATAGGAAAGTTTGGAGACCTAGAGATCTATCTTTTGCCTTCAGACTGTCTTTAACCTGGTTGTCCGTCCATTGCCCTGGTAGAATCCATGTGTACTTTGGTCCTGCCAAGAGGACCAGAACTCTAGTCTGCATTCATTCGACAAAGCTGGGAAGGGAGAATAAGAGTTGCTGGTATAACACATTCATGCTGTGGAGGTTTTACTATATGACATTTTGGGGGACAATGTGCTTTGATTATTATTAAATACCAAAAATCCTTGATATATGCAGATTTAAGTTTGCTGCTTCACAAGTGGTCCTGAGGCTGCATGGCACGTAACATGTATAACTTTGTGGAAGCATGAGCTTGGAACAGGCCTCGAGGCCAAAGTGCGAGGATGAGTGAGTCACACAATAAGTGAGCTTAGCAAGTCTTCAACATCTCCATCCAGACAGAATTTACTGATGGCCACTCTTTTTAGGAGAAATTCTAGAATAATTAAAATCACCGTTAGGAGTCGTGGGATTTGAGAAAGTATGACTGTTTTGTGAAAAATGGCCTCGTGGATTTGAAAAACCAATACCAGTCTTGGAATAGAAACGAAGAAAAGGCGAAGCCACGTATCTAAATTATGGACCTAATATTCATGAAATAAAGATCCAAGCAGAACACTTAAAGTTAAGCTTTATTGCATTTTATAAGGAAAATTAAATATAATTGTTATAATCAAAAATTTGGGCATTTGAAAATGTCGAAAAATCTGCTATGTTAAATCAGCATTTACATTTAATGTTAGAATAATCAATGTTGTTTTTAGTCTCAATTTGGTGTAGTTTTGAAATCTTTGGTTAAAATCTAATCTTTAGGAGAAGGTGAAAAGTATTAACAATTATAATGTGTAGTATTTATAAGAACTTTATAAGATTAGATAGAAACAAGTGATCAGATAAGGATATTTCCAGGTTTTATGCATGTATAAAATACATACATACATATTTACATGTTTTCTATTTATGTGACATTTCTTTTTTTTATTGTTTTTAATCTTTATTTATTTTTGAGAGAGAGAGAGAGACAGAGACAGAGCATTAGCATGGGAGGGGCAGAGAGTGAGGGAGACACAAAATCTGAAGCAGGCTCCAGGCTCTGAGGTGTCAACACAGAGCCTGACGCGGGGCTCAAACTCACAGACCAGGAGATCATGACCTGAGCCGAAGTCGGACGCTTAACTAACTGAGCCACCCAGGCACCCCTGTTTATGTGACATTTTCTATGCTGTCTGTAACTTAAGATGACCTATGAAACAGTATTTAAAAGATTTAGAACAATCACTTGACATATATAAAGTGCTATGTAAGTTTTTCCTATTTTTATACTTTCTTACAAATACCAATTGTGCATACACACAAAAGATGACAAGAAAAAATAGGATAATTTATTGAGTTTCTTCTCTGTGCCAGTTACTATTTTAGACAATGGGGATACAGTGTCTACAATAAAACTGGTTGGTGTATGTTACATGGCACAGAATTGTACTCCATAGAAGTATTCACTTAGAAAAAATTTTTCTAGTTTCCCTCCTTATGTTTAGTGTACTTACATGAATTTACTCTCAATAAAATAAATTATTCTGTAGATGATTATCTCTCTCTGAAATAAGAGGCCAGCTATTCCTTTAAATGCCATTTAGGGGTGATGGAAGCTTAAAGAATACAAATCTTATTAACAAATTTAATGGACACGAACAAAGATAATTTAGAAAAAACAATTAGCAGGTTTACCTTCTGGAAAAACATTAAATTTTAATTATTATTTTTTACTGATACTCATTTTGATAGTTTATGTTATAAGCAAATTTTATACATATTGATGGAAACAATGCATCAATATTTACTTTAAAGAACACAAGATTTACAGTAAGATGCTTAAAAATAGAAGACTGTAATATGATTTCATGTCAAATTTAGTTTAAACTTTATTTGAAGTGATTAAAAAGACTTTTTTTCAAAGTTTTTTAAAGTTTTTATTTTGATCCAGTTAGTTAACAAACAGTGTTATATTAGTATCATGTATACAATCTAGTAATTCAACACCTCCATACATCATCCTGTGCTCATCACCTATTTAACCCATGACCCCTACTCTCCTCCCTTCTGGCAACCATCAGTTTGTTCTCTATATTTAGGAGTCTGTTTCTTGATTTTTCTCTCTCATTTTGTCTCCTTTGCTTGTTTGTTTTGTTTTTTAAATTCCACACTTGAGTGAAATCATATGGTACTTGTCTTTCTCTCAGTGATCTAGTTCACTAAGCATCATTAACTCTAGCTCCATCCATGTCATTCCAAATAGCAAAATTTCATTCTTTTTATGGCTAAATAATATTCCATTATCTATGTATACCATACCTTTTTTATCCATTCATCATTTGTTGGACACTTGGGCTGCTTTCATATCTTGGCTATTGTAAACAGGGGTGTATGTATCCCTTTGAATTAGTATTCTTGTATTCTTTGAGTAAATGCCTAGTCATACAATTGCTAGATCATAAGGTAGTTCTATTTTTAACTTATGAGGGATCTACATACACATTGGTTGCACCATTTTGCATTCCCACCAACAGTGCACCAGTGTTTCTTTTTCTCCATATTCTTACCAACACCTGTTATGTCTTGTATTATTGATTTTAGCCATTCTGACAGGTGTGAGGTGATATCATGTTGTAGTTTTGCATTTCCCTGATGATTAGTGATGATGAGCATCTTTTCATGTGTCTATTGGCCGTCTATGTGTTTTCTTTGGAAAATGTCCATTCATGTCTTCTGCTCATTTTTTAATTGGATTGTTTATTAGGTTTTGAGTTTTATAAGTTCTTTATGTGTATGGGATACTAACCCATTATTGGATATGTCATTTGCAAATATCTTCTCCCATTCAGTAGGTTGCCTTTCAGTTTTATTATTTCCTTTGCTATGCATAGTTCTTTGTTTGATGTAGCCTAAATACTTTATTTTTGTTTTTGTAGCCCTTGCCTTGGGAGACATATCTAGAAAGAAGTTGCTATGGCCTATGTCAAAGAAGATACTGCCTGTGTTGTCTTCTAGGATTTTTATGGATTCAGGTCTTGCATTTAGGTCTTTAATCCATTTTGAACTTATTTTTGTGTGTGAATGAAACTAGACCACTTTCTTACACCATATACAAAAATAAATTCAAGCTCAAGCTTTATTATCAGTAACTATCTAAACTTTATAAAGTTTACACATATTTAGAAAGCCTTAAATCCTTGATCCACATGGTCTTTTATCAAAGCTGTTTAGAACCTTTACCAAAAACTCAGCCTTGTCTTTTAGTTTACCCACAGACATCTAGGACTTCCTTCATTCTTGTCACTGGTTCTATACATGATTTCAGATATTGGAGATTATCAATGTACTATCTGCTTGAGATATAGGATCATTTAACATTGGATTAATTTCAAATACATTTGAACTTGTTAATTTTTTATCAATAAAACCCTCTATATTCTAGTAGGGAAAGACTTATTTTAAAAATGAAAGCTATGTCACTAATATCCCAACCGCCATCCCAAACCCTCTCAGATTCCCCATTCACACTTCTCACATCCAGTCAGAATTAAATTTTCTGTGTCTGACTCACTTTCATATAATATTGTTATAGAATTTGTCATAATTGAATATACTAAACCTGGATTTCAAATTTTAGGGAAACAAAGGCTTATTTTTTACTTGAATACTTAATATAGTGCCAGGGAAATAATGAACTCTCAGCAAGTATTTATAGGGATTAATGAATTAATCTTCAATTAGCTTTTTACTTAAAAGCAAAATAAAATTAACATGGTGAAAAAGATATTATATGTCATTTGGTGGATATATTTTATTTTGTATTATTCTTTATCTTCTTTATCTTTTGGGGAATATTCTCGCCACATTCTTTTTCTGTATCGTTGAAAGAGAATGGCTCCATCTCTATATCTTAAGGGTGGACATGTGATCTAGGACTTTTGAAGCTTCTTCTGTACCCCAGATGTTTTAATTATAAGAGCCAGTCAATTTCTTTATTTTGCTTTAGATAATTCCAGTTCGTCGGCATATGCATTCAACAGAATCCTGGCTAAAGTAGTCTGTATTTTAGAATTCGCCCATCAGAAATATTCATCAAGTTTACATTCTTTAGTGCTACCCTAAGAAATATATATATTCTATGTATTACACATGCACATGTGCGCGCACACACACACACACACACACACACACAGAGCTTTATATGTATATATAATGCTATGTTTTATTGATTCTTACCCTACATAAAGTTTTCAACTCCCACAACTAGTTTTTATTTATTTTTCTTTTCATGGTGTTTCAAATATTTTGTGCAGAGCCAAAGTATTTTTAAACCCATTCACAGAATGGTGTTTTCTTTGTACCTTGTCTCATTTCTTCCTCGAGTGTCTAATATGTGAGAATTTTTTTCATTTTCAGTCTTTTTCTCATGCTTGGAACTGGTCTCTGGTTTTTTTACTGCTTTTTATTTTTCAGCCTACTTTTATTTCTCAGCCTATTTTTATTTCTCAGGAAAAAACAAGGTACCTATATATCACACTTCAAGTATTTACCTTCCAAAGAAAAGCCACACAATAGTTAAAGTAAGGTATCTCACTGTATCTCATGGATATTGATAATGGCTTATCTCTCTCTTTTAACTCTATTAAAATCAGACCTCTTCAAGCAGCGAAAGAGTGCTAAAGAAAGTAGAAAAAATATTTCATATTATCTTTAGCCTGTTTTCACTTCAGCATTTTAATTATGTGCTTATTAGCACACATTCTTCTTATGCTTCGGGGTTTTGTGTGTATTTTTAGAGCAGTTCTAGATTCACAACAAAATTGAGAAGAAGGTACAGAGATTCCCAGATAGCCCGTCCTCCACACATGTACAGCCCTCCTCCTCATCAACATCCCCACCCAAGTGGTACATTTATTACAACTGATGAACTTACATTAACGCATCGTAATCACCCAAAGTTCATAGTTTACCTTAGTTTGCTCTTGGTGTTGTATACTCTGTAGGTCTGAGCAAAATGTATAATGACATGTATCTACCATAATAGTATCATTCAGAAGATTTTTACTGCACTGAAAGTATTCCGTGCTCTGCCTATTCAACCCTCCCACCCACCACAACCTTGGACAAACTCTGCTCTTTCTACTGTCTCCATAGTTTTGCTTTGTTCAGAACATGATACAGTGGGAATCATATAGTATGTAGCCTTTATGAGTATAGCTTTTTTAAACTTAGTAATATGTGTTAAGGTTTGTCCTAGTCTTTTCACAGCTTGATAACTTATTTTGTTCTCAGTGCTGAATAATATTCCATTGTCTGGATGTATCAGTTTATTAATCTACTCACCTACTGAAGGACGTCTTAGTTGATTCCAAGTTTTGGCAATTATAAATAAAACTGCTATAAACATCAGTGTGCATGTTTTTGTGTAGACATAAATTTTCATTTTATTTGAGTAAATACTAGGGGACATGATTGCTGGTTTATATGGTAAGATTATTTTTAGTTTTTATAAGAAACTGCCAAAATATCTTGCAAAGTGACTGTACCATTTGACATCTCCAACATAGAATGAGAGTTCTTACTGTCCCACATCTTCACCAACATGTGGGATTGTCAGGGTTCCAGATTTAGGGCATTCTAACAGATGTGTAGTAGTATCTTGTTTTAATTTGCATTCCCCTGATGAAGCAGGGATGTAGAACATCTTTTCATATGCTTCTTTTCCATCTGTGTATCTTCTTTGATTGGATCTGTTAAACACTTTGGCCTATTTTAAAATCTGTGCGTCTGTGTGTTTGTGTCTGTGTGTGTGTGTCTGTATGTGTGTGTGTCTGTGCATCTGTGTGTATATGAAGAATTGGGAAATATCTGAATACTCGTTTTAAATAAAAATACGTTACCCCCTTATCCAGTGTGACATTTAGGGATACTAAGTGCAAAAAGGTACATCTATCTCTCATAGCTAGTAACATTGACTATTTACCCACTAACTAAAAGATCAATATATGTAAGAGTTTAGTTTCCTTGCTGCAATGAACTAAATGTTTATGCCACCCCGTTCATGTATTAGAATTTTAACCCTAATGTAGTGGTATTAGAATTAGCCTTTGGGAAGTTGTTAGGTCATGAGAGTGGAGACCTCCCCCATTGCTTCTGCTATGTGAGGTTATAGTGGGAAGGTCTATAGAGGACTATGAATCAGAAAGTTCTTCATCAAACACCTGTTCTTGCAGTGTGATGGATATTCGATATTGTAGCCTTTAGAACTATGAGAAATAGACCACTTAGTCTATGGTATCCTGTTATAAAAAGATGAATTAAGATACCATTTCTTAGCATCATGTGGTAAAATGACCCATTTTGAGCCAAGAATAAACTAGCCATCCACACGAACTCATTAACCTATTTCAGTCAAATTATAATTTTATGTTTTTCTCTCAGAAGAAAATTTTTATAATTCAGTCTGCGAAACACAGAATGCAGGTAAAATGCTTATTGTTTAATATAAATATTTTTGTTGTTGTACATGTTTGCTTACCAACTAGAATACCTACTGCCATTAATGTAACAATCAGAAGCAGTGTTGGAAGCATCTATTTTTAGTTAATTGATGTGACTAACCAAGCTGAAACATACTTTCAAGAGACTCGCCCAAGGGTATTTGCTCTGGGATTTTTCTAACCTATACTTTAGAGTTATCTGGAACTTCTATAAAATGCCCACTGGACGTGCCCCACACCAATTAAATAGCAGTTTTTGGAGATAGGACCTTGGATTATGTTTTTGAAAGCTCCACAGATACTTCGAAGGTACAATCAAGGTGAAATATAATTTATTTGAACCAAATGGATGCTCAAAATCATATTATTCAAGTTTTAGTTGTTTGTTAAGAACCATTTCCTTAACAAAAAGACTTTCACTTAGTGTTGATGGATAATGTCAAATGTTTTTTCTCTTATTTTTAACATGAAATATGTTACAGAAACCCTTGATAATCACAAGCATCTGCATTTTAAAAGATTTCCATTGTTGTGAACTATTTTTGCTCATTCAGATCTTCCTGGGGGGAATTTATCTCGCTGGGAGGTAATCTATATTTAGTCTTAACTCAAAAAATGAAAGCTCTTCAGAAAAGCTTAGGGCATACAGGTCATTAGCAAAAAGCTGAAATCAAAGTATTCACTGAAGTATCCATTAAAATAATGAATACTCCATTATTATGAGATTTATTTTCCTGGAATAGTAATTTTCCCACATGGGCACTGCAATATTTTATTGTAGTAGGTTCACTTTTAAACTTATTTCTGAATAAATGTAGTGTATAAACAAAATCAAATAGGTAATAATAAACATAGAACAAGAGAAAGCTTTAAAAAAGAAGACAAAAAAAATGTTACGTCCAAATTTTACTTTAGAACAACAAAATGTTAGCCTTTAGAATGGAATGTTCGATTAGCAGTTTAAGAGGTAGGTATTCAGTAGCAAGAATCAAAGCAGTAAAAATAATTTTGGTAATAATATTTAAAAATAACATAAGTATTCTTTTTCAAATATACTATGTACTAAGAATCTCCCTACAGAAACATTGTTTCTATTATAATGAAATATATTTTCCCAGTGATCATTTTTTAAATATTTATTAAGTGCCAAATTGATTCTAATACTGTGCAGAAGATATATATGATTAAGAGATGATTCCCACCCTTAGATAGTTAACCACGCCTGAATGACATAAGTATATGCATAAAAATTGCAATAGAGTGAGTGCTGTAGTAATAAAGTGTAGAGATCAGAAGAGGGCATGTTTCAGCCCTGAGGCACTGAGCCAGGGTGTCCAAAGGAAGAGGTATTTGAAATAGGTTTCAAAGGATGCGGAGAAGTTTTCCATAGGGAGCAGAATGAGTAAAGTGAATCAATGAAACTTAAAGCATTCTGCAGAAAGGCAACCGGGTCAGTATGCTCAGGAACAAACAGTTGCATTCTGGATACATTTTAAAGACATAAGAGGCAAGGATATCAATATTTGAAATTGAATTACTGTCTACTAATGTATTAAAACTGCCTTCATATATGCGGCCACGTGTTATTTTACCCAAACCACAGCAATCACAGAGGATTTCTCAGCCCTAGAACAGACCAGACCATATTTCATATACTTCTTTGACTTCAAACATCAAAAAGGAGAGAAGCAAAACTGCTTTTGTAATTTTCGAGTATGTAATCCATGTTGTGGCCCGTAGTTTATTTTGCTTGTAATATAATATCTGAATAAAAAATCAATGAGGATAAACGTGGGGTCAGAGTTTTTTCCCCCCAATCATTTAAACTATGGTATTGAAATCCAATCTGTCAACTAAATGCCTATGTAGATACTCAGAATCAATTTCAAATAAGTTGATAACATCATTCCTTATATTTGGGCCTTTTACTGTCTAGAAATTGTGCTTGTTTCCTTAGCTAGGTAGTCCTCCTGAATCAAGGATTCTGACTACTTGTGGAAGAGAGCCATCAGTGGGATTCAGTCTGTAGGCTGGAGACAGAATCTAAAAAGGATTTGGTGTGCAAATCAGTACATAATGAACCACTCCAAATTTATTGGCTTAAAACAGAAGTGTTTATTATTTCTCATAAGTCTCAACAGATTTCAGCTGTCCTTCACTTATCCACAGTTCGTTGCTGGATTGGCAGGGCCTGGCTGGTCTAGGATAGTCTTAGCTGGGATAAGTCTGCTCCTGTGGTTTGCCTAATGTTCTTCGAATGATAATGGTGAAAGTACAAGAGAAAAGTAAAAATTGCACAAATGCTTTTTAAAGTCTCTATGTCAAGTCTCATAACATTCTATTGGCCTTGGCCATGCCCAGGTGTAAGGAGTAGGAAAAAGACTCTGACGATTTAGTGAGAACCTCAAAGTCACTGGTAAAGGGTAAACAAAACAAACAAACAAAAGCATTAACCACACACACACACACACACACACACACACACACACATTACAGCCACCATTTTGTTGTCAGGTCTCAGGTCTGGAAGACAAGCAACATTGATTAAAGCCTTATTCCCAGTCTTGACTCTTTGCTGCTCACTGAAATTTGGTCGCTATTGCCCAGATCAGCAAAGTGATTTAAAGGCCAAATAAAGCACTTGCACACACTTCCTCTAAAATTTACCTTAGGAAATACATTAATGGAATCACATAAAGTCATGTTTTAAGCACATAGTTGAAAAATAAGAGATAATAAAACATGAAATTCAAAGATTATTCCTTTTTTTAATGTTTTTATTTTATTTTTTGTGAGAAAGAGAGAGATAGTGCATGAGTGGGGAGAGGCAGAGAGAGAGGGAGACACAGAATCAGAAGCAGGCTCCAGGCTCTGAGCTGTCAACACAGAGCCCGATGTGGGGCTCGAACTCATAAACTATGAGATTATGACCTGAGCTGAAGTCAGATGCTTAACCAACTGAGCCACCCAGGTGCCCCCAAAGATTATTCTAATAGCAGTTCGGTCTTTGAGAGAAGAAAAGATAGTTTCTTTTTGGGACTAATTTCCTGGCCCTTAAATGTGCTTGGTTTCTTAAACTTTTAATAATTGGATCTTTGAAAATTTCACTTTATGCATTCATATAGCTTGGGTTTTTATACTTATCTTTTATTAATATCAGACAATAGCTAAATTAGCAATTAGGTATAAATAGAAATAATTCAAAGATGATTAAAATCTTAAGGACCTCTCAAAGACATGACAATACTCTAGTCTAGAGAACCAGTCCTGAAAATGTAAATAAATTTAATAAAGTGATTTTCAGAAAGATTTTTCAAAATAAATTATTATTTTAAATTGAGTAGTAAAAATCACATAAACCTCATGCCTAAAACTTGTTAAATTGTCTTCTTCCTGATAATCCTCCCAATTAATTTTGGTCAGATAGTGATTATGGAACTTTTAGAGATTCTGCATCTTCTATGTAACTTATTCTGACTATGAACCATTATGTGGGTAATTTACTGCTTCAATTATGTCAAAATTAATAAAGTAAAGTCAGTATTAGAAGCTATTTCAACATTTGCTGCCAAATACCCTAAAATACTTTTCAGGATAAAATAGGAATAAATAAATAAAACCCAACGATATGAATAATTTATTTCATTATTCCCAAAAGCTACACATATTTCATCTCCTGTCATCCTCGCTTTAACTCCTTTCCCAGTCAGAACTTCAGTATGTACTCATCATCTCCAAGAGACTAACACATTGACTTTGCGTAGCCTCACTTTTTCTGTATCATGATGCAGCTTCCTCTTCCATCCCTAGTTAACTCTAATGGTTGTTGTAGCTGACCTTTGCAGCCATTCTCTTCTTTTTGCCATAGATGGCAGCCATTTTGAAAATTCCAACTTCTCATTAGGTAGCTGTTTGTGTTATTAATAAAATTTGTTCTTTGTGGAAACTAATTATTTATGTAGGTATGTAAACACCCTAAAACCTTTGAATTTTTTCTACCAAACATTCTTTCTCACTTACAAACCAATCTTGGGTTGTCATTGTTTTATCTAGACAAGGAGGTAAGAATAGCAACTAGTTTAGAGATTGAGGTCTGGCAAATTCTTTTATTTAAGCAGTTAACCTGGAATGTCCTTTCTTTCTATATGCCTCTTGCTGAGATTCTGTGCTGTGTCTATTTGTAAATATAAAAGCTGCTCCTGGAGACGGATGGTTATTTACAGTGTTTTCTCTATTATGCAGGATAAATTATTAACAAGAAAATAATTGAATATTGAATATGCCCTGGCAAAGAAATAATCTTTCACCAAGTCTGTCACATAGTATGCTGCAAGCATGCATTCCAATTAGTAGAGTGGGCCAAGTAGATTAATGTATCAAATTGTTTAAATTCATGATCCAAATCTACTTTTCTTAAGAACTTAGTACAATTGGGAGTTAATTGTTATTCAAGTTACTAACTTTCTGCAAGTTTCAACTATATTTTATAACCCATGGATTTATATTATAATTCAATATGCATACTTTTGAAAAAGTGTTCTTGAAAGCATTTTTTCATTTTTTTTCATTTTGATAGTATTCACTACAACTGATCAAATAATTTATCATTTTAACATATTAAAATGTATGGGGAGGAACTTTTACCTCATTTTTTATAAGTGAGTTTCAAACTACTAAATATTGACATAAAAAGAATATATCCAGCTAGAAGAGTAGAATAACTAATATTTGAATATTAAAGCATTATAGTCAGTATAGGTACAAATGAAACTCTTTAACAATTATATAATAACAGTTCCATCTCAGTGGTTCTCAAAGTGTGGTCCTTTCATTGGCAGCATCAGCAGTTAATGGAAACTTGTAAGAAATGCAAACACTCGGACCCCAGAATTTCTGAATCAGAAACTAAGGTTAGGGCCCAGCCATCAGGATTTTACAGTGACCTCTAAATGATTCTCATGAATACTAAGGTTGGACAACCACTGTTCTATGAAGTTATTTATCCTTTCCAAGCATTTTTACAATCATACCACTTCATCTGTAATAAAAAGTCAAAGTATTATGATTCATATTTAACAACTGAGGAAACTAAAACTCAGCAAGATTAACATTAAAGTCTTCAAAGGTCTACAGCTAAATTGATGATAGAACCAGTACCTGATTTGACTTTCATTAGAAATTGTCTCCATTAACAAACTCATAATTTTCAATTTTAATTAGACAAAAAAAATTAAAGGAAAATGAAAGTCAAAGTCAGGCAAGACATTGACTTTGGCATGATATTGAAAGTAGGGGAAGGACAATCAATACCCTAATATTCATTGAGTATTCATGACAAAGGAGGAATTTCATGGTAGAATGAAGGCTGCAAAGAATTATGTTAAATACTTCCTGTCATTGAACACTCATTTATTCTTTTAACAAAGCATATATCATTTAGGTGTGGAAGATACAACCGTAGGCAAGACACAGTCCTTGCCTTCAAGGATGTTCCAGTCTACTGGGAGAAACAGACCAAAAAATGAGTAATTTTAATATAGAACAAAATATGCTACTATATATAAAATATGCCATTTTGAGCATGCAAGGAAAACACTGCTGGATCTGAGGTTTGAGAAAAAGGTTTGTGAGTGATTCAAAGACCACTTCCTGGAATATTATAGAATCTTATAGTACAGTAGAGGAAAAATATCTTAATCCATAAAGATAGCTAACTATATGAGAAAGAATGAATGGCATGAATCTTTTATCATATTGCCAATTTTTATCTAAAGAAGGTTATATAAGGGTTGCCTGGGTGGCTCAGTCAGCTGAGCATCTGACTTTGGCTCAGGTCATGATCTCATGATTTGTGGGTTTGAGCCCCACATTGGTCCCTGTGCTGACAGCTCAGAGCCTGGAGCCTGCTTCGGATTCTGTGTCTCCCTCTCTCTCTGCTCCTCCCCCACTCATGCTCTGTCTCCCTCTCTCTCTCTCCAAACTAAATAAACATTAAAAATAATAAATAAAAAATGTGCATAAATTTTCGAGTGTTATTATTGTCCATAGATACATTTGAAGTCCAGAGAAAAGTTTTAGAGTTTCTTTGTTCAAATACAGTAATTTAAATATTTTACAGCATAAGAATTAGGCATTACTCATTATGTTTAAGAAACACTCTATAACTTAGACTTATTGAAAACAAAAAATAATAGTTCAGTGCTTATTTTTTATTTGGAAGAATCAGATACAAAAAGTGACAATGCTATTACTAGAAAAGTCGAAGAGAGCACTGAACATGTAAGATAATAAATTATAATAAACATCTATTTCTGTATAACTTTCTGCTCTGCTACAGAGTCCTTATGTTAATCAATATAGCTCCTTTTTATAACAATATCAACTGAGTTCAGTACAATAATGAACTGTTCCATTTTTGCTAATTTAATCTCACACTGAGTTTTCTCTTACTTTCCAACATTATACTTGATGAATGTAGAAACACAGGCAAACACGTAACATATTGGAGCAGATGGAGTAAAAAAATAACTAAATCAGAATGATTTCCCTAAATTTTCAGTATGTCAGACAAAGAAAATGAAGATTTAATATGCAACAACCTTTCCATTGCAATAATTCTACAACATGAACCCATGATGATTAGAGTATCTTGTATATTAAATTATATTGTTTGGCATTATTGTTACCTGATTTTGGATACTATTTATATCAGCAAGCTAATTTCTACATTAACTAAAATTAATGATTAATACTCCATTTAATCTCAATACAATATTGCAGATCAAGTCAAGATTCCACGTGGTTAATTCACATTCCCAGGTCTAACGGAAGATAAATGCCAAAGTCAGGATTTCACCTCAGATTCACCTGATTCTCCTATGGTAGGGAATCTCTCCCCATCCACTTCCTACTCAGAAACACACACAAATACACATTCAGAGGCATATATTAATTTTTTATTGTTAATTGCTATCTTTAACATGCCAAGGGAAGAAAAGAAACAGTTAATGTCCCAAAAACAGTTTGGATATATTTAGGTCATAGTCCTGAAAATTATGAAAAAAATTCTTTCTCCTTTTGAGAAATTTGGTAATAAATTTATTTTGCATCTTAGTGCCACTGATGCATTAATAAATCAACATATACCTAGATGTCACATTTGTAAAAAGGTTGCACCTGTTCATGTAGTATTGATTTAGATGGCTTTAATTGATAGCAAGCTAAGAGATAAACAGAACATTTGACAAAAGCAAATTTCCACAACTAGGATAAAAAATACACTGATATTATTAAGTCAAAGTCTGAATTTAACATTTTAATGATTTAAAAGTATTTTCCCAAATATATATCTACCTTTCTCAAATAAATGTACTTCCAATAGATATCGTACCCCTACCTTTCTCAAATAAATATTTAATTGTAATTGTCCTTCGAGCATTGAGTTATCATGCACTAAATAACCTAAAACTCTAAAGAGCCTTCCCTGCCTCCTGAATGGAATGAATTCAATAAGTCTTGCATGGAATTAAAAAACGCCTATCTACCTCCCCTTTTATGCTACTGAATATCTTACCATTAGTGGGACAGAGGAGTAGTCTGTGGTCTCCAAGGTTTTAACAATTACTCACTTCTCTCTCATCCACATGCCCACTGGAAAAAAATAATACAAATTACAATCTTTAAACCATTTAGATATTTTTTAGTTTTATATTTTTTCAATACAGTTAAATTGATTGTTGTCTTTATGTGTAATGGTTACCACAGCAGTATAATCTATACCCAAATCCATCATTATGCCCTATAACTACTAGGACATAGAATTTTTGTCTATTCTTTAGCTTTTTTAAAATTTTTGAACAAATTTTAAGGACATAACAGTGCAATCTATACAGAGAAGTTAGATGGGAATTGTTTGTTATTATGAAGGAAAAATACATGTTAAATTCTTCTTCTTCTGTTAAAGGGGTGTAAGTATACTTACTTCATTCATGAATTTGATAACTAGGACCTAACCATGCAGACCATATTATTGTGTAATCAATTCCCATCCGGTGCCTACTAGCAAACTCAGATCGATTAGTACTTGTAATGGAAACTCATTAAGCATTTATTTCCTATAAGGCAAGCTTGGTGATAGATACAGTTTAAACTGTTCAAGTTTAATACAATAAAAATTATATTAAGAGTGTACGGGGATTTTAAGAATTAATAGTAAAAGGAAACTAGGTGTGAATAAAGTCTTCGAAGATAGAATTTTTGAACCCACCTCCTATATTTTGATTGCCCAGGATTGGTCTTCATGACTCACCCTATAACAAGGTGATTATCGGGTATAGAGATTTTTCAGTCATGAAGCTTTGGACATCCTCTGGATTCAGATCAGTCCCCTGAACAAACCTTGCATCCTGAGAGTGGCTCTGTATTGAGAAGTGTCCATTAGGTTTATGCTAAGCTGAGAGGAACGCAGAGCTTATGCCATCTTCCTTAGAAAACCAGCATAATGTCTGTTTGGAGCCCTCCACCTGGCATTTCCCACATTTTATGCCTGGGACTTATTCTCCCCATAGAGTCCCACTCTTTCCATATTCATAACCTGTACATTTAATCTTCAAACTTCATCATTAAGGTCAGGTGGAACTTTATTTTCAGAACAAGGATGTCTTTTCCTGAAAATCAGGAGCTAAATAGAGTATTGTGAGCCCCTGTGTCATCAGCAATAATGCAGTAACCAGGAAACACAGTTTTATCACTTTTGCCACCGTATTGTTACTCTTCTCTTTATGTTCTCCATTTAGGGTTCTGATATGAAGTAATGTTTCTAACGGTAAAGAATTCATTTCTGAGATATGATCCATAAGAGACTGGGAACATTTTTGAGTTAATAGTGTTAAATGAACAGGCTACCAAACATGAAAAACACAGATTTTAATTTATTAATTACTTAGTATTTTATTCATAAGATAAATAACATCATATAATCATTAATGATCTATTTTCATGGAGAATGCCTCTGTAGCAGGGTATCTGAGATGTTTTTAGAATTCGACATTACTAGATTTCTGAGAAGACCTATGAATTTACTTTAAAGTGATAATGATGGGGCACCTGGGTGGCTCCGTGGGTTAAGAGTCTGACTTTGGCTCAGGTCATGATCTCACAGTTTGTGAGTTTGAGCCCCATGTCAGGATCTGTGCTGACAGCTCAGAGCCTGGAGACTGCTTTGGAGTCTGTTTCTCTCTCTTGCTGTCTCTACTCCTCTCCCATTCACACTCTGTCTCTCTCTCTCTCTCAAAAATAAATAAATGTTTAAAAATATATAAAATAAAATGATAGTGATAAATTTACTTAAATATGTAACACATACCATCCTCCTGGGAAATGCAGGAATTAAATTAAATTTAAACTAAGTTGCAAATTGTACTTCTCTCTTACATCATTGTGAAATACAGTAATAATCTGGAGCCAATACTTCATTGATTCAACTTTTTTTCACTTACCAAATCAAATAATAGTGTGCATAACATAATTATCTTTCTATGATTGTATAATCCTCTTCCTAAGAGTAATCTTATCTTTAGTTCATCTAATTTTCTTTATAAAAAGTCACCTGGGATAGGGGTGCCTCGGTGACTCAGTTGGTTAAGCATCCAGCTTCCACTCAGGTCATGATCTCACGGTTCGGGGGTTGGAGCCCTGCATTGGGCTCTGTGCTGACAGATCTTATGCTGTAGAAGTCTATTGTAATTTAGATTGTATTACTACGTTAATAATACTAATATTTGGATTCTGTGTCTCCCTCTCTGTCTGCCCTCCCTCTGCTCATGCTCTGTCTCTCTCTCTCTCAAAAATAAATAAACATTAAAAAAATTAAAAAGTCACCTGGTATAAAAAGTATAATGTGAAAGTATGTTTTTGAAAGAGCATGTAGAATGAAAGAAATTTAATATGATTTAGGTTTCATATATGAAGGTTAAAACCGAAAAAGTAGTTTCAATTGCTGTTTTCCATATTTAGAAACTATGGTATGATTTTTCTAAATCTACAAGGTTCTTGTTGCTATAGATTTAGAGATTAAAGCATTATATCTAATTCTTTTTTTTTTAATTTCTAAGTGGTGATTTTTAAATGTTTTTAACGTTTATTTATTTTGTTTATTTTTTTTAATTTTCAAATAATTTATTGTCAAATTGGTTTCCATACAACACCTAGTGCTCCTCCCGACAAGTGCCCTCCTCTGTGCCCGTCACCCTTTGTGAGACCTAACAGAAAACCAGGGGGGAGGGGAAGAGGGGAAGGGAAATAAAAAAAACACAGAGAGGGAGGAAGACATAACATAAGAGACTCTCAAAGACTAATTCTTAAACAAATGGTGGAATTATAAATAGGATCTTATGCTGTAGGAGTCTATTGTAATTTAGATTGCATTGTTGCATCAATAACCTTTAATATAGTTAATCATACAATTTGTTCTTATTTCATAAAACATATCCATATAGGTTAGCAACTCAAATATACTGTTTCTAAGGGCTTTTTTAAGTTTTAATTTCAATTTCAGTTAGTTAACATACAGTGTAATATTAGTTTCAGGTGTACAACTTAGTGATTCAGACCTTACATGCTTTTTTAATATTACCTTAAAATTAACTTGTCGACAGTAGGAGTATGTAATCTAAATAGATATGATAATATGATATTTTATGTCTAACTTTCCATCTTTTTGAGTTAACACTCTTTTGCCACTGTTGATTTTGTAGTGTTCAACTTTGATGGAATTTGCCCCTTTAATCTTGTAAATCCCTTGAAATCAAGCTGTCTTTCATTGTAGAATTATTATCATGCCTATGATCATCTAGTGATTATTTCATATTATCATAAACAATCCTACTGTTACCTTCTCAGTAGTATAAGACTTAGATTTCCCAGTGTTAATTTGTTCCATCAAGTTCAGATAGCAAAATTGTAATTGGATTTTAATAAGAAAAATTAATTCAATATAAACTGAAGATATTTGTTAAATTAACATCATAGCTGTTATTAACAAAGCACTATAAAGTGAATATTGCATAAATTAAATACTAGATCATTTGGATAGTTTAGGATTCAATGTGCTATCTAGTTTCCTCATCCCTCAAAATTCATGGCCTGTGTTTGATTTGCTAAATTTAACTCATGTAGGTACTAAACATTGTAAAGAGGACTTTCTCTGATAGAAATATTTTTGTTTCTAAAATAAACATATATGCAGCTAACATTTCTTAGGAGTAAATTACATTTATTATTTGAAAATTGGTATTCAATTGCCATACCTGGCTTTCACCATAAAATTCTATTTAGAAAATGAATTTTGAAGGGATCCTTCGTGTCTGAGTCAGTTAGGTGTCCGACTTCTGCTCAGGTCATTATCTGTGGTTGGTGAGTTCAAGCCCCAAGCCTCGTGTCAGGCTCTGTGCTGATAGCTCAGAGCCTGGAGCGTGCTTGGATTCTGTGTCTCCCTCTCTCTCTGCTCCTCCCCTGCTCATGCTCTGTCTCTCTCTGTCTCTCTCTCTCCTTCTCTCTCACTCAAAAATAAATTAAAATATTACAAAAAATTTTTTAGAAAATGAATTTTGAGATCTTTGAGGTGACCAGAGTCAGAGCTCTGATGCAGTTGTTACTCGATGACCTTTTTATTTTATTTATCAGAATTGTGGTTAAAAAAACAACAACAACATCGAATTTACCATTTTGGCTACTTTTAAATGTCCAGTTTAGTAGTGTTAACTATATTTACATTATTTCGCAGTAGCTGCTCCAAAACTCATCTTGCAGAACTGAAAGTCTATAACTCCTGAACAATGAACCATCATTTTTAAAAATATATAGCTTTTCTAGATTTGGAAAAGCTCTCTCTCTTTTCTTCCACGAAAGTGGGCTTTATTAATTTATTTTTTGAGTGCGCATGCACACATGCCAGAGTGTGGGATGGGCAGAGGGAGGGAGAGAATCTCAAGCGGGCTCCTTCCTCAGCATGGAGCCCTCCTCGGTGTTCAGTCTCACAACTGTGAGATCATGACCTGAGTGGAAATCAAGAGTCCCACACCTAACTCACTAAGCCAAAGCACCCTGAAAATTAACTTTAAATTAACTGTAAAAAAATCAACACAAACACTCATTTTAATAGACATGTATTAAGACTATTTAATAAGACCAACTGTAATTCATCTAACTGTTTGACAGACTTTTTTTAACTGTTTTTTCTCTGCAGTTCCTTTGACATGGATGAAACAGTATTAGTGTCACACCATAGATGAGTAGAGGACACTCAGGTTGTCATGTCCCTGCATAGCATCCCTGAGAGAGGAAAGCAGTTATTGTTAGAAATGTGATGGATCTAGTTACTATTAAAGACTTTAAATCAGTTACATAATTGGGAAGCATAGATATGCTTCCGTTTCCCTATGACACTTTAAAACTGTTTAAAATCCATGGAATTCTCACTGAGAGAAAACAAATAAAAAATAGTATGAACTACCATCCACAGGTACACCCTTCACCACCTAGTCCAAGGAACAGTACCCAATCCAGATAAGTACCGTGCGCCTATGTGGAGTGGTAATTGAAGAAGGATGAGGAGATTGAATTGCAGAAGTCAATGGGAGTCTTCCCAAACTCTAACAGGGACATAAATGGGAATGATATTCGGGTGCTTCCCTCATCTCTCAATGTCGTTTCCACTTCGCCATATTGGAGAGGTTTTCCCTTATCCCCGCCAATCTAAGGGTTTCAAAGCAGCACAAAACTGCCATCAGGAAACTGAATTATTGTTTCTGATATCCCTCATATTAATGTCATGAAAAAGCAAAACAAACAAACCCTCCAAAGCCAAATAATTGAAATGCTAAGTTGTATCTGGTTTTGTTGCTTTATTTGCTGTTAGGCACAGTCCTGAAGAGAACGTATACCCATTGAGGACAGGGTCTAGGTCCTATTTGTCATTACATCCCTCAGGCTTTCTCAGTAAGTGGAGAGATTTATTGTGGATAAGTAAGAAAGATTGAAAAGTACATGAAAAATTGGCTTCCAGTTAGAAGCCCTTAAAAACTATTTGATTTATGTACCACCACCAAAGCAATGTTTAGAAAGGGTGTCATAGAATGGAAAAGCAAGCTAGAAGTCTTAAAGTGAGAAATGTGAACTTTTCCTTTTTATTTCCTCTACAAATTCTCTAAGGATTTATCAAATTTACCTATACAATCTACCTCAGATAATGACTTGATGCTATTCAGAAATTGGCCAGTTGTGCCAGATAAAAATCATCTGAGATCGTAATGCAAATCAGTCATCAAAAATGTATAATAGAGACCTAGAATTTATATAAATTCTACTAAGCACTTATTTTATATGAAAGAGGAATACATTCCACAGCACATACATAATTAAATGTAAATGTATGCTGAGAAAGCTCATAATCATGAAAAATACATATCCTGATGGACTACTTTTATTTGGCAACCTTTTTCTTCCAATATCTATCTTAATATTCAGGAGTATATGAAAAATTATATCTACAGTCCCAACTCCTTCTATGAAATATGTATAAGAGTAGGTATAGATAATTTATTTTCCTTCAGCTGTCCATAGAAATGGATAATTGTATCTTTCTTAAAACTTAGTGAAGCCATTAGGTCTCTTCTAACCTTTAACTGTGCCTTTATAGACTTTAATATCATCAGCTAGTACAACCTAGTTATGCACTACTATTTGAAGGTGCTTATCCCATTTCTCTGGCATCTTTGATGTTGTTGTAACATTTACACAAAGTATCAGTACATATGGCTTTATGGCTTCACTTAGTGTAAATTCTTTAGTGACAACATTTTGAAAAGAATAAGTTTTTCCTATGTAGTTAAATAAAAACCTGTTGATAATAAATGTCTGCATTTTCTGTTCAACTTTTCTATAATTCTAAAACTACTCTAAGAAATAAAATCGATTAATTAAAAAGTACAATAGAGGCACTGGGGTGGCTCAGTCAGTTAAGCATCTGACTCTTGGTTTTGGCTCATGTCATGGTCTCACGGTTCATGAGTTCGAGCCTCACATCAGGTTCTGTGCTGACAATGAGGAGCCTGCTTGGGATTCTCTTTCTCTCTACCTGTCTCTCTCTCTCTCTCTCTCTCTCTCTCTCTCTCTCTCTCTCAAAAATAAATTTTTAAAAATAAAATAAATTCATGTAGAAACTATTTTTTAGAGTATACTTAAACTGGAAGAGATGTGGGAGGAGAATGTTTAATAACCTTGCAGTTAATTATTTTATAGGGTACCGCCTTTTATCCTCCCTAAGTATAGGACAGAGGAAAAGACAGTCTGCCATTAGAGAGAAGTTACTTGCATAAAAGAAACATTCTAATGATTAGAGTTTGTTAGTAGTATTGAAGAAGACTTTTAGCTGAAACTTCCAGAATTTCATATCCTAAGGAATGTAAAGAAAGATGTCTGATATAGCTTAGCTTAATCTTGCCTAGAGGCAAGGAGATAAATTAGTGAAAACTAGGAAAGTTGATCCAATCTCTTGTGACTATGACCCTACATATCCTAGGCTGGATCCCTTAGCCCATTAGAAAATGAAGGCTTTATGAATTTAAGGTCACAAGTCTAATTCTTATTTAAACCTGTTAGTTTCCCTTTCTTCAGAGATCATAGACTCTACTCCTAACCTTGAAATTTTATCTCGCAATGCCCACCCATTGACAAAGAAGATAATTCAAATGGCCAAGCATCCAGTCAGCCCACATATCTCTAGAAGATACCCCACTGAGAGATGGATTCTCAAAACCAAAGGGAGATGCAAAGAAGAGGTGGTTCATTATGATTTTTTGTTTGTAAAAACAGACAACGGCTAAATTTAACCTACCAAATTTGATTCACATCAAGATAAGAGAAACTTCAGAGGCTTGTTCTCTTTCTCTTCCGATGACTTGTATTAAATGATGTTGAATTTTGCTTCTTCTCCAATCTCTTCATTCCTGATGAATAAGAAATCTCACAAATGTATTAACTGAACCTATCAAAATATTTTGGTTTGAAAAATAAATGATTAAGAAAAAAATAAATGCATTTCCTTTTATTTTTGAATAGTAGAGTCTCTTTAATCTCTGGCTATAAGAAAATGAAAACACATGAACTAGTTAATATTATAAATAATACAATAAATCCCTCTGTGTAAAGTAGTACAAAATCTATATTTCATGAAGTCACCATAATTCGAATACATAAATCTCTTCTATTAAAAAATAACTTACAAACATAATGACTCCCGTCAGCACATATTTGGCACCCTTTATTCACATGCTAATTGTGATCTCTGAATCATCATTTTGGTAGATGTGGCCATACACCGATTGTTTCCTTTTGTTGCTAAAATAAAAATTTACCTCAGGAAAGATTTGCTCATTGGGAAAACTAAATTGTCTTAAACTAGGGACTTGGAAAATCAATAATTGGAAAGATAAATGTTAGGGGTCTTAATGAAAAGCAAGTTTAATAAAATCCTCTCTAAGATCCTGAGGCATCGTCTAAATTTATAGAAGTGGTAACTAAGTGTTCAAAGACCGAGGAGACCGGAGAGGGCCTGAAAACCTGGTTCAATGCCTTGAAATATTTGTCTCTTTATAGTGATAAATGAGTTTTAATCAATTTGACTGTAGAAATAGAACCAAAAGGAGCGTTATTCTAAGTGGTATCAATAATCAAGGAGGAAAATCGTGATAGTAAGTGCTCACCATCTTTTTCAGTAGTCCCTTGAGATGAACTCAAGATAGGAACAAAAAGAGCTTGATTATAACATACAGGTTTGCCCATATTTACTTACAAAATAGTCTCAAAGTACAGTTTATTCTTGGAGAAGACTTGTCTCCTTGGAATAAGTGTTCGTACAATTCATCTATACAACCTGGTCTGATGTTTTATGCAGCCATATATTATGTTGTTGTGAATAACTAACTAATTAATCCCCTATAATGATGGGTATAATGAATCACATTTTATTATATCCTTGGTATACATGTAATCATATAAAAGGATATAATTATTATAACAATGAATTTCAGTCTATATATGTCACAAGTGTCTAACTTAATGTTATATTTATATCACTTCTTGAGAGTTTATTTTAAATGTCTATATTTATCTTCAAGAGTTCACCAATAACGTATAATCAATGTCTATAGGCGAGTAATTTCCTAGGCATTTGAATGAAAAAATATTTTAGATTATGCTTATAAAACATCAAACAACAGGGAGTTTGGATTGGCACCAGTAAATAGCAAAGTATTTCCCTATTTCCATTGCTCTTCTCTGCCGATTTTCTCATCAGACTCATTATCCCAGCTCAGAGTTCCAGGATATTGACTGCCCCTAGGCAGCCTGTGAACAAAAAAGTTCTCAAATCTTCAGTCACCATAGGCCCTAGGTCACATTTCACCCCCTAGTCACATATAGGACAAAAAGACATGAAATTATAATGTGATCACTAGTAATGTTTCTGAAGTTCCAATTTAGAACTTTCACAGCCATTTAGTAACTGTTCTATAATTTTAATACCAATGCATTGTGTATCACACAAACCCCTAGTATAATGGCTTTCTTGGAAATTTAGTCAGTTGTGTTTGTAAAAGAAATAAAGAAAAGCCTTCAGATTATAAATATATATATATATATATATATTTATATATATATATATATACACACATAGAGAGAGAGAGAGAGGGAAAGGGAGAGGGAGGGAGAAGGGGAGGGACTAAACATTTAAAGTGAATATATTTTAAATAACTACTTATATATATATAATATATATGTTATATATATATCTCACGTGGATCAGAATCCATATGAAAATTGGAGACATGTCTTATATTAATCAGCTCAATGCAATTATAAATAGACCTAATTGGCATTGGGATTTAAAGCTTACTTACTAGTGTGTAACTAATTAATAGAATTTTCAGCTCACTCAGCACGTGACTTCAACGATAAGCTGAAGTTATGAAAATAAATACTTAAAATAACTATATAATTTTTAAATTACTCTCCATATTTTTAGAGAAATTAATGAACTGAACATATTACCTGAGACTCTGATCTGAAGAATGGCTATATATGAATGAAAAAAAATGATTGTAAGCTAAAATATTGATACAATAAGCAATTGCTGTAGGCGAACTTTTACACTACTATAACTTTAATAATTTAACTAAAATAATTTTTAGAAAGCTTTTCAAAATAGTTACATGAAAATATTTGCTATTTGGAAAGCTTGTTATGACTACCAATGCTCTGTTGGCTTTCAATAAATAATAATATTGAAATTCTATTTTTTTACTGTAATGATCCTCCCTGCTAACTGAGTGGATTGCTTTAATCAATTTCCATATTCAGTATATATTTTTTTTATTCTTTGGATTCTAAAAAATAGTTATGTTCGAATGTTGCTGGGGGGAGAGTGAGTGGGGAATGGCCTAGATGGGTGGTGGCTATTAAAGGGGGCACTTGCTGTGATGAGCACTGGGCATTACATGCAAGTGATGAATCACTAAGTCCTACTCCTGAAACCAATGTTACACTATATGTTGACCACCTAAAATTTAAATAAAAACTTGGAAATAAAAAATATTATTTTAAGTTATGTTTGAAAGTTCTGAAGAAAAAAAAAAATAGAAAGTTCTGTATCCTCTCTACCTCTTCTCCAAAAAGATGACTATTCCAAATATCTTTATCTAACTCTAAATGTTAACTACTTTCCCAAACCTTAAACTAGACCTAGACATCTTTTAGTTTCCTGGCACCATTGATTGTTCTTTTCGTGTTCCAATGCCCTGGAGCTACTTTTGTCTGAATTTGCATTCTAACTTTAAATTACGCACATTCCTCAACCACCACCTAGAAACTTCTACTTCTATGAGCTGTTCCATCTTTGCCAAATTACAGTACAGGAGTATTATGACTATACAGCCATATTCTAAAGTCACAGATTTAAGATTTATGTAAATTTGTGTAGGTGTCAGTTCAGTTGCCCTCCCTACATCCTACAGCTCCCTAATTACCTTGCGGTTCCCCATCATCTCTTACCCCCACTCACCAAAGATGATTCCGTTAGCTTTGGCTAAATGCCTTGGGCACCACCTTCTTCAGGACCTAATGTAGCTTAATGATACATGTTAATACTTGGAAAAATTAGGTGTTTTAAAGAGTAATTAAAGAAAATAAAAAGTCATTAAGCATTTTTCCTATATAACCAAAAGAATTATTAATATATTGTCAGAAAGCTTTAGAGAAAAACTTGGCCCACAATCTGAAACTTCTTTCTCTTTCCATAAAAAAAACTATAGGATTGGGGCGCCTGGGTGGCTCAGCTGGTTGGGTGTCTGACTTAGGCTCAGGTCATGATCTCACGTCTCATGGCTTTGAGCCTCACATTGGGTTTGTGCTGACAGCTCAGAACCTGAAGCCTGCTTTGATTCTGTGTCTCCCTCTTTCTCTGATGCTCCCCAGCTCATCCTCTGTCTGTCTCTCTCTCAAAATAAATAAGTAAATAAATAAACATTAAAAAGACCCTATAGAATTTAAAAATAACCTATTTTTCACACTTAAGGAAAACATCCTTTTGTTGTATGCATTATACTGAACACAAGTTCTACTGTGTACATTAAGTAGCATCTGACCATATACTTTTAAAATCTAACGATATTTCAGGGGTATTCAAGCAAACAATTTCATTTCTCCAAATTAGGTATTTATATTAATATTATATTACATTTGATGTTTGTACTTTTTTTTTTATCAGAGTAGAGCCCTGAGCAGAAGCAATTTCTTTAATTTACTTGATATGTGTTCAAATTTCCCCCCTAAGCTCAAGGGCATAAAACAAGTTTTGAATGAAAAAATAATCAAATGCATGAATTTCCAATGTAAAATTCATATGGTCTGTTAAGACATTCCATGTACAGATTTCTAGCATATGTTCCTTTTTGTATGTGTATTTTAGTTTTTCCATGCCTGGTAGTTATTTGTATCAACCATGTTTCTAGGCCTTGATTTTCCTTTTGATATCCCCTAGGCAGCACTCTGCTGACAAAATAAAAAATGAGACTGGAGGTCAGGAGGTATATATTTTATATCTAGCTCTGCCACCAACAGACGTACTTTGGACAAATCCTTGGACCCTGTGGTTTACAAATTCATAAAGTCAGAGGATTGGATGCTATTTAGCTCTTAGTGGCTATGGAAGATTGTATTTTCCCAAAATGGTTGCAACAACATCTCCCATCCAAACTGTTCTTCTACAACATGATCTTGACATTCTCATCGAGAGGCGAGGTCTAGAATGCCTCTCCCTGATCTGAGGCTTAGTGTAATTCAGGGTTGGTTTCCTGAAACAGTTGCCCTGGAGTCCTGTCTATCCCATAAGCTCATGCTAGCCCTGAGTCCATTATGCTTTGGAAAAGCCCCAACTAGATCACATAGAATGATCATGCAGAGAAAACCAGCTAACCCTCAACTATTCCAGCTTCCCACTGTTCATAGCCAATCTCTGATGTAGCCACACAAGAGACCCTAAGCCAGAGTCATCAGCCAAGATGTTCTTGAATTCCAGAGACACAGAAAGTATGAAATAGAATAATTTTTCTTTTAAGCTATTATATTTTGGAATGATTTTTATGCAGCATTTGTATACATGAGGTGAAGAAAACTATTTTATGCCACAAAGTGTTTCTTTACTCTTTGAAAAAATAAAATAAAATCCAGTCTTTTTACTTGACTACATAAATAATTTTGGCACAAATATATTAGCTAAGTGCCTTGAATTGTTTCAGGGAACCATGCTATAATAATCTTGTTTACTAGATCATGAGTCTATTGAGAAGGAGAATATGTATTTTAGTTAAATTAGGTGCAATTTCTTTTTTTAAAAATTTTTTATCATTTATTCATTTTTGATAGAGACAGAGTACAAGCAGGGGGGGGGGCTGAGAGAGAGGGAGACACAGAAACCCAGGCAGGCTCCAAGCTCTGAGCTGTCAGCACAGAGTCCATTGCAGGGCTCGAACTCATGAACCGTGAGATCATGACCTGAGACGAAATTGGACAGTTAACTGACTGAGCCACCCAAACGCCCCAAGTTAGGTGCAATTTCTAACAGCATCATGCAAATAGAAACTGAAACTGAAACTGAAAATACCATTTCCAAGGGCTACAGACTGGGTGTGTATAGCCTGTTTTCTACTCCTTTGTAGCATTCAATCCTGGCTTCCCTGAATCTTCACCAGTGAAATCTCTGTTAAGAATTTCATTGTGTATCTTAAAATTTTGAGTTATGAGCTAAGTATGATTGAGATAATATCATCATGCTCCTCCAGAAAAAAAAATCTAGAGTTCTCTGAGATCCAGTAGTTTTATTTTTTTCTTTTTTTATACATTGCATTACTGTGGCTCTCCCATACATTAATTATCTCCTGAGGGATATGACTGTCATATTTATTAATGAATTCTTCCTGCTTACCAAATATCTTCCTCATAGTAGATGCTCAATAAATGTTTGATGACTGAGTAAAACCCTATAAAAAAGAATGATTATTAGAGTGTGAATCACACAGAATATATAGTTATTAAATTTTGGTCAAGAGGATACAATAAGTTATAATTTAAGATACTGGCTCTAATCCCAACCCACTGTCTGTAAGTACTGGACGGGTATGTTAGAGGACAGACACAGAGTCATAAACCAGAACTGAAAACCAAAACTTCTGTTTTTCTTTCTTTTTACAACTCATGTCCCAAACCTTGAAAAGTGTGTGTTGTGTATCAAAATATACTCACTCAAGTCTTGAAAAATATTTAATGATGTTATAATCTGTACTGCAACTTGTCAAAGAATATACATTTAAAAGAAACCATGTTTAAGGTAGTTTAAATATTTTTTATTTAAATTCATTTGATATGCTAAAAATAACTATAATGTACCCACTGGACAAAGAAAATTTTTTTAAATTTTCTTTTATTTTTTAATGTTTATTTATTTTTGAGAGAGAGAGAGAGAGACAGAGTGTGAGCAGGGGAGGAGCAGAAAGAGAGGGAGACACAGAATCTGAGGTAGGCTCCAGGCTCTGAGCTGTCAGCACAGAGCCTGACGTGGGGCTCGAACTCATGGGCTGTGAGATTATGACCTGAGCTTAAGTCAGACATTTAACCAACAGAGCTGCCCAGGGGCCCCTATTTTTTTTATTTTTTTAAGGGTGCAGGTAGTTTGAAGCTAAACTTCTCTTTTTAATGTGAAATATCATACTTTTCTGACCTAATAAACTGGAGTAAACCTCCAAAATGATAAATCAAAATCTAAGAGAATCACATAATTTTTTTTTAAGAAAAACTATGGCAAAAATCCCTTTGATTTAAACTGTGCTAATCTTTTTAAATTTTAACATTTGGCCATTTATATATATTTCTTTCCCTAGAAGTTTTACATCATTATTTAGCAAACTTAAATGACATTGTTTTCTAATTTACAAAACATTAGTGAAATAATAACAAGGAAATAACTTTTAACGTCTGTTTTCTTCCTTTTATAGATGCTAAAATGCTAAATTTTTTCAATGTAAAGATTAGAAAACTGGGTACTAACTAGAGAATTTGTGAACTCATTCATTTTATTCTTAGTAGATATTTGACATAAAATACATTAAAATGGAATTTGTTTTTATTTGAGTGCATGTAAGGCTTGGTCTCTGTTAGTATTGGTCTTAGACTTAAAGATAGCATAGTGTGTCTTTAAGACTTTAAGACTCCTAGTTATCCCCAATATTCCCCCTCAGAAGGGTTTCTACTTTTTCAGCACAAATTGCTAAAGTAGAGTCTAAGTAGACAAAGAAATTTTTATTTCTGCCTGCTAAAATTTTAGGAATAAAATACAGATAAGGTAGCATAATGCCTTTAGTTTACTTATTGTTTCCCTTTAAATTCTGGGGAATGACATTCAAATAATAATATTTTTTAAAGTTTTTATTTAATCATTCAGTGCTCATCACAAGCACACTCCTTAATCCCCATCACCTACATCACCCATTCCCCCACCCCCCTCCCCTGTGGTAACCATCTATATAGTAGTCTGTTGACTAATTTGTCTGTCTCTCTCTTTTCTTTTCTTTTTCTTTGTTAGGTTTCTTCAATTCCACATATAAGTGAAATTATATTGTATTTGTCTTTCTCTTACTCACTTATTTTGCTTAGCATTTTTTTTATTTCCTTAGGTAATCTGAACCCAACATGGAGCTCCAACTCACAAGCCCCAAATCAAGAGTCACATGCTTTATGGACTGAGCCAGCCAGATGCTCCTATTCTACTTAGCATTATAGTCTCTAGCTCTATCTACATCATTGCAAATGGCAAGATTTCGTTCTTTTTTATGACCAAATAATATTCCATTGCATATATACCACATCTTCTTTATCCATTCATCAATTGATGGAACTTGGGCTACTTCCATATCTAGGCCATTGTCGATAATGCTGCTATAAACATAGGGATGTATATATCCCTTTGAATTAGTGTTCTTGTATTCTTTGGCTAAATGCTCAGTAATGCAGTTGCTGGATCATAAGGTAGTTCTATTTTTAACTTTTTGAGGGACCTCCATACTATTTTTCTCCAGTGGCTGCACCAGTTTGCATTCCCACCAACAGTGCATGAGTATTCCTTTTCTCTACATTCTCACCAATACCTGTTGTGTCTCCTGCTGTTGATTTTAGCCAGTCTGACGGGTAAGGTGATATCGCAGTTTTGATTTGCATTTTCCTGATAAGTGATGATGATCATCTTTTCATGTGTCTATTAACCATTTGGATGTCTTCTTTGGAGAAATGTCTGTTCGTGTCTTTTGCCTATTTTTAATTGTATCATTTGTTTTTTGAGTGTTGAGTTTGATAAGTTCTTTATAGATTTTGATTCTAACCCTTTATCATATATGTCATTTGAAAATATGTTCTCTCATTCCATGGGTTACCTTTTAGTTTTGCTGATTTTTTTTTTTTTACCTTGCAGAAACTTTTTATTTTGATGTAGGCTCAGTAGTTCATTTTTCCTTTTGTGTCCCTTGCCTTGGGAGACCTATGTAGAAAAAAGTTCCTATGACCAATGTCAGAGAAATTACTGTCTGTGTTCTTTTCTACGACTTTTATGGCTTCATGTCTCACATTTAGGTATTTAATCCATTTTTAATTCATTTTTGTGTTTAAGAAAATGGTCCAGTTTCATTCTTCAGCATGTTGCTGTACAGTTTTCCTAAAACCATTTGTTGAAGAGACTGTCTTTTTTCCATTGGATATTCTTTCCTACTTTGTCAAAGATTAATTGACCATATAATTGTGGGTTTATCCATTGATCTATGTGTCTAGTTTTGTGCCGGTACCACACTGTTTTGATTACTACAGCTTTGTAATATAACTTGAAGTCTAGAATTCTGATGCCTCCAACTTTGCTTTTCTTTTTCAAGAAGGCTTTGGCTATTCAGGGCTCTTTTGTGGTTCCATACAAATTTTAGGATTGTTTGTTCTAGTTCTATGAAAAATACTGTTGATATTTTGATAGGGATTACATTAAATGTGTAGATTGCTTTGAGTAGTATAGACATTTTACCATTTATTCTTCTAATTCATGAGCATGGAATGTATTTCCATATCTTTGTGTCACCTTCAGCTTCTTTCAGGAGTGTTTTATAGTTTTCAGAGTACAGATCTTTTACCTCTTTGGTTAGGTTTACTCCTAGGTATCTTATTATTTTTTGGTGCAAATGGAAATGGAAATGTTTTCTTAATTCTCTTTCTGCTGCTTTATTATTTGTGTAAAGAAAGGCAACAGATTTCTGTACAGATTTTTTGTCTTGTGAATATTGAATTTATTTTTCAGTTCTGGCAGTTTTTTCTGGAGTCTTTCAAGTGTTCTATATATATTATTATTTCATCTGCAAATAGTGAAAGTGTTACTTCTTTCTTACCAAAGGATGCTTTTTTTCTTATTTTCGTTGTGTGATTGTCATGGCTAGGACTTCCACTACAATGTTAAATAAAAGTGTTGAGAAGGGACATCCTTGTCTTGTTCTTGATCTTAGTGGAAAGGCTCTCAGTTTTCCCCATTGAGAATAATGTTAGCGGTGTGTTTTTCATTTATGGCCTGTATTATGTTGAAGTATGTTCCCTCTATCCCCACTTGGTTGAGGGTTTTATCATGAATGGGTATGTTGTATTTGTCAAATGTTTTTTTCTGTGCCTGTTGAAATGATCCTATGGTTCTCATCCTTTCTCTTATTGACATATGTATCAGATTATTGATTTGTGAATATTGAACCACAGTTGCAACCCAGGAATAAATCTCATGTGATTGTGGTGAATGATTTTTTAAATATATTGTTAAATTTGGTTTGCTAGTATTCTGTCGAGGATTTTTTCATCTATATGTCCATCAGAGATATTAGCCTATAGTTCTCTTTTTTTGTTCTTATATGTGATGTCTATCTTTTTGGGGTATCAGGAAAATTCTGGCATCATCGAATGAATTCAGAAGATTTCCTTCCTTTTCTATTTGTTGGAATAGCTTGAAAAGAATAGGTATAACCCTTCTTTAAATGTTTGGTAGAATTCACCTGTGAAGCCATCTGGTCCTAGACTTTTGTTTGTTGGTAGTTTTCTAACTACTTATTCAATTTCTTTGGTAATCAGTCTGTTCGAATTTTATTTCTTCCTGTTTCAGTTTTCATAAATTATGTATATGTAATATATAATCTATATATATAGATTATATTAGATAATATATTAGATATATTAGATAATATATTAGATATATAGATTTAATATATATAATATATTTATTTATTTATAAATATATATATAAATTTATCTAATGGATAAAGGGATATATATATCCATTTCTTCTAGTTTGTCCAACTTGTTGCCATATACTTTTTCCTAATATTCTCTTATAATTGTTTGTATTTTTGTGGTGTTTGTTGTTATTTTTACTCTCTCATTTGTGATTTTATTTATTTGGATCCTTTCTCTTTTTTCCTTGATAAGTCTTGCTAGAGGTTCATCAATTTTATTTGTTTATTTTTCAAAGAACTAGCTCCTTATTTCATTGATCTGTTCTATTGTTTTTTCAGTTTCTATATCATTTATTTCTTGTTTAATATTTACTATTTCATTCATTCTGATGGTCTTTTGTTTGTTGCTCTTTTTCTAGCTTCTTTTTTTTTTTTAATGTTTATTTAGTTTTGAGACAGAGAGAGACAGAGCATGAGTGGGGGAGGGGCAGAGAGAGAGGGAGACACAGAATGTGAAGCAGGCTCCAGGCTCTGAGCTGACAGCACAGAGCCCGACGCGGGGCTCGAACTCACAGACCTCACAGACCGCGAGATCGTGACCTGAGCCGAAGTCGGGCGCTCAACCGACTGAGCCACCCAGGCGCCCCTCTTTTTCTAGTTTCTTGAGGTGTTAAGTGAGGTTGTTTATTTGAGATTTTTCTTGCTTCTTGATATTGCTATAAACTGCCCCCTTAGAACCACTTTGCTGTGTCCCAAAGGTTTTGGACCACTGTGTTTACATTTTCTTTTGTTCCCATGTACTTTTTATTTCTTCTTTTATTTCCTGGTTGACCAATTCGTTGTTTAGTAGAATGTTATTTAACATCCACGTATCTGTGGTTCTTTCCAAATTTTTTCTTGTGATTGACTTCTAGTTTCATAGTGTTGTGATCAGAAAAGATACATGGTATGACTTCTATCTTCTTGAGTTTGTTGAGGCTTGTCTTGTGGCCTAGTATGTGATCTATTCTGGAGACTGTTCCATGTACATTAAAAAAAAAGTGTGTCCTGTTTTAAGATGAAATATTCTGAATATATCTGTTAAATCCATTGGTCCAATGTGTCATTCATAGTCATTGTTTCCTTGCTTAGATGATCTGTCCATTGATAGAAGTGGGGTGTTCAAGTCCCCTACTATTATTGTATTATTATAGATTATATCCTTTATGGTTTTTAATTGTTTTATATATTTGGGTACTCTACTTTGGGTGCATAAATATTTACAATTGTGATATCTTCTTGTTGAATTGTCCACTTTATTATTATATAGTGTCCTCCTTTGTCTCTTGTTGCAGTCTTTGTTCTAAAGTCTACTTTCTCTGATATAAGTACCACTAGTCTAGCTTTCTTTGATATCCATTTGCATGATAAATGTTTCTCTGTCCCCTCACTTTTAATCTGCATGTGTCTTTGGGTCTGAAATGAGACTCTTGTAGGCAGCATATGGATGGATCTTATTTTTATCTATTCTGTCACCATATGTCTATTGTTTTAATCTATAAACATTAAAAGTTATCACTAATAGGTATGTATTTATTGCTATTTTATTACTCGCTTTGTAGTTGTTTCTGAAGATTTTCTATGATCCTTTGTCTTTCTCACTTTTATGGTTTGTTGGTTTTCCTTAGTGATATATTTGAATTTCATTCTCTTTGTTATTTGCATATTTATTAATGATTTTTTTATTTGTGGTTATCATTAGCTTTGCATATAGCATCTTCTGCATATAGCAGGCCATATTAAGTTGATGATTATTTAAGTTCGAACCCTTTCTTTACTCTTCCCACATTTTAGGTACATGGTGTCATATTTTACATCCTTTTATTTTGTAAGTTCCTTGACTGATTTTTTACAGAAATATTCATTCTTACAGATCTTGTGTTTCTATCTTCATACTGTCATTTTTAGTCTTTCCTTTCCACTCAAAGAGTTCCTTTTAATATTTCTTACAGGGCTAGTTTAGTGGTTATGAACTTTTTTATTTTTGTCTGGGAAAATATTTTATTTTCTTTATCGCTATATTTTGCTATTTTGATTGCAATATGTCTTGGTGTGAATCTACATTTGTTGATATTGTTTGGGGCTCTCTCTGCCTCCTGGATCTGCATATCCATTTCCTTCCCCAGATTAGAGAACTTTTCAGCTACTTTTCAAATAATAATCTTAAATGAGTTGGTTTGATGTGTTCAGTATTATCGTTTTTTTCTTTTGCATGAGTGATTTTAAAAGATTTCTACTTTGTAGAAAAAGTTATATTATGCATATGTCATAAAAATATTCTCGGAGGAATATATTTGCCATTCTAGACAAAAGCTATTAAAAATAAAATTCCTTGTAATTTTTGGAACCACTAACATTTCCCAAAAGCAGTGTGAAATCGTGGTACAAAGAGCACTGGATCTGCAATAGAAAATTGAGTTTATTGCAGGTTTTGACACTTGTTGGCCTGAGGAATAAAAACTTAATAATCATTTAATATTTTGCATCTGTAAAATGGGAAGTGAATTTTAATACACATAACGAGGTAATACATTCTACAGTAAAAAATGCTAATTATTGGGGTGCCTGGGTGGCTCAGTCGGTTGAGCGTCCGACTTCAGCTCAGGTCATGATCTCCCGGTATGTGAGTTCGAACCCCGTGTCGGGCTCTGTGCTGATAGCTCAGAGCCTGGAGCCTGCTTCGGATTCTGTGTCTCCCTCTCTCTCTGCCCCTCCCTTACTTGCGTTTTCTCTCTCTCTCTCTCTCTCTCAAAAACTAAATAAACCTTAAAAAACTTTTTAAATGCTAATTATTATTATTGTTTTAACTTGAGATAGTATTTTATTAAATCAAAGTTACCAGCTTGAAATAAATCATCAGTAAATGATTATAATATAATCAGTGATTTTTTGGCATTATTTCTCTCCCACACACCCACTAGCCCTTTCCTGTGAGGAATGCATTTTGTGGCTTAGAGAGATTTGACCTTTTATTCTCTTGCCAATAGTAAAAGCATCAATTGGAATGCTTGTCACTCTGGCCATAGTGTTTTCTAAAAAAGAGAAACACTTTAAGATTTTAATCTTGGACACTCATATATCCACAACATTCATGCCACCACTTTTCACTATACTTAATTTATCCATCTATCTATCCCCCCTGTCCTTCCAACAACAAATCTTATTTTTTGATGCATTTAAGTTACAGATATCATCACAGTTACAATATTTCACCATATTTGTTATTTGAACGGATTTCAATATTTGTTTTGTACAATTCTTAAGTGTGCCATTGGTGACTGCCAGTATATGCATAAATAATTGACACCTTAAGTATACTGTATCTTATAATCCATGAACACGGTATCTCACAATTTATTTATTATTTAATTTCTCTTTGTAGTTTTCAGTATAAAAGTTTAACACTTATTGTTTTAAGTGTACTTTTAAGAATATTATATACTTCCATGCTTTGATAAACAGAATTATTTTCTTCTCTTTTAAAAAAAAATCTTTATTTACTTGGAGAAAGGAGAGAGCAGGGTAAGGTCAGAGAGAGAGGGAGAGAGAGAATCCCAAGCAGCCTTCATGCTGTCTGCATAGAGCGGGTCCCAAACTCATGAGCTGTGAGATCTGAAATTAAGAGTCAGACACCTAACAAACTGTGCCACCCAGGCACCCCAAACAGAATTATTTACTTAATTTCATTTTCCAACCATTTATTGCTGGGATAGAAAAAAATACAATTGGATTTTGTACATTTAGGTTATATTCTGTGACATTGTTAATTTCACTCATTAGACATAATCATTATTTTGTAGAGTTCTTAGGATATTTGACATAAACACTCATGGCATCTGGAAATAGAATTTTCTTCTTTCTTTACAATCTTTATTCCTTTTATTTATTTTTCTTGCTATATTGTACTCAGAAGAATTCCAGTAAAATGTTGAATTGAAATTCTGTGAATAGGCATTTTTGCTTTATCCCCAGTATTAGGTTAAAATATTGACTATTTCACCATGAAATATATGTTAATTGTAGTTTTTGTGTAGATGCTCTAGTCTGTATCATGAATAGATACTGAATTTTATCAAATTCTCCTCTATATTTATTGAAATGATCATACGATTTTACTCTTTTAGTTTCTTAATAAGGTGAATGATAATGATTGAGTTTTGATGTTAAATCAATTCTAAATTTGTATAAAACAACAGAAATAACATGATTATGATGCATCATTCTTTTTATGTCTTTCAGGAGAATATTAACAGGATTTTCAAAAGATACGAGACACATTTATCTATAATTTTATATTTTATAAATTTTATTTATTCATTCATTCATTCATTCATTCATTCATTCATTCATTTATTGTTTTTGATGGGAGGGTGAGAGAGAGTGCCAGAAGGGAGTACGGGCAGAGAGAAAGGGAGAGAGAATATCAAACAGGCTTCACAAATTTTCTCCTTCAAGGCATTTGTCCATTATATCTATGTTGTAGAATTTGTTGGCATATTTTGGATCTTTTAATGTTATACCATATGGTCCCAAGACACTGTTATTTTTAATTTTTTTTAGTTTTTTGTTATTCAGATTAGATTATTTATATAATCTGTCTTCCATCATCTTCCTTCCTTCAGTCTTTTCTTACTTTAGTCATCTTCATTCTGCTACTAGTTCTATCTAGTGAATTATATGTTTCAGATAGTATATTTTTATATTATACTATTTCCATCTACTTTTTATATGGTTTCCACTTTTCTAATGAGATGTGATATTTTTATTTTATGTGAGCATATTTTCCTTTATATCTTTGATCATAATTATCATAGGTATTTTCTACTTCTTTGTCAGTTCCAACATCTAGGTCCTCTCGGGTTTGTAGTCTGATGATATTTTTTTCTCTTGAGTCACATGTTGTTTTTTTCTTTGTATGTTGAATTGTTTTGGATCATATTTTAGATTTGCTTAATATATGTGGTAGATACTCTAAATTCTTTTTTTTTTTATCAATCGTGTTGATTCCTTTTAGTTTAGAAGGCATTTTACTGGTATGAATTCAAACTACAAGGTCTGTCTCCCCTGAAATTGGCCAGCAATTCAAATGTCACGTTAGCCGTTTTAACCATAGCTGAGCTACTTGGAGTTCGCCTTATGCATGCTTTATTCAGGGGTCTGCCAGATATTGGTGTGGAACTTATATACATGCGTTAAGCCTTCCAAATTCTGGCTCTCTTTCTTCTCAGTTTGCATACACACATACGCAAGTACACACACACACACACACACACACTTTTCAGTAGATATGTTTTTTACTTAAATTCTATTATTTATTTTTTATAAGGATGCATATTTTATATGCTTTATCCATTCCAATTTGGTAGACTGGAATGACTCTCTCTGACTTTACCCTCTTCCCCTTTTGCTAAATTCAGAAAAATACATTACAAATCTTGAGCCACACCCTTCTTCCCAGTGGTCACTTTTCTTCACTATTTATCTTCCTGTTGGATTTTTTGTTGTTTCATTTTCCAGTACTTTCAAATAACCATATGTGAGTGAGTGTGTGTGTGTGTGTGTGCGTGTGTGTGTAGTCTAAATTTGGTTGTTTTGATAGGAGAAATCCCAGAATGTATATTTAGATGTATTTTCTAAGAGAACTTCTGGGTTGTCCAGATCAGTTATCTACATAGAAAGCCAGAGAGTGTGTCTCAAGCAGTTCTTATTTTGACCAAACCTTTCTATGTCAGGAACAATAAGATGATTTTAAAATCCCTTTTTTGAAGAATTATGCCATTTTACCAAGATTATGTAATTTTTGATGTCTTAACACAAAAGAATAAAGTAAATTCATTTTAGCAGAGGATTAAACTATTCTGTTGTGAATCAGTAACTAAATAAAATAAATGAATAAATACTTATGGTAAAGATTTTGTTCTGATTATTGAGCAATGTATCTTTTTATAAGAAGCAGATAAAATCTCAGCCCATAACCCCAGGGGTGGAGGAATGTAATTTTGAAAAATTTTCTAAAATCTACTTAGTTTCCATTAAAGCCCCTGCCACCAGGTAGGGAAGTTAATTTCAGTCATTCAGCATCTTCTCCATCCTTTTCCCAGAGGTTATTTTCACATTTTACGGGGTTTATAGGTACCAAAGGAGAGAGAAAATTATTTAATCCTTGAACTAATGGGAGAATTAAGGCCTATCTTCAAGAGAGTAAGATTGTAAGGTGGATAGGAACTGGAAGTGGAAAGGTAGAGAGTATCAGTTAATAATTTGGAATACTATCTTACCACACACATTTGGTATTTAATATTTATTATTTTTGCTATTCAAACAAAAGTCATTATCCAAATATTTCACGGAACTTCCTTTTCATTTATGTGTTTATTAAATCACATTTTTCTTTCTTCTAACAATTCAAAGATAAAAATCAGAGTATAAATATATTTGTACATGTACAGTCCAGAGTTTAGCAGATTATATTCTAGTTACTTCATATATAAGTCATGCCAATTAATTTGTTTTATGAGAGACCCCTATGCAATTTTGAAGTAAATATCAACAACAACAACAACAAAATGTTGGCAACATAAATGATTTGTCTAATCCAAGACATAATGCTGAATTATGAGCCATTCTCTTATGAGTAGATTTTTTTGTTTTCATCATGAATAAAGGAAAACTTATAGTTTTATTATACTTATTCTTACCCACTATATGTTAATGTCTAAATATTAGACATATATGTTAGATATCTAATTAGATTATACATCTAATTTTCATTAAATAGCCTAATGAAATTATCATTATTGTCCTTCTGTTATTTTCCTTATTTCCAACTACTTTCTATTTTTTTAACCGGCCTTTATTTATTCCAGCATCCTATGTATTTTATGCAAGAAAGACTTCTCCAAACTATCCTTACCGTGAGAGAATATAATGTGCCAAGAATCTGAGTGGGAAATTTTAGAAATGAGGATAGGTAAATCAAAATTTTTGGAGTCAATTTCTTGAATGAATTTTTATTTTTAAAATGTGTCATATTTGGAATTCTTTTGAATTACCTAGATATTATAATATAATTGATTTCACCTTAGTGTGCACTTATAAAAATTTTTTAAAAATTTCAAGTCCTTTGAAAAAGTATTTTAGTATTATCTTAATAATATGCTATTCTTGTTTCATTGACCAAGAAAGAACAGCCACTATAGAGTGAAATGATTCTAAGCCCGAAAGATCTCTTGTGGTCCCTATGCTATATACAAACTGGTCATTAGAAATTTTCTTAGGATAGTAAAATTTTGAACACACCTTGTAAAATTAACCAGAATTTTGACAATATATTATGTCGAACTATCTATGTTTCTTTTCTTTTCTTTCAGTCTCCTTATTTTCTCTTAGTCTCCTCTCTAAAATGGGTGCAAGGTTAACTATGCGATCCTAAGATTTTCTCTGATTCCTAAAGTACTTGTTTGTAATAAATAAATAATAACAAACAGAATTAAGTGCAGTTGATAACTATCAAATGAAATAATGTAGTGTTCACTGTATAAATCTTTCTTTACAGTAATCATTTCTGACCTATTGTGAATCAACAGAGTTTTGATGTTAAATTGTGCTTGTTGATTGAATGGTTCACTAAGGGCACAGGTGCAATGGCCCAACACATGCATAAATTTCACATTTGCATTTCAGCTCCTTGACTCAGCATAATGTCCCTATCTGACCTCTTTAGTGAATTCTTAATTACTTATCATTTGTCTTTACCTTCTTTATATTCTTTGCATGGTTTGCAATAAATTCTGCATATCATGATATATATGTGAATATGTGGATATGTAGAAATGAAATCATTCATGTTCCAAGCACTTGATAAAAGCATCTGTTTTTATATCAGCCTTGCAATTTCAGAGTCCTTTTGTATACATGGGAGATCCTGCTTTATTTCATTGCATTGCATTGCAAAGTAACCTTGGCTGTTAGACTTCAAGGTCTCAGGTGTTGAGTCATTAGCAGCGATGAAATAGATCAGAATCGCATTATAGCTGCACAGCTACAAACTAAAGGTAATCCAAGATCTTTCGGGCTTAGCATCAACATATGGACAACTCCTCAGTACTTGCCTGGAAAGAGAGTTAATTTGGGAATTTTGTACTAAATTCCCTCAGGGTGACTTCTCCAAATGATTTTTAACTTCTATAATGCAAATAAAAAGGCACGTGAAAATAAGCAGTATTCAGTTAAAACAGAGAACAATAACACAGACATTTGTGCCAACATCTTCCAAAATTGGTCATTTTATAAAGAATTGTATTTTAACATATTTGATTACTACTTGCATTCACTTGGGGGATATTTACTTCACTGACATCCTGGGTACAATGAAAGTAATAATGTTCATAGACCTTAACAATTTATTAGCATTTTTAAGTCTTTACTTAAAAATTAAGTGTAAAGTGGCGTTTATTAGAATTGGAAACAGAAACTGAGTTGCAAAATATTTAAATTACAGAAATGTACATGACTGGACTATTGAAATCACCTCCTAACTCTTCTTTTTGCTTAAACCTTCTCCTTAACTATACGCCCAACCATATCCCTGAAATCCATGCTCTTAGTAGCCAAATGGATTTGGGGTGAAATCAGATCAAGTAATCCATATAAAACCCCAGAATAGATTCTCTTGCATCTTGAATTATTAAAAATGTCTCCGTGGCCTCTGAGAACTTTCATGAGATGTCTTCACGGATGTCTTCTCAATCCATTCCTACCTCCTCTACATTCCAGTTACACCAGTTTGCACATATCAAAATTATTTCTGCTGTGGTTGCTAATCCTTTGGCCTAGAATGCCTTGTCCCTGGCCTGCGGATCTTTTAGTGATTTTTTCTTCTAATTAATGGACTTCATTTCAGAGCAGTGATAGGTTTACAAAAATAAAAGAGAGAGAGAGAGAGAGAAGAAAACACAGAGAGTTTGCATATGTCCCTTCTTCCTCCACTCTTTCCCCATACCTCCTTTAGTTTCCTCTATTATTAACATCTTGCTTTAGTATGGTATGTTTGTTATAACTGATAAACCGATATTGATGCATTATTATTAACTGAAGTCCATAGTTTACATTAGAGTTCACTCCTTGTGTTGTATGGTTTTATGCTTTTTTTTTTTGACAGATACATAATGTCATGTATCTATCTTAACAGTATCCTATAAAAGTTCCATTGCCCTAAATTCCACTGTGTTTCGCCTATTCATCCTTTCTTACCTCCTTTCAAACCTTTGCACTCCATAGCTGTGATTTTTCTAGAGCGTCTTGTAGTTGGAATTGTATAGTATATGGGCTGTGCAGACCAACTTCTTTCACTTAGTAATATGCATTTAAGGTTCCTCTATATCTTTTCATGGCTTAACAGCTCATTTCTTTTTATTCCTGAATAACATTCATTCTCTGGAGATACCACAGTTTGTTTCTCCATTCACCTATTAAAGGATATCTTAGCCGCTTCTGTGTTTTGGCAATTATAAATAAAGCTGCTATAAACATCCATATGCAGGATATTGTGTAGACATAAGTTTTCAAATCCTTTGGGTCCATACCAAGGAGCACAATTGCTAGATCATATGGTAAGAGTATGTTTAGTTTTGTAAGAAACTGCTAAACTGTCTTCTAAAGTGTCTGTACTATTTCGCATTCCCATCAGCATAGAATGAGAGGTCCTGGTTTTTCCACATCTTCACCAGCAGTAGCTGTTGTCAGTGTTGTGGAATTTAACCATTCCAATAAGTGCATGATAGTATCTCATTGTTTTGCTTGCAACTTCCTGGTGACATCGATGTTGAGCACCTTTTAATATGCTTATTTGTCATCTATATATCCTCCTTGGTGGGTCTCTGCAGATCTTTTGCCCATTTTTTAAATTAGGTTCTTTGTGTTTTTACTGCTGAGTTTTCAGTTCTTTGCATAGTTTGGATATAAGTCCTTTCTGTGATATGTTTTGCAACTATTTTCTCTCAGCCTGTGACTTATTTTTTTATTCTCTTAAAATGCCATTCAGAGAGCAGAGGCTTTTTTCATTTTAATGAAATTCAACATATCAATTTTTTTCTTGCATCGTGCTTTGGTGTTGTATCTAAAAGTCATCACCAAGTTTAAAGTCACCGAGGTTTGCTCCAGTATTATATTCTAAATTTCCATTGATTTAACTTTACATTTAGGTCAGTGATCCATTTTGAGTTATTTTTTGTGGATATTCAGACGGATTTTTACAGCTCCTTCTCATTTGTACTCTCTTTTTAGTGTCGCTCCCTCAAAGAGGCCTTTCCTGATCACATTAGTTAAAGCAGTCTCTCATAACCAGTTCCTGACTAACCGACTGTTTGTCTTTTTTCCTAGCATTGTTATCTATCATCATATTGTCCTTTATTCATTTGCATGCTTACTTTCTCTTTGTGTATTAATGTAAGTTCCATGGGTGCCAAGACTCAGTCCATCTTGTTCAGTACTCTATCCTTAGTACCTAACACAATGTTTGGTGCATATTAAGGATTTGCAAACATTTGGTAAGTAAATGAACAGGAAATAAACAAACTCACAAGCACATCATAAAAAAGTGGTAAAGACCTCGACGGAGTGCCTTTATAATTACAAGGACAGAAAATTTATGGAAATGAAAAAAGGAGGTCCAGAAAAGGAATCAAGATTAGAATAAAGTATAACTCTTGTTACTCTGCCTGTAACATATATTAAGCCCAGCTGGATCTAGAATATGGTGCCAGAAGAAGAATGTGACTCTTAGGTAAATTAAATGATTTGCATGCAAGTGTTCAGAGTTCCTGGTCAATTGCCAGTAGACTATTTTTGGAGAGTATCTATTTACATTTAGAACTGTCCATAGAAGACTCAGATAAATTACTTCTCCTTTCCACAAAATGCATATTAGCTCCTACTAATTTTAGTTGAGGTTCTATTAAGCAAATAATGGAAAAGAATGTATTTGTAATATGAGTTAAATTAAATGATAAATTATCTAGTTTTCTATTATATAGAGAAATAATCACATGACTCAATCTTTTTATAGCTTCTACTGAATCTTAGAACAAACCAAAGCCGAAGATATTTCATAATCATATCCTTAGCTGCTGATGGGCCATTATGTAAGGATTTCTTGAGTTTGAAAGTATACCTAGTCAGATTTACCTGCCATAGAATAGAGACAATTTCCTGGTTTAAACTAGAGTCATTATCATAAAAGTACTAATATATCTGTTGGGATTGATTAGTCATCTATCATTTGAATCTTTCTCATCATTTTTTATAGTGCATGACCCATAAAAAAGAAAAATCCAAATTATTTTGGTCTTTTCTACTGAGTGATTATTAGTCACTCAGCATATGTTTATGAAGGAAGTGAGGGAGAAATATTTATTTTTATAATTTAATCAAGCACGCTAGATTCATCAATAGTTTTTGGGCAAACTATTATATAACAAAAATTACTTAAAGCACCATGGTGGTTACCAAGAAATATGTACCAAAAGTTCTGCATTCATGAAGCTTACTGTCTTTTTGGAGAAATAAGATTCAGTTATTTAAATATTAAAAGGAAACACCAAAAATGATTAAAAAAATACTTGCAAATTTATTTAGCACTTTAATTGACTATTTGCCATCATATTTATTATTTTATTCTCATAGTAATTTTTGAAGATGTCATTGCAGTGATTTTTTTTTAATGGGAAAAATTGAGATACAGAGAGAATAAATGACATCTACCCAAAGTCCTTTAGTGCCAGGACTGGATCTAAAGCCAGACTGTAATCTTTATGGAGGCAAAAATTGTATCTATCTCTCTATCTGTCTGTCTGTCTGTCTGTCCATCCATCCATCCATCCATCCATCCATCCATCCATGCTAAGCAGTGTGTACATCAGCACCTGGCACAGTGTGGCTGACTAAATAAATAGAGAACTTACATTTTATACACTGACATGCTGTCTAATTGATTCTGCAACTCCTGGATGTATTATGGACTGTATTGTACTTATCTTAGTTTTCTCTATTTTAGCATTAGTGGTTTGCCCATAATGGGTATTCAATAATGTTAAATAAAAATAGGCAATATATTGTACATTCAAGCCATGCATCAGAATAAGAGAGAGAACAGAGTTTATTAGAATTTTCAAGAACACTTAATAAACAACAAAAACAACAACAAAAAATATATACATATATACTTGGCTAGAATAGTAGGGTGTGAAAAGGAGATAGAAAGAATAGGGAAGGGCATTTCTAGTGGAAAATGATATAGGAACAATCATATAATTCCAAAGCTTAATGCCTTATCTTTCTGAGCCTGGAAAGAAGGAAGTCTCACTGGTGACTGAAAAATAGATAAGTGACATTTGTATTTATTCTAAAAGTAAACATTGGAGAAATTATGGCTTAATGAATATCAAGGAAGAGGGTATGTTTGTGTCTATTCTTCATTATGTATTATGTGCATTAGATATACCATCAACTTCTAAGTTTCTGCACTGATACATGCCATGAGTGCAAGCACAGTATAGAATGTCTTTTCCTATTCTACTCAGCAGTAATTTTATTTTTAAAGCAAGAGTGCTACATGTAAATGTTACTAATTTCTTTGAAATTTGTGATCCAATGCGTTAACTATACTTATTATTTTCGTGCCTACAATTTGGTATCTTGTCATTAAAATGATACAACTAATCCCTAAATATTGCATTTAATAATCATTTGCCAAATTTTTCATTTATAGAAAGTAATATGGTGCTGTTACAAGTACAACCACTGGGCATTGCCTTTTTAATAAGATATCTTTTGGGAACAATTTGGAAATTTTAAAAAATCCACTTTATATTTTGAATTGTAATGTTGGAAATTTATGTCCGTGCAATATATAAACAGTAAAGTAAACTTGTTTCAGTTTAAACAAATATGGATATCCTAACTAAGCTAGCATATCATCATAACTGGATAATATGATCTTCCTGAAGAGAAATGGCATTTAAATTTTTATTATAAAGTATTATTACATTAATAACATTTTTAGAGAAAAGAGTAAGCCACACAGTTTAATCCCACCCTCCAAACACACTAATTTTTTGTTTTAGATTATTTCTGCTACTCTTTAGACATGTGCCTGTTCTTTGCATGTTTATAGTGGCTGGAATTAATGATAATCATATATTTGTGTACTAGTGTGTGTGTTTGTTTAAATAAACCACTTACTATTTAGTTAGTTAAATGTCTATATTTTCTGTAGAATGCATTTTTATTTAATGCAGGAAATTTAGTATACATTTGACTTTAAAAACTATTTCAATCCACTCTACACCAAACTACAAATTGTAATGGCATGAGAATTACATCGCATGCATTTTATTACCCTAATCTACCCTAAATCTATTTATAATATATAATCTATGTAAAATACATGTCATTTAGCTGTTTGAGGACGTTTTTTAGGTATCTAAAAAGAAATTTTTTATTCAAGAAAAAATAATTGCAACAAAGGGAACGTCTGTTAGAAAAGTCTACCTCAAGCACTTAAGCTGAAACCAAAAGCCCAAATATTGACCTCTGAATCATGAGGGGATCTCTTATCCTCTATTTGCTTTAAAATTAACATTTGATAAAGAAGCTTATCTTGAAGTGTTTGTTTAAGGGCAGATGTCACTCCTGATCAAGATCCTGTAATGAATTAGTACCAGAGATAAAACTTTAAAAAAAGGAAAGAAAATGTCTTTTCGTAGTCAGGTTCACTATTATCAAATGCTTAGTTTCTCTTTTACCTCGTATTGGTCTCTTAGTCCTATGAGAACTGTGATATTCATTTCAGTATCACCCAGAGCACCAGGTACAACATCTTGCATTCAAAAATGTACCAAATTGAATAACTTTCCAATGGAGTCTACTGATCTGTATAAATATTCACTTGGCAGATTAGACTTGAAATGATAGTGTTATTGAACATTGGCTGCCTCTTACAACTGCTCTGTTAATTCTATTCGCATAGTCTTTGTTCAAGTGTCTTACAGTTTAGAATTTCATTTTGGACCATAATCCAAACATATTTTAAAAGTAAAAATGAAGCCCTTTTGGGGCATTTTTCATTTTCATAACAAATGTGATGTCAAACCTATTTGTTGATAAAATGAAAGAAGTATCTTGGGATAGGAGTTTTTTCCTGGATGCCAGTTTGAGCATTCTGTCATTCTCTGCTTACAACATATTATATTTCTAATAAAACCAAATGTCTCAAATTGGTACACATGAGCTTCTGTTATTCAGCTCCTGCCTACAAGTTTATCTTTACCTCCAAGCAACCTACCTCTTTCAGCTTATTGTGCTTCAATAATACTAGTTGTCTTTCTGTTCCTAGAAGACCTCAACTCTATGACACCTTAGGACTTTTCATTTGCTTTCCCATGAGCCTGGAATGTTTACCCTTTGATTAGTCCCATTATCAACTCCACAGTCCTATAGGTCTTAGATCAAATATCCTATTATCCAAGAGATATTTTTTGACTGCTTTATCTAAAGTAGCTCCCAACCAAAAATTTTACTGTTTTATTACCTTTTTATTTCTGTCATAGGACTTACCACAATGACGATCATGGTCATTGGGATTCTTCTCCAACAAGTATAAATTCATGAGTACAGGAACCTTTTTCAAATTTTTACCCTGATACAACTTTTTATCTAATATACCAATGGTGCAGAACATAGTACCTTACAGACAGTAAAAACCTAAATAAATAAGCAAATATTTGCTGCAAGTGCAGCATTTTAATATAAGAAAAACTTTATTTGAAAAGTGTAGCATAATCTTGCATTTTTGTTTATTTAAAACCAATTACTAGTTAGGATTTCACATTGTGAGCTAGCCAAACTATTATTATTTCAACAATTGAGACTCTGAAATACATGAAGTTAGGAAATTGTCTGATGCTAATGATAGGGATGAAAAAAGAGATCTGTGTACTTTGTTTTTATTCAGGGAAAAAAAAATAACTAAATTTGTTTTTAACTGTTTTAATTGTATATAGGTACCTTGTGATATGAAGTATTTAAAATTCTATATCTATATTGATTTTAATAATTAGTTGGAACAAAAGTTCATAAATTTGGAAGTTTGTTGAAAAGTTGTTACTTTATAGAGTTGAAAGAAAATGATTACTTCAAACAATATATTGAAACCTTATTAAAATAAATCCTATCAGACTGAAAGAAAATAAGAAATAACAGCAGGATTTTGTTTTATATGAATTTCATTGAGCTTAACAAGCCTAAAGGTTGCACTTTGAAGAGTTTTCACCATGTATGTGATTCTCAAGTATCTATCCCACTTCAAAGGAACTCGGTAAGAATAATTTCATAGAAAATAAGGAAATTTGTGATCTTAATACACAATGCTATAATACTGACAGTATTTCATAGACATGCTGATTATTTCTTGCTTTTCTTTGAAAATTTTATATCACTGTATCATTTCTGTCTGTATATATATTTTAAATTATAACCCATACTTACCAATTTGCCTTTCTTAATGTGGACAGGGTACGTAACTGTCAGTCTTCTTTTTCTTAAGACAGAGAGATTGTGGGGAACCTGAATGGCTCAGTTGGTTAAATGTCCAACTTGATTTCATCTCAGGTCATAATCTCAGTTTGCTTTCAGTGCAGAGCACTCTCCCGTCTCCCCACCCTTTCTCTGACCACACACATGTTCTGCCTTTCTCTCTTTCTCTCTTTCTCTCAAAATAAATATTGAAGAAAATGTAGATTGTGTCAGTATAATCAGCTACTATGATACTGAAACAGTCTTTCCAGATGTAGTTAAAATATAAAATTATCTAAATGACTTATAGAACTTGATATTTTCCTAAGAAGCACCATCTTTGGGTGAAGCTTATTCTTTGGTAAATAAATTGAGGAACTAAATAGAGGCGAAGATGAAAATTTTCAACTTTGAATTATTCTCTGCTAAGTTTACATTTGATCTTAGGTTTTACATACATACCTGCAATGCATACATACAAATCCCACTTTTCAAATAAAATAATTTATTTTCATTTCTTTGACTGTTTTTGTTTCAACCTAGAATTGGAGTTTGAAACAGTTCCATTTCAAACTTCAGAAAACAAAATTTATCAACTAATGAGCAAGTTCTACATTTTGACCTAAATGTGGAACTGTGATAATAAGAATTACTGTAACCAATTCACTCAAACACATAGACATAGGGGCACCTGGGTGGCTCAGTCGATTAAGTGTCTGACTTTGGCTCAGGTCATCATCTTGTGGTTCATGGGTTCAAACCCTGTGTCGGGCTCTGTGCTGATAACTCAGAGCCTGGAGCCTGCTTTGGATTCTGTGTCTCCCTCTTTCTTGCCCCTCCCCAACTCATGCTCAGTAACTCTCTCTTTTTCTCTCTCTCTCTTAAAACAAATAAACATTTAAAAAATTTTTTAAAAAAGAATCCAGAAGACATGCAAATTAAACTTAAAATGAATAGAAGAAAGGATATAAGGCTAGGAGGAGTTAAGACGGTGGAATAATAGGAGTACTTTATGTTTGCTTCATCACCTGGACACAGCTAGGTAATTATCAAATCATTCTGAACAAGCAGGAAATCTGAGGACTGAGAGAACAAACTGCACAGCTAGAGGGAGAAAAGGGGCCACATCATGGAATGTAGGAGGTGCAGAGACATGATTTGAGAGAGGAAAGAATCATGGGTGGTGTGGAGGGGAGGGAGCCCTGATCACAGAGAGGAGAGAGGGAGAGGGAGAGAGGAAAGCAACATGCAGGGGATTGTGCAGAAAAAACACTTTGCCAAAACCATTGACTGGGAAAACAAGAGCGGCTGATTATCGCATTTCTACAAGTAGCAGAGTTGGAAGTCTGAAGTTTTTGAAGTCAGCACCATTGCCAGGGCCAAGCATGGCAGGTGCATTGGTGCTCCCATGGAGGATGGCAGAGGCCCCGGATAAGACAGCATAGTCTGAGCATTCCCTGGGTTGCAGAGGGAGAGAAGGTCCCCTTCTTGCAGTGCATTTTGGAGAGGTGGCATTGTCTCCCAGGGGACAAAATAGCCAGGGGGCCCCAGTGAACTGCCACATTCATTAGTATAGAAGTAGAGACACTTGCTGAGGACAGATAACCTGGATGCTGATGGTTTGCTATGCTTTACCATAAAATCCAAGCCCCTGGGCAGTTGTATAACTGCTTTTCTAGGACAAACTGGCATCAGCCACAGTGTGGAGAAACCCTCCACAGAGGATAAGTGTGGTTCCCTGAAATTTGGAGTTTTGAAACACAGCCATGCATCTGAGATAAAACACAGGCTCACTTCACTGCCAGGAAGAGAGACAGCTTGGGCACAGACAGTGTGAGGACAGAGATCTGATGTAAGCCTGGGACACATGAAGGGAGATTATTCACTCTTCTGTAAGTGCTTCCTGAATAGCGGCAAGCATGAACTCCCATCTCTGGGGACCAGAGCAGGCCATGGCAATATTTCACCCCTCCTATCAGCAAGGACATACTTTATTGATCGACATAACACACACAGTGTTGGTTTGAGCCTCTTATACCAAGCCCCACCCCCACATGATCTGTAGGTAGTTTTTTTATTTGGGATGTGTAATTGGAGCCAGGGAGGAGCAGGCACCTCCCCCAAAGACTGGCACAAACCCCTGCACACACCAGGTCTGCTGATCACAGAGTGCTGCAGACTTTCAGCTCTAGTGGAAACAGAACCAGGCACAGGCTTTCCTAACACACAAAGACAGAGACCTAGATAAAATGCCAAGACAGAAGAATTCATACTAAAAGAAAGAACAAGAAGCCAGGGAGAAAGTCAAATCAGATATAAATAATATGTCTGAACCAGAATTTAAAACAGCAAATATAAGGATACTAGCTGGGCTTGTGAAAAACATAGAAGATGCCAGAGAGTCTTTCACCACAGAGATAAAAGACCTAAAAACTAGTCAGGCCAAATTTAAAAAAAAAATACTCTAACCGAGATGCAAAACCAACTGAATGTAATGACCACAAGGATGGAAGAAGCAGAATGAATAAGTGATATAGAAGACAGAATTATGGAAAATAATGAAGTTAAAAAGAAGAGGGAAAGAAAAATATTCGATCTCTAATGTAGACTTAGAGAAGTCAGCAATTCCGTAAAGCATAATAACACTAGTATCATAGGAATCCTGGAGGAAAAAGAGAGGGAAAAGGGGCAGAGGTTTGTTTTAACAAATTAAAGCTGAAAGTTTTCCTAATCTAGGAAGGAAACATATATCCAAATCCAGGAAGCACAAAGAACTATTCTTAAAATCAATAAAAGCCAGCCTACACCAAGACGTATCATTGCAAAATACAGTGAAAAGGAAAAAATCCTGAAAGAAACAAGGAAAAAAGAATCTCTAAACTACAAGGGAAGACAAATCCCATTAGTAGAAGATCTCTCCACAGAAACCTGGCAGGCCGAAGGGAGTGGCATGATATATTCAATGTGCCAAATGGGAAAAACATGCAGCCAAGCAAGGTTGTCATTCAGAATAGGAGAGAGAAGGAGTTTCCGAGACAAACAAAAAGTATAGTTTATGACCCCTAAAGCCAGCCCCGTATGAATATTAAAGGAGATTCTTTGAGTGGGAAAGAAAAAACAAAAGCAACAAAGACAAGTAAGGAACAGAGAAAATCTGCAGAAACACTGACCTTACAGGTTAATACAATAGGACTAAATTAATATCTATCAATAATCACTCTGAATATGAATGGACTACATACTCCAATCAAAGGACATAGGATATCAGAATGGATTTAAAAAAAAAAAAAAAAACAACTATATGCTGCCTAGAAGAGACCCATTTTAGACCTAAAAATTGAAAGTGAAGGGATGGGGCGCCTGGGTGGCTCAGTCGGTTGAGCGTCCGACTTCAGCTCAGGTCATGATCTCCCGGTCTGCGAGTTCGAGCCCCGCGTCGGGCTCTGTGCTGACGGCTCAGAGCCTGGAGCCTGCTTCCGATTCTGTGTCTCCCTCTCTCTCTGCCCTTCCCCTGTTCATGCTGTGCCTCTATGTCTCTCAAAAATAAATAAACATTAAAAAATTAAAAAAAAAAAAAGAAAGTGAAGGGATGGAGACCCATCTATCATGCTGTGGACATCAAAAGAAAGTTGGAGTAGTCCTACTTATGTCAGACAAACTAGATTTTTAACTAAAGACTTCAACAAGAGATGAAAAAGTGTACTATATCCTAATAAAGAGATCTATCCAACAAGAAGATCTAATAATTTTAAATATTTATGTCCCTAACTTGGGAACACCCAAGTATATAATTCAATTAATAACAAACATAAATAAACTCATGGATAACAATATAATATTAGTAGGAGATCTTAACACCCCATTTACAGCAATGGACAGATCATCTAAGCAGAAAATCAACAAGGTAACAATGGTTTTGATTGGCACGCTGGATCAGATGGACTTAACAGATATATTCAGAATATTTCATCCTAAAGCAACAGAATATACATTCTTTGTGAGTACACATAGGGCATCCTCCAGAATAGATCATGTACTGGATCACACATGATGCCCCAACAAATACAACAACAAGATTGAGATCATACTGTGCATATTTTCAACCACAATTCTATGAAACTTGAAGTCAACCACAAGAAGAATTTTGAAAAGACAAAAAACATGGAGGTTAAAGAATATCCTACTAAAAAGTGAATGAGTTAACCAGGAAATTAAAGAGGAAATAAAAAAAATGCATGGAAGCAAATGAAAATGAAAACACAACAGTCCAGAATCTTTGGGATCCAGCAAAGGGGAAATATATAGCAATACAGGCTTACCTCAAGAAGCAAGAAAACTCTCAAATACACGCCCTAACCTTACACTTACAGGAGCTATAAAAGGAATGGTAAATAAAGCCTAAGCCCAGAAGAAGAAAGGAATTAATAAAAATTAGAGCAGAAATAAATGATATAGAAAAAGTAGGATAGATCAATGAAACTAAGAGCTGGTTCCCTGAAAGAATTAATAAAATTGATAAGCCCCTAGTCATATAAAGGACCTAAATAAATAACATCATGAATGAAAGAGGAGAGATCACAACCCACACCACAGAAATACAATCATAAGAGAATATTATGAAAAATTGTATGACAACAAATTGGGCAATCTGGAATAAATGGGTAAATTCCTAGAAACATACAAACTACCAAAACTGAAACAGGAAGAAATAGAAAATCTGAACAGACCCATAACCAATGAAGAAATTGAATCAATAATCAAAATTCTCCCAACAAATAAAAGTATAGGGTCACGTGGCTTCCCAAGGGAATTCTATCAGATAATTAAAGAAGAGTTAATACCTATGCTTTGCAAACTGTTCCAAAATAGAGAAATGGAAGGAAAGCTTCCAAACTTATTCTATGAGTCTAGCATTACCTTGATTCTAAAACCAGATAAAGACCCTACTAAAAGGAGATTTACACATCAATATCCCTGATGAACATGGCATGCAAAAATTCTCAACAAGATACAAGCGAATTGAATCCAACAGTACATTAAAAAAATCACTCACCATTAAAAGTAAGCTTTATTCCTGGGCTTGCAGAGGTGGTTCAGTATTCTCAAATCAATCAATGTGATACATTACATTAATTTAAAAAGGGATAAGAGCCATATGATACTCTCAATAGATGCAGAAAACACATGTGACAAAATATAGCATCCATTCCTGATAAAAACCCTCAACAAAGTAGGGATAGATGAAACACACCTCAATATCGTAAAGGCCGTATACAAAAGACCCACAGCTATTATCATCCTCAATGAGGGAAAACTGAGAGCATTTCTGCTACAGTGAGGAAACATCCCCTGTCTTCAGGGATGTCCACTCTTGCTGTTGTTACTTAACAGTACCAGAAGTCCTAGCCTCAGAAAGCAGACAACAAAAAGAAATAAAAAGCAACCAAATCAGCAAGAAAGAAGTCAAACTTTCACTATTTGCAGATGACATGATACTCTCTATAATACCCAAAAGATTCCACCAAAAAACTGCTAGAACCAATACATAAATTCAGCAAAGTTGCAGGATATAAAATCAATGTACAGAAATCTGTTGCCTGTTCTATACACCAATAATGAAGGAGCAGAAAGAAAAATCAAGTAACTCATCCTATTTACAACTGTAACCATAAGATACCCACAAATAAACCTAACCAAGAGATAAAAGATCTGTACTCTGAAAACTATAGAACACTTATAAAAGAAATTGAAGATGACACAAAGAAATTGAAGAAACATTCCCGGCTCATGGTTTGGAAAAAAAAAATACTGTTAATATAAATACACCACCCAAAGCAATCTATACATTTAATGCAATCTCTATCAAAATACCACCAGCATTATTCAGAGCTATAACAAACAATTCTAAATTTGTATGGTACCACAAAAGACCCCAAATAGCCAAAGCATTACTGAAAAAGAAAACCAAAGCTGGAGATATCATAGTTCTGGAGCCCAAGCTATATTACAAAGCTGTAGTCCTCAAGATAGTATGGGACTGGCACAAAAACAGACAGATAGATCAATGGAAAAAAATAGAAAATGCAGAAATGGACCCACAACTACACGGTCAACTAATCTTTGACAAGTAGGAAACAATATCCAATAGAAAAAAAGACAGTCTCTTCAATAAATGGTATTGGGAAAACTGTACAGCAACATGCAAAAGAATGAAACTGGACCACTTTCTTATACCATACACAAATGAAGACCACTGGGTCTTGTTTCTAATTTTTTATTCTGTTAATTTAATATTCAATGAATTTAATATTAATCTATTTTACAAAAGGTTCATGTTTAAAAATTATGTTGTTCATTTCTTCTGAACACAGAGAAGCTTTTATATTGTAATTGTGTGGTTTCTAAGTTATCTTGGCTACTTATCTAACAGGAAGTGGTTTCCCAGATATATTCTTGATTTCAACTAAGGGCTGAAAGAAAGACAGTTGTTTAATTCTCAAATTTATTTTTTTTCTACAAACTTAGTATCAACATTTTAGAGCTGAAAAGGATCACAGAAATTTTGTAGGTTATCACTTCATGATGCAAAGGACAAATGTGAATCCGATTTAAATGCCTAGGTTAAAATCTGAAGAATAAATTAATTAGTGGCAGAGCTAGAACGAAAATTCAAGTCTCATGGTATCTACTCCAAAATTCTATATGAGACATTATTCAGGCCACTTCAACTTGATATGTTATGTATGGTGGCATAATGGAATTTTTGCTTTTTTAAAAAAATTTTTAATGTTTATTTATTTTTGAGAGAGACAGAGTGTGAGCTGGGGAGGGGCAGAGAGAGATAGGGAGACACAGAATTTGAAGCAGGCTCCAGGCTCTCATCTGTCAGCACAGAGTTCAACGCAGGGCTCAAACTCCCGAACCGTGAGATCGTGACCTAAGCCAAAGTCGGAAGCTTAACTGACTGAGCCACCCAGGTGCCCATGGATTTTCTAAATAGATTGAAAAAAGTCTCCATGGACTGACAGATTATATGAGAGAAGACAAAAAGGATCACAGCAGGTTCACATGAAAAAGTGATAGGAGTTACCATCTACCTCAGATACTCAGTAACTCAGTACTGAAATGACAGCAACCAATAATCTAAAATATTTGTGGAATCGAAAAAAAGAAGATACAGTTTAGAAAAAGCACAAAAGTATATGATGAGTGATTATTATTTAATATTAATTATTCCAATGCTTGCCAGTCTTCTGTCAGTAAATTGATTTTACTCTGGTTTTCTGACTAGATAATTTGTCTTGCCTACATCAGTTCTTTTGTTGCATTATTATCATAATTATATGTATGAATCATTTTTCTTGAAAGTGTAAGGATTCTTTTTTTCTTAATTTATGGCTTAATAATAATAGCAACAACAAAAATAGCAAACACTTCATAGGGTGATAAATATATGCCTGCCACAAATTAGCGCTCTATAACAACTTATATATTTTCACTCTTTTAAAATACATGAGCCATTTATAAATACATTACATATTTAGCTCCTTTAATTGTCACAAAAACTTTTAAGTTTGGTGTTTACTATCTCCATTTTACAGATGAGTAAACTAAGGGAGATATACTAAGTTGTAGAGCAGGATAAACTCTGAGATAATATTCTTAACCACTTTTAAAACATGTAAAATTAGTTCTCTTTAAAAAACATTAGCCAAAATTGAGAGGAAAGGTTGCGTTCCAAACCAGTAGTTTCTGCTGATATTGGCAGGATTTTTGTTGCTCCAGTAGTTTCTGTTTAATGAACAAATTGCTTTAAGTACTCATATGCTAGTGTGGCACTAAGAATAAAGATATTTAGTCAAATTCTCTCCCATTTGTGATCATTCCAGTGCTGCCTATTTGTACAATACCACTCTGAATTTAATTTTTAAAAAATATGACACTTAAGAAATTAAGCTTATAAACAAAAAACTAATGCATAAAGGGAGCAATAAAATCTGTAATTTATTAAGTAAAACACAATAGAAGCATTCATTACAATGTTATGAAAACAATGATTAATACTCAAAATGTATTTTATTGATTTGATCTCATCAGTCAGGATACCTACAGACAACATGTAGCAATAAACACCATACATAGGTACATAGGGATATTAATGAATGTCCATAGCTTCATATAGCAACCTCCTTTCCTCAGGGGGTTGTATCTGGTAGTGGATGTCCTCTGAAAGAGTCTCCTCCATGTATCAAAACACCAAAATGCCCTTCCATGTCATTAATAAGGCCTCTTTATTTTATGTCATATTGCTTTTTCTTCTCCCTTTTGTTTTGATGAATTTTATGAGTCCTCCAAAACCCAGTTTAATTAACTTATCTCTGAAGTTTGCCTTTAGTTTGATTTCTTTCTCCTGTGACTTTTCCACAGAACTGAAGCCTGTACACCACATCTAGCACTCAGTTATATGGTCTGGATATTAATTATTGATTCTAATTACTATACTGTGTCTGCATTAAATAACACACACCTTGAGCATATCTCTTTTTTATGTTTCTTTAACTCCCCAGCACTTACCACACAGCCACAGACTCTCAGAAGCACTCTGATCCTTTTGCTTTTGTCTACTTAAAAAAAAATAATTAGAGTATATTGCATTTCAATCTACAATAGTAATTTTAGCAGGCTCTTGAACTCACTTCCTTCCAGACATACCAAATCTACAGCTTCACACACAGCAGTTCCCACTGAAAAAAATCAAAAACCTAGATGATTAATTCCTATACATCAAGTTAATGACCAAATAACACCATGGAAACAGGTAATAAAAACTGAAAAGCATTTTTACTTACCATAAACCATAACCCCTAGCATAGCAACATAAAATCAAAAAGGAACTCACAATGTCCAGCTCCTCCCTGATAGCTGAAAGGTTTGGACCCCACATCTAGTACCCCAACTTTTAAGACTTTCACCTGAGGAATGGGCAACCAAAATGCTCAGCTCTGGCCAACAGGGCTTATGTCCATGAAACCCATAATAAGACTGTACTATTAGTCTTACCAGGACTTGCCATGGCTATGTCTCCAGCGTTCAGCACAGAGGAGGAGGAAAGAAATGCCTGAGTCCCAGCCTTTCTCCCAAAGAGGTCTCTCCCTTAAAAACCGAGAATGCCTACTCCATATTCTCCCTCTGGTATACTACAGGTAACCATGTCTCCCTGGAAGGAGCTTGTAAACATGTCTAGCTACTTAGCAAGAAAAAAAAAAGGAGAGAGAGGACTCAAATAAATAAAATTAGAAATGAAAGAGGAGATATTACAGCTGATAACATGCAAATACAAAAGATCATAAGAATCTACTATGAAGGGTGTAATGATCTCATGGTTTGTGTATTTAAGCCCCAAGTCAGGCTCCACACTGACAGCATAGAGCCTCTCTCCACCCCTCCCTTACTCATACTGTCTCTGTCTCTCTCAAAATAAATAAACTTAAGAAAACCTAGGATCTTGAAAATATATCTGCATTCCTATATTCATTCGCATTATTCATAATAGCCAGGATATCTAGATAATCTAAGTGTCTGTCAATAGATGAATCAATAGAGAAGATATATGTGTATGTACGTCCACAATGTAATATTATTCAGCCATGGGAAGGAAGGAAATTCTGCCATTTGCAACAACATGGGTGGCCCTTATTGGCAATATACTAAGTGAAATATACCAGATAGAGAAAGACAGATAACTGCATGATATCACTTATATGTAGAATCTAAAAAAATAAAGTAAAATAAAATATTTTTTTAGATTGAATCGACAGAAAAATTGTTGCTAGGGCTTGAGGGTGGAGGAAATAGGGAGAGGTTCATAAAATGGTACAAACTTTCAGCTTAAGGTGAATAAGGTCTGGGGGTCTAATGTAATAGCAGCTACAGTTGATAACACTATATTTTATAGTGGAAATTTGCTGGAAAAGTAGAACTTAAATGTTTTCACCAAAATAAATAAATAAATAAGGTGATAGATGTGTTAATTAACTAGATGTTCGGGAAATCCTTTCAAGTGTACAGGTATATCAAATAACTACAATATACACTTTAAATATCTTAAATTTTTTTGTCAATTTTACCTCAAAAAATCTGAATTTTTTTTAAAGTGCATGTTACTTTGGAGGTGGCCCTGGTACTAATTCACATAAAGGAGGAGTGAGTGAAGAGTTTTCTTCCTTGAAGGGCTTTAGATCATGCTCTGTTGAGGTCTGTAGAAGCAGAAATTTTAAAATCCAGCCAAATATTTACTAGGTTGAAGGTGACTGAGGCCTTCATTGGATAAGAAAGTCTGTTGGTACTTCTAATCTAGTCCAAATTCTTTACCAAATAATTCTTTATCAAAGAATCTCCAATGATTTCAAAATGTTTATATGAGTACTTATTTATTTCTCCAAACTCCACATAAAACCTCAAATAATACTATAAAAGGACTAAATAGTGTTTTTTTTTAAATAATAGTGGTGACTTTTTCTAATGTTCCTTGGCTAAGTGCTTTAGAACATTAAAAATGATTGATACACCTGGGAAAGTATTAATGCTCCCCATAATAGGCTAATGGTGGATCACCTTCTTGAATCCCACCTCCTTGTCTCTTAAGTTGAATTATAACTACCTTGAAAGATTGTATTTTCTAATTATTTTAGAGTTACTGAATTACCTATGAATTAAAGCTAGAAAGATGAACTTAGTGATTAATAAATAAAGCCCTTTGCGAAGCATGTTTTTAATCACATATTCATTTTGGTATAAGATTTCTCAAATCCCATGATTACACCCACAAAAATACAAATCTTAGTTTTTCATGTCTTTCCTCCTTACATATTTACATATTCTCCTTGCATGGTCTACTGTTGTTACCTTCTAAACCACTTCCTATTGATTGTATTCATCAAAATGTAGACTTTGAATGATTACTGAGATCCATCCATATATGTGCTGAAAGTATCTGAAAGTAAAAATAACTCTAGTCTTCACATTCTGTTTCTTTTACCTTTTCTCTATTATAAGAACTTATCAGTGATTTCTTTCTGTATCCCATTATAGAAATGGCATCATGAAATAAAATATATGCTGACAGTTCACAGATTTATTATTGTATTTCATATATTCACATTTTAAAGAGTGATGTTTCTCAGTTAAATGAATCCAAAAAGATTAAATCTTTTTTAAAAGGAATCAATTCTCTCAGAGTGGTATTTTTTGCCAGCATGTCTTGATCAGACTATAATTGGGGATGGGCTTTCTGAGACTGCAATACTTTTCATCTGCTCATCTACCTGAGGTAGAATTATTTTTAATCCTAATATGTTAAAATATTGATTTTCTGTCTAATCATTACAATTGAATGCATTTGCATTAGTGCATCTCAATGAAAGCATCAACACCAATACAATACTACATTTTGGAAGTAGATTTGGGTCACATACTTGAAAAATCAGTGTGTATGAAAATTAAAATGTCCAATTTTCATAGATATTAGCTTAAATTGTTTCAAGTGAAATGCTAACTAAACTCCTGGAAGAACCTAGCTCTAGGACAAATTGTGATCACCTGTCTCCTTGAACTCTAGATTTGCTACTGCTCACTTAGCATCTGTCAACAGTGACTATGGCTAATGCTCAACCTGAGTCAACAGCAAATCATGGACATAGCGACAGGGACTCCACTGAAAGCCTGATGTTTGGCTATATATTTTGCCCTTATATGGCTGTAAACAGCCTGCTTTACACCTGCATATGCCTCTCCTTTCCCTGAAGGGAGTTTATCAAACGAGACACACTAATGCTGATGTCTGATCTTACTGTCCTTCCCAAGGTGCTTGTCTGATGCCAAGCTACAAGTCTAGTTGGATCTTGAGTATGTAACCAACATTAATGACTGCTCTAATACAGACTTAATTTTATTATCTCACAGGAAACAGAATGCTTGGTGTATTGCAGACTAATGTTTGTGCCCATATTCCTCTATGAGTTCTAGATCTGTAGTCATGGTCTCAGTGCTTTCTATACAGGGTTTAGTGAACTCAGACTCATTGACTTGTGAGTTGAGGATGAAAAGATGGCACACAGATCTAGCATTAAGAGTTAGTTCATGTCTGTGATAGATAGTGCTCAGGTCCACCACTTCACTGCATTTATGAGATCAGAATCTCTGCTTTCATCATCACTTTCTGCCAAGTCATACAGTTGCCATTCAAGAAGAGAAAGTAGGCAGGACATTTTATGGCTGATGAATCTGTGACAACTACTTAATCAATGCATACACTATTATACAACCGATTTTTTGTTCATACCCATACCATGAGGAATATAGTTTTATTTTAATTCTAAACTTATTTCATTCTCTAATGAAATACCTTTTTCCAACTCACACTTCTTAAGCATATATTTATTGTTGCATCTTACCCACAATAAACATTCCCTAAGGGATTCTGAATACCCTCCTACCCCAAGCTTCCCTTAATTGGAAAAGAAGGTATGTAATATCAGACCAGGGTAACCAGTCTAGAATACATTCTCAAACCATTTTCTTGGCCATCTTCAGTTCATTTATCTTTCTAAAAGTTTCCCTTTAATTATGTGGGTTCAAATGTGATGTTCTCCAAGAAATAATGACATACTGAAATACACAACTACACTTCTCAGTCTACATAGTATACTTATAGACAGTGTGAAAACTGCCTTCACATACCTCTTCTTTTCTTTTTAATTAAAAAGAATGAAACAGAAATTATCACAAGAAAGATTAATACTATGGTGTACATTTAAAAATCAAGAATTGTAAACTTTCAAGAATAAAAGTATTTCCATACTAATAAGTTGAATTATTCAAAGAAAAAAATATTTTGTATGGGTTTTAGTGTGTGAATCATTTCTTTTATGATGAAAACGATCATGTTTAATGATGTGAATCATATCTTTTAACAGTTATGATAAATCTCCCAAATCCAAACTGAAAATTGTGTGTCAGAGGCTTCCAAATTAAAAACAAAAGAAATGCCCTCCCCGGATATGTTAGTAATTTTTAGAAATGTATTCTCTCTCAGTTTATGCACTTGAATACCACTTGCTAAATTCACCTGCCGCACTAATGTGTACTTTGGTTTCATGCAGAGATAAAGATAACTCATTATATCCTTTTAATAACTTGAATCCAAATGGCTATGGAGAAAATAATTTTCATTCTGGGCAAATTTAGTTGTATCCTCAAGGTGTACCTGAGCCTGCCTTTGAGTCTTTAGCATAGGTTTCTTCATTTCATATTTGTTTAGCATAGGACTAGGACATTCCCAGTTAGGTTAATCCTCCTATAAGTCTCAATTCTCATGGACAGAAATCTATATACTGGCCTCCCTCCATGTGTCCTAGCCTAGTGAGCTGCATTGATTTGATTTCTAGAAATTTGATCATCCACACTAATGTCCTTTTATCACCTTGTGTATGGAGAGCCCAAGTCATTGGGTTATTATTTGACTTGAAAAGCAATCTATCCTTACAATATAAGTGATTTATACTTACTTTTCAGAAGTATCGTTCAGTTATTCTAACCAAAAAGTTTTCTACAGTGGAATATAATTAGGACCCTATTTCTGTATGGTCTTTGCATTTCTTGCTTTCAGGCAAATTACCTCAGTTCATTTCTATTGGGACAGATCCTGCTGACAAAGCATTCAAGTCAGGGTTAATCACTGTCAAAGTGAAGTGGAAAATGGAAGCAATGCTTTTTTTTTTCGCCAAAAAAATATCACTTAATATAAAAAAAACCATAGCTTCAGAAAAGAAATATATAAACTGCCTATAAACCTCTTATTATATAATTTTAAATGACTAAACCATAGTTAAAATGTTTTTAACTAAACAAAATATATTTTTAAAAAACAGATAAGTCAAACTAAATATTTACTTTAAGTAAACCGAATTGAAACTATCACATATCTGCATACATGTCATCTTCAAGAAAACGAATCACCACTAATATTTGTGAATGATGCAATATACACTTACCGTACCAACTAATAGTAGTATGTGCATTCCTGGGGGAGGAGGGGAGCTTTGTGAATTTAGAATCACTTGTGACTTAATTTTAAGGGCTTCTTTCTCCTAGATCTTTCTTTTATCATCTGCCAAAGGATTTCCAGAATTCAATTACCTTTTATTTATCCAGATATATTTGGAAAACGTCTCTAAAATGTCATTTTATTTTTAGTAAAATTGAGAAATGTTGTGCCAACCGTAGCCTTGTTGTAAAGCTTAAATAAGGCAGTGCACAGCTTTGACGTTTAAGAGTTCCATAATATTAGCTGTCTTGAAAAGTTTTTCATTATTCCTGATGATTATCCCTAAACATTCACTAGTTTAAAAGGTCTCCAAATTAAGTAATTTTTCTTTTTTCTCATTTCACATGATTTTTTTTTTCTGACTCCTCTATCCATGATTCTTTTCCAGGAACTTTTTACTTCCAAAATAAAATTCCCGAAATGAACAATCAAATGTGAATTCCACATTGGCCTAATGACCAAAAAATGGCAACATACCATTTAGTGTGGGGCTTGTTTTTTGTTTGTTTGTTTTTAATGTTCATTTACTTATCAAGATAGAGAGGAAGAGAGAGAGAGAGAGTAGGAGCAGGAGAGGGGCAGAGGGAGAGGCAAAGAGAGAGAGACTCGCAAGCAGGCTCCATACCGTCAGCACAGAGACCAATGTGGAGCTCGATGTTAAAAACCATGAGATTAGGACCTGAGCTGAAACCAAGAATGGGATCCTCACCTGACTGAGCCACCCAGGCACCACCACCCCCCATTTAATTTTTTTTTAATTTTTAAGTACTTCCTGATATATGATTAAGGTTTGTTTCTCATATTTTTTGTCAATTTTATTTTTGCTTTTCTATATTATTAGACAATGATCTCTGCCTTTATTAAGCTACCTATAATTATTTTTAAGTAAAGAGATTATTGTTAATTGAAATATATCCCTATGCACTAAAAATTTTAAATCTCTTCCATAATGGCTTTATTGATTTGTCTACTTGAATCGTTATATTTTTATCTAGGCCTGATAACTTTTAATGTATTACAGCTTTTCCTGTGGTTTATCATTCCATGACTAACATTCCATTGTCATTATATAACAAATAGATAGATTGAATATTAGCAAATACTTGCTCAAGTTATTTTATTTCCTTTCTGCAAATAAGTACATTAAATATTTTGCCTTGGATTACACTTTCTTAAGAATGCAATCAATACTATTCCATGAATAACATTTTTCACAAATAAAATATTTTTTCTTAAGTTAGTTCCATTTATGTAATAGTTACATAATGTAAGAATTTATGGATGACCTTTTTACTATTGAGTTATGCTTTAGGATTTCTAAAATTGTTTTGGGAAGTCTTACGTTTACACTAAGTGCTGACTTATTTGTCCCCAAATTCTAAAATATGACTAAAGTCCTAACCTAAAAATTCCATTTTGAATTTTTAGTTTTAATACTTATTTAACAGGCACACAGACTCCAGACTAGAGAGTCTCTCTGGATTTTAATCTAAGCTCTAACACTTACTTGTGAAACCTTGAGCAAGGTACTTCATATCTTGTTGAATTTGGAAGGATGGCCACCTCCAGGATAAGAGGAAGTGGGAAGAGGAGAAATTCCATTGCAGTGGACTAGCATAATGAAGACATGAACAAGAAATTATCAGGAGACCCAGAGAGATTTGACTGAGCCAGAGGAGGCACATGTTGGGATGAGCTGGGAAATGTTTGGAAATAATAGTTATGCTGGGTTTGGTTCATGTTACGGAAGACCTGAAACATCTAGAAAACTAACAGTGGGACGGAAGGGTGTCATCATGAGAGCTGTTTCGATAGGAAATTCATGCATGCAGAAAGAAGAATAAACAATGAATGTCATTATAAAGCAAGGAGGTAGCTACTGTATTATTCCAATGTATAGTGAATAAGGTTGAACAAAATGTGATTTTAAAAAGGGGGAAGGCACTTGGATGGCTTAGTTGGATAAGCATCCAACTCTTCATTTTGGCTCAGGTCATGACTTCACAGTTTGATTCCTGAGATGGAGCCCCCACCCCCGGCTTCACCCGGACAGCACAGAGCCTACTTGGGATTCCCTCTCACCCTCTCCCTCTGCCCCTCCCCTCCTGTCAAAATAAATAAACATTAAAAAAAAAAAAAGATTGGAACACAGTGAGAGGATTCTAAAGGAAAATTGTGTGGATGGAGGCTCCCAAGCCCATCGCCAACCAGTCGCAGTTCCTAGCTTTATCTATCTTTCCCCACTGTTTTTCAGTAGCAAGAAAGGAAGATTTAAAATCAAAGTGAGGGGGCATCAATAAATGGGCAGGCAGCAGTGGGAGCAGTCAGGAGATAGGATAACGGTACTGCCATCTTGAGGAGCTTCTTCTGTGCAGACATCCAAGAATACATACAGCCCTATACCCCCTGTTTTCTCACCTGTTAGCAACATTTCTGAAAAACAAGCTTGCTGTTGAATTTGTGAATGGCTGTATTTATTATTAAACACATTAAACTGATTTAGAGACTCTTATTTCCTATTGTCGGTTCAGTCCTCACAACCTCAGTTTAGAAAATTAAAAAAAGTTCTCTGTTGCCCTCCAAATAGGAGTAAAAGCATGAGTGATTTCATCTTGAATATCAGGTCATCTAGGGAGACAATGTGGTTAGCTGGAGGTGAATATACATAATTTTTGTCTTACCAAATCATGCATAAATATTTATCTTATTGGTTTTGACTGTTCAGACTTAAATATGGAAATGTACTTTCCAAGACAGTATGGACCTCTCTGGCTTGTAATCCAATGATGATGATAAATGAAACAAGATTGGAAATATTTTGTCATTTATCTTCACTAGCTTGTTTTCTCACAGAGCATTAATGACAAAGAGGTGATTGTGCTGATTTTGTAGTCTTCTGTATAGCCAGCTTCTTTATTACACTAGCCTTGGTCACCTTGGTGACCATGTTCCCTTCTGACCTTTACTTTTTTTTCTTTTAAGAAGATTTTCTTCCCAGCTTATGAATCCCAAGTGTCTTAATGAGTGCCTCTGTAGGTAGCCTATTGTGCACAGTTGCAATAAAGCAAAACAGTGCACTAGAAATGCAACACAGCAGTAATCCTATTAGCAAAGGCAGCCGGTGTCAGAGATAACATAAAAAGCAGTTTGACTGAGATGGGAGGGCACTCTGGCTCATCCTTGGGCCGCTGAACAAGGGACTCTCTTAACATCATCATCAGGTACCTGACTATGGGTCCTAATTTTCATTGAGGGATGGAGTCCCTTCCATATCATGCTACTATTCAATGACAAGCTGTTACTCTTGCCTGCTTTGCTGCCAGCACTACATTTGAGGCTCTTTTAACAAGGACCAGTAATGAAAGTTGAAGGCAGTCACTGTGAAGAAATCTCTCCCCCACCCCCACCTTTGTAGGCTCTGAGATTTGAATAAAAAGGGATTGAAGGAAATATTTCCTACATTAACTTATGTAACTCTAAACCCAAATTCTGGACCCTCAATCTTTAATAGATGAATAGTTTTCTTTAATTGTTCAACTGGATTTTCCGTCTCAAGATTATATTAGTGTTAGATGATATAAGTTCTCATAGCTGACTCTTATCCAATAACTTGAAAGCAGCTGATATCCTACCCACATCTTAACCATTCTTCTTACATCTTCTTACATCTGCTGAATCTAGCATTTCACCAAATGGTCAGTAGGCCTGATTTTGCCAAACCTTGCACAGGAAGCACTGCAAATTAATCCAAATTAATTAATAAAATTAATAAAATAAATAAATCAATCATTATCAGATTATTAACAAAATTTAATGCAATAAGCATGGGGTAGATAATGCAACAAAAAGGTAGAAAGTCAAAAAGAATGTCTCCCTGTTAGAAACATCCCAAGTTGCAGATCCCGCCCCTGATTACTGGATGCAAATTGAAAGTATGTTCATACTGTGGAAAATCAGAGCCAGAACTCCATTAGAGATCAGCAAATGTAGACCTCTGACTTAGCTGTTGAGAAAACCACATTCAAGAACATTCCATTTTCTGACCCGTGTCACACAGAGACTGTTTCAACATAAGGACAAGAATCCAAGTGTTCTGACTTCCACCCTAACATTCTTTCCACTTCATTTTCCTGCCACAAAGTACAAGTCATTAACATTAACATAAAAAGTAATTTGAGCACATGCTTCATTGAAAACAGACTGTGTTATAATATCAAAGATGTTCCAAGTCCAGAAATATAGCCATTACAGTCTGAACTGAACAATGGGTCTCCCAAATGAAGTGTGCACAACTCTTGACTCATTGTTCTTTTTGAGAGATGCCTGTCAGTCTGAAGACTGAAGATGCCCAAACCCATATTAGTATATTTCTAGAACAGTTTAGATGTTTAGACTCCAACTATCCCAGTGTTACTTTTAAAAGTGATGTAAACAAGGGGTTTATTAATTCACAAAACAAGTAGACCAAAGGTGGGGAAGTTACAGACTTAGTTAATTCATTAGTCTCACAATGTCAAGATTCCTTTCTCCCTCATTCTATTGGCTTTACTTTTCTACTATCACTATGTTTCCTGGCATTCTGTGCAGGAGTGAAAAAATAAAGTGGCTAATCTCTGCCTGGGTATCATTTTCAGAGTTGAGGAAAACTTTCCTACTCTCCCCAGTAGATTTCCCCTTACAGATCATTAGCCAGAATTATGTCACATGTCCTTGTCTAAACCAATCACTGTCAAGAAAATGGAATTACCACAATTGGTTTGGAGTTTCCAACCTTCATTTCTCCTGAAACACAAAGCCTCTAAGCATCTGGACAAAATCAGAGTTCTGTCAGAGAAAAAGAATTAGAAAGTATTTGAGGGAGGATGGTGATTGATTCATATAATTTGGGTATATTTCTTAATTACTAGGCCTGTGTTTCCTTTACAAGATATTTAGGCTGCGAGACATTATCAGATCCCAGGATTTATCACCATCTGACAGGCTCCTACTACTTGCCACAAATCCGAAACTATCTGATGCATGCAATAACATGGCACCTGGGAATACATACTTCTCTGCCAATTATGATTGATCTGCCATACTTGGAGGAATCATTATTCTACTCACAGAAGCAGGAAACAACAAATGTTAGAGAACAAGACTTTTAACTTAAACAATAATGGAAGATGTGATTCACTTCCCTGACCCCACTCCTCAAATAATATCATTGACTCTCCCAGAAACTGCACTGTGGACTATTTATCAGGCTCCATGGCAGCTCAGAATTTAGAACAGACCTAATGTAGCAGGTGGTGTTTTAAAGTCTGCAAGTGGGGTGGGCAGAGGTAAGAACAGGCATCTAGTCTTCAAAGTACACTGAATAGACTCACTGGACTCTCGCAGAGAGTTCCTGACATAGGTATTTCCAGAACCTAATCTGAAGGAAAGGTAAGCCTGAGGGGAGAAGCTAGATAAATTATGAGTAACTAAAAAGATGCCACTGGTTTTCAACTTTCCTTATATCAAAATCTTTCTTTTCTTTATATCAAAATCTTTGTTTCTCCTAAAATGCTCTCTTTATGTTGCTAGACACTTTAAGTGGACATATACCTAATATAATTTTGAAACAACACCAGCTATGACCATTTGTTTGGACCGATTCCTTCCCCTCCTCCTCCCAGTTAGGCTTCTAAGTAGAGAAAAGATTCTAACGAAGCGGGTGAGTTTGGATCGTGAGGGGTTCCTTGATGTTAGGCTAAATTATTTGGATTCTACATTAATGAACTAAGAAAACCAGAGGAGATGCTTCAACAGAGTAGTGAAAGAGAGAAATCAGAGTTTCAGAGAGACTAATGTGGTCTAGGCTGTCTAGAACAGGAGACTGAAACAGGCAAAAAGACTAAAAAGGCAGAGAATCAGCTAGTGAAACACTGCAAGGCTCAAATGGAAGAAATAAACTCCTAAACCAAGGAGATGACTCAGGCAGAAGGAGCCATTAGAAAAGAACAACGATAGGAATTAATGGAGGATTATATATGGGAAACTAGGTGGAAGTAGGAAGTAGTGATTGAAGTTGACTCGAGTCGCCAAGGCTGGGTGATGGATACAATCATAGAAATGGAGATTTCATTTCATTTTATTAGCTTATACTTCTCTTTAAAAAGGTCACCTGTTGCTTTCTTTCCTTTCCCTGTGACAGCCAAGCTAGACAAAATGGTCAGTCTCATATAAAAATAAACGTGGAATTTCCCATCTTACACAAGTTTTATAATCAAGCCAGCCAAATATTTCCTAAAAACCTAGCATGTAGGAGATATGGCTCCTGCTGTAAAGGAATACAGTCACAGAGTTAATACTAATTCAAATAGGAATAAACATGGATGCTGAAAATAACCCCAGTTAGTGCTGGTTTATAGTAGACATATATTTGTATGCAGGAGACCTCTAGATCGATGAGGGTTAAAGTAGTCAGGCAAGGCCATCTGAGCCTAGAATCATTTATTCCACCAAAAATTTTGCATTGAACCAAGATTGAATATTTAACCATTTGACTACTGAAGATATTAGTAAGAATTTATGTAGAGGATAAAGCAAGGATTCTTTGTTGATATTAATATTTGCAAATCATGGTTCTTGTCACAGTTCTACTTAGGGATACCAAGAACGGCTGCTCAAACTTACACAGTCAAAGGTGGTGGCCCTGATTTTGCCCTTCAGTAGGTTAAATTGATCTGTTTAAAATGCTTTAATCCACTTTAATGCACTGTATCACAAAAAAATGTAAATGTCCTGAATTATAACATTTATCCTAGTTATTTTAGACCATTTTTGAATGTACAGAAATACTGATATAAAAGCCAATAATAAATAAGGGACATGGTTTTGTTTATTGCAATATAGCTATTTTCTTATTAAACTGTAATATTATTGAAAATTAAATAAATTCTACAAGTGAGCTATTTTTTGTATGTGTGTAAATGTCGACAAAAATTAAAAACAGTTTTCAAATTGATCAATAGGTAAAGGGCCCAAATAATTCCACATATCCTTAAGGTATGTTTCCTTTAGAAAGCCTTCTATGACCCCAACATCCCCAACCTGGATTAGCTGTGGTTTTTTCCTACACTTCTGTAATACTTTGTATATACATTGTTGCTATTTCAAACTTCCTAATGTGGTTCTGGCTTTTAAGTTTCAAAAGTAACACCTGTTCTTTTGAAATAAATGGATGTATACAGAGTTGTGTAAAGCAAGAGCTAACAGCCTCCTGTTCATCTCTTCCAAACCCAGCTGTCCTGAGTTAATCAGAAAAATAACCTTGTGGGTTTTTTCTCTGTCTTATATATACTTTTATCAATGCTGCTACCACATTGATTTGTAATTATGTGTTTTCAGTTTGTCTCTTTCATTCCTCCAATGATGCTCAAATCTGGCTGCACTTTAAAATCACATAGGACATTTTTTAAAATGCCCTTACATTCTCTCCTCAAATTCTGATTTCACTGCTCTGAGGTGAAAACTAGGTGCCACATTTTTAAAACTATCCCAAGTATTAATTCATCTGTTTATCTTCCATGCCTCCCCCTTTCTCATCTTAAAGTCTTTTAAGAAAATGGTACCCGTGTTTGTTAAACATATTGATTAGTTTGTTTTTGTTTTTTTTTTAATTTTTTTAATGTTTATTTATTTTTGAGACAGAGAGACAGAGCATGAGTGGAGGAGGGGCAGAGAGAGAGGGAGACACAGAATGTGAGGCAGGCTCCAGGCTCAGAGCTGTCAGCACAGAGCCCGACGTGGGGCTCGAACTCACAGACCATGAGATCATGACCTGAACCAAAGTCGGCCGCTTAACCAACTGAGCCACCCAGGCGCCCCCTTAATTTGTTTTTTTAAAGAGAAAAATTGCCTTGATTAGCTGGAGTGAAGAACACCTAAAATCTCATTTCTAATTTACATACAGAAATGCCTCACCTTATGGAAAAAATACATCACAGAAAAATTGATAGCAAGGTATATTTCCAAGAAATAAATTACATTTTCCTATAGTTTTAGAGAATGTTGGAACATATTTTAGAGACAGGACACTTTGGATCTAAAAGATTTAAGTGATAAATTTTAATGAACATTTCAAATATAATTAAAATACGGTGAAAAATATTAGCCCTCCCACTTCATCAGCCACCAGAAAAGCGCTAGCCATTATTTGTAAAAATTAAAATTACACAATGAAAGTTACCTCTCCAGGGGAAAAGGGGTTGATAATAAGCCTTGCCCTACAAAAACCTTATTTATGCTCACAATTCCAACATGAACTCATGGCCTGGAGTCCAAGCTGCTTCAAGATAGTACTGACCGATTCATGTGGGGATCAAGCCCATGACTCTAGTTTTGTTTAAAATTTAAGCACTGAGAGTCCCTACAAATTCAAGTTACTGACTGATGTGAGAATTCACTTTTCAAATAACTAAAAGCCGTGAAGTCTTTCTTGGGCACTCAGTCCATTATTTTTAGTTCTTTCATCTAAAGGAATTTATCGTGTGCTTTGTTGCTTCTTGTTGACTGCTGTTTCTTGATTATTTGTTGAGGGGTATCTGTCCTGTTGAGGGCAGCTGTTGATACTATTTATTTAGTATCTGTCCTATGGTTTTTATACTAATACAAAAAGCCCGTTCTTTCTCCTGTGCTTGCCTCCTCTCCTCACCCCACTGAGCTTCAGATTGCTTTTAAAGGGTGATCTGGCAACCCCTGGGTGCACTGCTGTTAAAAAATGTGTTTTCCTCATTTATTTGTGAGATTTTTAGAAGACTATTATTTAAATGGATTACACTTGTACTTTAAAAAAAGAATTTATAGCTCTATATTTAAAAAGAGATATCCAGATCAAGTGTTATCCTAACATTGATCTCAAGCAGGGAATATGAGCATATTTTAACAACTTGATGAGTAGAGAAATAAAGTAGTTCAAACTCCTATTTTTTGAGCTCCCACCTAGCCGCCCTTAAATGTATTAAACCAGGGATTTTTCTCCCCATGGAAAGTTAAATAGCAGGTGTAGTACTTAATGAACTGCAGCAACTTGGGCTTATTGGTGTGGCAAATAGATTGTGATATTCATTTCCAATTAAAGTTCTTTTGCAAAGATCAATGAAGCACATTTTTGCAAATTGAATCACACTAAACTAATAAACAAAATTCTCCCATCCCTGTGATGGCAAATTGTTATTTCCTTAACATTTAAAATCCCATCACACTATTAATTATAAGATGCAAGTGCAAGGAAAAATCAAATATTTATTTACCCATGTCTTTGTGTTTTATTTGCAATTTTATTTTTAAAAAAAGGAGCATTAACTATTTGTAAGAACCCTGTGTAGGAATACTTTTCCAAACTTAATCTTTTTGGTCTTTGATCCATAAGCATTTTTTATTTACTAAATAACATGCTTGTCTTAATGATTAAAAGGTCTGATCTTTGGTAAATTAGAAAAGAATCTGTTATAGAGTAACCTTTAATTAACGAATGCATAGTGTACATTTACATTAGACACAATGGGGTTTGTGGAAAAAGGGAAATAGCTTGGGACTTTGCCTTTAGAATCACTGAGTTGCTTCAGAAAAAAAAAATAAAATGTTAATTTAGCAATCTTAAATGTCACTAGTTTATTCAAAGAATGCACAAATGTTATGATATTCAATTTCAAGGACCTTCTAACTTTTCACCTCCCCTTAATATATCTTTCACGGTATACTTTTGAAGAAATGTTATAAATTTGCATAGTCTTCATTTAATTTTTTTTAATGAAAAGTATGAAGGAGGGGACTTGCGATGAACACCAGTGTTACACTGTATGTTAACTAACTGGAATTTAAATAAAAACGTAAAAAATAGAAGCATGCAGGAATAGCCATATGCTTAATTCATTTAAACTACAATTTTTTTTTAATTTAAGTGTAGTTGACACACAATATTACATTAGTTTCAGGTGAGATTTTAAAGTTTTTAATGTGTCAACATTGATGCAGGATAACTGAAATGGAGCCACTTCTGAAGCAAAGGGTAAGGTTATGACAGGGACCTCTATTTTTAAACAGTCAGAGGGGTATTAGATGGATATGGACATGCAAGATTTTCCCTCTGAGAAAATCCTAGAACTTAAGAATGCTTTCCACACCATGGTTCACTACTTCCAAAGACATTTTCCGGTAGCTCATGGAATGAACTGTATTCTGTAACCATTTTTAGCATAAAGAAGAGCTTATCAAATAGTACTCCCAAACCAAGTGGCATTATTGTAATTTTCCAGCCCTTGTGTGTGTGGCCTCTCCAAAGAGGTACACTCTAAGGGGACAGGGGAGAGAACATAGAAAATGTCAAGAAAAATGTAAAGAAAACTTCTTTGATATTCTACCCGACCCAGTCCCTTCTCCTCTAACTCCGTGCTCTCTTCAATGGCTCATCTATCCATAACACTTTGGGATTTTATGGGTCAATAATTTAAAATTTTAAAAAATACTGTGGTTATTTGTCAAATATTCTGGAATATACAGGATTAAACACACACGCACACACACACACACACACACACACACACATGCACGCACACACACACACACACACATGCACGCACACACACATGCACGCACACACACACACACACACATGCACGCACACATGCATACTGCATCTGACCATCTTACACCATCATTTAATAAAAGAAATTTTTAAAATAGGAAATTCTTAATATCAGAGTTAAAAAAACATTTCTTTAAATTGGGTAAGTTTACTTTCACAAAACTCACTGAATAAATGTATTTTCCTTATTTTTTCACACACCGGTGACCCTTGTCATAAATGAAAGTGAGCTTGCAGTCCTCCCTTTGAGAACTACTCTACCAAATGCCTTGTTTCAACATATTGCACTAGTTGGAAAGGATATAATTAACTTCTCAAAATGTACTGTACCTACTGTTTACTAGGGGTCTTGTTAAGATGTACAGTCTCCTTTAGCAGGTCTGGGTGGAGCCTGAGAGTATCCATTTCTAACAAGCTACCGGTGATACTGATCCTGCTGATCTGTGGACCACACTGAAAATCAAGGAACAAAACTATCTTCTCCCACGTGTTAGTAGTTAATCTGTAAGGCATTATTATCCTTTCTAGAACTTTTCAGGTAGGCAAGAGAAATATATTCTAACACAAATCCTTAAAGACACAGAAAAAAATTAATCTGTAATGATAATGTAATGGAGGCATCATTTTGGGAGGATGTTAACTTCTTACTCACACTTCATTCATTTACAAATTTGTCCTTGGGTCAAATCATGCCATATTCAGTACCATTACTTTTATTCTACCTGGAAAACAGCCTCGTCAACATGTGTTTCTGATTGATGCTTCCTTCAGTTATTCCCAGGCAATTTACTATTATTGATCAGCTTCCTTTAATAGTCACAAAGGAAGAGTAGCAGTGGTGCGATGTCCTGTTCTTTTTCTTTTATTAGCATACTGAGGCAAAAAGCAGGAAGAGAAATGGAGATAATAATTTTAAAGGGATAAAATCAATTTCCACCTTACAGTGTTTTTTTTGTTTTGTTTTTTAGTTTATTTATCTATTTTGAGACAAAGAAAGAGCATGCAAGCAGGGGAGGGGCAGAGAGAGAAGGAGAGAGAGAATCCAAAGCAGGATCCATGCGGTCAATGCAGAGTCCAACACTGGGTTGATTTGACCTGAACCAAAATTAAGAGTCAGAGGCTTAACCAATTTGAGCCACCCAGGTGCCCCCAAGGTGTTTTCTAATTTCCAAAGTTCTTGCAGCCATTAACCTGTCTTCTACAACCTTAAAGCTTGTGCCTGTTTCACTGAAAGTAGTCACAGCATCCAGGCCTAGTACCTGGCAAATATTGGTGGGTTGAATGGTTACTGTCCCCCACCCCAAAAGATTTGTAACCTCCCGGAACCTGCGAATATGAACTTATTTTAAAGGGTCGTTGCGTATGTAATTAAGTTAGTGATCTTGAGATGAGAGCATCCTGGATTACACAGGTGGGCCCTAGACCCAACAACAAGTGTCTTTACTATAGAAAGAGGAGCCCACACAAATGCGCAGAGGAAGAAGTAATGTAGAGATGGAAGCAGAAAGACTGAGGGATACAGTCACTAGCCATGAACGCTGGTAGCCACCAGTGATGGAAAAGGCTGAGAATACAGTCTCCAGAGCCTCTGGAGAGGAGCAATTCTGCAGCCACCTGCTTTCAAACTTCAGTCTTCCAGAACCGTGAGAGAATCAATTTCTGTTGTTTTAAGTTACTAAGTTTGTGGTAATTTGTCACAGCAACCACAGATAACTGATATAGAGAGGAAAAACAGCAAATGTTCATGGAGTGAATGAATCACTGAAGGAGGACTAATGTTAGAAATTTAATCATAAAGATAAGGAAAGAGAAGTCTAGAGTGAGGTAACCTGCCTAAGTTTGCTCAGCCCAGTGTGATGGAAATGTCGAACATCTTATCACTTCTATACATTACTGTTGGCATACTAAGATTTACAATATTTGACCAGCTGTCAAATTGTTATCTGCTGTCCATAGAAGACAAGATGTTAGGTAAAAATACTGAATATTGTATAGCAATAAGATTATGGTAATCTTTCTCTAGAATAAGAGTGAGCTTTTTTTTTGTTTGTTTATTTTGAGAGAGAGCAAGCAGGGAAGGAGCCAAGAGAAAGAGAGAGAGAGAGTGAGAGAGAGAATTCCTCCAAAAAAGTTAAAGTTATATAGGGAGAACTTGGCCAATTTACTTCTCTAAGCCTCAGATTCTTGGGGATAAACATTGTATTTTCATTAAGAAATGTGAGGATTAAATGAGGCAATATTTTAAGGTTCAGAGCACAGACCTTAGCGCACTGTGGTCATTACTATGTGGTATCTGGTACACAGTAGGAGTTCAAGCAGTATTTGTCAAATGTATTTACTCAAGCCTGCAGCTGGACTAAATCATAAGGTATTTTCACGGTCTTAATTGTTTAAGTAACTCTATAGCCATCACATACTTTTTAAAGTGTAACTCAAACTATGAACTTAGAATATGCAGTCATAAAAACTACAAATTCTGGATATCAAAGAAATTTGCCTTTTTTCTTTACCTCCTCTCATGGGTCATGAGATTTTCCAAGATCTGTTATTAGGAAAGCCTGCATTTTCTTGAGAGTAAGAAGGAAAAAATGGTTCGGAATCTCTCCCTCTCTCACTCCCCCTCCCCCCTCTTTTTATATATGTGTATGTGTGGGTGTGGGTGTGTATATACATATATATATATACAGATATATATATATATATATATATATATATATATATATATATGTTTTCCAAGTGTTTATTTCTCTGAAATTGATTTCTCCTTCCTCATTGAAAAAGTGTGGAATTTGTTGTCCTGCAGGGGACTTTGAAAAGGCCTATCTGGTTAATTGATCACTTCCCTGATTGATACTAGAGCATCAGCAGGGTGGGTTATAGATCTTAGAATGAGTGATCTGGCAGTCAATTAATTTGATATCATCTGTGTGCACTACTCATTGACTACTAATTTACTACTCATCTGTGTGCACATCTCTGTGCTGACAGCTCAGAGCCTGGAGCCTGCTTCAGATTCTGTCTCTCTCTTGCTTACGCTCTGTCTCTCCCTCTCAAAAATAAACAAACATTAAAAAAATAATAAGTAAAAAGCAAAGAGAAGCTATTTATCTAGCTTAAACACAGTTTTATTCTGAATTCATGTTGTTCTGTGAGCATTAGGTATGTGATATTACATAGGCATCTTTAAGAAAAATTTTGTTGAAAGACCTACTGGATCACAGTATACTTTGGACCCCAAGGCTTCCACAACTGTCCTACATGAACTTACTGAAATGTAGGAATTACACATTTGGGCATTTCAATCAGACACTTAAGTACTTAAAACTGATTTCCCACATTATATTTTCGAATCTATTTCCTAAAAATGGAAAATTTAAAATTCACATGATAAGTATCTATCGGAACTTTCAGTTTCTCTTTTGATGGTGTCGTAATTGTTCAAATCCACTTTTGGATGCTAATTTCTATTATATCTGCTTTATAAAAGCTTCCTTCATGTAATGATAATAGTAAAAGTTAGCATTCGTTGACTACTTATTGGGTTCCCAGCACTGAGGAAAGCACTTTATACATCTATGTCCTGTGTATGTGTGAGCTTGAGGTGATTCCTAGATCAGAAATCTAGCCTGGATTCTTCATTATGTAGGTAAGAAAACAGACGCAGAGAAGCTAAATTACTTTCTCAACCAAGGACCCCAAGGTGGTTAGAAATATATCATTGTAGCATCATGTCACGTATCTATGACAAAAAGAACAATAGCACATCTATGATGCAGAAACAAAGATTTCTCATCTCATTCTATGAGAGGCAGAGCTGCCGAAAGAACAAAGCTGCTTTTGAAGCACAGTATTCCTCCATCTCAAATCAACTCTGTGGGGGTACAGAGTATGACACCGTATGGCCAACATAGCAGAAAATAAAGTTCAAACAACTCTAAAATTATTTACAGTCCTTTGGTGCCAATCTTTAAAAGAATTATTATTGTATTTTATGTGTATTTCTAACTTTGCCAGCTTCTCTTTGATATTTTTGGCAAACCAGTTTAACCTTCAATATTCTTCATTTATTCTACTTGATTAAATCAACCAACTGAATAGATAAACTAAAATCAAATAGCAGTATTTTCTGTGCTGAGAAAGCAGCAACCCGAAAGGGTAAAAAAAAAATGCAAATTGAAGTTAGTGGATGCTTGTATACTTCATTGAATTTCTAAGACCACTGATGCTTGGATGATGGCAGGAGAAACAAAGTTTCTAGAATAGACAGTTGCATATTTGACCTGCTGTGCATGGAAGGTTAAAAAAAAAAACTACGAAAAAACATTGAAAAGAAAGAAATGAAAAGGAAGCTTCAGATAGTGGCATTTTTATCTTATTGGTTCCTGCTGAAGCCCTCCCTTCAGGTAGGACTTTCTTCCAAGTACTTTCCCTAGAGTGTATAAATCAATGCAACACTTCCCTGTAATAATATTCTAACCTGGTGAAATATCACAAGGCTTTAATAAAAAGCTGCTTTTAGCAAAGGTCTCAACTTTGCCCCTACATCATTGAGATGTCAACTTGAAAGTCCAGGTATGTTGGGGCCATTAGAGAGAAAAGGAAGGGAAGAGAGATGAAAGAAGCCAGAAAGCAGACAATTTAAAATGAAAAGTTTATGGGACGAGCACAACTAGATCTGTTAGCTCCACAGGAATAGAATTGAAGATAAATTAGGAAAATGGAAATGTTACGAGAAAATAAAAGGGCACTGCCTTATGTCAGGTTCCCCAAGAATATATTTTGAGATGGAGATTTATTGGAAAGTGCTCTTGGGAACAGCTATAAGAGAATGAGAGAACAGAGTTGGGCAGAGGGAGGAGTGGCTATGCATTGGCAAAAGATGCCTGAGTCAAACCTACAGGAGGCTCTGGATATGAGATGACCCTTCAGAGTTTTCCCAAATCAAAACAAAGAGGTGGGATCTTTGACCCTATTTCAACCTGTCCTTCTGTGATGACTGGCATCAGGAAGGAGGCAAAATTTTAAGGCAACTGCGCCTAACCAAAGACTACACCTGAAACTGGACCCAGCTTTGTGTTATAAGGAGCCAGCACTCTCAGCAGCTGTGGGAAAGATTGCATTGTCCCTGAATGGGGATGCAGGTGGGTTATCAAAACATGCCCTGGAACTCAATCCTGTGCTTCTCAGGTCTACTTGGTTCCTATCCTAAATCCACCCCCATCTAAGAACACCTCAAAGATTCCAGGTGGTCTCTTTCCTGGAGAAATTTACAAGAGGAAGGCTCTTTAAGATGGAGGAGATAGCCTCTACCAATGTAATTTCTGGGGCTGAAACTGATAATCATTGATTCTCTTCTTTATGACCATTCTATATTATAATCACCCTTTGTTTATGTCTCTGTATATCTGGCAGTCTGACCCAGACCCTCATTTCTGATAGGTCTCCGAACCTGGTCACCATGCTCTTTCAGCCTACAGTCGCTCAACTTGTTCATTTACTGTCAAAATTGGACAAGGGGGAAAAAAGTGGAATGCCAAAGTTAATCACCTGGGTCCCAAACATACTCTTCGTTGATTGCTTTGTATACAGATCTTTTGGTCCGTCAGGGTCAATTTCTCTAGCTGATGTGCTGACTCCCCCAATTACCTCCTTGGCTCTTAACACAAGGAACATGAAGTGACCAGGTAGCAGTCCTAGCTCAAAGTTTAATGGGACTCTAACTATGCTTCCTTGTTGAAGAGTTTTCTGGTGGGAACTGCATTTACAATGCTTAAAGTTGCAGGGACAAAAAGTAAAAACTCTACAGTGGGTTCCTGGGAGTAATGTTCCCTCCCATTCATGCAGATTATCTTCTCCAAGCTGGCCTCTCAGCTCCAATTTCAAAAGGTCATTCTATAACAGATAATTTTGGCATGGTAGAGTATATGATAGAACATTTGGATCCCATTATCTCATGCCCATTTTCAATTCCTGGGTCTGAGATTATTTTGTATTCTACCATGTTATGAACAGTAGTATGCAAGCACTCTGATAGTAGAGCTAGTCAAAGCTTTGTGGAAAGAAAAGGCAAACCCAATCCTGGAAAATGTACCCATCTAGTTAAGAAAGGCACTTCCATGGTTCCAAAGTGTTTAGTGAAAACATTTGTTTCAATATAGTTTTGTGGGATTCTTTGAGGAATTTTGCTGTATTAATGGCTTAACATTGGTTTCTTTCAATAGCAGTTTGTACATTCAAAATGACAGTAGCTAGATCACCAACTGGGGATGGAATTGTAAGATGTTTGGTCCACATAAGCTTCCATTTCTGATGCACGGCTAGTAGTACTTGATGACTGATACTGGCTGACATCAAATGGCCGAGTTAGTCTGTGTGTTTAGGTGTGTTTTGTTTGTTTTTGGTGCTGATTTGATAGTAGATGCTGTCTTGGTGGAACTATTACCGGATTTAAAGATGAGCTTTATACTTATCTACATGTACCTTCTCCATTCTCCTTTCTCCCAACCTCCCAGCCTTTCTCCTTCCAGTGCCCTGAACAACCGAGCCACTTGCCATTGCCAAAGTCTTTGTGCAGTCCTACTTCCAGGTACAGGCTGCTTGCTTTTGCATGAAGTGGATAATTTGGTACACTGCCTGAATCTCTGTCCATTGCAAGGATTTCCCTTCACCATTGACTTTCAGGCCTATCTCTGTGTGGGTCCAAATCAGCAGTCCGTTATCAGTTTGCATCCACACACCGGGGTGATGGGATGGGTCAATGGATGAAAGTTACACTCTTACCATTTCTTTTTTTTTTTCCAGTGTAAATTTTATTACTGACAACTTTGTAACTTATAAAGTGTTTTATTCTCCTTGATTACCATTTCTGTCATTTACTCATAAGAGACCCCCATGTGGCCATATGCGTGAGCTGAAGAAGAGGTTCTAGCACAATAGTAGATGATAACGTGGTGGTTTGGGACACTTGTGTAAATAGCTGTGTGTACTTGTGTCTTCTGATCCCACTGATAACTATTCCTGGAGCTGCTGGGTACATCCAACCTTATGATTTGTGATGGGCAGGCAGTTTGGGCCACCTGGTGATTTGATGTCCCAGAGACTATGACTTGTTTCTATCACAGCCCCAAGCATACGACAGTTATATTTTGAGTTGTATATAGTTCTTTGAGGCAGATGGTATGATGTTGTTCCAAAACCTGAGCTATGCGCTGATTCTCCCATACTAGCTTGCCCTAAGTCCCAGAAACCTTGTTTCTAACCACGGATTCTATTCTGCCAGGTTGTATGGGTCTGCTATTAAGAGTTCTTTCCTTCTCTGGAACCCACTATAAGCTGTCAGCTTTCTGCGTCATTCAGTAAATGGGAGGTAGTATTCATGAGAATAGAATTTGCTGCCGCTAGAACTCAAAGAGGCTTACCAGACATTATGTTTCCTTCTTTGTGGCAGAAATTATGAAATGCAATAATTTGTCCTTTATTTTTTGGAGGGGATACGCTGACATGCCCCAGACCATCAGACCTCTGAAAACTTTGCTGATATGGGAGGCTTCTCAATATTCACAGGATCTATCTCCCATTCTCTGGAGTGTTTGTGTTTTACTAAGGCCTCTAGCATTCTTGCCACTTATTGCCCAATTGGTCTAACATGAATCATAAGTGGACCAACCTGTCCAAGTAATTCAGATCTCTTCAGACTATGTTACGAGAGAAGAAGAGTTAATATATCCTTGGCACAAGGCCATGATTGTGGTCTAACATGAATGCAAACTGTTTTTGATGTCTTTGTTTCTGTTTGTTTGTTTTCTGATGGGGGTGGAAGAGAATACAGTGGTTGCATACCAGGTACATGAGGCCGTATTCATTGCTCTATTAGAGATAGGGCATCTGATGCCCCAGATGTAGGACAAATACTTGTTTAAGTGTTCAGTAGTCTACTGTAATTCATCAAGATTGGTCTGGTTTTTGTAGGGACCAGATGGCTGATTAAATGGGAATATTATGAGAACTACCACATTTCATCCTTTTAAGTCTTTAAGAGTGACACTAGTCTCTCAATTCCTCCTAACTTGACTTTCCTGATTATGATAGCTATTACTCCAGAGGCCAAGGAATCAATGTGGGAGTTCTATCAACTACCATGTAAGTTCATCCAATTAAACATTTCAGTGACCAGAGAAATAATCACCAGATGAGTCAGGAGACCCAACTGTGACCTGGAACTGGGGTAGGATTCTTTTAATTGCCTTGCCTGTATCTGCTCATGGGTTCCAACAACTCTAACAAGAGAGTCATAATGTGCTGCTTCAGTCTCCAGGTATCAAGGTCAACAGTTCTCTAATTGTGTAGATATTTCTTTCCTTGATGTTGTGTAGATATTTCTTTCCTTGATGTTATCTAAAGAAATGGCTACAGATCCCTTTGGAGAGGAGCCAAGTAAATGATTACCATATACACTTTCTATGATGTTGGAACATCTTTCTTCAAAGAGATCCTGCCTTTCCTTCACTCAGTAGGTCCTAGATTTGAGCATGAACTCAGTTATGATAACTGATCAAGGATTCTTGACTTTTTATCAGTACAGCTGAATCCAGCCTCTTGATTATGCATACATGATTTCTTTAGATTACATAGATTGAGCAGTCCTCTGTTGGCCATCTGTCTATCTTGTACCTAGAAACTCTGTGTTCTAGTAACTATCTCCACAGTATTCTGCATATCAGGCCACACTGGCTGCCAATCTGACCTTCTCACTCTTTAACCCATTACTGTAATATTTTACTTGAAGTTACTGTAAACATTATCAATGAGATTAAAAGTAAACAAAAATGTTCGTGAATAATCTAAGAAGATTAATGTCAGATGTCAATTTGCCAACAGTAAAGACTATGAGGTGTAAGGTTTCCTCATCTAGAAGATGTAGGAGATGAATCAGTGAATGAATCTCCTAAGCTCCCTCATTTCCTTCAATACAACTAAATACAGACAGGTCTACAGAAAAATTAATGCAGGCATTTGTCTGCAAATTCTTCACTCTCTTTCCCCAATCCTTCAAGAACACCATAGTATTTGAACTTCCATGAAATTATGATTTCTGATCCCTCTGTATAAATCTTTGGGGGTTGTTAAGGTTATTCCTGTGCCTGAAACCAAATGTGTAAAAATGTATAAATTTATACAATCTATACAAATATATAAAAAATACACATATCACTTAAAGAAAATTTAGGAAGTTTGTTGTAAAATTACTGAACTCATCAACTTTTTAAAAGAAATCCATTCCTAAACTCTTAACCCCGAATAAAGCTGTTTGACCCCACCTGGACACAGTTTTCATATATGTCAATGAAGGTTAAAAACAAAACAAAAAATAGATATCAAGTCTTCCATAAGTCTGTTTTGTTATTTTCTGTGCAGGTACCTGGTACATGGATTGCCATCTCTGATTCCTAATTGCTGGAGTAGAGCCACAGTGTAATGGCAGTCATATCCTATTACATTTCAACTTAATTTAGGAGTACCTTTAGGATATAATGTGCCTGGCTCATCTAAAACCAGCTCTACTATTCTGCTATTCTAGGGAAAAAAAACAAGCTACAACAGATCTCCTATGAATATCTTTTAAACAAGGAATGTATAGCTATAAGGACCAATTCATTGCTGGTTCTGTCTGAGAGTTGTATGCATCTCTTCTAAATTTTGTATTCTTTGATGTTACATTTGGTAGCTTGATATTTGGCCATGGTGTGAGTATTTACACTTTGGAAATCAACAAACACTATAATTCAGGGGTTTCGTGTGGGTTTTTTTTCTCATTGGTTTGTTTTTAAGCTTGATGCTAAACATTCATATCTAAAACAGGAGGTAAAACCAGGTGACTAAAGAGTTACTTGAGACCTGATAAATTTTCTTTCAAGTCAAGAACTTGGATTCCTTCCAGAAATCAAAAGGCTATTTCTTCCAAAGGAACACAATGAGTGTTAGGAATAGTGAGATTTTTATCTAAATTACTGTAAATAGGATACTCAGTATTTAAAGATATCATTCACTTAGAAACCCAAAGCTACATTATTCTATTCATAAACAGTTCATTTCAGTTTATGCACTCTGAAAAGGGAAGCAAGAGAGTAGAGGATGATCTAGAAAATGAATAGAATTCATTTTCACTGATAAATATGTTTATATCCTTCAACCTCCAAGACAAAAATTTTCCCTACTAGGATTCCTATAGTTAAGAGATTAGATTAGATTGGACTTTCTAGCTTTTGCTCTTCTCTATTCTTCTGTTGCTCTGTCTTTATTATCAACTTCTAATGGAGGATGGACAATGATAGAATAAAAAGGAAAACCTCAATTCTTTAAGCTTTTTCTATTTGTAAAGGATTTATAAAATGGAAAAGTGAGTAAAATTTATCAAAGGATGTCTGTCATTATTGGGAATCCCAGCTATTTATGAAACTTCCATGCCTCCATTCCCCATATGTAATATTGTCACTAAAGAGTAGCAATGGGAGGAGTAGGAATTGTTGATGATTTTCTTGAATAACTATTAACGATAATATTATCTGGAACGTTCATTTTGAATATGTGATAATATCCAATCCAGTGCTTTAATAATACTTCTTAGTATTCATTGTTTATGTGCATAAATGAGGTATCTGCCAACAGAACATCTTTTGATAGTTCATGAGTATCAGACCACAGCAACCAGAAGCTATAAGGAAAGACTAAGAAATGAATAAATACCCAATCAAATGAAACTATCATGATTGCTTCAGAACTAAGAGGGTTGGATTTAGTAAGATCCTATTTAGAAGTTGGTTATAGTATTAAGTAATTGCCTGGAGTAGCTGAGAAGTAACTGAGTTAACTTTGTTGGTAATAATGCAGAGGAAAACTGCTGCTCCTCCAAGGCAGAAGACCAAAAAGGAAGCCAAAACTCCACACGGTTGTTTATACTCTAAAAGGTAAAACTTCAAGTGTGTTCTTTAGGGATCAGATTTTAGTGAATATCTTACACACAGTAACTGCCTATTTTGTTATGATAACAAATTACAAACTTTTTTTAACTAAACTGTAACTATGGGGATCATTTTCATTACATAGTTGCACATGCCAAAAAACCATATACCTATTTAAAATATGTTTTTTTCTTTTGCCACCTATTCTTTCTGTATTTTTAAATTAAATATTTATTGACTAGATTTTATCTTCCTTAATCATGTAACCTGAAAGCCAAAGTATAAATTCAGTGGCCAGATACTATAAATACAGACATGTTTGTACATGATTTTACAAAGAGGTTATATTTGACAAAGTTTTTTTCCAGTTTTATTGACATATTAATGACCTATATGTAAGTTGAAGGAGTATGTGATGATTTTATATGTGTATATATTACAAACAAGTCCCACAACAAGGTTAATTCACACCTCCGTTCCCTCACGTAATTAGCATTATTATTTTGTTGGTAGTGGTAATAACACTTGAGATCTACTTTGTTATCAACTTTCAAGTTTATAATACAGTACTATTAATTACGGTCTCCATGCTGCACGTTAGGTCCCCAGAACTTCTTATCTTGCAGCCAGAAGTATGCACAAACTAAGATTTTCCTGTTTCCCCCACCTCTTCTACCCTTAGCAATCACCATTTTTACTCTCTATTTCTAGGACTTTGGCTTTTTTACATTCTGCATATGAGACCATTCGATATTTGTCTTTCTCTGTCTGACTTATTTCACTTAGCCTAGTGCCCTCAGGTTCCACTCATATTGCCATAAAAGACAGGATTTCCTACTTTTAATGACTATAGAATATTCCATTGTATGTGTACAGCTTTTTTAACGTATCCATCATCAGATGAATAAGTTGTTTCCATGTCTTGGCTGTTGCAAATAATGCTGCAACGAACACGAGGATAGAATTATCTCTGAGATAGTAATTCTATGTCCTTCACGTATATACTCAGCAGATCATATCATAGTTTTGTTTTTAATTTTTCGAGGAACCTCCGTACTCTTTTCCATAGCAGCTGTATCAATTTACAGTCCCACCAATGGTGCACAAAGGTCCCCTTTCTACACAGTCTTACCAACACTTGTGCCTTATCTTTTTGACAATAGCCATTCTAACAGATGTGAGGCGATACTGCATTAAGGTCTTGATTTGCATTTCCCTGATAATTACTGATGTTGAGCGTCTTTTCATGTATCTATTGGCCATTTGGATATCTTTTTTGGAAAAAAATGTTTAAGTCCTCTGCCCATTTTTAATTGGATTTTTTTTGGGGGGCGGTTGGTTGGTTGGGTTTTTTGGTTTTTGATTTTCTGCTATTAGGTCGTATTAACCCCTAATCAGATAGATGGTTTGCAAATATTTTTCTACTATTCTGTAGGTTGCCTTTACATTTTGTTTCTTTTTTGTGTGCAGAAGCTTTTTAATTCGATGTAGTCCCATTTGTTGATTTTTCCTTTTGTTGCTTACACTTTTAGTGTTATATCCAAAAAAATCATTGCCATAACAGATGTCAGGGAGTTCTTTTATTATGCTTTCTTTTAATAGTTTTTACAGTATCGGGTCTTACATTTAAGTAATCCACTTGAGTTAATTTTTATGTGTGTAAAATAATGGCCAAATTTCATTCTTTTGCATGTGAATACCTAGTTTTCCAAACACTTTATTGAAAATACTATCCTTTGCTTATTGAGAATTCTTAGATATTCTGTCAAATATCGGTTGACCATATATATGAAGGTTTATTTCTGGACTCTCAATTCTCTTCTGCTTTAGGTGTCTGTTTCTATGGCAGTACCACACTTTTTGAAGACTATAGCTTTGTTAATAAAATTAGAAATCAGGAAGTGTGAGGGGCACCTGGGTGGCTCAATCAGTTAAGCATCCTACTTCAGCTCAGGTCATGGTTTCATGGTTTGTGAGTTCGAGCTCCGCGTCGGGCTTCGTGTTGACAGCTCAGAGCCTGGAGCGGCTTCAGATTCTGTGTCTCCCCCTCTCTCTGCTCCTCCCATGCTCATGCTTTGTTTCTCTCTGTCTCTCAATAATAAATAAATGTTAAAAAAAATCAGGAATCGTGATGCCTCCTCTAGTTTTGTTGCCTTTCTTGAGATTACTTTGGATATTTGATTTTTTTTTTGAGGTTCCATATGAATTTAGGATTTTTTTTCCATTGACTTGGAAAATGCCACTAGAATTTTGATTTGGATTATTCCAATTTATAGATGGCTTTTTATAATTTAGGATTTTTTTTCCATTTACTTGGAAAATGCCACTAGAATTTTGATTTGGATTATTCCAATTTATAGATGGCAATTTATCCATCTATTCAATTTATAGATGGCTTTGGATAGTACGGACATCTTAACGATATTCTTCCAATCCATGAACATGTGATATCTTTCCACTTATTCAATTTCTTTCATCAATATCTTGTAATTTTTGGTATATAGATCTTTAACCTTCTTGGTTAAATTTAATCTTAAATATTTTATTCTTTTTGATGTTATTGTAAGGAGGATTTTTTTTGTCAGAATTTTAAGTGCATAGAAACATACCTGATTTTTGGATGTTGATTTTGCACATAAGGTTTTAATATAAGTTTTACATTTCAGTAATTATACCATCATTCCTTTAAGGTTATAAAGCTGACACACATTTAAACCATGCAGATAAACTTAGATGCAATGGGTTATTAAATTTAAGAATAATCTAGTACCTATTCCAGGATACCATTTAAATTAACTTCCAAATCTTAAATAAATAATAGAAGCCCACTTAATAATAGTGGGTTTCCATTTCTACCATAGAACTTTCTTTTTTCTTAACCAATATACTTTCAGTAAAAGCACATTTATTATCAAGTACCATTTATTGGAAATACTGTTGTATATTCAAGAGAGTATCAGTATGTATTGAAAAAGGGAGATATGTGTAGATGCTGTGCATTTGAATGACCTTTCAAAACCTGTCTTTCTTGTGTGGAGGAGATAACACTTAATAAAGTCAAAGTCTTCTCAATTGTTTAACTTTTAAAAATCAGAATGTCATAGCTTTGAAGTATTTGAATAAAAACTGGCTCTCCTAGTACTGCGGAAGCTTCAACTTGACTCTGCTTTTAAACCTTTAAAAAAATCAAAAGACTTAGTTTAGGTATAGAATTCCTTGCTTTTTTATAGATTTGAATTGCTTAGAGAAATTATCATTTTTACTACTGTAATATGAATTTTTGACAGGTTCCTTTGAAAATCTACTTTATTCAATATGATTCTATGACTTTCTTTAATATTAGCCAGAAGCAAGGTCAGTGTTTTTAAAGTTTAATCATTCTCTTATTTTTAATAAATAATGGAGATCAAGGTTAAACTTGAATTTTTTAACAAGATATTATCTAACGTGTCATGCAAATCACAATTCATGTATGGTTTGTAACATGGGAATTTAAGCCATTTCTGTATGTATGACTGTTCTTGCAGCTGAATCATGTACAGAGCTCGAACTACTGAAAACGTACTGCAGTTTTAGTTCAGACTACCCTTTGACATCATCCCTGTTAACAAATAAGTAAATAAACACAGTCCTGAATCACCAGCTCCAGATAATCTTTCTCCTCATCTGGTATAATTTTTTCTCTTGTTCTGGTAACTGGGATCTAAATTTATGCACATTTGACAACTCCATCTCCTTGAACCTCAGTTCAAGTAAATGAGTTCTTTTTTCTTATTTCATTATTTATTTATTCATTGACCTATTAATCATTTTTTTACCTGCTTATTCTATTCTAGGCACATGTCTCTTTGTTAGACTGTCATGGGGAACAATAATCCTTACCTTTAGTAAACCTAAAGTCTAATGGGAGAGTAACTCAGTTATCTCAGTTCTGGTTTAGAACCAATCTTAAGTTCATTTACTTATTTCTAAGAGAGAGATGGGGGGCAGGGCAGAGAGAGAGAGAGAGAGAGAGAGAGAGAGAGAGAGGGAGGGAGGGAGAGAATCCCAAGCAGGCTCTGCACCATTAGCCCAGAGCCTGATGCAAGGCTCAAACTCACAAACTGTGAGACCATGACCTGGGCTGAAATCAAGAATCAGATGCTTAACCAACTGAGCCACCCAGGTGCCCCAAACCCAATCTTTCTAATACTTCTAGGAATGGAGTCCCAGAACCTTCATCCTTTCACAGTTGGGTTTCAATAATTGTCTGGAAGATTTTCTTGAAGTTGACTTGCCATTTGCCTGGACTGTAGGTTCAGGCTGTTGAGAGACTGTGGGCTCCTATCTGCTATTGGTCCCTGTATTGATTACAGATGTAGACCCTATAAGTATTTCTGATTTCTTTATGATAATTCCCATTCTGTCACAGTGACCATTAAACTAGTTTCCATTAGACTCTCATCTCTCTCTCTTTGCCTTCTTACCCACTTCCTTTGCCTTACCTCAGACTCTTTAATCTCCTGCCTAGACAAAATTTTCTCATAAACGGTCTTACAGTTTTGTTTTTTCCACTATAATGTATAATCTGATATATACATATATGCATATATAAAATGTAATATAACTTGCATAAAAAAATGCACAAGTCCTAAATATAAGAATTATTATAAAATTAACTACACCTCTGAAACCACTACTCAGGTCTAAGAATAGAACATTACCAGTACCTCAAAAGTAACTCCCAAGTTCTCTCCCAATCACTTTCTGCTCCATCCCCAGCAATAACTGTTATCCTGACCCTTCAGCCTTTTAGAGTTCAAGGAGAACTGGCAATTTCAAACTTCCCCCAAACTCCAAGTTACTTGGCCTCTCTGTTGGTTTTTAATAGCCTTTCCAATGAGTGACTCTTATCATGGTGGAGGAATTAGCTTGAGATTTCTTCCAAGATAACTCCATAATTACTCTAGGCTCCTCCACTCACCATGCCCCTCTGGTCCTCCTAAAATGCCATATGATAGTTTGGCCTATTATTGAACTGCCAACAAATAGTACATGATGTCTCTCTCTTCTATACTATCTTCTTATATTCAACCCCACATCTAAAAGAGCAATTTTTCTTTATATTAGCTGTAATTCATTTAATGCAGTGCTATGTTGGATTCCATTGTATGAATATGCCACAAATCATTTACCTATTGTATTGTTGACTAACATTTGGGTTGTTTCTGGCTTAGCCTATTACAAATAAAGCTGCTATGAGCATTTGTATATAAATTTTCAGCACGCCTGTGTATATACATTTCTGTTGGGTTATGATCAGGTGTAGAATATTTTGTCATAGTGTGTATATGTTCAACTTTAATAATTGATGCCAAACAATTATCCACAGTGGTTGTGCCAAATATACTCCCTTTAGAAGTGTAAGAGAATTCCCACATACTTTCAAACACTTGGTCTTGTCAATCTGTTAAATTTTAGCTGTTCTGGTAGGTATGTAGTATGTTTTGTTACGGTTTTAATTTTCATTTCTCTAGCTAGTAAGGTTGAGCAATTTTTCTAATGTTTATTGGCCATTAGAGTATCTTCTTTTATAAAGAGTATCTGGATTAAGACTATTTTTCTTTTGGATCTTGTAATAGTTTTAAATCAAGACCAACAGTTCTCTAACACCCCTCTTTTTGGAAGATGGAGTCTAAATCCCTCTTCTTGAATCTGTACAAGCTTGCGATTTCTTCAATAATAAATAAAATAGGAAATAATGCTATGTGATTTCGGAGGCAAGTTCACAAAAAGCCATTCATTTTCCACATCATTCACTGGAAAACTTGCTTTTGGAGCATTGAACCACACAGAAGAATGCTCGGCTATCCTAGGACTACAGTTGTAAATAGGCTATGTGTAAGCTGTCCCATCAACAGCTAAATCCATTCTTTCAGCCATTCTCAACAGTGTACCAGATGTGTGATTGAAGCCATTCTGGACCCCCAAACTACTTCCTTCTCCATCTGAACCTACTGAATTACACCATTGATACCTCTTGAAACAGAAGAATCATCTAGCCAAACCCTGCCTAAATTTCTGTTTGATAAAATCATGACATGTAATAAAATGGCTGTTCTTTTAAGTCATTAAGTTTGAGGTTAGTTTTTCATACAGCAAGAGAAAAACAACAGAATGTTTTACCCAAAAGTGGGATGCTATCATAATAAAATCAAAGATATGGTGCGTTGTCCAGCCTTGAAGAGGCTCTTGGTGAAGGCTTGAAAAAAACAAGGAAACTTATTAAAGCTGTAAGAAAGGGGACCCTGATTCTGTAGCCGTGGAACTTACCGGAGAATGAACTGTTCAGTTTTTTAGGAAATTTTGACAGAAATGTAAAGGCCCAGAATAGTCTTTACATTCAGCAAAATATCCCTAAATTAAGAGAGAGCGTCAAAACAAAGATCAAATCCTAGGCTTTGCCAGTGATACAGTGCCTCAGGAAATCCAGGTGTGACTCTGAGATTTTTTTTGTTGTTAAAATTTAAGAAAGATTTAAGGTAGTGCCTCTGTACCTTCTCAATTAAACAAAAAGCCTCTAAGAATGTTAAGAGTGTACTTTAAGACTCTCTTCTATACATCATAGTGCTTCTACAGGTATTATTCTAAAGGTATTGTATTCTAAAGGTATTATATCAGGAAAAAGTTTTTAAATGGTGTATGGGTTAGTATTTTTCTATTAATCAAGTATTCTGCATATTCTGATTGAGTCCTTAGAGTTATGATGATTTTCACGTTTTAATTGTAATGATCTGACATATTAGAGTGACCAAGTATTTTGTTATTTATAAATTACAAATTTTATTTTAAAATTTTATTTTTAATATTTATAATAAATATTATAAATTTAATATTTATCCTATTTGAAGGATAAATCACGCTTTAGATTCCTTGATTAAGTGATCCACTCTCAAAGTCACAAATGGTTTCATATTATTCTCCTTAGAGACTTTGCCTTTTGTTCCGACTTTCTTCAGTCCCTAAATCCTATCCTAATACTCAGACCTCAGAGTTGTAACATTTGTCACACAAGAAAATTAATGTGTTTTTTCCCCGATCCTGTCTGTATTTGTGTATGTCACCTTATCTTTCTTGACACTTTTTTCTTCTCTTCTTCAGATATTGCTTATAGCATTTCAATGTCCTTCTAAGTTTTTATTTTCTGAGATTGTTTGACATTTTAAAGTATACTTTTCAAATCCTGGTAAATCCAAGTGCTTGCTTCTCCATTTTTATTTATATTTTTGCCCTTTTAATACTGCTTAAGCAAACTATGTTCCCTTAGTTTTTATGCTGCTTTCAGGCTAATTATTCAACTTGAACATACATTTTATTTTGTCACTAAATTTGCTTTTAATTATTTTCTCATTACTCTTACTGAGAGACTTAAAAATGCAAATGATTACTGTACTACTACCCTTGTGGTAATAACTTGTGTGTTTCTAAATCTAAATGGGTGTGTTAGGATCCCCTACTTTTTTTTCCTTACAAATGCTTTATTACATTTAATATGTGACTCAATGCCCTTTCTACTTGTATCTTTCTTTTTTTCCCCCTAGGATTGACATACAAGAAGCTATAAATATATAAAGTATACAACTTAATGAGTTTGGATAAAAGCATAAACTTGTGAAACCATCAGCAGAATCTATGCCATAGACAAATCCACTTATCTCCCCCAGAAGTTTCCTTCAACCCTCTGCACCTCTGCACCTCTGCTACTATGACTCCTGCTCCTCCCTCTCCTAATTTATTATTATTATTATTACTAATATAAAAACACTTAACACAAAACTACCGTCTTAGCAAGATTTTAAGTTTACAATGGCGTTATTAACATAGGCCCCATGCTGTGCAGTAGATCTTAGTCTTATTCACCTTGCATAACTGAAACTTGGACCAGTACCTTCTCTCAGTTCCTGGCAACCACCTTTCTACTTTCTCCTTCTATAAGTTTAATGATTTTAGATTCTCCGTATAAATGGTATCATGTTGTATTTGTCCTTCTTTGTCCGGCTTATTTCATTTAGCCTCATGTCCTCCAGGTTCATGAATGTTGTTGCAAATGACAGAATTTCCTGGCTCTTTATCTGAGGAGTTCTATAGAATTCTTATATATTACTCTGTTAAATATTTAATCTAAATATTGATTTGATCCAGCTATCAATATTTTTTAAATTTCATAAAATTAATACTAACCCATAGAATATTGCAGGCAAAAAAAAGGGGGGGAGGGCATCTTTACCAAAAGGCTCAAAATCAAGCTGATTAATTTGACATTTCTTAAATTTACTACTAATTATATACGAAATTGCTGAGAAAAAAAATCAACTCTAATTCCATTTTCTAAATCCCGTGATAACAATATGCATGGAGAGATCAGTATAATAAATTTCCCGAGCCTAACTACCATGCTCAAAGGATAATCAAGGACTTAAAAAAGTCACATTTCCAAACCTACAATTTAGGATTTAAATTGTAGAATGTACCAGTACCCAGAATCTATCTGCAAGAGATGTGGGCAATCTTTGATGAAGGTTTCAGCAAATTCGTTCTTCTCTGCAAGAGAGAGGTCCACAGATCAGATACTCCTTACAAATTAATCCCTGCATTTCATAGATAACAAAATACCCGGTCAGTCAAGGATCAAATGCTAATAGGCAGAATTGAATTACCCAGGAATGAAAGATGCAATTGCATAAAGACATAACACCTCCCTTAGAATTCCAAGATATTTAAACTTCCCCTGAATCTCAGTTTAATCACATGAAAATCACCTTTCTTTTTCAACATATTATTTTGTTCAGTGATAACCTGCAATTACAGTATTTGTCACATAAAGCCACTAATTTCTAACTTTCTATTATATTTCTGTTTTAAGCATAGCCTCCTGTCTCTTAGCCGTTATTGAAATATGTTAATGAGAAATATGCAACTGAAAATGTGGGTTGGGGAAAACAATCATTTCTATTGATGGCAATCTCTTCCTGTTCATGTTCTTCAAAAATGATAAACATTTTTTCCCCTGGAGTAAGCATAGCTAATAAACACACTTCCCGTTCTTTTGAACAGTCAGAAATTATGGAGAAAAAGGATAAAATTTGTCCTCCAGTAGGATTGTACATAAGTGCTCCCAATCCACACAAAGTGGAAGAAAATATATAAGTATCTAGGTCTCCCATAATTTATCAACATTTTCAGTGATGTTTGAAACAATTAGCATGTTTCAAACAGCAAAACAGTTCCAAAAATCATTTTTATATGTATTCTTTTTCTCTTCTTTTTGATGTTCTGAAAACCCCTATGTCAGTCAATATTTCTCTCTCTCTTAGCTCAAAAGTTATATACTTTATTCTTTTAGTGTTTACCTTTATGGTAAATACTCACGTTGATATTTCTAATCTCCATTAACTGTCCTCCAGGGCAACGTGAGGATTTTTAAACAATTTAACTTAAGCCACTGTGTCCTCTCTCAAACTTTTATAAGGAGGTGTTTTAATTTTATCTTAATATTTTAACACTAAATGTTAAAATTGATTATGATTTAGTATTACTAACATGATTATTGTTTCCTTAGCTCAAGTTTCTTCTTTCATCTCCTATCTTCCTTTCATGGTCATTTTCATTCTGAAAAATATTATTGGTGTTCTGTTCATCCTAAGTTCTCTTGGTGTTTGTCCCTAAAATCCTAACTTTGCCTACAGTCTTGAAAGTCTTGTTAGTAGAGATTTGTAAATCAATAGTTTTCTTTCAGCACTTTGGAGATATCCTTCTGGTTATGTTCCCACTGCTGTTAGGGAGATACCACTTTCACTCTGATTGGAATCCCCTTAGAAAGTGCCTGTCTTGTTCCTGGCTGCTTCATGACCTCCTTTGTGTCTTGGGTACCCCACATTTATTCCACCATGTGTCTCATATGCATTTCTTTAGACTTATTCTTAAAATTGGTGCTTTTCATCAGTTCTGGGAAGTTATTTTCTTTTGGAATACTTTATCTCCCCATCCTCTGTATAATCTCCTACTGGAATACTAATGAGAAATATGTTATACCCTTTTACTTGATTCTTTTCTTAGCACTCCCCTTTTATATTTCCATCTGTTTGTCTCTCTCTGCTACATTCTGTTTAACTTCTTTTGATCTATTTACAATTCATTTAGTCTCCCTTCAGCTGTGTTTTTTACCCCATCTACTGAGTTTCTAATTTCAATTATTCACTTTTTTCCATTATGGAAATTTGTTTGGTTCTTTTCAGATATTCCTGGTCACTTGTACAGACTCTTGTTTCTTTATCAATTTGATGCTGTCGCTTATTTTCTTAAATATATTCAGTAATCTCATTTTATATTCTTTATCAATAATATTGTCTGTAATTTTTTTTCTGATTTGCAGTCTGTTATTTCTGCTTACTCTCCCAATTTCTTGGAGGATTAGATTTAAGAGATTGTGGTAGAGAGGACCACTTGTGCTTCTGGCAAGTCTGGAGATGTGACTATCCCTGGAAAACTTCAAATAGTTAAATTCAGGAGTTTTCAGGTCACACCGTTGGAATAAATTTGGGACCCAAACTCAGGACTCTGAGTTTATGATTAGCAATTTTCAAGGGATTTTAAAAAGAAAAAAATTTCCTCTTTACCTAAAGCCAGTGTTTGCAACCATGTATGATGGTCTTGGTATCACCATTTGGGCATCCTATCTGTCTGTCTGTCTGTCTGTCTATCTTTTATTTATTTATTTATTTATTTATTTATTTATTTATTTATTTATTTATTTACTTGACTTTATGACTAGTGTTGGGCTCAATGTGGGACTTAAAATCACAACCGTGAAAACAAGACCTGAGCTGAGATCAAGGGTCAGACGCTTTACCACCTGAGCCACCCATGCTCCCCTGGGCATCCTAATTTTAAATAAGTCTCTTACCTAACTTCACCTTGCTTGGGCCGAAGCTTGTTTCACCACCACCATCCCCACCAAGTTCACTTGGTCCATTAAAGCACAAGCTCTACTAGATTACCAGGAATGAGCAGCTAGATCCTTGAGGCAAATTCTAGCTTCAATGATCTTTCAGAATTTTTGCTAATTTTTCCCCTAAACTACAGCCCACCCTCCCCTGCAAGCCAAGCAATTAATTTAAAAACATATTTTTAAAATAGCCTCTACAATATTGTTTTATGTTTTATATTGGAAGAGGATTCTCTGGACATTTTAGTCTATCATAGTGCCAAAAACAGAATTTACAAAATCCCCTCTGAAATCACAGACCTAGTCACTGTTACCACTGCTGCTCACATGACCCCATCCCCTATGAGTAGGGGATATTTATTAGCTCTAGTTCCAGATGTAGGAGCTCTGGTTGCTGTAGCTTTTGAACTCCGGTGGCTTTATTTTACCATGGATAGTCCACGAAGACTCTAATAATCATGGGTGTTAGAAAAGACCTAACAGGAGGAAGGGCACACTTCTAACATATCAGGCTTATCAGTTCTCTGTTGGTTATTTTCAGTTTTCCCTTGCCATGCACTTAATTTCATATTACTACAGTAATTTTTGCCTACCAGTTTAGAATCTATGACCTTGTGACCAGGAACACATTGATATCAATTTTCTGTGTTTTTTTTTTTCCTTGTAAAGAAATGACTGATTCTTGTCACAATCTCATTGAGGTAGAAGGGAGAGGAAGGACCAATTATTAAAGACTTACTGTAAGCAACTGCTAGTACTACCTGTGAGTTGGTGTTATCTTTAAAACAGGAATAATAAGAATATCAACAACAAATAGTGATACAAGCCTATATCTATTGGGACTTTAGTATGTGTCCAGCACCACTCTATGTTTCACCTATATCACATTTATATAAGCTTCACGACACCCTATGTAGTACCATTTCTATCCTCATTTTATAGATGAAGAAATAATCTCAGAGAAGTTAACTTCCTACATTTATATAGCTAGTGAGGAACAGATCTGGGTTTAAAGCCAGATCTGCCTGAATCTGGACTCTGTCCTTTCTTCCTACAACTAATAGCCTATTCTCCTTCAATCGTATTGGGCTTTTGGGAGGCCATATTTTTGTTTGACAAAGCAACAACAAAAAGTCATTTTAGTGATGCTAAAGAGTTAATACAGTGTTAGAACACAAGAGAATATTTTTAACAACTAAAAAAAATCTAAGGCTTTAGCCTTTCAAAGAGCATTTAATTCTCATGACTATGCTTGTCCTGTATTTCTACATCAATTGCAGATGAACTATTAACTTTCAAATTAGTCACTCCAGGGTTCTATTTACATTTTTAATAGAGAAAATATCAGAGGATCAGAAGGCCTAAGTTAAATTCAAGAGAATTTCCAAGAGAAATAAGTGATCAGAGCAACAGAGTGTATCCCAATGCCCTATATATCATTAAAGAGTTCATTTAATGTATTAAGGAAAATGTAGTGTCAATTTGCTCTAATTGAGAAAATTTGGGGGACAAATTATTAAAACTGACTTAAATGAAGAAGGCTTGGTCTACATAATCTGCAGGAGACTTGTTTGACCACCAAGGACTCCTTGCTAATGAGCTCTGAAAGTCCCTCTGAGGGAGGGTATTTAGTCTACAGTTGGCTTGCTAATGAGCACTGTCAAAATGCAGATTGGTCTCAGGTGCTCTACTTTAAAACAAGCAGGAAGTTTTCCTCTCAAGTCAACTTCTTGAGCAGGACTTGGTATGAAAGTTTATTCTGTTACCTTGAGTCAGCTACAAATCACCACAGTTGTGTCATTTTTTGGGACAGGACACAAGGAATAATTATCATTATATGAGATGATTTGTAACTTGGGGGCTTCAGTTATTTCCCCTTAATGATTCTCCCAGTCAAATAGCTGATGGATTATGAATTTTTAAAAATCAATATGACTTGATATTTTAATAGATTTAAAATATATTGAAATATTCTTTGGATGAGAGAAACAAATATTTTAGACATGCAAGTGTGTTTAACTCTTAGTTTAAAAACTACAGAAAGAAAGTCACTAAAAATAAACTTACTCTTGGGGTATTGACACCCTTTGCAAATTGAAATTTTGACATTTTTATCATAGCAAACAAATTGATAAGCCTAGGTATTTAATAACTTTTTGCCAACTTCCTCTTTATAAACAAATTCCAAGATAATGTATACAATTTTTTAAAGTCCTAACATTTTCCCAGGAGCAAGATTCTATAGCTACCTTACACTGTTAAGCGAAACTTCTATTGCCATTTACAGGATATTCCAAGGTAGATGTACATCCACTTGTTCTAAAAGTCCATCCCTGTGGAGTTAACATACTTAAGTTTTGGCTTTTGTAGCCTACTTTTTCGAACTAAATGAAACCATTTCAGTGTAATATAGTTATAATTTAAATTACATATTATATATATTAAAGTATATATCCTTCATCTCTGATGTGTGCTTTCTTGGTTTGCTGAAACCTATTGCTCAAGTGGTGTGGACACCAATAATATCATTTAGAAATGTAGATACCTAGTAAAGTCGAATTCTTGGACTATACTCACCCATACATACATGCATATACATACACAATGATAAAAGTTTTTGCCTTTTTTGCAAAGTTCATTATGTTTTATAGAGTTATATTGAATGGAAATTGCTAGTCTACATTAAGATCTACATTAAGCTAGATATACATTAAGATCACTCCTAATCTAATTTTAGGACTTTTTTATTGTTTAAGCAGAGAACTAATATGAAAGATTATTTCAGTAGAGATGGTCGGACTTTCAAAATTAGAAAATTTAGGAGGTTCTGAACATTCTGGACGTGAAAGCCTACATTTATGACACAACATCCTCATTCTCTTTAGCTCCTTCCCTTTATTTCTTTTAAATCTCAACTCTAAATGCATTTCTTTTGTAGAGCCTTTACTCAGCCCACCAACTTCCAGGCTTCAAACACAGTCTTACAAATCCACTTCAAATTATATTCTACCTAGAGATAATTATATTATTCTTAATTTATTTCATTTGTGTATGTCTTTTCCACAGCTAGATTGAATGTGTACCGTGCAATACGCCCTTCATAATTCACGGTATCTCAGATGAGTTCCCAAAGAGAGGTTCTGGGGAGGAGAAAGCTGTCAGTCAGGATTGTTATCTGTGGTAGAAAATACCTCAAAATATTAGTAACATACTTTAACAAAGGTTTATTTCTCAGTCATGTAAATGTCCATTGTAGTGATGACGTTTCATCTTCACTACTGGACACAGGGTGAGAAGTAGCCTTTAATCTGGGATATTGACAGTCTCATGGCAGAAAAGGAAAAAAGAAAATGGTCAAAACAGGTCATTTCCATACTATATTGGTCAAAGCAATTCCTGAGTTCATCAATATGTAGATGTATACCTCTCCCATATGGAAGAGCAAAAGCAACTCTTATGGGCAAGCCTGAATCCAGTTGGTAGGGAAATATAATCCTCAGACAGAGGCAGCAAATACTGATCTGTTGATGCAGACTAGCTGGGTCCAAGGGCCCAAAGGGGCTCCCACAGGACCAACCAGAGAGTCCTTGACTTAGTACAGGATAGAAATCAAATGCAAGCTGAGAGGAAGTGAAAGTAGAGTTTATTGAAGATAGTGTAGATACAGATAGAGCATCTGAGAGATTTGGAAAGGAAAGGAGAGTGACTCTTGCCTTTTCCTGGGACATGGGGTTTTTATTGAGGATTGTGGTCCAGTGCACATGTCTTTTCAGGCATGCAAAAACTGGTTAAAACAATAACAGATGTTTAGGTGTCCTCCATATGTCACTTATGTCCTGGAACCAAGGTCTTAGTGAGTCAGTGGTCTGGAAATGGTACATGAGGACTTCATCTAGTCCCTCCTTAGATGTTATCTATTGCACTAGAAGACTCCAAAAGAAATAATTAACTCTTTGACCTTTATTAATTATCTATACTTTAAGACATGACTAGGGTGAGTGGGCAGGTCCTAGCAAGAAGAGAAGCAGGAAAGGAGGGAAAAAGAAGTTTTTCATGAGGTCCCTTTAGTTTCCCTGCCTCACTATCACAGAGGGAAAGTTTAGACAGAAAATAAAACATATCAAAATAACTTTCTCTCTCTGGTTATACTGTATAGGTGGATCCACTTGATGTCCCATTTTTCACAATTCTGAGTACAGAGAATGCTGACGGTCTTTTATTCCTTTCCAGTCACACAGCCCAGGTTATGCTTATGTTTTCCTTTTCATGGTAGCTAGCCAATAAAGGATCACTTATATAATGAATATAGTTTAACTATTAATAATGAGATAGCTACAAAAATACATTATATTTCTTCCCCCAAAATTACTATTTATCAAGCACTGCCCTAAGTGTGTTCAGGAAACACAAACAACTAGACATGGTACCTGATCTTAAGCATCTTATGATTCTATTGGGAAGTTAAAATACAAACAAAAATAGCTATTATTCAGAATAGACTGTGATTAATGCTTTAAAAAAATACAAAATAGAGTAAAAACACAGTGGGGCCATTTACACACAAACATACTTGGAGTCATTGAACTCCCACAATTTTACCTATTTCCATCTCTAAACTAAAGTGATATCTATCCTTCCTTATCTTTCACCTGGTTTCCCAGGTTTCTATTTTTTCCACCAAGACTTAATTCTATTCCCTCTTCCCTCTCCAGAGTCAGATCTATCATTTCTTCCTTCTCTCCCATAGCTTTAATCTCCACTTTTTTAATTATGGTTTTCTTCAATTTACTATTTGACCCATTTTCTACACCATCAAAGATAATCTCCCTTCCTGAATGTGTACTTCAGTTTCCTTTTTAGTTCCAAATCTTCTTGAGCTAGAAATCTCTACTTGCTACCTATAGTTCCTCAGTCCTAATTTACAACTCAAAGCATTGCAATATGCCTTTGCCATAATCCTTTTACAACTGTGCTTTCAAAGACCAAAATAAAACGACCACTTAATGGTTGAATCCAATAATGTATGAGTGTTCTTCACCATCTAAAGCTGTTGTCTACATCCTGTATCTTGAAGCAATTATTTCCTTAGTTTCTGCAATACTGCCTCCAGTGTCAAGGTAGATCTTTAAAAAATATATATATATATTAATATATATATATATATTAATTTTAGAGAGAAAGAGAGTGCAAGCAGGAGAGGGGACCAAGAGGGGGAGAAAGAGAGAGAGAGACAGAGAATCTTAAGCAGGCTCCACACTTAATGTGGAACCCAGTGTGGGGCTCAATCCCACACCCCTAGGATCATGACCTGAGCTGAAATCAAGAGTTAGACACTCAACCAACTAGGCACCCAGGCACCCCTCTTCTTTTTTTATTTAAATCTATTCCCATGCCTTCAAATGTTACTTAAATGTTGGCAAACCCTGTGGATCCACATTTTCATTCACCACATGGACACATGGCATGTAATTAAAACTTAGTAGGGTGAGGGGCACCTGAGTGGTTCATTCGGTTAAGTGTCCAACTCTCAATTTCAAGTCAGGTCATGATCTCACAGTTTCATGAATTTGAGCCCCACATCAAGCTCTGTGCTGACAGTGCAGAGCCTTCTTGGGATTATCTCCCCTCCCCCCATTCCTCCCCTGCTCATACTGTCTCTGTTCTCTCAAAATTAAAAAAAAAAAAAAAACTAATTAAAAAACAAAACAAAACAAAAAACTTAGTAGGCTGAAAAATGACCCAAACATTCCTTCCCTGATATTCTCTAATTTGATGAATGAGTTCACTATTGTTCCCAATCAAGAAACTCACAAGTATCAGTGGAATTTTCCACCTTCAAACCTTGATACAGCTAAAAAGTAACCTCTATCTTTTCGTTCTACTAAGCCATGTCTTTTAATTCTTCTTGCCTCTCTCTGCCCCTTCTACTATAGTATCTCCCATAACTAGAATCTCTGATATATAGTAGATTCTCAGTAAATGTTTGTTGAATAGATTAACCATTTACTGGGTCTGGATGCTGTTTCCTCCATGTGGAAAATTCTCTTTGTTCTACTTGTAGAAATAGCTCAATTCACATTTGTTCTATAAAATATCCCTTGCTTTCCAGTGAAGAAATACTCCTGTATTTCCATAGTGCCGTAACACCTCTATTAAAGGTAGGAGCTACATATCATTTATTATATTGGTGTTACTCTTTATTTTCATATATATTTTCCCCATTAGACATTTAACTTCTGGATAAAAGGCATCAGAGTGTTATTTATTTTTTATATCCTCACCTTCTTTACAATGCTTAGATGAATCAGTGTATGGTTAGATAATTTGGATGGATATGAGTTTACTAAAAGCTTCACATATGAGACAGCATTTGAAAAGGGCTTTAAAAATGGATTCTATTCTGGTATGATGAGAGTAGCTTTCTGATTAAACTGAAAGTACAGAGATTCTCTAAGAATACCCAAAGTCCAACTCAACTAAAATGTGGGGACATTTTAGGGGAAGAATTAATGGCAAATGAAGCTGGAGGGTAGATCAGAAATGATTATGGGGTGCCTCGAATGATAGACAAGTGTATTCTATTTTGTTTCCTCTGGGCAGAGGTGAGCTATGTATGGTGTGTTAGCAGAGATGAGTAGCTTATTCACATTTATAACTTTAGGAAGATTACTCTGATGTTAATATGTCTTATGGAATGGCATGCAGGCTGTAAAAGCTATTAGAAAGATATTGAAACAGTCCAGAAAGGAAGAAATGTGTAAATGAGAAAAAAAAAAAAAAGAATGGTAGGAGACACATTGTAAAGGTACCATCCAAAGGAATGAGATATATGGCTGCTGAAGGATAAGAGAGAGAGAAGATAAGTGAAGTTTCAAGCCTGAGTGACAGAAGGGACGTTCCTACTTTTAACAAGAGATAGGAAATACAAGAGGAAGCATAAGTTTGTAGGAGAAGATTATGAGTTCAATTTTGGACACAGTGAGTTTGAAGAGCAAATATGAATTTGAACTTGAATATCACACTTACTTAAACTCTTTATATCAGGATTTCTTTCCTTTTCCTATTAAGTGACTTAGGAAACTGTCACTTGGTAAGATATTCAAGACCAAATTCTCCTGCTAACAGCAGCCTTCAATGAATGACTGCCATTTTGACTGATTAGAAGTTGCCATCAAAATGTAATCTAACAGTTGAAGTATAAAGCACCACTACCGATGAAGTGAAATGCAAAATTAAAACAAGACATAAGAAATGTAACCTTAGGAATTTTAAATAGAAGGAAATCCATGCTTCAGAAGCATTCCTTATATAATAGGATGGAGTCATATTAAGAACCCAGTAAATGAAAAAAATTTTTTAGTTTCCCAAAGTTGATTAAAATTGTGATTTTTCACTGTTTCCATTAAAAATATGAAGGTGACTGATGCCCATTTCCTATACTTTATATCTCTTGAAATATATTAATTTTCCCTGCTGTGAAAAATGACATTCAAAAACAGGATTGTAGGGAGAAATGACATCTTTATTATTCTGTCATATAAAACTAGTTCTTCACTCCCTTCAAGGTCTGTTTCTTTCTAAAAGTGACAGTCTGATGTATTCTATTATCAAATTCTAAGTAGCCTTGATAAAGCACCAATAAATTTATCCTTACAACTGAAAATAAAAAGGAATTTTATAAATGCATACCTAGAAAAATGTGAGGCTGGTCATCTGAACAACTATATTCATCAGATGTCTTTAAAAGATCTTTATTCTGTGTTTTCTGTGCATTACTGAAATTGTAACTATGGCCAGATAGTGAGTATATAGCTTCTACCAAAAGACTTTTCCACTACTGAATGATAGTTTTGGTATGACCTACTTTTTCAAAGTATCACCAAGACCAGAAACATTTAAACATTACCTAACATAGTATAAAATGAAAATGTGTAATATGTATGGCCTATCTATCTAGCACGTATGTATCTAGGACATACATATATCTATAGCATATGTATAGAATATCTGTATATAGCAGATCTGCTAGAGAAAAAGCATAAGTAGTGAGCACAAACTCCATAAATGAAAATTCCAATAGCCAACCCAAGGGATTTGGAATTTAAGGAATATATATTGTATCAAATTGTGTGCCTTGTATCATCTATGTGTTGAGTATGTTTTGCTTCCCATAAAAATCAGTGATAGCCTGGTTTGAGTGCTGATCCAGAGAATTTCCAATGGATAGAAGGAAATAATTAGAATTTAGGGGGGGATAGGTGAATACACAAAAAGGCAAGGAATGGTGTTAAATGCCAATTATTCAGCTCCCATCATCTGCTGTAACGCAGATTACTGAGGGCACCTAAACACCTCTATGTAGTTCAGAAAAACACATTTGTCAACATTCATGCTCGCTGTAAGCAGTCCTTTCTATCATGCTATATTCCAAAGTCTATCTATCATAAAGATTCCTTTCAGATTCAAAGCCTTAAGTTGTGAAATCCAACTAAACGGAAGTGGTTAAAAAAAGGAGAAAACCTTTGTTGCTGTTGTTGTTGGCCTCTCTCCAACTGCTTCGCTTTGGTCTGCCGAGAGGAGAGTGTTTCTGTTGGGAATCTCTGGAAAACAGAATTGGAACATTGGCAGTGACAAAACTCTTGTTGCCCTAAAATGCCATATGAAAGAATTTAACCTATAATATCTTAATGCTACTGTATAGGAAAGGTTAAGAGTTAGCTTAAAATAATTTTTAAAAAATGGCTTCAAGAACAGAAAATTTGCAACTAGCTTTAACAATCCATGTGGCCAATAAACTTCACATTTGTTATCCCAAAGCAAACAACCCAGAGTTAGCTGCACATTTGTTGACTTGTTCTCTGTAAAAGCATTATCGTTCATGTGTGTTGGAAACCACATATACTAGTATGGGTTGAGGAAATATTTGCATGAAATTAAAGAAACTCTACATTAAATTTAATGGACTTTAATTAGCCTAATGGATTAATGACTTCTTAGTACTCGTGATATTCTTTCTTAGTAAACAGCTAAAATCAGAAAAGGCTTCTAGATATATGATTGCAAGCAGCAATTCTATAGGGAAAAGAGATGAAATCTCTCTGAACTCAAAGTATCTTCTTCAGGGAATGTGGACTGAGCTCTGAGGCATGTAAATAAAATAATGTCTTTACTCTCAACATACTTTTAAAAATTATTATTATGTAGACAAAATGGTACTGCTGTCCCATATGAATACACTCTCAAGTCTTTTGTGTCCTATTTTCTCTGCCACTTGTTCCAATGTGACTTGTTATTTTCAAATTATAATCTGTCAACCAGATCTACTTTTATTCTTCAGAAAATTCTGTTACTGGATAGTTATTCTAAATGTTTTAATTCTATCAATTTCCATCTCTTCCCACAATAAATCTCATTATAATATGTGAATATCTTTCCTCGAGTCTCTAACCTATATCTTCAAGACCAGAATGATGAAAAACATTGGTTTTCACATATGGTGAAAAACTTTGAAAGCTTTTTTTGTGGGCGTGTGGGTGTGGTTTTCTCTCTAAAGACAGGGATTTCAATATTGAATTGCTCCTGTCATATCTGCAACTTTCTATAAAGCATACAGAGTCCTCTAGTTACCTAAGTATATCGTGAAAATGCTCTTTATCAATCCCTTATCAACCTTATCAACCTATTTTTGAAATCACTTTTTTCTTGACCTCCCTAGATACATGTTTTCTCCTTTTTAACTGTCTCACTGGTCTAGATATGCCATGTTCTCTCACATTCAAACACACTCTGTTCTGCTTTCTGCTCCATCTTTTTCCCTTCTCCCAAACTTCTCTACTGTAATACCTCCTCTGACTTTTGAGTCAATGGTCAAGAACATCTAAATATATTATTCCTCTCTTAGGAACACTCTATCTCTTTGCTTATATATTTGCTTAATTACAACTAGGTGTGTTCTACTAATGCTTTCGATGTGGACTTTTCACAAATGGAGACTGTTTTATTTGTATGAGGGTAATGAGGATAAGTTTACAAATATTTTTGCTGCACTTGACCTCATCCTAGACCACTTTCTCAAACCAGCCTGGAGCAGTCCATCCTGCTCAGAACAAAGTCTCTGTTCATGTCAACTTAATACACTTTGATCAACAAACTCTAAGCCATCCTCTCAATTTTTAGAAGACTAGGTACCCAGTTCAGAGTTATCCTCCCTGCACTCTTACCGTCAACCTGAGTAAATCTCAAGATAGTCCACCTAATTAATTAACTTCACAGTCTTTAATTCCCTTTACTCCTGTGACAAAATTCAAGTCACTTTAGAAACCATTTCACACTACTGTCTCAGTCAGTTAAGCATTCAACTTCAGCTCAGGTCATGATATCAGGGTTGGTAGGTTTGAACTCCGCACTGGTCTCTGCTGACAGCTCAGAGCCTAGAGTCAGCTTTGGATTCTGTGTCTCCCTCTCTCCCTGCCCATCCTCCACTCAAGCTCTGTCTCTCTCAAAAATAAACATTAAAAGAAAAAAATTTTAAAAATTGCATGAAAGAAAGAAACAAACAAAGAAGGAAGGAAGGGAAACAAGGGAAGGAGAAACCACACCATGGACTTGTATTACTAGCTAAGATCCTTATGCTTCTTAGAATTTAAATTTTTTTTAATGTTTATTTTATTTTTGAGACAGAGAGAGACAGAGCATGAGTGGGGGAGGGGCAGAGAGAAGAGGGAGACACAGGATGTGAAGCAGGCTCCAGACTCTGAGCTGTTAGCACAGAGCCCGATGCGGGGCTCGAACTCACAGACCCCGAGATCATGACCTGAGCCGAAGTCGGAAGCTCAACCGACTGAGCCACCCAGGCGCTCCTGTTTCTTAGAATTTAAATTCTGAAATTCCTATCTTTACCTACAGTATTTTAGCTTTTCGATCTCCATTACCCCTACTCCTCTTAATCTGTTCTTCATCAGAATTCCTCGATATTCATGTAGTTCATCATCTTCCTTTTGGATTTATGTCTTAACTTCTGCAACAGGACCCTGTGATTATTTCTTCTACTTTGTCTGGTTCCTGATCTTCATGTGTTCTTTTACCTTCTGTGACATCTTGTGTCACCCTAAGGACTATCTGAACTTAAAAATTGTATAGGAAGAAAATGAACTGGCTTTGGAAACTACTTGGACCAGAATCCTCTTTTACCACTCACTATGTTTGTAATGTTGAGAGCTTCAGTTTTCTCATTCATAAAATGAAAATACCTTGTTTTATTATAGGGTTTTTATGATGCTACATGATATAAATACCCTAGCTCTGGGCCAACAATAAATGATTCTGCCTCCCTTTCCATCGAGGGTACTATGACCTATTCACTCTTCGACTTTATCTCAGTATTGAAACTTGGTTAACTCCCCTCATCCCCTATAATAATTTATTTCATTTTTTTCCTCAAGACAAAATCTCAATAGATAACTTTTTTTTTAATCTGGAGTATATAAATTATGAGATTGTAAATGCCCTCAATTTTTCTTCCAAATGTATCTAAAGAGTCACTTATGCTATCTCAGGGAAGAAGTAACTACTTTCCAAGGCCAACCACTGGATCAGTAATATTGATCTTACTGTACTTTTTTGCTTCCTCTGAGAGGATACTACTCTATCAAAATTATTCCTTCTCTGGTATCATTAATATATTGATGATTCTTCTACTCTGCCCATTAAGTTTATCCTATAAATTTTTTTAAATAAACTTTTCCACCTTTATTTCAGTATTGAATTTTTTTTTCCTAAGGTCAAAAGTGACCTGGTATTAGCAAGCCATAACATTTCATTTGATCTTTAAACCTGCAACTGTTTGACATTATTGCCCAGACCCTAGTTTTTGGTAGTACCTTGCTGGGATGTCTGCAATGCCTCCCTTTTAGTTTTTTTCCTCCTAGTTTCTGGACTATTCTTGTGTATCCATCTTTACCAGCTGTTCTTTTTCAATTCCTCCATAAAATCTCTCCAAATTGACTGACTTTATGTAAATAAATGGTAAGGTTCTGCCCATTTTTCAGCAAGTACACTAGTTTTTAGAAAAAGTCACAACAGAATTTTAAGCTACTTCTATGTGACCTCCCCCATCTATGCCTGAACCACCCTCAGACTCCAACATGCCCTCTTGCTTCCACTGCTGTTGCTGCATATTACAAAGTTGTGGTGCTCACCCTAACATGCACTAATCTTTATTTAAAAATTTCATTTTCCAGGGAACTCTAGCCTGCTGCATTTCTCAAGAACATGGGTTAGAACACATTGTAATAATAGGATTCTGTTGTGGGATTGAATACATGACATTCCATTTCAATCAAGTTTTCTACACCGATTCCAAACTCCTGACACACTCAGACCTGTTTGCCACTGAATTTTTTAACTTGCAGGAGTTCAGTCCCACTTGCCTGTTCTTGAGTCATTTTAGAGTTCTAAAGGGGATTGTACTCTAGTGGAATCATCGCCAGATTCACAGACTAAGGTAGACTGTTACGGGGGTAATTCACCAGGTCTGACTGAAGGTCTCCTAAAGAAAGATACCTCTATGGTTATAATGAGGTAGCACTAAATAAGTACTCTATGGGAAAATCTGTTATTCCTATGTAAGGACAGCATAGTCAGTTATTTACCAAGCATATGCTTCACACTAATACCTGTTCTGTGTCAGACTCTGTGGTAGAAGTTATCTGTAAAGGCAGTCAAACCTCAAAATATAATTCATGTTGCGTATATTTTCCTGTAAACATTAGAAGACTCTGATTTCTGTGTATGTGTATCTTGTGTATAGTTTATTATTAGACCTTCCCTTCTCTAAACTTTCAGATTTATCTCAATCTCCTAGGTCTCTCCTATTAGTTGTTTTCTATTTTGTTTTTATTTTGTTTTGTTTTGTTTTTTAGTTTTTGTTTTTTAGTCTATTTACTTCTGGAGAGAGAGTGCATAAGTCGGGGAGGGCAGAGAGAGAGGAAGAGAGATAATCCCAAGCAAGCTCCCTGCTGTCCACAGTGGAGAGGGGGGGGCCTGATGCAGGTCTCCAATCCATGGGGCTCGAACCCACAAACCATGAGATTATGACCTTAGCTGAAATCAAGAGTTGGTCTCAACTGACTAAGTCACCCAGGTAACCCAGGTGTCTTCTATTTTGAACAAAAGTGATATATACCATGTAGAAGATTTTTACAACAATCAAATATTAGCGATTTTTCACATACTGGCTTTGAAGTTAGAGAATCTTATATAAAACTCATTAGGGACCTAAGCTCCTTGCTGTTTATGCTTCCTCTCTGTAATAGAAATAGTATAAATAGCCTATAGTGTGTTCTATTTCCTTTCCAGGGCCAAATGGGACAAATAGTAATCTCAGCTTTCCTTGAAGCCTCATAACAGTGTAACTAGTCTCTGTCATTTAAGCTTCAAAATTAAACAAGATCAGACTTCCTTTCCTCAAATAAATAAACAAAAAATCAAACTGCAAGCAGCCAAGGATACAACAAAAGCTTGAAGTTAAAAGAATAAAAATCAAGTAACTTTCCTGTTTAGTGTCATTTGAAACATATTTCTGGGAATAATTTTAAACAGAAAGAAAAAGCCAGTTTTTCTCTAGGATGCAAAGGCGGCTATCAAATTGTGTATAAGCCCTTTCTTTTTTATCCATTTTTCTAGAGAAGATTACAGGGATTTCATAGACTTAGTCCCCGGAAGGTTACAATTTAGGGCAAAATAACATTTCATTCTTCTATTTATAATGTTTTATAATGACATAATTCCTAGAAAAAAGAAATAAGGAAAATGGATTTTTGTTTTTATTGTTTTTTTTTTTTTTTTTTGCCAACCTGTAGTAGAAAATCCTAACCTTTCCTCTGTTATTACTGTCCACACCTCCTCATCCCTGTAAGGGCCATGAGATTCTGTTGCCCATCTTTTTGTGAATATTAGAAATTTACTGATGCTTTGGAATGACAAAGCAATATTCAAGAGAAAAGGAAAATCCCGATGAACATTTTAGGTAACTAGATCTATGAGAAAAAAATTATATCAAAGAACATAGTGAAATTATAAGATTTTCTGATTTATGAAATTTTGGTGAGGTTAAATATGCTTCCAGGCTGGTACTTTCTTAATAACCAGAAGTAATTACTTCAGAAAAAAAATTGCTTTCAGAATAAACTAATAATACCAGAGAATTTCTTTGGGTAATTTTGTAACACCTTTAATATAATGTCCTTGTGTCACCACCAACAGATATGAAGACGATAGGGAGGTGCTACATGCCAAGGCAGGTAGATAGGATTACACTTCCTTTCTTGATACTATTGATTACATGGGACGTGGCTATAAAGCAACAAAACCGATTACAGGAACCACATATTATACCTTAATGCTTAAACCTTGTAATGCAGTCCATCCTTTCAGAACTATATCAAATCTAGTATATTAGTGGAGGACAGAAGACAATAAATTCTTTATTAATTTGCAAAGTAGAAATATATTACATTATTACACAGGCAGCCCATGACTTGCAATTCTCAACTTATTATCAATTTATAGAAAAGAGCAGAGAAATCTTAGAGCAAACTCCCGCTCTAGTAAAACAACAGCCCTTACTTTGTAATTTAAAAATTCTGGTAGAGGAAGGGTTGGAGGAAGGAGGGAGAGAGGTGACTTTGCAATTGGAGTGTAAACTTGAAGGGAGGGGCCTTCTTTCATGATGAGACAGAGGGGGAGAAAGTGCAGCCAAAGTAAATGACTTGCATGTTTTTCTTTTTTTCTTTAATCTCCTGCCAATGATGAACGAAATAGAAGAATTTCAGGTTTCACTTTAACTCAGCAATAGTTTCATCAATTATGGTTATAATTGAAACAATATGAAATTGTTCATTTAGCAATACTCCCTTGGACACCCACTATGTATATAAAACTGACCACGTTCCAAGAAGATGAAGGCAAATAAACCGATGTGGTTTTTATCCTTGAGTTTTTCAGTCTAGCAAGGGCCAGAAACAAGTAAAATTGAATGTAGTAGGATAAAATGCTAAAATGGAACAATGCAAAATCAGTAAGGAACAGTGGTGAGATGCAGAGCTAGAGACAGGGAGAGGTCAGTTTGCAAAGAACTTACCTGGAACTATATGCTAAAGAATTTGGATTTGAACTTAGGGACAATTTATGAACACTGCCTTTCTGCTAATTATTTTAAATGAACATCCAAAAGAGTCTGGTTGGCAGCAGTATTGCAGGAAAGGAATCTGGAAATGACTCTAAAAATATCCAGAATGATTTTCTTCAGATCAGATTCCAAGTAAGCCAATTTATCCAAAATCTATCTGGCAGATGTTAAAATTAATCCTTACAATAAAATATGTCTGATTATGTATGACACAAGGCAGGAAATTTGAGAGGTTACCAGCCTCAGAACACTAACCTCTCTAGATATTTAGCAGAAAGAAAAAAAAAAAATCTGTTCCTGCATTTAAATTGCTTACCAGCTTATTCCTCTAGCTCTTGTTGCCTGACAAACTCTCTCTTCTAAAATATTGGGTATCATAAAATCTTTTACCAAATAGAATGGAGCCAAGCAGAACATCAAAAACTCTAAATTTCTCAAAATGTACAGAAAGCTGGAGAGGGAGCCTGCACCTGCAGACCGAAAGGCAAATGTGTTGAATAATCAGGGATCCCAAAGAGAGCTGCACTAGAGTAATTTACTGTGTTAATCATTATAGGAAATAGAACATTTGATTTCTGCACCAAAGTTACACTGAAGTAAATGCATACCTCATTCGATTAAATAAAATGCCACAAACAAAATCATTTAGCTCAGTGTGTGGTTCTTAGCAAGCACTCTATAAATCTAAGCTCCTTCCTTAGAGAAGGCATGGTGTCTTTTATTTTAGGTGTATATATTTCCTGCCACATGGAGAACAAAGTCTGCATGATTCAAAGTCCTGTTAGGTGACTGGTGCCTGTCATCTAAATCCTGAGTATATTGTGGGAAAGGTACGCTATGCTTTAAGATAAATTTAATATCAAAGCCTGCCATATAAGGATGGGGTTAGTTTGTTAATATATGTTTAAATCTGGGTCTTTGATTGCACATGCCAGAACAGACCTTCTCTCCTTTCATCAGCCACAGAACTAACATCTTCGGGCCTGTGAGTGGTGAGGATTAAGAGGGGGACAGCGGCCTTCACTCACCCCCTTTCTCTGGCACTTGCTGGCTTCTCTAGACCTCAGCTAATATTGAAACCAAGCTTTAATTTAAATGGTTTTCTAGTGCAAATAAGAGTTTGGGTTTCCAAGAAAAAGTAGAATTGTTATAAAATGTAAAAGGGGAAGTATCTATAAGATATTTTGTTTTTTTTTTTTTTTTTTTGAGAAACGTGTTAGGGAACAGTTACCAAAAACCAGTTGACAACGTAGGGCAGAGATTTTTGTAGTTTATTTATTTTTTCCTTGCCTCGACTTTCTTATTGTCCCTTCATTAACTGAGACTAGAATATAGCTTTTCATGACATATTACCTCCTATACTGAGTAGACTCTCAACCAGCACATGAGTGCATGCCAACACCACACCCCACCAATACACATGCAGGCACACATGTCCTCACACGTCACATATGGGGGAAAACACTGTTCTCTAACACCCTTCCTGAAATACTATGAATGCATGTGGTCAAGTCGTAGAAAACAGGGAAGACAGGAAAAAGTCACCCTCGTATACTGTGTCGTCTATCAACACATCTATAAAGTTTAGGCATATAGAGGCTTAACCCTGGGAAAGTGGGAATTATACAACATCATACCATCTGTGGGTTTTTCAACATGTCTAAAGTGGGTATTGAACTAAAGTCAGTGGTTATCCCAGGAAGGAGAGAAACGGGGTGAGGGGAGGTTCCTAATTTCACAAGTTAACATCTCTACATTTGGAAGATTTTTTTTTTTTTTACAATTGCTAGTGTGTCCATTTAATTGAAAGTGTTCTTTCCCTTCTCTCCTTCCTTCCTTCCTTCCTTCCTTCCTTCCTTCCTTCCTTCCTTCCTTCCTTCCTTCCTTCCTTCCTTTCTTCCTTCCTTTCTTCCTTCCTTCCTTCTTTCCTTGCACATAGCAGTGCATCCTGCAATCTGTGTGCCTTGGATTCTTCAAAATACTCTATTTTTAAAGCAGTTGCATTATGGGTGATTTGTTTTTCTGTGATCTTCAATGTTTTAAAAACGTTAAATAACAAGGGAGAAGGAATAAAAAATGAATGGAAAAAGATGAAAAATGCTATAAAAATAGAAACTGATAATAGAGTAATTTGTGGCAAAATTAAATAATATAAGATGTATTAAATGTATTTTAGTTACTTGTATACCTTTCCTATCCCTAATCAGAGTTCAGGAGACCGTGATATCTTAATCACCTATGAACTGTCCCGGGATACATATAGCACATTTCCTCGTAACTTAGTAACTTAGCAAACATTGGTTGAATAAATAGATTATGGAGTGAATTAGATTTTAAATATATTGTGCAAAATCATCTGGGTCACATTTCTTAGATTTATTAGGCATTTTTCTCAAACTATGCCTACTTGACCTAAGGAAACCAGACCTATAGAAATCTTTAAAAAAATCATAATAGGACCAAATTGGAAATGACTAGCTTAAGACTACTTTTTCTTGATGGTAATCTTGTATCTTGGTGACATTATCTTATACATTTGTGGTTAAAAATATCTTATTACAACCAAACTGCCTACCCTAGGGGTTAGAAGCAAGGATTCTTCTCTGTTAATGTATCTTCCACTACAACACTGAACATTTTTCTTAATGTTTATTTTTGAGAGGGAGAGAGAGAGAGAGCAGAGGAGGGGAAGAGAGAGAGAGAGAGAGACAGAGGATCCAAGCAGGCTCTACACTGTCAGTGCAGTTCGATGTGAGGCTCAGACACATGAACCATGAGATCATGACCGGAGCTAAAGTTGGACACTTAACCAACTAACCCACTCAGGTGCCCCTCAACACTGAACATTTTCTAATAAGACCTCTTGACTGTCTTCCCTTTTTTAAGAGGGACAAGGACTTACTCATTTTCGTAAACAAGATGCTTAGAAGCCCAGCATGTGATGTTCTATAAATGTTGGTTAAATGACAAGACCAAATGACAAATTTTTAAAAAGGTAAAACTTGTAGTGGTAGTGCTTCTAGAGAGCAGACCATAAAGACCCCCTTAGGAATATAGCCATGTGGCTATGTTCAGCATATATGGCATGCAGAATAATGCCTTCCCTTCCCTGAAAGATAGCACCTCCTAATCACCATAATCGGGGAAGATGTTACCTTATAGAGTAAATATTATTAAATCAGGAATATTACAATCATTATTAAATATTATTTACAAATATTATTAAATCAGGAATCCTGAGATGAAGATTATCATGGATTTATCCAGTGCGGCCAATATAATCACAAAGGTCCTGGTAAAATGGGGACAGGAGAATCAGAGTTGGAAAAAGAGATGTGACAATATAGAAGTCATCTACAGCAGGCAGCTCCTAGGGGCTGGGAAGAGCAAGAAAGTAGATTCTTCATTAGAGCCTCCAGAAGTAAGGCATCATTAGTGACCTTTCAGAATTCTGGAGTACTCCAGAACTGGAGCTCAAACTGGAACAAATAATAAATTTGTGTGTTTTAAGCCGCTAAGTTTGTGGTAATGTGTGATGGCAGCACTGAGAAACTCATGTAGCAGGTAAATCAGGAATAATTCAGCTTCAAATATCAGGAAACCACCCAAACTAGTTTAAACAGTAAGAAAGTGCACAGGTTTGCATATTAGGAAATCCTGTATGAGCCAGAGTGCGTTGCTCCATTGTCTCTGTGATATCAACAGTGATGACATTTAATTTCTTTATCTCTGCTCTGTTTCTGTTCTATTGGCTTCATCCTAAGACCAGCTCTCTTTTAAATTTGGGAAGGCTGCCAGTAGCAATTGGAGTTAAATGCCTCCTTGTTCATTTTTAGCATGAAAGAGCCAGGCTTCTCATAATTATATACTTTGATAGACTTGGACTAATCAAGGCCCATCCCTGGAGCTTCCCTCAAGGGGTACCTGTGATAGGGCAGATGCTTGAACAAAATCAGAGTTCTCTTAGGAAAGGAAAAGGGGAGAAAATACCCAGGTAAGGAATGAACAATGCCCCACAAAGCATATCACAAAATCTTGTGATTAGGAAAGCGTTAGGAAACAAGTTCCAGGGTTGCTGTGTCCTCTGTCCCATGTCTAGGAAAGGTCCAGCTTTTACTTGGCAGTGTTTCCCCTTGCTCTGTAGGGACAGTTATATAATAGAAGGAGCAGCAGCAGTTAGTGAAAACCCAAGACTCATTCTGCCAGGCTCGGACTGGCAGTTAGTCTGGACTTTCTTCCACCTGGGAAATGGCAACATGCCCAGCACCTTGGCTCATCATACCACCGTCTGGCATACCTGCTGCAGGTTGCTGAACTCTGGATTCGATTGACACTAGATAGCCTCTTGTGAGTCATCCCTAAAAAATGGTGCATTCTCTTTGAAAACTGACATATTCCTTTTTATGCATAACTGCATCAAAATCTGCTTCTTCGTGTATGTTTTACAAGTATCTGATTTGATAATTATGAGGAATTCCCTAGCTAACCAACTCTGCAGTCAGGCAAATACAGGGAGAAAAAAGGAGACAGAGGGGAAATTAATTGAATAGTTATAAAGTAGGTACTGAGCTGTTTGCACTCTAAAAAATATTTCATTTAATCTCCAACTTTCAGTGCATTAGTTTCTCCAGCTTTACAAAAGAGAAAAGTTGAGAACCATTGCAAAGCTTGTAAATGTTAGAGCTATTATTAACCTTAAGGCAGGCATGATTCCCAAGCCCATTTTCTTCCTTTTGTACTGGTAGGGGTCACTCCCAGATTTGGATATCTGGAAGAGTTGTCCCATTCTAACACTGTCCCTCGGCTTTAAGGATCATCCCAGAACTGGGCCTGATGTCCTGTTGGGAGGCTGAGAAATCAGAGGAGTAAACTTTCCCTGTTTGTTAGAGGTAGAGGGGAGGAAAGTTTCCCTAGACTAGTTCCAGAAGAAAGCTAGATTGAATCTAGTGACTTGTGGCCCCTTTAGGTCTGGTCTACCCCAATCAACTCTAAGTCAAACCTGAGTGTAAGGACATTAATCATCAGGATTGACTATGGTAATCTAACTTGCCAGGTGGGCATATTATTCCTTTATCAAAGTCCTAAGCATTTGATAACTAACATCGAAGATGGGAGAAGAATCACCCTTCAATATCCTTATTTCTGGCCACCTTTCAGAAACAATATGTAAATTGCCCCAGCCATATCTACAGCTCAGGATTGCCCAGTCATCCAGGAAGCAGAGCATGAATGTGCCAGACTCTGTTTCCTGAGGGCAGAGAGTGCATTTTATGAACACTGCTTCTACACTTCCAGGCATAGTGCCTAACCCACAACAAATTGTTACATGAAGGAATAAATAAATGAAAGGATGGGCAATTTTAAAAACACTTTGTCAGCAAAGAGGAAGGCAAGGATAGAGTAAGATGGTAACATGGTGGTGAATGGGGCTAGATTTGTGTCATTGTCCAAAAAAAAATTAGAGAACATTTTGCCATAAATAAGGCAGATCCCAAAGTCTTACACCTATAGAGGTGACCTCTAAAATACTGCAAATTTCACTGTCGGCATTCATGAGATAGAAACGAAAGATCTTTTTACCCAATAAGCATCACATGAATTTTCAGGCTTTGCAAAATTTTAGGGTTGGAAAGCATTTCTAGTTACTGGCAATCTTCAAGAAAATGCCTAAAACAATTTTCAGAAATGCTTCTATTGAACTCTACTGAAATTACATTTTATATAGTCCTGTGTGATTGCTTCTGCTTTATTGTTCAAGAACTGTTAATAATGAGAGTTTTAATATGCAGAAAACAAGCAACAGAATGGGACCCAAGGTTCTTTTTTTTTTTAATAAAGAAAATGAAGACCCTGTTAGAGTCAGTTTCCAAAGATAATTTACTGGCATTTACATTGTTTAATTTATTTTTAATTTAGAGACAAATTAGTATGTAAAAAAAAAGTTCAATCAGCATATCTTCAAAACAAGATAGCTCAGAGGCTCTTCTTTGACAAAAGAGATTTGAAATCTCAGAATAGAAATGATAAGCACCACAGCATATATCAGGAAATAGCAGTAAGTTGAACATGGTCACCACAGTTTCCATCGCCACTTCCAGTGGATGTTTTCCATGATGTGAAGTCAATTATTGCTTTTACTTCTACATTAGTGTAATTGGTTCTTGCTCTCTAGAGAAGAATTTATTAAGGCAATTTCAGTAACTAAGGGAACAGGGGTTCTGATTTGCTACTAAATCCACTGGGAATGGATAATCCTATCTTCCTTTAGATCCTAAGGGAATTCTTTGTATTGCTATGTCTATAAAACCCTTTTTCTCTTTGCAAGGGAAAGCAGAATGGCACTTTTTTTTTTTTTTTAAGAAAATTGGTATGCTTAGTGACAACAATTCTAAGAAGCAGTACCTTTCGAAGTATTGATTATCACATGTTTTAAAGAACACTCAGTGCATCAGAGGATACTTCAAAGGAATGTACAAAGCATGTGCCATCTCTAAATAGTTTTTAAATTCCCAGTTGCTATTAAGAAAATGCATGCCAAAGCTAAATTCTCAACACTTTCTGCATCAAACTAGAGCTTTGGTAACTTAGCAAAATCAAGAGGTGCTTTTCCTTTTGGAAAGTTCTTCCAAGTATGAAAGAGTGATGATGTCTTTCCATGTGGGCAAGTTCTTCCTGCATTGGATGTGAGACCTGGACAGGCATAATTCTCAAAGATGGTTACTTTATTTTTGCCAACATTTTTCATTTGGAGTAAAATATTTCCAGAATGCCCAGGAAATACCATTATTGGAGTAGGGATCTGGAACATCACGTTTACAGTATATTTGGCAAATTTGGAATGTAGAAATCAGACCCCTTCATGACATGATCAACGCATTCTCCATGCCTTCTGATGGTGAGTGAAACCAGATGCTATGAGTGAGCTAGATCAGGAGTCTTCAGGCGAGGGGCAGTATTTTCATCTGCACCATCTCCACTGGGACAAAGTGACTATAGTTTTTCTGGCCTTGAAGAACCCAGATTCAAAGCAGTAGGCAATCTGTTACTTAATACAAGCTAAACAAAACAAACAGCCAAAAAAACAAAACAAAACACTCTATTAGATGTTCATGCAAATACACTGAGGGTTCAAACAATCCTTTAATTCAGGTGAGGACAAGCAGTTCTGCCTCTATTATCTGTGTTGTTGCCTTCACCCTCAGCTTTGCTTTGAAAACCAGACTTTGCTTTGCATCCTCAGAGCAGTGTTAATTCAGAACTGACTTGGATTTGTTCCTTGGGCAAAAGGTTAAGTGATCCATAAATTTATTTCCCTGTAGATTTGGAAAAAAGAAAAGTAAATATCACAGTGATTTGTTAGCCAGGTTTTGCAGCAACAGAATCATCGAATATCCCTCCTGTCGCTGGAATATCCCTCATGTCCATGCCATGTGGTGAATAGAAAATAATTAAAATATTTATGGTCCTCCCACATGAATGATGCCCATGACCAGAAAGATAAAATCCTCAAAGAAATATGGCAAATAAGGAATGGCTCTAACCTGCTTCATGTTTGACTAAAAACTAAATTCCGTTACAAATGTGCAAAGAAGCATAATTTATCCTTGCTTTTTTTAAAAATATAACTTCACTGTGAAGAAATACTCAGGATCTCTAAACCAAAACATATTTGTTTCAAAATAGAACCTACATTTTTCATGACCTAACCTTAGATTTTGTGGTTCCCTTTCCAGTGACTCAACATTAGTATAATAAGTACCTTTATAATTCATGACAGGTGCTGCTCTGCACAGCAGATTTTGGAAATGTAGGTAATAGCCTTCAGACTTAACCACTCACATAGAGGAGGGTGTGCTCAAAATAACAGTGATGGAGGGATTTTTATTATTTTTTAAGGTTTCATTTTTTAATTAATTTTTACAAAATTTACATCCAAGTTATTTAGCATACAGTGCAACAATGATTTCAAGAGTAGATTTCCTAATGCCCCTTACCATTTAGCTCACCCCCCCCACACAAGCTTTCTCGTAACCCTCTGTTCTCCATATTTGTTTTTTAATAATTTATTGTCAAATTGGTTTCCATATAACACCCAGTGCTCATCCCAACAAGTGCCCTGAAGGAGGGATTTTTAGAAATGACTCCCTCTTCTCTTGACAACAATAGCTCAGGTCCTGAGTATAACATGAAGCACATGCTATTTGTCTATGTACTCCCTCAAGTTTTCATAATAAATTTGAGCCTCTTTTTCTAAATAAAGGGCATTTTCATCATGTCCCTTTGTCTCCCAGTAATTGTTCAACATGCAATCAGAGACTAGGCTTATTCCTCCGAGGGTAATAGGTAGAAAGGAAGAGATAAGATCAACTTGGTTGGCCTTCTGCCTCTTCAAACAAGGCTACTGCTAAGGTCTTTAATAAGAGAGTATCAGGTGTTACAAAACTAAAGACTTGCCACGAGTTCCCCATCTCTGTGTCTTTGCTCATCCTGAAGCCCCTACCCTATCTTAGTTATTCCTTCCTTACCCTCCTGTCTGGTACCATGCAACTCCCTTTCATTAGCAAACTTCTTATTGAACACAACCTACAGTGCTTGTCCCTAGCAATGCAGAGGTGAACAAAACAGACATATTTGCAACATTTAAAAAAACTTCAAATTGAGTGGGGAAGATAGGCCTTATATAAGATTATCACAAATAATTATTTAATCATACATGTTGCTTGGTGCTGGAAAGAGGTATGGGTACCATGGAGGCATGTAAGAAAGGGTTCTATACATCATCTAAGAGATCAAATGTGGCTCCTCAAAGGAGACATGTTTATAATTTGAGGGAAACTTATTTTAATGAAAAAAGGAGGTGCTTGGAGGGAAGAACAGTCCATCCAGAGAGATTCTAATTTGTGAAGGCTGGGAGATAGGAGTTGGGTGGGGCCAGTAATGGAAAAAGTAAATGGAAAGGAGATTATGTAAACAATAAGGCAAATGGATAGCCACAAAACTCACTCTATTGTATGGATATTTGTTTAAAGAGAACTAAGAGAAGATGCCAGAAGACCAGAGCGACAGCTGTTGCAATAAGTCATGTACAAGGCAAATCCTCTATCAATCTCTGTTGATAAAACAATTTTGCCCATCAACCTGTTATCACTGACCTACTCCTTCTATCCTCCAGGTGATTTATACATATTTAAGGCACCAGATATATAACTAAAACATCACCATTCCTTGGAATATGACCTACTAACCTGTCCCAAGACCATTTCAGAGCATTTCAATTTAAAACTAAGTGTCAGGTCTTTCATGAATGTATCAAGTGGAACAAAATTAAAAGCATTATTAAAATATAATAGGGGCCCCTGGGTGGCTCAGTCAGTTAAGCGTCCAACTTTGGCTCAGGTCATGATCTCACAGTTAGTGGGTTCGAGCCCTGCAATGGGCTCGGTGCTGACAACTCAGAGCCTGGAGCCTGCTTCGGATTCTGTGTGTCTCTCTCTCTGCTCCTCCCCCACTAGTGCTCTGTCTCTCTCTGTCTTTCAAAAATAAATAAATGTTAAAAAATAAAAAATATATATAATAGACTTTGCCTTCCCTTAATCTTGGTCTCAAATTTGATTGTCGGAAAGCATTTGCTCTTCACCAAGGCATGACAGTTGCCTGAACTCATACGATGCTTTTTTCCTAAATAGTTTTCATTTTGTACGTCAGTTCTCTTTTTCTACTTAAATAATACTGGTGCTTGTTAGCACTTTTTTTTTTGTCCAGAGATAATCCCGTGACACACCAGGTTATAGAAGTTAAATAGGACAATATGCATGTTCTGCACACTGTGACTGTCTCTCTGATATCATCTTTCACTCAGGAAACTGTGCTGTTTTTCAGAGTAGCACCATATTTCTACAAAAAAAGAAAAAGAAAGAAAGAAAGGTTTAAATGGTTTTCCTCCCCACAATTGCTATCTCTACTTTCCTTCTTCCTATCTCACTTATAACATATGTAAATGTCTTAAGTATCTTGGATGCCCTCCTGATAAACACTCGGCATTCCTCTCCAGACATAAGGTAGGTACTTACATGGCATTGGCAGAACTTGTTCTCTAGGCAGGAAAACTTTTTCATTTCTTCAATTTATGCAATAGGTCTCCAAACATGCCATCTGCTGATCTGGTTTCCAAAGCATATGCTGCTTTTTGAATCAGCAATGTAGAAGACAAACTAAAAGAAGTCCTATTTAGGACAGAGTAACTAAAGCATATACAATCCAGTCACTCTTCTATGTGTTTTAAATTCTATCCCTAGGTCAAGTTGGAATTCCTCAAGTCCTCATACTTAGAACACATTGGAATTGCCTTTTGCAGAATTACTGTCACTAAATTTCATTTTAATAGAATTCTTTTGACATGGACAACATGAGACAGCTATAGAAACTTCATGACTACGTTTGCCTTCAAAAAGTACTGAAAATGTTCTCTGTCCACTATCATAATGCTAATAATCATCAGATATTGAGCACTCATGATATACCAAGTACTCAGAGCTTGCATTGTTTTAGAAGGCAGCATAGCCAGTAGTTCAGAGCCTGGCTCCAGAGCCAGGCCATCTGGGTTCAAATTCTGGCTCTCTCACTCACTGTTATAGGCTCATTGGTTACTTATTTAATTTCTCAGTGCCACGTTTGTAAAATGGGACAGAGGGTAGTTTCCAACATTGGGATTATTGTGAGGATTAAATGACTTAATATATGTAAAGTGCTTAGTTGAGTCTGCGATACTTACTAAATATTATGTAAATCTTCCCTATTAGTATCTCATTTAAACCATGAAAATCCATATTTGATATATGAGGAAATTGAGGCACAGAGAGCTTAAATACCTACCATCAAGGCATTCTGACTCTAAAGTCTATGATCTTAACTACTTATTCTTCTTATATGAAGTCTTTATATAGACTCAAGAAAAAACATTGTTTTTAGAATTTTTAAAAATTAAAACTATGAACTTAATCTTAGATTTGACCATCAGTAAGCACAGATCCAAATTTGAAGTTCAGTAATGAAGACATTGTGTTTTTGGTTGCCATTTGTGTATTCTCTATTTTAATGATCCTAATTTCTATTAATATTTCAATTTAGTTTTTACATTATATGTAACCTTTGTCAATAACCACCTAATAGCATGTACTGAAAAGGGAAAAAGTATGAATATTGGCTGTTGTTTTTTTTTTAAATCACACTCCATAGAGGGAAAAGGCAACTAAATATGGAAAACCAGGTTCATCCAATAGAGAAATTTTGTTCTAACAGAGACCACTGAAGAAAGAAAATAAAGACACAGTGTAAGAATATGAAATGGAGAGAATTACTTGCCTCTGGGCAGCTGCCAAGCATTTCCATTCCCGCTCGTATCAGTCGTAGACAGATACCCTGCACTCCAAACCCAATTAATTTAACCTCTCCAAAAGTCAAATTCCTTCCTACGACTATGCCTTTCTATATACGAATTTATTCTACCTAAAATGTTGTTCTGTATTCACTCTTTTTTCCCTTAAACTACTCTTTATTTTTAAAGATTAAGCTCAAACATCATATCCTCTGTGAAGCAAGTATTGTCTGACAGCCTCAGATAATTAACACCTCTCCCTCCTTTGTGCTTTCAAGATGTCATATACATAACACCACTACAGGATTCTATTGATTCACTTGCTTATTCTCTTTTCCCGAGTCTTACTGAAATATAATTGACATTAAAGTGACTGTATAAGTTTAAGGTGTACAGCAAAATGGCTTACATACCTTGTGAAGTGGTTACCACAATAGGTTAACTCCATCATATAATATATATATATATGCATATATATATGTATATATACATATAATTAAAGAGAATAAAAGTTTCTTTCCTTATGATGAGAATTCTTAGGATCTACTTTCTTAACAAGTTTCAAATATACCATATGGGAGTATTAACTATAGTGATCATGTTGTATGAACATCTCAAGTACTTACCTGATAACTGGAGGGTTGTAACTTTTAACCATCTTCATGGTTAAACCCAAACCCCTTCCCCACCCCACCCATGCTTCTGGTAAACACCAATTTGATCTCTTAATCTCTTAACAAATATTCGTTGAGTGCCTGCTATCTGACACTCTACATTGAACTAGGATTAGCATGCAAATGTTATTTGAAAATTGGTGCCCTGTTTATTCAGCAGCATACCTGAAACAAAGCAAGTTCCTAAATCGTCTGAATGTTGAAATACAGAGTTGGCCAAATAAAATAATCCCATGACTTGTAATCAACTTCTTATTTATTTTGATACATATTTATATTTTAAAAGCATATTAGGTGTGCTTTTATATTAATATACTAAGTAACGAGATTTTTTTTAATGTTTATGTATTTTTAGAAAGAGAGTGAGATAGAGTGTGAGCAGGGGAGGGCAGAGAGAGAGGGAGACACAGAATCCGAAGCAGACTCTAGGCTCTGAGCTGTCAGAACAAAGCCCAATGCGGGGCTTGAACTCATGAGCCATGAGATCATGCCTGAGCCAAAGTTGGGCACTTAACCAACTGAGCCACCCAGGCACCCAAAAGTAACAAATCTTAAGAATTACTCAAATTCTAAGTCATGCTGAGAATAAACAATATTTCTAGATATCTGCAAATTGCAATGTTATTTTTTTTCATTTAAATCGAATAGTTGACATATATGAATTTTAGGTATACAACTCAGTAATTCAACAATTATAAACATCATGAAATGGTCACTTTGATAAGTGTAGTTACCATCTGTCATCATAAAATGTTACTATTTTTTACCGTATTCCCTATGCTATACTCTTTATCCCCATGACTTATTTTATAACTGGAAGCTTGTACTTCTTAATCCACTTCACCTAATTCATCTGTCTCTCCAGCTCCCCCCTCTGGCAACCACCAGTTCTTTATATTTAGAATCTGCTTCTATTTTTGTTGTTGCTTATTTTTTTCTTCTTTTTTTAAAATTACACATACAGGTAAAATCATATGGTATTTGTCTTTATCTGTCTGGCTTATTTCACCTAACCTGATACCCTCTAGGTCTAAGCATGTTGTCACAAATATCAAGAGCCTGTTCTTTTTCGTGACCGGATAATATTCCACTCAGTACATATACCACATCTTCTTAACCATTCATCTGTCAGTGGACACTTGGGTTGCTTCCATATCTTGGCTATTGTAAATAATGCGGCAATGAACATGGTGCAGGGGATTAGTGTTTGCCTTTTTTTCAGGTAAATATCCAGAAGTGGAATTACTGGATTTTATGGTTACTACTATTTTTAGTTTTTGAGAAACCTCTATACTGTTTCCATAGTGGTGGTACCAATTTACAATCCCACCAACAGTGTGTAAGTTTCCTTTCTCTCTACCACCTCACCAAAATGTTTTATTTTTGAGAGTGAGAGGGAGCACAAGCAGGGAGGGGCAGAGAGAAAGGGGAAAAGCAGGCTCTGAGCTGTCAGTGCAAAGCCCAAGGCAGGGCTCAATCCAATGAACTGTGAGATCATGATCTCCACGGAAATCAAGAGTTGGACGCTTAACTGACTGAACCATCCAGCACCCCTTACTTGACTTTTGGTACTAGCCATTCTGATTGATGTAAGGTGATATCTTATTGTGGTTTTGATTTGCATTTCCATAATGATTAGTGGGTTTGGGCATCTTTCCATTTGTTTCTTGGCCATCTGTATGTCTCTTCAGGTATGCTGCCCAATTTTAATCAAATTATTTGTCTTTTGGTGTTGGGTTGCATAAATTATTTATGTACTTTGGATAGTGTCTCCTTACTAAATAGATCATTAGCAAATATATTTTTTTCATTCAATAGGTTACCTTTTCACTTGTTGGTTTCCTTTGCTGTGCAAAAGTGGGGTTTTTTAGTTTGATATAGTCTCGATTGTTTATATTTGCTTTTCTTACCCTTGTCTTAGGAGACGAAACCAGAAAAATATTGCTAAGGCTGATATCCTTGAGTTTACTATGTTTTAATTTAGGAGTATTATGGTTTTAGTTCTCACATTTTGGTCTTTAATCTATTTCAACTTTACTTTTGTTTCTGGTTTAATGAAGTAATCCAGTTTCATTCTTTCACATGTACCTGTCCAGTTTCCCCTAACACCATTTATTGAAGCAACCATCTTTTCCCTCACTGTATATTTTTGCCTTATTTGTGATGGATTAATTGATGATATAATTGTGGACTTATTTTGAGGCTTTCTATTCTGTTCTATTGATTTATATAAATCTGTGTGTGTTTGTACCAGTGCCACACTATTTTGACTACTATCACTTTATAGCACATTTAGAAATCTGGGAGTATGATACTTCCAGCTTTGTTCTTTCTCAAGATTGTTTTGGCTACTGGCGGTCTTTCATGGTTCCAATACAAACTTTAGGATTATTCTAGTTCTATGAAAACTATTTTTGGTAGTTGATAAATACTGCATTAAATCTGTAGATTGCTTTGAATAATATGAACATTTTAACGATATTAATTCTTCCAGTCCATGAGCATGGTCTACTATTTCCATTTATTTGTGTCCTCTTTAGTTTTTTTCATTATCGTCTTATAATTCTCTGTGCAGGTCTTTCACCTCCTTGGTTAATTTTTTTTTTCTATTTTATTCTTTTCAATGCAATTGCAAACGGGACCTTTGTCTTAATTTCTCTTTCTACTATTACATTATTAGTGTATAGAAACACAACAGATATGTGTATATTGATTTTGTATCCTGCGACTTTACTAAATTCATTTATTAGTACCAACACTTTTTTTTGGTGGAGTCTTTAGGGTTTTCTATATACAGTATCATGTCATTTGCAAATAGTGACAGTTTTACTTCTCTCTTACCAATTTGGGTGGCTTGTATTTCTTAACTGATTGCTATAACTAGGATTTCCAGTACTACATTGAATAAATGTCTTGCGAATAAGCATTCTTGTCTTGTTCCTGATGTTGAGTATGATGTTAGCTATGCATTTTTATATATGGCTTTTATTAAGTTAAAGTACATTGGTCCTATACCCACTTAGTTGAGAATTTGTATCGTGAATGGATATTAAGTTTTGTCAAAATTTTTCTCTGCATCTATTTATCATATAATTTTTATCCTTCATTTTGTTAATGCAGTGTATAACAAAGATTTTGTGTTTATTGAACTATCCTATATCCCTGAATAAATCCCACTTGATCTGGGTAAATGACCTTTTTGATGTATTTTTTAATTTGGTTTGCTAATATTTTATTGAGGATTTTTGCATCTGTTTCTTTTTTTCTTTTCTTGTAATGTCTTTGTCTTGTTTTGGTATCAGCATAATGCTAGCCTCATAAAAAAAAGTTGGAAGTGTTTCTTCCTTGTCAAGTTTTTGGAATAGTTTGAAAGGGATAGGTATTAATTCTTTTTTTTTTATAATAGTTTATTTTCAAATTGGTTTACATATAACACCCAGTGTTCATCCCAACACGTGCCCTCTTTAATGTCCGTCACCCCCTCTCCCCTCTCCTTCACCTCCCTCACCCTCAGATTGTAATTCTTTTTTAAAATGTTTGGTAGGATTCCTTTGTGAAGCCATCTTGTCCTGGATTTTTGTTGGGAATTTTTTTAATTACCATAAATTTTGTTGTGTCATCAGTATATTAGATTTTCTATTTCTTTCTGATTCAGTCTTATATGTTTCTAGGAACTTATCATTTATTCTAAGCGGTCCTAAATGGTGTATAATTTTTCATGGTAGTCTTTCATAGCCATTTATATTTCTATGTAGGGTGTAACTTCTCTTACATTTCTGTTATTATTTTTTTCAATCCTCACTGTTTTCTTCTTGATTAGTTGGAAAAAACCTTATCAATTTTATCTTGTAAAGAACTAGCTCTTGGTTTTATTCATCTTTACTATTGTTTTTTCAGTCTTCATTTATTTCTGCTCTAATCTATTATTTCCTTCCTTCTACTTTGAACTTTGTTTTTTTCTAGTTCCTTTAGGTTTAAGGTTAGATTATTTGAGATTTTTCTTGTTTTTTTCTGAGGTATTACTATAAAATTCCCTCTCAAAACTGCCTTTGCTATTACCCAAAGAATTTGAGACATAAAGTTTCAATTTTACTTGTCTCCTGGTTTATTTCTCTTTGATATTTTCCTTAACCTATTGATTATTTAGTAACATTCTGTTTAGCTTCCACTCAGATAAAAAAATGTTTCTTCCAGTTCTTATCATTGATTTCTATTTTCATATGATTGTGGCCAGAAAAGATGCTTGATATGATTATTGAAACTTGTTTTATGGCCTAATATGCGATCTATCCTGGAGAATGTTCTATGTGCCCTTGAAAAAAAATGTATATTTTGCTGGTTTTGTGGGTACTCTTTTGTATATGTTAGGTCCATCAGGTCTAATGTGTCATTCAAAGTCACTATTTTCTTATTAGTGTTTGGTCTGGATGATCTATCCAATGATGTAATTGGGGTATTAGAGTCATACTCCTGTCAATTTCTCTCTTTATGTCTGTTAATATTTGCTTTATATATTTAGGTATTTTATGTTGGATTCATAGATATTTACAACTTTTATGTCCTCCTATTCTAGTAATCCTTTTATTGCTCTGTCATGCCCTTCTTTGTCTCTTTTTACAGACTTTGTTTTAATTTTTTTAATGTTTATTTATTTTTGAAAGAGAGAGAGAGAGACAGAGCAAGGGAGGGAGGGAAGAGGGAGGAAGGCACAGAATCTGAAGTAGGGCTCAAACTCACAAACCATGAGATCACAACCTGAGCTGAAGTCTGACAGTTAACCGACTAAGCCACCCAGACGCCTCTACAGCCTTTGTTTTAAAGTCCCTTTTGTTTGATGGAAGTATTGCTGCTCTAGTGTGTTGTTCTGTTTCAACCTGCAAGGAATATCTGTTTCTTTCCTTTCACTTTCAGTTTGTATATGACTTTAGGTCTTATTTCTCTCAAAGGCAGCATATAGATGGGTCTTTTTTTTTTAATTATTATTTTTAAAAAAAGTTTAATTATTCTATGTCTTGATTGAAGCATTTAGTCTATTTACATGTAGTTAATAATTGAAAGACATGTACTTATTGCCATTTTGTTAATTGGTTTTTATGGTTCTCTGTTCCTTTCCAATTCTCTTACTCTTCTTTAGTGGTTTGATGACTTTTAGTGTTATGCTTACATTCCTTTCTCTTTTTTGTGTGTAAGCCTATTAAGTGTAGAAGTGTGTAAGTAGATAAGTCTTTGATTTGTAATTATCATGAGGTTCATTTATACCATCCTGTTTATATAACAGTCTAAGTTGATGGTCACTTATTTTTTTCCTTTGAGTTTCAGGTATAGGATTTAGTGATTCATCACTTACATACAACCACCTGGTGTTCATCATAACATGTGTACTCATTAATCCCCATCACTTATTTAGCCCATCCCCCCCCATCCACCTCTCCTCCAGCAACCCTCAGTGTGTTCTCTGTAGTTGAGTCTGTTTTCTGGGTTGCCTCCCTCTCTCTCTTTTTCCCCCACTATGTTCATCTGTTGTGTTTCTTAAATTCCACATCTGAGTGAAATCATATAGTATTTGTCTTTCTCTGACTGACTTATTTCACTTAGCATAATACTCTCAAGCTCCATCCCAGTCATTGCAAATGGCAAGATTTCATTCTATTTTATGGCTGAGTAATATTTCATTGTGTGTGTGTATATGTATGTATATGTACAACAATTTCTTCATTCATCAGTTGATGGACTTTGGGATTTTTCCATAATTTGTCTATTGTTGATATTGTTGCTATAAACATTGGAGTGCAAGTCTCCCTCATATTTTTGTATTCTTTGGGTAAATACTTAGTAGTGCAATTGCTAAAGCATAGGATAGTTCTATTTGTAGCTTTTTGAAGAACTTCCAGTAAGGCTGCAATAATGTAAGAAAGCCCCCTTTCTCTGCATCCTTGCTAGCATCTGTTGTTTCCTGTGTTGTTAACTTTAGCCATTCTGAAAATTGTGAGGTAATATCTCATTGTAGTTTTGAAATGTATTTATCTGTTGATGAACGATGTTCAGCATGTTTTCATGTGTCTGTTAGCCATCAAGATGTCTTTTTTGGAAAAATGTCTATTCATGTCTTTTGCCAAATTTCTTCACTGGATTTTTTAATTTTTGGGTGTTGAGTTTGATAATTTCTTTATAGATCTTGGATACTAACCCTTTATCTGATATGTCATTTGCAAATATTTTCTTCCATTCTGAAGGTTGCCTTTCAGTTTTGTTGATTGTTTCCTTCACTGTGCAGAAGTATTTTTTATATTGATGAAGTCCCAATAGTTCATTTTTGCTTTGTTTCCCTTGCCTCCAGTGTCTAGAAAGAAGTTGCTATGTATTCTCCTCCAGGATTTTGATGGTTTCCTGTCTCACATTTAGGTCTTTCATCCATTTTGAGTTTACTTTTGGGTATGGTATAAGATAGTGGTCCAGTTTCAATCTTTTACATGTTGCTGTCCAGTTTTCCCAGCACCATTTGTTGAAGAGGCTTTTTTCCATTGCTTATTCTTTCTGATGGTCACTTAATTTCGAACATATTCTAAAAGCAGTACATTTTTTACTCCCTTCCTTGATTTATGTATATGATGTCATATTTTACAACTTCTTATGTCATGTATCTCTTGACTAATTTTTGTAGCTATAATTGATCATACCACTTTTGTGTTTTAACCTTAATTCTAGCTTTATAAGTGATTGATCTACTGCCTTTATTGTGTTTGCTTTTATCAGTGAATTTTTTCCTTATATATTTATCTTCCAGTTATAGCCTTTCTTTCCCACTTAAACAAATCTCTTTAACATTTGTTGTAAAGCCAGGTTAGCAGTAATGAACTCCTTTAGCTTCTAGTTGTCTTGAAAACTTTATTTCTCCTTCACTTCTAAATATTAACCTTGCTGGGTAGAATATTCTTGGTTGTAGGCTTTTCCCAATCAACACTTCAAATGTATCATGCCATTCCTTGCTGACCTTCAAAGTTTCTGCTGAAAAACCACCTGATAGACTTATGGGATTTCCCTTATCTGTTTGCTTTTCTCTGCTACTTTTAAAATTCTCTTTATTTTTCGCCATTTTAATTATTATGTGTTTTGGTGTGGACCTTCTTGTATTCATCTTGTTTTGGGTTCTCTGTATTTTCTGGCCCTGGATATCTGTTTGCTTTCGCAGATATCCTTCTTATTTCTCTTATCCTTCTGGGACTCTGTAAGTTGAATGTTATTGAATAAATGGTATTCTGGTATTGTGACAGAATACCATATGTTGTTTCATTGTTATTTTTACTCTTCAGCTTAGTTGCTTTTCACTACCCTGTCTTCCAGATTATTTAATCTGCTATTCATTGCCACTAGTGTATTTTTCATTTCAGTTACTGTATTATTCAGCTCTAAATGATTCTTTATTATATTTTCTATTACTCTGCCGGAGTCTTCACTGAGTTACTCCCCCCTTCTCTCAAATCTGGTGACTATCACCATTACTTTGAACTCTTTATCAATTAGATTGCTGATCTCTGTTTCATTTAGCTCTCTTTTTCTGTGATTTTCCTTGTTCTTTTGTTTGGAACATATTCTTCTGCCTCATTTTGTCTGATTCTGTTTGTTTCTATATATTGGTAGGTCATTTACTTCTCCTCATCTTGAAAATAGTGGCCTTACATAGAAGATATCCTGCGGGGCCCAGAAGCTCAATCTCTCCTGGTCACCAGAACCAGGCACTTCAGGGGTTTCCCCTGTATGGGCTGCATGTGCTCCCCTGTTGTGACTGAGCCATGACTGCTGTGGGAACACTGCTGTGCAAGATGTGGCCTTAGTATATCTTGCTGAGAGGCTTGTTTGAGCTATTGTGGGCATGCTTGTGCGTGAGGTTTTCTCTCTTCTTCCATGGTGCAAAAGTTTCTTTGAAAGGACAACAGTCTCAGCCAGGACTGTCTGCTGGGTGTGCTCTGGTGGAAGCCACATTGGAGCAGTGCTTTTCAGGGTGCACAGGAAAACACTGAGGCAGGGCAAGGCTACCAAAGTAGGTGGAGAGTGTCATATCTGGCTTCTATAAACATCCAGCTATCTAAATAGATGGAGAGCAAGAAAAATGGCAGCTGCCTGCACTTCTGTTCAGAGAAATTTCCTGTAGATCTCTGCCCCTATCCTAAAATTAGTCAATAAATCTCCTTAATGTATAACCCAGGCATTTTTCAAACCTCTACTATTTAGCTGGGTATCATATAAATGGTATAGCATGGTGATTCTTTAAAAGTGGAGACTCAGTTTTCTGTAGCCCTCTGGCTTTTCAGTAGTTAGGCAAGATTTTTAAAGTTTTCAGAGTTAAGATCTGCTGATTTTCGAAGCCAGACCTGCAAACCCAGTGCAGGTCCTCAGAGCCTGGGGAGCCCAGTGTGGGGCTTGATCCTACACAAGCCTCTGTGCTTGTGATAATCCTCCTGCTTGTGCGTATTGGCATCAGCCGTTCCGTTCCTGACAGTGTGTCTGCCCTCTTACTCTTTTTGATGTGGCCTGCTCTTCATGACTTTAGCTGTGGAAAATCAGTTCCGCCATTCTTCAGGTCGTTTTCAGAGTAAACTGAGGTAGATATAGTTGTTGTTTCAGTGTACTGTGGGAGGTGGTGAGCTCAGTATCTTCCTGCTCTGCCATGTTTCTGCCAACCACCAAGTCTGTCATCACGTACTACTACAACTGCCCCTCTATTTACCACAATACTGAGAATACCTTTTGATCACTTCAAAAAATCATATCCATCCTTAGAAACCAACAATTTGCCAATATTTAGTAAATGCAAAAGCATATGCTATATTCCAAAGTGTGGCTGTACCATATTATAAAAATTCTCCCCAAGTGATAAAAAGGCAGTTGTCATGCTTTGAGTATCTTAAAAATGCTACAATGATCCTTGTCTTTCTTTGCATATTTGGCAATTCTTTCCTGTTACATATCTTCCCATTTGTGAGAAACCTATAACAAAAAGGATGCTTGCGTTCTAGATCTACTGACCTAGAAATATATCTAAGCTCAGGAGCGTATCCAGATTTTGTGGAGCCTAGCAAATAAAAGTCAAGGGCCCTCTCTGAGGAAAAAAAATTATAAAATTATGAATAAAAGAATTTCCAAGTTCTCCCCCTCCCATGGACTTGGAAGGTCTCCAAACAAATAAGGGACCCTAAAATTCATGGTTTCTTTCATGATAAACCTGCCCATGTTCATGACATATTGTTAAAGGGAAAATAACAAATTAAAGAATACATAATTTGCACATTCTCTGTTAAAAATTAAACCCCCTATATGTATATATGTTTTTATGAGCAGATGAAAACTACACACCAAATTATTAAATTCAGCCTCATCAAGGAAGAGTGAAGACAGGAGAATATGGTGTTGGGGTGTGTGTGTGTGTGCAAGAAATCATTTTTATTTTAGTCACTTTTACTCATCATTATGCTGAGAATGTGACTTTTTAATTACAAGTACTAAAATAAACTTTAGTGAGTAGAAAATAAAAGCATGTGCTTCTCTACACTCTGAGAGTATTGCAAAGAAGATAATCTACAGTTTCCTTGGAGATAAGTCCACATTCTCCCAAGGTGAAGCTATGAATACACCACACGTACTGGGTTTAGAAGTTATTGTGTTTGTTACGATATTAGCCACATTCTTTTATGAGAAATCCCCTATGTTAATAGACTTCTCCTCAGGCCTCCCATAAACATATGCCACAAGAGAACCAGATAAGGAAAGAGAACATAAAGGGAATAGGGTTCCAGGAAAGCCATCTTTGCTAAATTAGACTGTCCTAGAGTATTACCCCTGAATTACCTAAGTCAATCACACTTTTAGGGGCACCTGGGTGGCTCAGTCAGTTGAGCGTCCGACTTCAGCTCAGATCAAGATCTCACGGTTCGTGAGTTCGAGCCCCACGTCAGGCTCTGTGCTTGACTGCTCAGAGCCCGGAGCCTGCCTCAAATTCTGTGTCTCCCTCTCTGTCTGCCCCTCCCTAGCTCACTCTCTCTCTCGCTCTCTCTCAAAAATAAATATACATTAAAAAAAATTTAAACCAAGAGAAACACTCCTCCTTAGATAAACCAACCTTAAGACAAATATGGAAGCATGTATAATTTATATGAACAGAACATAATCAAGACAAGTCAAGCCAAAAATATTTCTCTTGACTTCTATGCAGATACCACTTGATTGTGCCAGAGAAAAGTCCAATATATATTTCAAAACAACTCATCATAAAAAGAAATTAAAGCAGATTCACACCAGGAAAGTTTTTTTTTTTAAATAACTAGTTCTACCAAAATGTGTGCAGTGTAACTTGCATGATAGATCTATGCCAACAGCATTCTCCAGCAAGATGGTCTATGGTTCCAAAAGACAGAATTTCATAGCAGCGTATGGCTAATGATTACAGCGTGTGTGATGGTAGTCCCAGTCTTAGCTCCAAGCATGAAAGCATATGCTTTTCTCTTAGGTGTTCTGACAGGCTGATATTAAAGAGCAGCATGTGTCAGAGATGTAGGAAATCAACTGGCCTTTTTGACAGATTGTACAGTGGAATGTTTGTGCTGTCAGGGTGGTGGGTATGACAATCCAGAGAGATGACAGTAATAGGAGTGCTTAGGTAAAAGAACAAGCTTAATAGAGATGGCACTGTTGACAATAACATGCTTATGTTAAAAGAAGAGACCTTGCTTTCATTTTATACTGGAAATTCCAAAGCCCATATTTGAATTTTTTTCCCTAAATCTTACAAAATACCTTTTTAGTTCTTTGCAGGGGCAGAAGACTAAGCTGCCAGTCATATTTTCTCATCTGTTCTTAAAGATACCTCAGACTATCATATCACTGACATTCTTCAGTCAGGGTATTAGTCGGAACCGAAGCAGAACTTACATAGAATTCCAAAGGGACTGTGAAATGATTGTCTGTTTTTTTCTGGAGTGCACTTCAAATTAACCCGGGATCCCAAGCTCAGGAATGATTATTTACCCAACATTTGTACTGAAGGTCGACACCATGCACAGGGCACCTTGCAATTATTTGAAACCAACTATCCCATTATTTCATACCACAACTAAAATGTATGAAACAATATAATCTTCCTTTTCACAAATACATATAACTTTTATATTTCTTACAGTTCCAAGGATATTCAAGTTAATTATAGTGTCCATATCACATCTTCAGCAATGACCTACTTCCAAGTTATTTGAACTTCTCCAGAAATATTTTACTCTAACTCTGCATGCTTAGTGATAGTGCATTTGAGAGAATGGAAGTGCATTTGAGAGAATGGACTGCCAGTTGTGAATTGATGCTAAATGAATGGGTATGCTTAAAAAAAAAAAGTATTTCACTTGTGGGCTTTAATACCCAACTAATTATAATGATTTCAAATTCTCTCAAGGCTAAAATTAAACTTGGCTTCCTGGATAGCCAAACAAGTGACTATTCTTCTACACCATCCAGCTCCCATTTTATCTTAGGCTCACTTTGAGCAAAAATTGGTTAAGAACAGTCATATTCTGAATGTTAAATTAAAAATCACTAAAAATATAATTTAAAGGTCCAGTTAAAATCCAGTGCTATCCAATTAGAATGACAGTAGAGCCTTGTCATTCTCCTCCCTGCTGAAATGAGAGAGGCAGGTGGTGGTCAGGGCACAGAACATTAGTTCTAGAGATAAGTGTTGATCATGATGCTAATGTCCAACTAGATGGAATATGTGAAGCTAAGGAGAAAGTTGTAAGAAACACAGTCCCAAAGAGAGCCAGATCAGACTCAAAATGAAGGTCCAAGATCGACCTGCCAATCTATAAGAAGGTTGACAAGACACAAGCCCACATGTGAAACTAATTGGCATAGACAAGGAATGCTCCCTAGGAAAGGAGTCCTGAAGCAAGTACAGAGCAAAGCTCAAAGATATTCCTTATCTAGTAATCAGTAAGCTCAGGAGGACACTTGATTAAATAGCGGTGGCTTTAGATATGGTGGTTCTTGGGAATTCTTAAGGATTATAGAGAATACTATTATCACGTTAGAAATCCCAAAACCATGACCTGAGTTTAAATGTGCTATAAGCATACAGTTAACAGCAGAGATTATGAATCCAACTGTTTTTGTTTTGTTTTCTTTTTGACCCAGGCATTTCTATTTTATTTAATTTTTCCCCAGTTTTATTGTGATACAATTGACATATAACAATATATTCAAAACATACAGCATGATTTTTGTATATTGTAAAATGATTATCATAATAAGCTTAGTTAATATCACCTTATATAGTCCCACATTTTTTTTCTTGTGATGATTTCTTAAGATCTATTCTCTTGGGAATTTATAAATATATGATACAGTATTGTTAACTTAGTCACTAGGCTGTATAATACATCCCCAGAACTATTCATGTTATAACTGGAAATGTGTACCTAGTGTGTATTTTTTTTAATTTCACATACAGCTGAGATCATTCAGTATTTGTATTTGATTTACTTCACTTAGCATGATGCTGTCAAGGTTCAACAAGGTTGTGGCAAATGGCAAGATTTCATTCATGGGGGAGGGACTGGCAAGCAAGTTTGTACAAACGATATATATTCAGACAACTCTAACTGGCTCGGCAGTGCACCATATGGATAGGTGTCATAATGTAACTACTAAAATTGTTAATACTGAATCAAAACTCGTGACCTAATTGTGATCTAGGGGGGAGCCTGGGTGGCTCGGTGGGTTGAGTGTCCAACTTCAGCTCAGGTAATGATCTCGTGGTTCATGGGTTCGAGTGCCGCATCCGGCTCTGCACTAACTGCTTGGAGCCTGGAGCCTGCTTTGGATTCTGTGTCTCCCTCTCTCTGCCCTTCCCCTGCCTCTCTCTCAAAAATGAACATTAAAAAAAATTTTTTTAATTGTGATCTAAACTAGTTGAGAGTGTGGAGAGATGAGAAATATGTATTAATTACATGAGGCTAATATTCTCCCTTAATAAGTATTCCATAAAAAAAGTCTAAAATTGATACATTAATATATGCCACTGCTCATTCTTACTCTTCAGTATTGAGGGAAATTTTTAAAGAAACAATTAAAGGCATATTTAAAATAGGTACTTTCAGGAGTGGCCTCTGTGGTGTGAGAAGATTTAGGGTATAAAAGTGTTACTTATCATTATGAGCTTATAAACCTTACTGATTTCCTTAACCATATCATACATATGTTACCTCAGTAAAAATTTAAATAAAAATATCTCCTCTGGAAGCAGTCTTCCAGTATCTCTTCTTGAAATGAAAGACATTTTCATGAATCTCTGGTGACTTATGGGTTGCTTATCCTTGGTTGGATATTATAATACAGTTTTTCAATTATGCCCTGTTCTTTGACTGGCAGTCCCTAAAGGAATTATGCAAAATTTGGCTTGGTCTTGCCATGTCCTTTTTATCACCAGGTGGAGGAGCTTGGTTCAGGAATATCTAGAGTTTGGGGATAAAATTTATTCCTTTCTCTTTGACTGATTAATTCATTGAATAACAAACATAAAAGGTAAGCTACTGATTGGATTAAGTATGTGAGAGATGGGAATTGGTATTTTTAGGTCTAGAAAGGACAAAATATTTTTATAATGGTTTTGCAAAATTATAAAATAGCTACCCAGTAAAATAGATTGCCATTTATATCAATCGGTATCGATTAAGCCAATATTTGTATGTGTTTTATGTGCAGAGTTAAACATGATTCTATACATCTTCAGAGACATAAACTAGAAATATCTTAGAACTCTCATGCTTTAAAACACTCCCATCATGAGACTAAATATACATATCATATATATATAACATATATAATGTATATACATATGAGAAATACTGATAATTCCTAGAAAAAAGAAATATATCAAGGCTTTAGATTGCTCTAAAAATAACTTTTAAAGAGCAAATGTTGTACTATTTTAATGAGACACCTAATTTAGAAAGTTCAAATCATGTCTAACGGAAGCTCTATTTAGTCATGTGAAGCAGAAGGTGAAACAATTACGTGGTGTGTCTTAGGCACTACCATTCCCAATTTGTAGGATGGGCCAGGAAGTTCATGCTGTATTTTCAATCTCCTTTCTACATATGCTAGATAATACTTTTGAATGAAAATCTTCGCATTATTTTAGTTTCCACAGGCAACTCGTTTTAAGTCCAGTTGTAACTATACAGTGATGATTTTAGGAATCAAGTTTTTTAGTTTCAGCTGGGCTTACTTTAATATCAGCATGGCTTTTTATCATCATTTCTTTGGGTAAATAATTGCTCCCTATACCACCACGCAGATTTTAGTATTTCATTTAAATATTTAAAATCATGTGGTATGATTCATAATTTAAAGAAACCAATTTTGAATTCTAATTCAGAATTATGGATAGAGTTAATGACAAAAAATTTAAGGCACCTATTTTTCAGCACTTAGTAACATCCTCTTAAGTGATATATTTTTTAATTACAATTGAAAATGATCTATTGAACTCATCATGGTTTCAAATTTGTTTTTCTAACACATTTTTATATTTGATATCTTTAGTTATCATTCTCTGGCCCTTTAGGTGCTAACAGCTTACTTAGACACATGGTACATATATCTAGTTCTAAAATAGGTGGTATTTTAATAATTCAAATTCTAAATATAATAACTACACAATATTGATAAACTTATGGAACTAATTTTTAAAATTTTTAACTATTTTTAAACATATGTAATAGTAAAAAAAAAAACAACAGCAAAATGAACCTTATTTACTCATTACTCAGGTTCAACAACTATCAAGATTTTGTCAACATTGTTTCATCAATTTCCTCCCCTCATTTTCATCTGTTTTCTTCTGAAGTGATTTCCAAGCAATATAGTTTTTAGGTTTAAACACTAATTACAGCAAAAAAAGTATAGTTTCTTAAGATAATGACTTCACAAAACAACCTTTCTCTATTTGGTTATATGTATTTTTATACTTTGTTGCTAAAATGGTCTCTTTGTTTTAGAAATAGCTGAAATAATACATTTTTTACTACTCAAAATTCTATAAAACCAAATCAAGACCTTAAGAACATGTACAAGATTGTCACTGAAACTTAAAACCGTTTTTTTAAGGGCTCTTCTACTTTTTTTTTTTCCTGAAGACACTGACGCTTTATAAAATCTGTGATATATTTTCTCTAATTTTAGAGTACAACAATCTTATTCTCTATTTGATTCTTAAAAAATAAATTCAGTGTAACTTATTAGGATGGTGTTTCTTTGGGGAAGTATAATCTGGCATCTGAATGTCACTCAGATATTAATAACTGGAGTATCGACAAATGCAAAGGAGTCCTGAGTTTATGGAATACTTTCCATTTTCTAACTCAGATTCCTTGCCACACAGGTGTTCAGCTCTTTGTGTTCCTTTGCAATAGTAATTCCCACTTCACCCCAGCAGTTTTCTGTTATTTTCTTTGGAATTTTGCTGCATTTTTATAGCCTTACTGTAGTTCAAGGGATTCCAAATATTGGTGAACTGTTCAGTAAGTGTGCTGTTTTGTTTTTTAAAGAAATGGTACCAGCTCCCCTCTGTGACACTGAAATATCCAGTTAGGCTTTGGGTTTTCTTTTTTAATTTTTTTAATGTTTGTTTATTTTTGAGAGAGGGAGATACAAAATCCTCTGAGCTATTAGCACAGAGCCTGACACAGGCTCAAACTCCCGAGCCAGGAGATCATAACCAGAGCTGAAGTCAGATGCTTAACCCACTGAGCCACCCAGTCATGCTGTGCTGACTTTTAATAAAGCCAGATATAATTTATTGGTATAAGAACCTTTCGAGAGACAAGAATATCGAATGAGGTAGATTGCCAAATAGAAAAACAGTGGAAAATAAAGCACTGTAACAATGGCCTAGGATGTGGCTTATTTTCCCCTCTAAGGAAAAACTTGGCTCTTGTTTTACATACCTAGAATGACTATCTGAAGTAGATTTTTTTTGGGGGGGGGGTACACGAAGTGTTCATTTAGTTTCAATAACAGCATCTTGATCTCTCTTTAGGTAATTTTACTTGTGCATGTTTTTTAAATAATTTCTTAAAAATTTTTTGAGAGACAGAGCATGAATTGGGGAGAGGCAGAGAGAGAGGGTGACACAGAATCTGAAGCAGGCTCCATGCTCTGAGCTGTCAGCACAGAGCCCCATGCGTGGCTCAAATCCACAAACCATGAGATCATGACATGACCGAAGTGGGATGCTTAACCAACTGAACCACCCAGGCACCCCTACTTGGGCACATTTTTAAAATTGTTTATAATGAGAGAAAGAGAAGAGCAAGCAGGGGAGGGGTAGAGAGAACCCTAAGCAGGCTCCGCATGAGCCCAATGTGGGACTCAATCCCATGAACTATGAGATCATGACCCGAGTCCAAGCCAAGAGTGGGGCACTTAAAAACCGAGCCACCCAAGCGCCCCTACTTGTACACTCCTAATTGCTGTATGGGTGCATGATCCTGGCCTAGTCCATCACACCCTCTACATGCCATTCACATAATCATAAATGATCCAAGCACACAATCCAAGCTAGCTACTCAGGGATATTTTTACCCACTATGCAACTGCTGGGCAATAGAGGTACTCTTTCATTGACAATGAATTTGGGAGCCTATGAACCTGAATCTGCAGAATCCACCAAGTGGAGAAAGCCTACCTGGGAGTGAATCCACACTGCAGAAAGCAGAGGTGAAAGACAGTGAGAGACGGTACTCTTAACACTTCATTTCAGCATCTCGTTTCTACTATTTCTGGGTTATAAATATTTTTAAACTATTTTTTCTCTTTGGCCCTTAGAACATTTTCGGTGGCAAGTGAAAGAAAATGAACTCAAACATTCCACTTATTGAGACAAGACAAACTCCACATTTTTTGAAGAACTGTCATTTTAATGCCTCATGTACAGACGTAAATCATTTATGTCTCATTACTTTAACCCCAAGTATTTATCAGTGCCCTTAATCTCAAATTGTCTTCTAGCTCCTTACAAAAAGCTCATTTGATGTAAGTTGAATGCCAGATAAGAGGGTTTGTGAAAATGTGTGATGGAGAAAGACTAATAAAGGAACTAATTTAACTCACAGGAAGATGGCGGAGTAGGAAGATCCTAATCTCCCCTCCTCCTGTGGACTCACCAAGGCTTCAGCCATATATGAAGCAGCTCTGATAATGACGTGAAAACTGATGGAAGAGCTCCACAGCTGGAGGTATAAAGAAAAGGTCACATCAAGGGAAGTAGGAGAGGCAGAAATACAGTTTGATTGGGATCCAAACACCAAGTGTGGCAGCACACAAACAGGAAGGGAAACAGTTTAGAGCAAGAGGCTCAAGCCCCCACACTGGGGATCAGCACTGGGAAGATAAGCACCCACCATGTATGGCCTTGAAAATCAACATTAACTCCAGGGGGTTATAACAATCTCCCTTGCTCCAAGACCTATCACAGAGCCAGCAATTTGAATAGCATCTTGGCCATATGTGAAGCACATTTATGGAGTAATTTTAGGGCATGTGACAGAGAGTCAGGATATGTAGAATGGAAGCCTGGCATGTGGCAGTTTTGATATTCTCCATCTATGTTACCAACACTGCTTTCCCAGCCTTGGCAGACACACCTCCAAAGCAGCTCCCAGCTTTGATAGGACAAATGCCCCCTGCAAAGTGACTACCAACTTAACATAGCCGGTGAAATCTCCACCAAGACCAGTGTTCCTCCAAAGCAACTTCTATCCCAGAAAGGGGTGGTAGTTAGCCCTGCGCACCACCACACCTGCAAGAGCCATGGCTGAGCATCTCAGGAATCTGCTGGGGGGCCAACTGCATGGACCAGCAGTCCATGCCCACTGCAGTCATAGTTCAGTCATATCACGAGGGTGGGTACAACTGACAGTGGGGACATCACTGGAACACCTGGTTCTGGTGACCAGGGAGAATTGTTTCTGAGCCCCACAGGAGGCCTTCTACATGAGGCCACTACTTTCAAAACCAACAGATACAGATTTACCCGGTACATAAACACAAATAGGATCAAAATGAGCTAGAAGAATATGTTCCAAACAAAAGAATAAGATAAAGCCACAGAAAAAGTACTAAATAAAACAGAAGCAATCTATAAGGATTTCAAAGTAATGGTAAAAGATATACTAACTGACTTGAGAGAAGAGTAGATGAACTTAGTGATATCAACAGAGTGATAGAAAACAATTTTTAAAGAAAAAAGCAGAGCTAAAAAATACAAACTGAAATGAAAAACACATTAAAGAGATATAATGGTAGATTAGAGAATCCAGAAGAATGGATTAGCAATTGATAACGGAAAACAACCAAGCTGAAGAGGTTAAGAAACCTCTGCAACACCACCTAGTGTAGTGACATTTAGAGCATAGGAGTCCCAGAAGAACAAGAGAGAGAAAAGGAGGCAGAAAACTTCCAGGTCCAGGAGCACAGAGAGCACCACAAATAAGATGAACCCAAGGAGGTCTACATAGTAATTAAGAAGTTAAAAATTAAAGACAAAGAGAGAATCTTAAAAGCGGCCAGAGAAAATCAACTAGTTTTGTACAAGAGGATACCCGTAAAGTTATCAGCTGACTTTTCAGCAGAGACTTTGCAGGTCAGAGGGTATGGCAGAATAAAGTCAAAGTGCTAAAAGGAAAACAAAACTCTACTAAGAAAGAGTGATAGTTTCTCAGAGAAAAGAATAAATTCATCACCCCTCAACCAACCTTATATGAAATGTTAAAGCAACATTTTTAAGCAGAGAAGAAAAGGATATAACCAGAAGATAATTATGAAAAATAAAATTTCACTGGTAAAAATATATAGTAAAAGTAGATCAATTACTTATAAAAGTAATATGAAGGTTAAAATACAAATGTCAAATCAACTATACCTACAATAATAATACAAAAATATGTCAAATACATAAAACATGAAGAGGGGAAGAGTATCAGTGTTACTTTTAGAATGTGTTTGGGGTCAGTTGGCTGAGCATCTGACTTTGGCTCAGGTCATGATCTCATGGTTTGTGGGTTTAAGTCCCACATTAGGCTCTGTGCAGACAGTTCAGAGTTTGGATCCTTCTTCGGATACTGTGTCTTCCTCTTTCTTCCCATCCCCTTCTCATGTTCTCTTTCTCTCTCAAAAATAAACATTAAAAAAAAAAAACTTAGAATATGTTTGAACTTAAGCAGTCATCAACTTAAATAGACTACTATATACATAGAATGTGATGTATGAACCTCATGGTAACTACAAACCAAAAACATATAATACCAAAAAATAAAAAGAAAGGAATCCAAGCATAATACTAAACATAGTAATTAAATCACAAGGGAAGAGAGAAAGAGAATTGGGAAAAAAAAAAACAGAACTGCAAAACAACCAGACAACAATTCAAATGGCAATAAGTACATGGCTTTCAATAATTACCTGAAATACAAATAGACTAAATGTTCTAATAAAAAAATACAGGGTGACTGAGTGGATACAAAACAAGACCCATAAATATGTTGACAGTAAGAGATTCACTTCATACCTAAAATAAGATACAGACTGAACACAAAGGAATAAAAATAAGATATGCCAGGGGCACCTGGGTGGCTCAGTTGGTTAAGTGGCCGACTTCGGCTCAGATCACGATCTCACTGTCTGTGACTGCGAGCCCCACGTCAGGCTCTGTGCTGACAGCTCATCAGAGCCTGGAGCCTGCTTCGGATTCTGTGTATCCCTCTCTCTCTGCCCTTCCCCTGCTCACGCTCTGTCTCTATGGTTCTTGAAAATAAACTTTAAAAAAAATTAAGAAAAAAATAAAAATAAAAAAAATATGCCAAACAAATAGAAGCCAAAAAAATGGGGTAGTAATAGTTATATAAAATAAGATAGACTTTAAAACAAAATCTGTAAAAAGACACAAAGAAGAACACAATATACTAACAGATTATCCAACAAAAGGATAAACAATTATAAATATTTATGCATCTAATAAAGGAGACCTAAATATATAGAGCAAATATTAATATATCATTGTGGATACATCGTGGATATATCATTGAGACCAATAGTCAATAAGAGAACAGCAGCTTTAAATGAACTTAACAGTACTTTACAGAACAGGCCACTCCAAAACAGCAGAACACATTGTTTTCAAGGGCACATGGAACATTCTCCAGTACAGATCATATTAGACCACAAATTTCAGTAAGTTAGATTGGAATTATAGGAGCACCAGTGTGACTCAGTAGGTTAAGCATCTGACTCTTGATTTCAGCTAAGATCATGATCTCACGGTTCATGAGTTCAAGCTCCATGTCAGGTTCCGTACTGACAGTGTGGAGCCTGCTTGGGATTCTCTGTCTCCTCTCTCTGTTCCTTCTCTGCTGGCTCTCTATCCCTCTCTCTCGAAATAAATAAACATTAAAAAAAAAAAGACTGAAATTATACTGAGCATCTTTTCTGACCACAATATGAAACTAAAACCACAAAAACAAAAAAATCTAGGCTAAACAGCGTGCTACTAAACAACCAATGAGTCAAATGAGTAAACAAAGACATCAAAAAAGAAGTAAAAAATATCTGGATACAAATGACAATCGAACCACAAAGACTTAAATCTTTAGGACGCAGCAAAAGTAGCTCTATGAGCAAAGTTTATGGAGATATAGATTTACCTCAAAAAACAACAAAATACTCAAGAAATCTAACTTTACACCTAAAGGAACTAAAAAAAAAGAAGAATGACTTATTAAAAAACTGAATCAGTGGGTTCCTGGGTGGCTCAGTTGGTTAAGAGACTGACTCTTGATTTCAGCTTATGTCATGATCTCATGGTTCCCAAGATTGATCTCCACATAAGGCTCTGTGCTGGCAGCAGGGAGCCTTCTTGGGATTCTCTCACCTTTTTCTCTGCCCCTCTCCTGCTCACACAAGCTCTTTCAAAATAAACAAACATGAAAAAAAATTAAAAAAACTGAATTAGTAATCAAGAAACTCCCCACAAACAAAAGTCAAGGACCAGATGATTCTCTGGTGAAAAGAATACTTATTTTTCTCAAACTATTCCAAAATACTGAAGAGGAAGGAACACTTACAAATTCATTTATGAGGCCAATATCACTCTAATACCAAAACAAGCTAAAGACACTACAAAAAAAAAAAAAAGAAAAAAAATTACAGAACATTTTCCTTGATGAGCATAGATGCAAAAATCCTCAAAATATTAGCAAACCAAATTCAAAAATACATCAAAAGGATATTCACAAAGATCAAGTGGGATTTATTGCAGGATGCAAGGATAGTTCAAGGAACACAAATTGAAGTGATACACTTCATTAACAAAATGAAAGATAAAAATCATATCTCAGTATGCAGAAGAAACATATGACAAAATTCATTCATGATACAAACTCTCAACAAAGTGGGTATAGAATAAATATACCTCAACATAATAAAAACCGTATATAAAACCCATAGCTAATATCACACTTAGTGATGAAAAGCTGATCATTATTCCTCTAAGATCAGGGAAAAAGAGAAGGATACCCACTTTCATGACTTTTATTTGGTATATAACTAAAAGTCCAAACTACATAAATCAGATAAGAAAAAGAAATAGAAGACACCCAAATTGGTTAGAAATTAGTAAAACTGTCACTATTTGCAGATGACATGATGCATAATCAAGTAGCATAAAGAGAAAATAAGAAAACTAATATGTTTATAATTGCATTAAGAAGAATAAAATACTTGTGAATAAATTCGATCAATAAATTTGTATTCTGAAAACTAGAAGACGTTGATAAAAGAAATTGAGAACATTACAAATAGAATGATATACCATGCTTGTGAGTTGGAAAAATATTGTTTAAATGTCATACTACTCAAAGCATTCTACATATTCAGTGTAATCCTTATCAAATATCAATAGCATTTGTCACAGAACTAGAACAAATCACTCTAAAATTTGCATGGAACCACAAAACCTCTGATTAGGCAAGCAATCTTGAGAAAAAACAAAAGTAGAAGGATCATGCTTCCAGATTTCTAACTACACTGCAACACTATAGTAATCAAAACAGTATGGTACTGGCAACAAAATACCCAGGTCAATGGAGCAGAATGGTCAATTAATCTATGACATAGGAGACAGTATATACAATGTGGAAAATAGAGTCTCTTCAGTAAATGGTTCTGGGAAAATTGGACCACTTCCTTACACCACATACAAAAGTAAAGTCAAAATGGATTAAAAACTTCATTATGAGACCTGAAATTACAAAATTCCTGAAAAAGAATAAAAACCATAAACTCTTGAACATCAGTCTTAGAAATACATTTATTTTGGCTCCTCAGGCAAGGGAAATTACATCAAATTAAAAAGCTTTTGCACAGCAGAAGAAATAATAAAAAAAAACAGTAACCTACTGACTGGGAGAAAGTATTCACAAATTGTATATTTGGTAAGGGGTTTAATAGTCAAAATATACAAAGAACTCACGTAACTCAACACCAAAAAAAAAAAAAAAAAACATTTTAAATGGGCTGAAAGAGACCTGAAGAGACATTTTTCCAAAAAAGACACATATAGATAGGTAACAGACACCTGGAAAATGCTCAATGTCACTAATCATCAAAGAAATGCAAATCAAAACCACACTGAAATATTATCTCATACCAATCAGAATGCTAGTGTCAAAGAGGAATAATGAGTGTTTCAAGCATGTGGAAAAAAGGAACTCTGATACACTCTTTGTGGGACTGTGAACTGGTGCTTGCTATGGAAGACAGTACAGAGATGCCTCAAACAATTAAATGACACATGATTCAACAGTTATAAATCTGGGTATTTACCTAAAGAAAACAAAACAAATTTGAAATGATATATGTACCCTTATGCTTATTGCAGCATCATTTATAATAGCCAAGATAGGGAAGCAAACTAAGTATCTATCAATAGATGACCAGGCTGGGGTGCCTGGGTGGCCCAGTTGGTTAAGCACCTCTTGATTTCAGCTCAGGTCATGATCTCATGGTTTGTGAGATCAAGCCCCACACATTGGGCTCTGTGCTGACAGCCTGGAGCCTGCTTGGAATTCTCTCTCTCCCTCTCTCTCTGACCTCCCTCCACTCATGCTTGCTCACTGTCTCTCTCTCTCTCAAAATAAACATACATTAAAAAAATGAATGGATTAAGATGTGGCAAACACACACCACACACACAGGTAGTAGAATATTCAGCCATAACAGAGAATGAAATTTCGCCCTTTGCAACAGCAATTGTCAAAGTTGTCAGAGGGGAGGGCATGGGGGGTAGGGGGATGGATGAAATAGACGAAGGGGATTAAGAGGTATAAGTTTGCGATTATAAGTCACAGGATTGTAAAATACAACATAAGGACTCTAGTTAATAATATTGTAATAACTTTTTTTTAATGTTTATTTTTGAGAGAGAGACAGAGACAGAGGGAGAGCAGGGGACGAGAGAGGGAGACACAGAATCCAAAGCAGTCTCCAGGATCTGAGCTGTCAGCCAGAGCCCTAGTCAGGGCTCAAACTCACAAACCTCGAGATCATGATCTAAACCTAAATTGGACACTTAAGCAAATGAACCACCAATACACCCCAATATTATGATAACTTTGGAAGATGACAGGTGATAACTACATTTATCATGGTGAGCATTTTGTAATATATATAAAATGTTGAATTACTATGTTGTACGTTTAAAACGCACAATGTGTGTCAACTATATTTAAATTAAAATAAAATTTAAATATTTAAGTATTAAAAAAGACTAATCACATATTCTTTAAATTTTCTATGAATACAAAAGTCAGGTCATCAGAATGTAATATACTAGAATATTGCCTTAGATATTCATAAAGATGCCTTCACAGAATTATGAGTTAATATAAATTTAGCCCTTCGTGTAGCAGCCAAATTAGCTTAGCTTTCTGGCATAACTACTTTCCTTTCTCCCCAGGCTGTAGAATAGAAAAACTTTATAGACAATTTGGGTTGGCATTCTTGCACTAACACTAGCTCTGTTATGTGTGATAATGTTACTTAACTTCACTATGATTCAATATCCTTACCTATAAAAATGAAAATGTTTACTTCACATGCAATTTTTTTTAAATTACATAATAGAAAATATTCAGAAGAGAGTATATATTCAATAAATGGAAAGCAGTGATTTTATCTTTTGTTATCAACTCTTCAAATCATTTTAAAGTTAATGTATCAATGAGATGTTAGGTCTGTATTTCCTCAAGTAATGAATTGTTATGAAAGATCTGGAATTTAGGCAGTCTATGATTTCACAGAGTTTAATAATTTTCTAATATTATTCGTTTAAATAGTTAGCCACCATAAAATTATACAGGACTTTCACATTTTTTTCTTTTGGGGAGGGGGTGGTATTATCTCGGCTATAATTCTTTTTTTTTTAATTTATTTCAATGTTTATTTATTTTTGAAAGAGAGTGAAGGGAGAGGCAGAGAAAGAGGGGAACAGAGGATCTAAAGCAGGCTCTGTCCTGACAGAAAAGAGCCCAATTCAGGGCTCGAACTCATGAACCGTGAGATCATGACCTGAGCTGAAGTTGGATACTTAATCAACTGAGCCACCCAAGCGGCCCTCTTAGCTGTATTTCTTATTACTTGTCTACTTTCACCTAATTGATGATGTTGCCCTGAAATAGGAAGAATGAAGCTCTAAAAATAAGGATACAATTATTACTAGTTCACCTCAACATTAACTGAGGGAAGTTGACAGTATTTTCTTCCCCACAGAAAATACTCCATGCTTGGGAAGTGCTATTTCTTCATAATGAAGTTAGTGCTAACACAAATGTCATGAAGAGAAAAACTCCTAAAATAAGAACTCTATAAGTCTTAAAATGTAGTAAATGTTATGGTTTGAATAGTGAAAAATGAGAAATACTAAAGGTGGTTTTATTACTTTAAAATATAAAAAATTAAAGCTTTAATTAAATTTTTATTATAAAATATAAGCCTTTGGGTCTTTACTCATGAACAATGGGGAAAAAATATCACAGACTATGACTTGTTCTAAACCACACTTTACTATGGCTTATCTGATCTCCAGAAATGAACCAAAATTAGATTTTCCTCTGACATCAGTAAATGCTTTTCTGAAATGTTTGCAAAGCTCCAGGTGCATGGGGTCCCTGAATAAATATTATTTCAACACTGATCAGCTGCATAGGTGAGGACCAAGTTAGGAAACAGGTCTACAAGGATTCCTTAATGAAAGCAGGTGGCTGTTGATATTCTAAATAGATTCAATAATTAGAACATTTTTAGGATTTTAGGTGCATCTCACAAGGGATTTCTGTAATATTTAGGAGACAGCTCATGGAGGAAAGCACCTGTTCCAAGATACTCATTCATGCTCTCTACTAGGGGAAAATATTTTATAAAACCAAAGTTCTGTTCCTAGCAAGGAAATACTTTATGTTTTGGATTTATTGACCTACTAAACTTCAGGAATTTCTATGGTGCCAAAGAAATGCCTTCTTAAACAAGATATGAATTTCATGTGAAAGATATATATAATTATTATATTTATTTAAAACTATTTAGAGCAAGCATATAAAACATACTCTGTGAAGCAAATTTTCCTTGCTCAATAAAATTCCATACTAAGTTTAAGTAATGTTACATTTTATCTTCAACAGCTGTTGTATCCATTACATATTATCTACTCTAAGTAAGGTAAACATATCTGCTTGACTACAGTCCTAAAATAAGGTATCAAAGCTTTCCCTGCTTTCTTTATTGTCATTTTTATGTATGAGTTTTTAGCCAGAGAAATTTAAAATGCATTTATTTCTTAACATATGTTTATCCTTTCACACAAATTAATCTTTGTTCAAGCAGTACAACCTTATAAGAGAAAAGCTAATGTCTTTTAGCAAGCATATACATAGTAAAAAACCTTGAAAAGTATATAAATTGTTACTGGCACTCAAGCAAGTTAAATTCCCAACTAAATTTTTTTCCTGAAATTTATTGATTAGAAATAGGATGCAAAATAAACTAAATCAAATTTCACATCTCCTTCAATGGTGCTTTTGAAATTCCGAATAATTACCCAGGTTGAGCCATTAGTGCAAATCCTCAAAACTTAAATAGTTTCTTGATACTTTTCATTTTGAAGCATCTTTTAAAGAAACAACAGATGCCTCTCCACATGCATCCTAAAAATCAATACAATTAATCAATAATATTCTCCACAGGTAATAAATGCTGAGAAGCATTTCTGCCTATCTATATTGATCGAGAGAATTGCTTCAAATTGGTTCTGATGTGTATAAAAATCATTTCCTTATTGATCAAAGTCTCTTTCCCCCTCTCTGATATGTTATTTTATGTATGGCAATTTTTATAGACTTCACTTTTGTATACTTGTGATAAACAAATTTCCTGTGATCTGTGTATGAAACTAATTTGAATGAAATGTAAAATGGGTATTTTTGTGTGGGGGAACATATTGTTCAAAATTTAATCAAAGCATGAATAATCATGAGAAATTACTGAAGTTATTTTAATGAGAAATGTAATGATATATTTCGTTCACATTTTCATTATTTATAATAAACATAAAAGTTTTGAGTCTGCTTCTATTGCTTATAACAGAATTTCATTCATGCAGACATATGTGTTTAATCCAGAATGATGTTATTCCTGATGATATCATAGAAAATTGCACAGTTTTAGGCAACTGTTGACTCATAATATTAATGTCAAATTATATTTTATAACATGATCCATTTAAAAGTGAATTTTGAGACATTTTTCCTAATGTAAGTGTACACACATAGGGTAATAAGAAAAGTGTGTCTTCTAAATTAACTTTCTAAACAATAAGTTTATAGTTTCAATATATAGCATTTAGTTAATTTCATTAAATAGGATTCTATTCACTTGACCCAAACAATATGTGAAACTAGGGGTGCCTGGATGCCTCAATCAGTTAAGCATTGGACTCTAGATCTCAACTCAGGTTGTGATCACATGGTTCATGGGTTCAACCCCGCATCTGGCTCTGCACCATCAGCACAGAGCCTGCTTGGGGTTCTGTGTCTCCTCCTCTCTGCCCCTCCCCCACTTATGTGCACATACGCTCTTGCTCTCTCCCTCTCTCTCTCTCAAGCTAGGTAAATAAACTTAAATATATATATGAAGCTACAGTTGCCTTACTAACAGTACCTGATAACTGATGGCTCATTGTGCCGGAGTCCAGCTCCGGCGAGTCCAGAAGTCCCCAAAGGATGAATTGTGTAGGCATGATGAATGACTCAAGAGAGCTGCGTGGCTTCTGGAACCAGGCAGGTGTTTCTGCCCTGCTGATCTCAGTATCTTTATTTAAAGACAGTAAATGACATTACATAGTTTGATATCTTTAGCAACAATGTGTTTTGATCAGCAAAGGGCAATTTCCTCAGTCTCCATGTTGTTTTACATCATTCCTTTGTAGACCATAAAGGAAACAGTTCTTATCTTAGCTATTTTGTGATTCTGCTCCTGTTAATTAACATATTGTCTTTGAAGTAGGATTAGGTAAATTTATGGTAAATTCATAAACAGTATGTTTATGAAGCAAGTAGGGTTGTTATCATAACTCTCAGTAAACAGAGGGTGCATACATTATCATCTTAATACCTATGTTAATCATCTATAGAAAGGTTAAGAGTCATTCCATCTAGCTTCCTAAACTACAATGGGGAAGGTATAACTCTCCTGGTAAAGACATAATTCCTAAGGCTTGTCTAAGTTCCTTTGCTTATGAATGAGCGAATTTACACAATAGGGGCCTAACGTTTATATAAGTTACACTAATATTTAGCCAACTCATAACTGCTATTCCGTATGGTTAATTCATGTAACTTATCCCCAAGAGGTAACTTTGAGGTTACTTCTGGCCAGGTTATTTTCATTCAGATGTAATCCATCAAAGCATCACACTCCAGGTCCTCCTTTTTTATTTAAATGCCATGAAACAAAAGAGCATTACATCCCTTGAGGTCAGCAAGAGCAGTTCAAGAAATCCAGGCCTGAAAGGTTATTATTAGAAGGAGATAGTATTGGATGCCAGTTGGTAGGCAGGAGACTTTGCAACGTCTGCCTTTTCCACACAGGGAGGCGTCTCAACCTGTGAGCCCATAATGGCTCCCAACATCATTGGGCAAGTTATTCAATGAAAGATTTTTCCAAAGAAGTTCAACTTTCAAAGAATCTCAACTTTTATCGCATTTACCAGTGTACTGAAGTATTCCTCTAACAAAGGAGCACCTGGGTGGCTCAAATGGTTGAGCATCAGACTTGATCTCAAGGTTCATGGGTTTGAGCCCGGCATCATGCTCCATGGTGACAGCTCAGACCCTGGAGCTGCTTTGGATTCTGTGTCTCCCTCTCTCTCTCTGCCCCTCCCCTGCTTGTTCTCTGTCTCTGTCTCTAAAATTAAACATTTAAAAAAAAAGAAAAGATTCCTATCAACATAATTTAGTAAATTTTAAAAACTACACAACCTATTTTCCTTATTTAAATGTTCCATTACAACTGGCATCATTTTAGCTAGTAAATATGGCACCTTGGAAAGTGTTGCTGAATCAGTGTCTTTGCAAAACTTAACTACCAATTTATTTTATCAAACTGTTCTGTGTGATGGAGAGAGAGAAAATGGTAGAGTAGAGGATCCTAAGCCCCCTTGTCCCACAGATACAACTGATTACAAGAGTGTAGATAACCCAGAAAATGACCTAAAACCTGGCAGGGCAGATGCCATAGCTAAATACAGAGAAGAGGTCACATTGAAGATGGTAGGAAAGGCAGAGATGTGGTCAGGAGATAAAGGACCTGTGGGACTGTCCACAGGAGGAACACTGTGGTTTCAGAGAGGGGAGAGAAACAGAGACTCATACCAGGCACCCCAGGCAAAGGGAACCCACACAGGGAAGATGAATCCCTGTAACATTTGGCTTTGAAAACCAAAGGGACATAATTTCACAAGTACTTACAATCAGTAGGGTTTAACCTCTGGAACTCTAAAATGATCTTACTTGGCTCTGATATTGGCAGAAATAGGAAATGGAGTCTCTACCCTTAAAAATACAGCACAACTAATAGCCCCATAGAGATACTGTATAGAAGCAGCAGTTTGAAAAGTACCTGGAGTATATGGGAGGGAGATTTGTTTACTAATCTCAGAGTGTGTGCTGGAGGAACAGGAATTGTTGGAGAACTTCTCCAGCAACAAAGGAGCTAGTGAGTGCTATTTCCCTTCCCTGCTACCCAGTCTAGACACAAGGACACCTGCAGGAACTAGCATAGCACCAACACTTTCCACCTAACTCACTAACTTGCTTGCTATATCAGCATGTCCTGACCCTGAGTTCTCCTACAGACACTCCCCCTCTAGCCAGGACTGAACTCCAGGTCTCATCCCATAGCAAACATTGCTAATACTGCATGCCCCATCCTTGTACATTTTTGTAGATCTGCCCCCTCCAACCCTGCCTGCCTCAGTAGGGCAGCTACAAGTCCCCTCCTGCAGCAGATCAGGGCAGACCTAGCTGACAATGTGCATCCCAGCCCCATCTAATATTCCCTTGGCAGGAGCCCTTCCAAAGTGAGGCCATAAGCTGGCAATGTGCAAGCAGCCCTAACAAGGGCCAGCACCACTCCAAAGTGACTCCTGCCCCTGGAAGAGGAAAAGATAACCACACACACCAGTCCGAATGCAGCCCCAAATGTGGACTGGGGACAGATAATGTGTGACTGCAGGCCATCTCCACGAACAAAAGCTTCTCAGGGGACAATTCAGGGAAAACACTCTGGAGTTCTGTGCTATTGCATCTCTGGCAAATGTCTGTTCTGACTCAGTTCAAGCCCCAGATAGACTGGCCCTACAGATGGCACAGGCGCAAAACTCCGCATACAACAGGCAAAGAAAATCATTGCTGATGACTGGACTGAAGGCAAGTGCACCTAAGCCACAAAAGTATGGTGAATGCAACAGACACAGGAGATACCCTTGAAGCACCAGATTCTGGTGAACAGGGGAACTCCACTGTAGGGTACTACAGCACCTCTTCTTCATAAGGTCACTATTTTCAAGAGCAGGAGAGGTAGCTGACTTTTCTTAGACATAGAAGCAGACACAGAGAGTTAAACAAAATGAGAAGACAGAGAATATGTCCCAAATGAAAGAAAAGGACAAAATCACAGCAAGAGACCTAAACAAAACAGAGATTATTAATATGCCTGATAGAAAATTTAAAGTAATGTTTGTAAAGATACTCAATAGACAGGAGAAAAGAATGGAGGACTGCAGTGAGGCCCTAAACAAAGAAAAAAAACATTAAAAGGGACCAATCAGAGATGAAGAAAGAAATTCATGACCACTAAACCAGCCCTACAAGAAATGTTAAAGGGAACCTTTTGAATGTAAAGGAAAGACCATAGGTAAGAGTAAACGAAGTAGGAAGTACAAAAGCAGTAAAATTAAGTATAGCTATAAAAATCAGCCAAGGAATTCACAAAATAAAAGGATGTAAAATATGATACCATATACCTAAAATATAGGGAGGAGAGAAGAATGGATTCAAATTTAAATAACCATCAGCTTAATTTAGAGTGCTATATCCACAAGATATTATATATGAACCTAATGGTAACTATGAATCAAAAACTAGTAACAAATATGCAAAAAATAAATAGAAAAGAATCAAAATGCATCTCTAGAGAAAGCAAACAAACTGAAAGAGGAAAAGAAGAAATAGAACTACAAAAGAGTCAGAAAACAAGTAACAAAATGTCAGTGCCTACACACCTATCAATAATTACTTTGAATTTAAATGGACTAAATGCAAGACGTCAGAGGTGGCTCAGTTGGTTAAGTGTCCGACTCTTGGTTTCAGATCATGGTTTGTGAGTCCAAGCCCCACATCAGGCTCTGCACTGAGGGTGCAGAGCCTGTTTGGGATTCCTCTCTCTCTCTCTCTCTCTCTCTCTCTCTCTCTCTCCGCCTCTCCCACACTCTATCTCTCTCAAAATAAATGAATAAACTTAAATGGACTAAATTCTACAAAAGTCATAAAGTGACATAATGGATTTAAAAGTAAGACTCATCTATATGTTACCTATAAGAGACTTATTTCAGGGGCACCGGGGTGGCTCAGTTAGGTGGTTGACTTCGGTTCAGATCATGATCTCATAGTCTGTGTGTTCAAACCCAGTGTCAGACTCTGTGTTGACAGCTCAGAGAGTGGAGCCTGCTCCATATTCTGTGTCTCCCTCTCTCTCTCTGCTCCTCCCCTGCTTGCTCTCTTTCTCTGTCTCTCTCTCTTTCTCAAAAATAAACATTAAAAAATTTTTAATAAAAAAGAGACTTATTTCAGAATTTAAGTCTCATTCACATTGTAAGTGAAGGGATGGAAAAGCATTTACTATGCAAATAGAAGTGAAAAGAAAGACTAGCAAAACTTAGATAAAATAGACTGTAAAACAAAGGCTGCAAGAAAAGAAAAAGAAGGATTCTATATAATTATAAAGGGAACAATCCAATGAGATATAACAATGATAAATATTTATGCATTCAACATGGGAGCACCCAAATAACTTAAGCAGTTATTAACAAACATAAACAAAGTAATTGATTATAACATAATAATAGTAGGAGATTTTAGCTCTCTACTTATATCAATGGATAGATCATCCAAACAGAAAATCAATAAGGAAGCAGTAGCTTTGAATGATACTTTGGACCAGATGGATCTAACAGTTATATTCAGAATATTCCATCCTAAAACAGAATGCACATGCTTTTCAAGTGTGCATGGAACATTCTCCAGAATAGATCACATATTAAGCCACAAACCAAGTCTCAACAAATTCAAAAAGATCAATCACACTATATATCTTTTCCAACCACAACGCTATGAAACTAGAAATCAACCTCAAGAAATAAAACCTGGAAAGAACACAAATACATAGAGGTTAAATAACATGCTACAAAACTGAATGGTTTTGAACCATGAATGGTTCAACTAAGAAATCAAAGAGGGAATATTTTAAAATACATGGAGACAAATGACAATGAAAACACAACAGTCCAAAATCTTTTGGATGCAGCAAAAGCTGTCCTAAGAGGGAAGTTTATATCAACATACACCTATCTTAAGAAGCAAGAAAAATCTTAAATAAACAACTGAACATTACACCTAAAGGAGACAGAAGAAGAAAAAACAAAGCTCAAACCAGTAGAAAAAGAAAATATAAAAGATTAGAGCAGAAATAGAACACATCCTGAAACCAGGACCTGTTCTTTGGAAAGATAAACAAAACTGATACACCTTTAGACAGATACATTAAAAAAAGAGAGCGATGACTCAAATAAACAAAATTAGAAATGAGGAAAAATAACAACAAAGATCACAGATATACAAAAGATTGTAAGAAAATATTATGAAAAAGTATATGCCAACGAATTGGACAACCTAGGATAAATTTCTATAAACAGAACCTCCGAGGCTCAACCAGAAATAGAAAATTTGAACAGATAGATTTCCAGCACTGAAACTGGAATATTAATAATAATAAATAAATAAAAACTCCCAACAAACAAAAGTCCATGACCATATGGCTTCACAGGTGAATTCTAGCAACCATTTAATGAAGATTTAATACCTGTTTTTCTTAAACTGTTTCAAATATAGACGATAAGGAAAGATTCCAAATGCATTCTATGAGGCCAGCATTACCCTGATACTAAAACTAGATAAAGACACAATAAAAAAAAAAGAGAACTACAGGGCAGTTATCACTGATAAACATAGATTCTAAGATCTTCAACAACATATTAGCAAACTGAATCCAACAGTACATTTTAAGAAAATCACTCAATATGATCAGCTAAGATTTATTCTCAAGGTGCAAGAGTAGTTCAATAATCTCAAAGCAATCAACATGATACTTCACATCAAGAAGAGAGAGAATAAAAACTATATGATCTCAATAGATGCAGAAAAAGAATTTGACATTTACAACATCCATTAATGATAAAAACCCTTAACAAATTAGATTTAGAGGGAACATACCTCGACTTGATAAAGGCCTTATGAAAAACCCATGGCTAACATCATACTTAATGGTGAAAAATGGAGAGATTTTCTGCTAAGATTAGGAACAAGATACACCTGTTCACACTCAACACTTTTATTCAACATAGTACTTGAAGTCCTTGCCAAAGCAATAGAAAGAAAAAGGAAGGAAGGAAGGAAGGAAGGAAGGAAGGAAGGAAGGAAGGAAGGGTAAGAAGAGAAGAGAAGAGAGAAGAGAAAAGAAAAGAGGAAAGGAAAGGAAAGGAAAGGAAAGGAAAGGAAAGGAAAGGAAAGGAAAGGAAAGGAAAGGAAAGGAAAGGAAAGGAAAGGAAAGGAAAGGAAAGGAAAAAAGAAAATAAAAGAAAAGTCATCTAAATTGGTAGGGAAGAAGTGGAACTTTCACTACTTGCAGATGACATGATACTATATATAGAATAAAGGCTCCACCAAAAAATCTACTTAGAACTGATAAATGAATTCAATAACTGCGTAGGATATAAAATCAATATACAGAAATCTCTTGCATTTCTATACATTAAAAATGGAGCAACAAAAATAGAAATTAAGAAAACAATCCCATTTACAATTGCACCAAAAATAAAAATTAAATAAATACTTAGGAATAAACTTAACTAAGAAGGTTACCTGTATTCCATACTCTGAAAACTATGAAACACTGATGAAAGAAATTGAAGATGACACAAAGAAATGTAAAGATATTCCATACTCCAGGGTTGGAAGAACAAATATTGTTAAAATGCTCATATTACCCAAAGCAATATACAGATTTAATCCAATCCCTTTCAAAATGTCAATAGCATATTTGACAGAACTAGAAAAAACAATCCTAAAATTTGCATGGAACCACAAAAGACCCCAAAGATTGCCAAAGCAATCTTGAAAAGAAGAACAGGGTCACCTGGGTGGCTCAGTGGGTTAAGCATCTGACTTAAGCTCAGGTCATGGTGGTCTGTGAGTTCAAGCCCCACGTCAGGCTCTGTGCTGACAGCTTGGAGTCTGGAGCCTGCTTCAGATTCTGTGTCTCCCTCTCTCTCTGTTCCTCCCTGTTCATGCTCACTCTCTCTCTCTCTCTTAAAAATAAACATTAAAAAATTAAAATATTTTTAAAAAAGGAAAGAATAACAAAGATGGAAGTATCACAAACCTGGATTTCAATATATATGTTATAGTAACCAGAACAGTATGGTACTGGCACAAAAACAGACACATAGATCAATGGGACAGAATAGAGAGTTCAGAAATAAACTCATGAATATATGGTCAATTAATATTCAACAAAAGAGGCAAGAATATGAAGTGGACAGTCTCTTCCACAAACGGTGTTGGGAAAACTAAACAGCTACATACAAAAGAATAAAACTGGACCACTTTCTTAACACCATACACAAAAATAAACTCAAAATGGATTAAGGACCTAAATATGAGACCCCAAACCATGAAAATTTTAGAAGAGAACACAGGCAGTAAGTTCTCTGATGTTGGTCATTGCAACATCCTTCTCAATATGTCTCCTGAGTCAGGGAAACAGAAGCAAAAATAAATTATTGGAACTACAGCAAAATAAAAAGTTTCTGCACAGAAAAAGAAATAATAACAAAACTAAAAAGCAGTGTACTGAATGGGAGAAGATAGTTATAAATGACATATCTGATAAAGGGTTAGTATCCAAAATATATAAAGAACTTATACAACACAACACCCCCCAAAAAAAACAATTAAAATGGACAGGAGACATGAATAGACATTTCTCCAAAGAAGACATACAGATGGCCAACAGACACATGAAGTCATTCCACATTACTCATCAGCAGAGAAATGCAAATCAAAAACACAATGAGATATCAATTCACACCTGCCAGAATGGCTTAAATCAAAAACACAAGAAACGACAAGTGTTAGCAAGGATGTGGAGAAAAAGGAATCCTTATGCACTGTTGGTGGGAATGCAAACTAGTGCAGCCACTGTGGAAAACAGTGTGGAGTTTCCTCAAAAAATTAAAAACAGAACTACCATATGATTTTGTAATTCCACTACTGTGTATTACTCAAGTAATACAGACACACTAATTTGAAACATATATGCCCCTATGTTTTCTGCAGCATTATTTACAATAGCCAAATTATGGAAGCAGCCCAAGTGTCCATCAATAGATGAATGGATAAAGAAAAATAAAATAGATGAAAGGATAAAGATGGGTAAAGAAGTACACACACACACGCACATGGACATGCACAATGGATTGTTACTCAGCCATTAAAGAGAATCAAATCTTGGTATTTGCAACAACATGAATGGATCTAGAGAGTAAATCCCTAAGCAAAATAAGTCAATTAGAGAAAGACAAATACCATATGATTTCATCCATCTGTGGAACTTAAGAAATAAAACAAATGAACCAAGAAGAAAAGAAACAAAGCAAAAAAGACTTTTAACTGTAGAGAACAATGGTGTAGAGAACCCTTTGGTGGTTATCAGAGGAGAGGTGGGTGGGAGGATGGGCAAAATCTGTAAAGGGGGGATTAAGAGTGCTCTCACAATGAGCACTGAATAACGTATAGAATTGTTTAATCACTGTATTGTATACCTGAAACTAATATAACACTGAGTTTTTACAAGAATTCTTTAAAAATATTTTATACATCTCAATTTTTATTTGCAATTTCAGGAATGTGAACGGTCATATTGACAACTTGAGTGCCCAATAACTCTCCCTCACATAATTTTATCAATCTAACAACTTAACTTTGTCGATAATTCTGAAGGAATCCTTCAGGTAAAACAAATTAAGTTGAAAATTTTCAACAAAACAAGAACTTTGTCTTTCCATGAACAACTTGTGTAAGGAATTGGACAAAATATACTAACTATATTCAAAAATATCATTTGAGAGAGTCTGAGATGATGTTAGTCAATGTTGAAAATATAAGCATTAGAAGGATGCTATATTCTGTTTTTTTCCCTAGAGCAAAAATGACAGGATAAATTTTTCTAACATCTTAATATAAATCACTTATCTAAAGTTGTGGAGGTGTTTTTTGTTTGTGTTTGATTTGTTTTGATTTTTGCTCACTGAGGCACTGTTGAATGTTGGGTACGTGGATGGGCTTTTTGAGTGCTAAAAGAATAAAAGCTGCTTTTCTAATTCCCACCCTCCTCCTTATTCCCAGGAAGCTAATTGTACAATAAGATTCTTGGAGTCAATAAGTGTCATTAGGGTAACCACAGAAATGAAATTTTGAAATATCTCTTGTACTTAAATAGAAATTAATTTTAAAGTATTCCTAGGAGCAAGCACAGATTTAGCTGGAAACTGGAGCTATACACCCAAGAGATGTTTACTCTGACTCATATTGGATTTTAGTAAAGGAAGCTTAATCACAGTAGGAGAGACGATATTGAGCCAATCAATAAAAATTCATCCAAGGTATTAGGGCATGACGTGGATGATGAGAGCATGAGCTTTGGAATCATATACCATTCAAGTCCAGACTCCCCTACTTATAAGCTGTGCAGCCTTGAAGAAGTTGCTTTTGTCTCTCTAAGCCTCATTTTCTTCTTGTATGAAGTAGGATATGTGCTAGCACTGTTCAATAGAAATAGAATATGAACCACATAATTAAAAATTTTTGTAGACATGCTTTTAAAAAAGATGAAATTAATTTTATATTTTATCACATGTCATCAAAACTGAAATATTAATAAAATGTTTTGTAGTTTTTTCCTAAAGCCTTAAATCTGCTGAGCATTTTACAATTACCACATACTTCAGGATGCACCAGCTGCATTTCAAGTGCTTAATAGGTGCATGTGAGTCATATATGCTCTCATGGAAAGTGCAGGTATATATCTACCCCACAGGGTCATAGTAAGGATAAAATGAGATAGCATCTATAAAGGGGTTAGAACAGTGCTTGGCAGATAACAAAGACTAAAAAATTTAATTGTGAAAAATGTTACTACTAACACTGAGGATTATTATAACAGCCTATGTACTAAGCTGGGAGGGGAATGCAAAAATATGACATAACCCTGTTCCCTAGTAACTACAAAATTAAGAAGGTAAGACAAATACACAGTTAACATATATTTATTGTGGAATCTTATTACCACATGAATGGTATGAATAAAACACAATGAATGTTCAGAATAGGAAGATCTCCACTAGGGATGCCTCATATCAACAAGACAAAGAAAATCATTTTGCACCAGGACTTAACAAATGGATCAACTTTTATTATGAAGATATGGTTAGTGACCATGGAAATAGCTAAGAAAAATATTTCACCAGAGGGAATAACAGAAGCAACCATCTAAAGATGGGAAAGTGAAAAATATATTCAAGAAATGATGGCAAATCATTTGATAGAGAATATGGGGTTCATGTAAAAGTGTATTTGGTTAAATAAATGCCAGTTAGGAGTATAGAGGTCTTAAAAGTCATGCTAAGATACTAGAACATTATTCAGTGTCAGAAGGCAATAGTAAAAAGAGCACAGATTTGGATGACAAAGATCTGATTTCCACCAGATTCTTCAACCGCCATAAATACTTTCTCTTACCTTGGGCACATCATTTCATCTCAGCCGTTCATTTGTAAAATGAGATGTTTGGATCTAAAAGCCTGCAAGGGGCACCTGGGTGGCATCTGACTTCAGCTCAAGTCATGATCTTGCAATTTGTGTTTGAGCCCCACCTCCAGCTCAATGCTGTCAGTGTGGAGCCCACTTGGGAAACTCTGTCTGTCTCTCTTGTTCCCTTCCTCCCTCACTTGTGTGCACCCTCTTTCAAAAACAAACTAAATAGGGGCACCTGGGTGGCACAGTCGGTTAAGTGGCCAACTTCTGCTCAGGTCATGATCTCACGGTCTGTGAATTTGAGCCTTGTATCGGGCTCTGTGCTGACGGCTCAGAGCCTGGAGCCTGCTTCAGATTCTGTGTCTCCCTCTCTCTCTGCCCTTCCCTTGCTCACGCTCTGTCTCTATGTCTCTCAAAAATAAAATAAAAACGTTAAAAAATTTTTTTAAAAATTATCAGTTAGGTATGATTTTTAATATGTATGATATATGCATTATAAGGTTATATATTTAAGAATTAATGGAGATACATATATCTCCCTCAAGAACATGCATATTTTAGTTTTAGACTCCCATAAAGTAGTAAAATCAACACTGAATAAAAGACTTATGAGATTAACATGGGCATTAAACTTAAGAACCTATTTACCTATGAAATTCAGTGGCATTCATAGAAAAGCCCCAAAGTGTCATACTTATCTGAATCTTAATTTGTAGAAGAAACCCTAAAGCAAGAAACAAAGCAATACTTTTTGAATAATAAAGATTTTGACTAAAGTTCCAGATTTACCTTTTCTGAGTACCACTCTCTATTAGATAAAAAGGGAAAATATCTACTTCTCAGGGTTAAATGCAGAACATGTGAGATAAAATGTGTCATTCTACATACCCAATAAATGATGGCTATTGTTTCCAGTCATTCTGATAAACCTAAAAGACAAAGAAATATGCTCATATCCTTTCTACTTAAAAAAAGTTATTAGGGTCTTATCACACCTTAACTCCTATGCAACAAGCAGGGATTAAATACTCATTGTGTCAAATTTCATGACTGATGTCAACAATATTGTAATCTTGGGACACCTGGCTGACTCAAATGGTAGAGTGTGTGATTCTTGATTTCTGGGTTGTGAGTTTGATCTCCATGTTGGGTGTAGAAATTAAAATAAAATCTTAAAAATAAAATATTTTTGGGTGCCTGGGTGGCTCAGTCGGTTGAGTGCCCAACTTTGGCCCAGGTCATGATCTCTCTGTTCATGGGTTCGAGCCTTGTGCCATACTCTGTGCTGACAACTTGCAGCCTGGAGCCTGCTTCATATTCTGTGCTTCCTTTCTCTCTGCCACTCCCCTGCTCATACTCTCTCTCTCTTTCTCTCAAAAGTAAATAAACATTAAAAAATTTAAATATATATTAAAAATATATTGTAATCTTAAGAATTTTCCTTGGTTAGGAGGCAAGTGTTGAATGTTTAAAATAACTTTTGACTATTCTAGGTGTAGATTCTTAAAATCAAACTGAGTTTTCACACATATATGTATCTAAAATGAATTAAAAACTCTTCACTTTGAAAAAGTGCCAATATTTTATTTGCACATTCTATTAGCATAGGATTAAGACTTTCCAATTTGTTGGTTTATCCAAAGTGATTGCATATACCCAGATAAAATTTTACCACTGGATTTTCACGAGTTCTTCAAGAGATTCTATAGCTAATGTAGCTTAAATAAGTAGGTGCATTCAAATATTCAAGTTTTTATACAAATCCAATTGAGATGGCTTTGTGTAAGACATTATTAGACATACTTTTCAAACATTTGCCTTTTAAAACAAAGCACAAAGAAGCCATGCCGTCAGCAAACGTATGATTATTTAGAACTGAAATTTCAGAGACCTACTCATTTTCAAAAGTTGGCTGTCTCATTTAATATCAGCGCAATAGTTTGGGTAGGTAAAATTTACTGTTTTTCTTCTAAGCCAAAAGAAATCGGAAATTTCATCCAATAGAGTAAAATGGATAGCAACACATGTAATCCTCATTCAAACCTCATTGGTCATTAAAAAAGATGTTGATTCAATCAATAAGAAAGTATTCTGAAATCTTGGTAAATAAAAATATGAATTGATTAAGTTTTTCAGAGATGTGTGAATGAAGAGATAATCATAAGCGCTCACTGTTGATATATTCTGAGTTATTTATATGAAAAAATAGAAATTACAAAATTACGTCAATCTTCTCCCCAGCCTGCTTATTTTGTTCCCATTCTGTGAAAAGTTTGGTCATCTTAATAACTTAAAAGTTAACAAAAGAAGTAAAGCCAGTCATTTTTTACATAATAGATGCTCAAATATTTATATTCTATTTTAAAATACGTTTAGAAATCAACTTGGCTATTTCTATTTTTAAATCAATGTTGATTAGCTACTCTGTTTTTAAATTAGATATTTTAAATCTATGTGATATTATGGGATGTGTGCATTCATAACTTGGTATAATTATTCTTGTTAAAATACTATGCTAAATGACGTTTAAATAATCACTTTAGTAATTACAGGTTATAAGACAATTATTTTTGGTTAAATTTTGTTATAATATTTTAATAAAATATTTAAAGAATAAATGCATAATTTATCATTTTTTGTTATTTTACGTTTTTAAGGAGGCATATTAACTTTAATATAAGCATTAGTACAAATTTGCATAAGTTGTCATGGTACTGCTGAAAATTTTTTATTTATTTTTTATTCCATTCACTAAGTTTTTCTGTGGATAAATCTTCTTCCTAAATTTGTCATTAAGACTGTGACTTTCAGAAAAAAAAAAAGATTGACATTGAGATTACAAATGATTTATATCATGATTTATTTTTCATTGCCAATCACCAAGATATTTAGAAAGATACTTATGGACATGTCTGTAAATAGTCCACTTTTTAGAGATGCTATCCATAATCATACTATGATTTTGTTTTTTGTTTTGTTTTGTTTTTTTATGTTTTGTTTTTAAGAGTGACATCTCTCTCTCACACCAACCAGATACTAATGTAGTAACTGACACAGCCTGGTAAATAATTTTGAAAATCTTCTAGCCTGGAAAGCGTTCAGCATTTCAAATCCCAGTAAAGCTAATTTTAGGTCAGACATCATATAGCATGTAATAATCCATATACTTTATTTTTTTAATTTTTTAAAATTTATTTATTTTCAGGGAGACAGAAACAGCATGAGTAGGGGAGGGGAAAAGAGAGAGGGAGAACGAGAGAGAATCCCAAGCGGGCTCCACACTACCAGCCTAGAGCCTGATGTGGGGCTTGAACTCATGAACCATGAGATTATGACCTGAGCTAAAATCAAAAGTCTGAAGCTTAACCACTGAGCCACCCAGGTGCCTCTAATCTATATACTTTAAATAAAGTTGAACATGATTATAAATTTACACACATTTTAAGAATGAGTAATTTTATATATATATATCCATATATATGTATATATGCAATCACATTTATATGTAATCACAGTCTTGCAATCTTCTGAAAATGAGTTCAAGTAAACCTGAAAACCTCACCATAAACTTTCTGACTCAAATTTGTTCTATTAGAGATGAATATTTGAAATACCTGAGGCATGGTGCTGCTGAATTATATAATCCTATCATTAGGTTCTTGTATTATTTTCTCTGTTCTATTAAACTTTCAGAAATTACCAAGAACATTCATAAATGTTTCTAATTAGGATTTTTAAAGATTTGGCTTCAAGAAAAGATAATGGTTTAAAGCTAAATCTTTTCCTTTCTCTTTATGGGCCTTGATTCTGTTTGGTTTCAAAAACAGAAAATAATATGTGTCCCCTTCCTAGCTGTTGTGTGAAGACTACAAGAAAAATAGTAAAGTCACAAATAGCTATTGTCTATAGAATGAGGCTAGAAGTAGAATCCATATGTAATGCCTCTGTCAGCAAAGACTTGTAGAAGAGGGTTTATAATAAATATTCACATCTGCTTCTTTGGACACTCTAATCCATCCTAAGGATCTTTGCTGTGTCAGGCTTTGTTCTAGATGGAGTAGCCCAGTAGTTATAAAGGTTTGCAAATAGGCCATATTTATCATGGTTAGCTTCACTTTTATAACTTTTCTCTTTTTTAAATTGTCATGACAATTCGGAATATAATTTGTGATTAAATATTCTATTGTGACTTTTATGACAATATTAAAGAATTTTTACTCTGAAACAAAAACTTTATTTTCACAATATATCATCTACTTAAAATCTGTCAAGAAGGCATCATTGATAATAATACTATCCTGGATGTAGAAAACACAGTGACTAAAAGCCCAGGCTATGGATTCAAAGTGATTAAATGAAAGCTGTTTCCATACCTACCATGTCCTCTTGAGCAAGTTACTTTGCCTTTTCAAACCTCTCTTTGTGCATCCATATAATGAAGTTAACATTTTCTTAATCATTAGACTCTTGTAAGGATTATGTGAAATTGTTCATATACTAGGTACTAAATCTAGTATCTAACAAGTTGAGAGTTTAATCAATTTTAAATGTTATTACTGGAATGATAATATGCCTTCTAAATATGATTAGATGATCCTACAGATAGTGCTAAAATCATACTTACCTATTCCACATACTGACTTTATATAAACATGTTCTATTATTTTTATTTACCTCTAAACTCCCTGATAGTTTGCTACTTTTTTAATAAAAGTATTAGAATTGGATTGCTGATATGTTTTTCATTTGAAGGAAATTATTCACTAAAAATTATGCAGTATAAAAATTAGAATATTCTGTGCTATATTTAGCTCTTATGTAATATAAACTTAGTTTAACATAATTTTGAATGTTAAATTAGAGTAAAAAAACCTAAGTCATCCTTGAAACGGGAGTATTTATTTTCACTTCAACTCCAAAAAAGTTCATGAGCGTCATAATTTTTAAAGCATAAGTGTATATTATTATAATTAAGTAAAGATTTAACATTTATAACAAGTTAAAGTATAATACAAGATTGAAAATGTAAATTTTCCATTATATAGAGACATAGATTTTAAACCTATGCTTTTGGGCATTTTTTTCACAAATAATTGACCTGACAAATAAATCTGCATTGCTTAATTGATTTCACTCTTATCTTCTCAAAATTATTTATTAATCCCAAATATAAACAGAGCAGTAGTGCATTCAATGACCTCTGCATGTAAAGGAGGTAGAGCATTAGGTTTTACTTCCTTATTTAAAAATTTTTATAATCTAATCATTGGTATGTCCTCATTTTGACTGGAATTATTTCCAACACAGATGAGAGCTCATATTTAATGACTAACATCTAACATGAGTGTTGAATTACAATTGAAGCAAAACTGTGTATTCCATTGCTTATAAACTATGACTGCTTGAAATTAAACTTTGATATTCTCTCTCTCTCTCTCTCTCTCTCTCTCTTTCAGGTCAAGTTTTAGCTCAGGCGAGTGGCAATGGGGTAATCCATTTGCTGGATCTTAAATCAGGGCAGATTCACAAATTGATGGGCCATGAGAGTGAGGCTCACACAGTTGTGTTTTCTCATAACAGAGAGTATTTGTTTTCCGGAGGTTCTGACGGCACTGTTCGAATGTGGTCTTGACGGTCAGCATATCCCACTGTGGCGGGCATTCCCTTTAAGGCTTGAAAATACCTTGTGTAGTCCCAAACCAGGAAATATCTGGTTAAATATGCAAGCAGGTAACATATACAGTTTGCTTGAAAACATGCTTCGGACATGTATTTAGTGCTCGTACTGTTACCAATAAAAAAATAACTTTTTGCTCATTTATTTGTGTCTGGGTCTCTTTTTCTTTCTCATTTCGATAAGAATTTAGAGACAGAGCATCTTTGCTAGGGATTTGAAAGAAACAGCTTTACAATGACGCCTAATGACAGACTAGATGAATTACAGGAGATTGATTTTGAATGTTAGAGAACAAACTGCAGGAGAACAGGGCTGCCTTTTTTTTTTTTTTTAATCAAATCCAAGCTGCAGGAAGACCTGAAGTTTAATCATATAGCATAGGCAAAGTCCTTCTGTAACCAAAGGGTCAAATAGAATCGGGAAGCATATGTTTTCACAGATTCTTTGACAATGATTATGCCTTATCTATTAATAATAATCAAGACTGCAGATGGCTTAAATCTAAATGCAACGCTCTTCCAGAACTTTCATCTCTGCAGCCCATCTAAGAATGCATTAGATATAATTATAATGTTTCGTATTTTTATTGTAATTTCAATGCCAGTAAGTATCTCGTATGTAAAAGGTCTTTCCCTCTGCTAATGCATGCATCATCAGCTGTATAAAGTGCGACTGCTTTATAGAACACTCTAGCCTGGTCTAAAGAAGCAGCTCCGGATTTCAACCGTGCTGGGCTCTGAAGCCAGTTGTTGGCGCTGTCCGTGGTGCTGAGGAATTCCCGGCTGCCGGCGAATGAGCTCCAAATCAGCAGTCTGCAAACTGCTCTCAGTGATGCAGAAACCCAGCTAAAGTTGCTCCTTTCCTTCACGTCCACAGTTAGTATTTTCTGGTGTGTAAGAGGGGATTCAAGCAACATATTGTGGATGATGCTGATGGTACTGCCAGCGGAGTGGACTTTAAGCTACAGCATGCTATTGCTGTTTGTGATCCTCAGAGCCTAGCCAAATCACCTCTACTGCCGTACCAAACACTGTGTAAGTGAACTCATGTGTGGAGGAGGTGTAATCAGCCGGTAAATTTCATAGAAGGATCTGAGAAAATGCTAAATATAAGTTCAACATGATTCTGCTACTGGGGTCTGGATTTCTACAGGACCAGCATTGCTTCTTGCTTTGAATTCTGAAGACAGGTCCAAAGCATATTTCTTATGTGTGTCTGCTGTGTTTCTCTCTGGAAGGGTGGGAGACTGCTTCTTGACTGTGTTTTGAAATGGGAGGTAGAGAGAATGGATTACCTTTAATTCATGCCTGAAAATGTATTCTTTGGATAATTAAAGAGGAACTGCTTTCCTAAAAACATACCTGATCTTTTAGTTCATATTGGTCTATGACTCCCACCACCACCATTAACCTCCAGAGTGATTAGGTAAGTGTATCTTATGACATGAGTTATGTTTGTTTTCTCAAAGAAATAGATGCAATCATTTAAAATCATCTGTAGCAATATGGGGAGGGGGGAAAGTTTAGCTGGAAAGTGATCCTCAGTTTAGCAGTGTTTGCTTACTTATTAAAAATCTTCAGATAAACATTTTATTTGATTTCTCTAATATTTCTTCTCTTAAATAGTGTTTTTAACTGCACTAGAGCAGCTCAATTATGAAAAGGGTATTTTTAATAGCCTAAGAACTTTGTTATATTAAAAAGAAAACCTTGTTTTCTACATGCAGATTTAAAACTGCATTTCATATAACAAAAGCACATTTAAGGTTTATATAAAGTAGACATTATACCCCTATTGTTACCTTTAAGTTTACATTTACTATAACACAATACATTAATGCCTACCTGTAGCTTGCAAAGAGATCAATTTCTGTCTATGTCCTTTTGAAGCAGAATGATATGTGTATTTTATATGGCTTATCTTGCATGTATTGACAGACACTACTGGAATACTACAAGGAAGCACAATAGCTTCCTTTTCTTCCAAGATAAACTTTATAAATATGTGAGAGATGTATACATGCATGCCTTAATTAGTAAAATATATTTATGCTTTTTTCAGAAGCTTCTGTTATATTTGTGGCTTCTGTAGTAATTTAAAAGAAAAAATGCTTTGTCAAAGGGAGCTTCCAGCTTCTCAAGTAGAATTATAGGTTTGCATTTTTTTTGTTCTGTCATGACTCATTATTTTTGACATATTTTAAAATAAATCTATCTCCTTTATCAGTACCTTCCCAAAAGGAATTCTAATATCAGAGAGCAGCTTTCTCTTAAAGGAGGGCATAAATTTACTACCTTCCATTTTACTATTACTATAATTTGCATATCTTACTTAAAATGCAAATGTAATAGTTGATGAAGAGTCCTAATGCTATCTTTATGTTGCTTTTAAATTATTGTCTATATAGGTCATACTGAAAAGAGATGATTGATCATTACTCTTTATAATCTGAAAGTATACCAACAAACAACATTTATAAATGATCTGAAAATGTCCTATATACAATCTTAGCAATATTGGCATAAAGCCAATAGCATTTAAATAGACAAATGAACTATCTAATAACACTTTTTCTTATTTATTACTCTTTAAAGTCACAGTTTCCTCAGAGCCTTTGTATGAGTCACTCTAAACATTTAAATAGGAGCCCACTATCAACACTGCACACCAAGCACTAAGTGAAGTTTACACGACTCAATGTCACCAAATTAGTCATATTTTCTGTGAATGGCAATAACTCATTATTATTTAAGAAATTTTAATAAACAGTTTTATATTGGCATTTTTGAACAAATTGCCTAAATCATATATGTTTGAGATATCAAAAGAGAGGTATATTTTCAAGACTATGTGAATGGTATATATTTTATATTGAAGTAGTTAATTCAAATAGTATTCCATGTATAATAGATTCAAATTCTCATTAAAAAAAATCACAGGTACATCATTCCTGCCCACTAGGAGCTTACTCCCTGAGTAAAATAAAGTTGTGGACAATAATACAAATAAATTTATTTTTAACAAATTATTTTCAAGACATAGAGTTGTCTTATACTATTTATTATTTAAATTTTTCTTTCTCTTCTTCGGTATGTAATAGTTGCACTATTTTTCCTTCCTAGCTATGTTTCAAAATCCAAATTTATGTTCTCTGAAATGAGTAACCTATTTGAGATCATTGTTGTTCCCCAATTACGGGAGTAAAGTAGGAAGGCCTTTATACTAGCTCATCTCAATTGTAATTTCTATTCAACCATTGGTCTCTTCCCTTTCTTTTAGAAGTAGAAGTTTTCTCACTAATCTCTTAGTTTGTATACAGATAATTATAGCATATATTCTATCACTGACTAATCCAGTTTAAAGAATAACAGAGAATGTGAATTAAGACATTCTTGAGCCATTTATAACTACTTGTAATCACCTTTTGAGGCTGAGTAAAACCATTTGTTATGATTTAAACAAAGCCAGACCTTTGAATTCAGAAGGTAAATTAAAGTCTAAAGTTCCTAAGTGAAATAACGGACACATTTTCATGCATATATTGCCAAGAATAAACTCTCCAAACTATAATAAAGTGTAGATAGTTGCATGAACTCAGTCTATTTGAGGTCTTAGTATCTTTCAGATAGATTCCAGATAAAAAGTTTAATTACATGGGCTTACACAAATCCATATTCTCTATATATATGTCAAATTATTCTTTTCAAATATTTATTTTCAGCCTACCCCTCTTGTATTCCCATGGAAGGAGCTGAGTATATTTAATATTAGGAGCACATCCAGAAGCCTTTGAGGAGGGGGATGGCTCTTCATATTCATGAAGCTTGCATACTTCTGTTGGTCATCCTTGGATTAGTCACCTCTGCTGCCATCAGTCATGAAGACTATCCTGCTGATGAAGGTGACCAGACCTCCAGTAATGACAATCTGATCTTTGATGACTATCGAGGGAAAGGGTGTGTGGATGACAGCGGCTTTGTATACAAGTTGGGAGAACGATTTTTCCCAGGGCATTCCAACTGTCCATGTGTCTGTGCTCTGGATGGACCTGTTTGTGATCAGCCAGAATGCCCTAAAATTCACCCAAAGTGCACTAAAGTGGAACACAATGGATGCTGTCCTGAGTGCAAAGAAGTGAAAAACTTTTGTGAATATCATGGGAAAAATTACAAAATCTTGGAGGAATTTAAGGTATGAGTTACCCTCCATATTTGTTAAGTACTAACTTTTCATACCCCATACTTAGATTACTACATTAAAGTTGGAAAAACTTATTTTTAAATTTCTCTTTAATTTACAATATGATTCCAGTTAGCCTAAGTACCACTGTGGTCAACAAAAAACCAAGTGGTTTGTTGATCAATATCTATAAGGTTTCATAATAATAACCTCTTCCTTCAGAAGTATGGGGTATACTTAACACCTTTTGTTTGGCCTTAATCATTTATTCTGTGTTTTTACAAAGTATGTTTTGTAAGGAAAATAATTTTGTTTGTAGGCTATGTGTTTAATGTTTAAATTTTGTAAAGTTGTGTGTGTGTGTGTGTGTGTGGCCTATTTTCGTGTTCTTGGAGTCATTTAACTATAGCCTAAAAATATATTTAGTGTGTGGAAGTGCAAGTACTAGTGAGACACACTTCTGAGCTATGGTCTTTATATTAAGAATATGGATCGGGACTACTTATTGTAGAGCACCATCCCCATTGTGTTCTGTGCTCATTAGAATTTTTGCTTGCAAGACCCCAAAGAGAACTGAATTTTTGTCATAGTCCCTGTCAAAGGTAGTAAAACAAAAAACCCAAAAAACTATTTTTCAAGCCTCCATAGTATTTCACAGTCTTTATTTTATGCTTGTATCATATTTTTAAGTAATTTGGAATTCATTTTTATCTCTGCTTTGAGTCTCTTTTCTCAAACGGCTAGTTTTAATTAGGATGTCCTACAAGCCAGATCTGAACCCTGAAGGTATAAATTAATATATCAAAATGTTCTCCTTAAATATAATGGCAGTTTGTGCCTTGGAGTGTCTGTCATTCTGATGGCTTGATATGAAAGATTTTCATTTCATCTAACCAAGTTCTGTGAAAGGTGCTCAGAACCTTATAAGCAAAAGAAGATATAGCTACTTTTTAGTGTGACTGAGAGAAGAATGTTCAGTTATTAGCCCCAACCCAACTTCCTTCTCTACATTGGAAGAAGTCAATATGTGGGTAAAAGGTTTCAAGTGATCATGATCAGAGTATTCTGTGTATTGGCATTTCATTGCATTCAGTCCATTCCAGGTTATGGGTTCAAACCAGTTGTAATTTACCCAAGAATACCCAATACTTTGACTAGATTCTTTAGGACATGAGAGGAAATTTAATAATGATCATATTCAACTTTCCTATACATAAATATTATTCTAGACTTTCCCCTTTCATGTATAATACTCTGTTGCATAATATTGAGAAGTAAAAGGTTTGAGAGTCTAGTAAAATTACCATTATTTATATCAAACAATAGTTAACAGTATAGTACATTTATTAGCAGCTTTATGGTCTCTAAAATATTGTATACAACCTGACATTAACTATTTTCACTTTTAGAGTAATAAAAGTAAATGCAAGTACTCAACATGATTTGATTCTGCACATGGTTCTAGAATCATATTACTCTTTTCTCATATGCATACTTATTGAGAGTAGAGTTCAAGGAGGCCTTGTAGAATAGACTAACCCAAGCAAAAAAATACATTGAATAAAGTTTCTGAGATTTATATAATTTGGTCATCAATATTTAATAAACAAGATAAAGAAATTGACTGATTATTTGAATTTAGTCAACTCACCACTAAAGAGGCCACGGTTTTCCCTCTCGTTAGATTTTTTAAATTTACTATAAAGGCAAAATACCTATTTTGCCATGTCAAACACGAAGAGATATATAAAGTTGACAATTACTTCACTCTAATTATGTGTCCCTGGTATAGTCAATATACAACTCACTGATGTGCACAACTTTTCCACCTGACTCTCTATGCCATGAGATTTTTAAATGTGATTTTCGAAAAGAAAAAAAAGAATGAAAGAAAACAGTTGCCGCTTTTCTGCAAGGATTTAGAATTATAAGAGCTTTAGAGATCATCTAGGGCAAGTTCATAAGAATGAAAAACTAAGTCCAAGAAAGTTTGTTACTTGTCCAAAACTGTCAAGTTATTTAACTTATTTCTCAATACTGCCATTCTAACAACCTCTCAGAGAACTTGAGCTCAGAAGTCAAATAGATCTGGATTCAAATCCCAAATTTATCATCATGTAAGTCTTTGAGCTGCATTGGCTATAAAATGGCCATAATAATAATGACTTTTCTAGGGATTTCTAGTATTTCCAAGGATATTAGGAAGAGTTAATGAGATGATTTATGCAAAATTAGCAGCCTTGGGATGATTGGTACACAGCAGATATTGATTAAATGGTTGTTCCCTTCCTTCTAAACCCTAATGTCTAGGGATTTACTCTAAGTTCATAATTCTTCTATGTCTTCACCCACATTTTACAATGGAAGTTCAACTTTAAAAGTCACTGCATTGAAAGAAACCCAATACTTTTTATAAATGTTCTACTTATCTATGTGAACTATATATATCTAAGTAAATATCAGCCATAATATCATCTTGATCCTCTTCCAATTTAGCTTGCAGGACACAAGTAACTAATTTCAAAAGATATGTGGAATTTTCACATAATTATCTTGGCGTGTTATTAAGACATCTTAATATGAGATATTTTTACATATATTCATCCAACAAACATTTATTGGGCTATTTGGTATACAGGATACTGTAGACATACTTACATTGGAAAGCAAGATCTCAAAATCACCACTTGCAAGGAAGGCATTAGTAATATGGAAAGAGAATGGAGGGGAAAATCAGTTTAAAGTAAAATATGTGATTGTGAAACTCAATACCAAGGCACTATGGTGTCAGAAATGTATCAACATGATATGATATTTGGTCAAGCAAACTTTCTTTTTCTTCAACATGGTCAAAGTTGAGTCTGTTCTTAAGTAATTTAAAATTGATCGAGATAGATTAAAATTCCTAAGAGGAAACTGCTTGAGCAAGATCAGGATTAGTATGACATCTGCAAAGAGAGGAGGGAGATGGGAATAACAGGAAGCTGGATATTAGTAGAATGCTATTATAATAAGAGAGAGATAAATTTGTACACGTGTTTTGGACAGAGAGAAGAGGAAGTTGAATACCCGGCAAAAATATTTAGATTCAGTCTAAAGAATAACGAGGGACAAAATGCATGTCGTTGTACATAGAGATGACCTGGTTAAATGTATTTTTTAAACAAGATTACCTTGTAGCCAAGTATATAACTGAATAGAGGTGAAGAGAAATTAATGGCTAGGGAGGTAGGGCTGTTGCAGAAAACAGAGAATGAGATGAACAGCACGCATGCAGATAAAGACATTCAGGAAAGTCTTCAAGATAAAAATCTAAATTCCGTACTGTAGTCTCAATTCTACTCATCGACTTCTCCAAGTATCTCCAACTCTCAGTGATTTCTCTTCCTTGGGTGCTTGCACTGCTGTCTTACACTTTTTCACCTTTGCACCCCTGTGTAAGTCCTACCAGACTATTTCACAACCCCATTTAAATCTTATCTGGAAATAAATCTCTCTCTGACTGTTCTGTGCTGCATCCCTGGCTGGCTCTCACAACATTTCTCTATGTTCCCACAACATGCTGCACATACCATTATAAACAGGAACAGAAGTCATAGCCAGATATTATCAAGACCTCTATGTGTCTTACAACTTATTTCATTTCATAATAACACTATGATGGTTAAAATTTAATTAGCACTGTTTTACAGATAAGAAAACTGAAGCACTAAAGTGTAAGGTAGCTTGTCCAACATCACACAGTTCTAAAGTAAGTAGAACTAGGATTCACACCCAGGCAGCTTGGCGGCAGAACCTAAGCTCTTCACCACTTCTACTGCCTCGATCACGCTGCAATAATAGAATATGAAACCACTTGTCTCTCCCACTAGACAGTGAACTCTTTGAAGCTAGGAAACAGGGTTTTCTTCTGTTCCCAACCCTGACACCATGTGGACCACATAACAGGTATTCAATACATTTTTGGTAAATTGACGTAATATGTCAGACCTTAATTAAACCCACAGAATAAAAAAGACTTTCCTTAAAAATGCTTAGTTTCTTTTTGTTACATGTTGATCTCTTCCTTTTAATTAAGGAAGCACTCAAAATTTAGATAAAGAGTGCTCTTTGGGTCCCTAAAGATGATACATATGTCATATTCTATTTCCATCCTGCTTTTTCCTCCTCCTCACTACACCTTCCTAACCAAGGCTCATCTTGGATTCCATCTCCATGCCAGTGTTACAATGACCACCCAGTGTTTTAGTTGCTCTGTCTCACTCTATACAGTTGCAAAACTTATGTCTCTACTTAATCTTTTCTGATTACTATATTCAAATGTAAATTGATCTCCATGTGTCACCTGATGAGAAGAATAATGTTATTTATAAGGATTTTTTTCAACATTTACTGATGCAAGCTTTGAAAACGGATTTCTCTCTCCTCTTTTTTGAAAACTCTAAATTTTCCAGCATTCTGGTAATATTGTATTAAGATAAAGGTCACTGTGTAGTAGGCTCTCTCACCTTTCTTTTATGTATGCCCAGGCAAAATGACACTGGAACTTACTTTTTAAGACATAAGGAGCATAAATAATAAATTATAATAGTGTTTCCTTCAAAAAAAGTTGATTGGAAACACAGACTCTACCAGCTTTGACTCTGTGCTTAACTATCTCATGCTGAGTTTCCCAAAGGGAGAAATAATTTATTTTGCCCCATATTTTTCTAACTCTCATTCAGAATGAATTAGCCTTTTTGGATTTGTTTTCAGTACTTTAAAAACTTACATTGATTTAGTTTATACATACCTGGAAGAGATCTTACTTCAGCCTTTGCATAGCTTGCCTCATTTTAAAGTGATTTTCTATAGGAAACATCCAGTGTCCCTAACTCAGGATTTGGATTTGCCCACCACATGCCTTCCTGTGTAGGCACTGGCCTCAGTGATTTTCCCACTATCAACTGAAGGTAGTTGATCAGGTAGCTGATTTTTACTTTTAAAGGATTTAGTGTGATTATTTTCTCATACTGCATATTTTGTATATATGTTGTCACTTTAAGAAAGCATGTTTTTAGGCTGGGGTAAGCTTCCTAGTTTTTGCCCTAGATCTTGTGTTTAATATTTAATTCTTGAAGAAAGTAGCAGAGTGAAGAAAAGTGATCACTTGGAGTATTTTGCCAAATCATCACACCCATAAAAAATGTCAATGCCGGTTAAGGCTGAGAATTGATTTGTCGTCAATGGGTATGTTCACAGGAAGGCACGTTTTCCAGCTTTCTCATTAATCTGTGCCCCCCATCATTAACAGCTAATATGGTAATATTAAATATGTAAAAGTGTTTGGATAGAAAGAATTTTTGAATTTAGGTCAGGGAGATTTATTTGATGTTGGTTTGTTTTAATCTGGAGAAAGAATGGAAGGCAACATGTACCCAGGAGCTAATGATCAAATATATGAAAAAACGGGAAAAAATGGAAGCTGTGAAGAAATCTCAATTGATGGACTGAGTTAATTAACACTTTACAGAAACACAATTCTCTGCCTCCCACCCACCCCCTGCCATTTTATCAGTTTCTACGAAAGGCACAGAAACTAAGATTTCTGCACTAAGTAACAGGGTACAAAATATATCTTTCCAGAGGTGTGAGGGTTGTATTTATTTTAATAACAGAAATAGTTAGATTTTGAGAGTAGGAGTGGGATTTTGAAAGATTCTTTCCAAAAGATTAACCATTAAATGGTTAATGGCGTTACCAGAGGCATTTGTAAGATTCCATCAGGAAAAGTCCTCAAAAACATCATAATTTCATACAACAAAGATAATTAAGGATCTTTGTTGAGAAGTTGAGAAGACTAACTCCATAATTGTTGATGCTGTAAAATACAGTTTCTGTTTTGCAGAGCATGTTGGTGGTTTTTAATGTTAAAATTGTCTTTAAGTGAATTCAGGAATGGCTTCGCCTTTCAAGTTGCTGCAAAATAACAAAAGTTAAGTAATGCTAATCAGTAATGCCTGTTGCTCATCTGAGTGTCAGTCCCAGCATGCGGAACAGACTCAAAGTGGGTATTCTCCATGGGGAATTCCCATCTTTGTAAGCAAATGTGGAACCTCTACTGCATTTGTTCAAATCCCTGACCAATTTCAGAGATTAGAAGTCAATTTTGTTAAAATTTAAATTTATAAAGTTCCTCTCACCCTTTCTCATTATTTTACATTGTGCGCACTTGGTGTTTTTAACTCTATAGAATTTCACTAAATGGGAGTAGACCAGATTTTAAAATCATTTTGTTTTTTCAAAAGCTTGTGATAATTGGGAATGATCCTCTTCTTTGGACACCTTTAACATGAGGGAGTACAATTGTAAGAATATATGGCTTCCGAGTTAACCCCTGGATGGGGTAAAATTTCCAGTCTGCTGTTTCCAGTCAGCAAAAGTCTCTTGCTTTAAATTTTAAGGGAATTAATGGTCAGCTAGCCCTTTGGTTAGCTGTATGTAAGAATAGTTTTTCATGCTCACTCATTGATATTTATTGCTGTCCTTCATATTGCAAGATGCTGCTGTTAATGGTGATAAGTATGACTACAGAGATTTGTGACTGGGCTTCCGTGCCCTGTGCACAGGGGGTGATCGGTGTTTGATTTGCAGTCACATCCGAGATTTGCGGAGCTTGTCACTATTAGTGATTACCCCAGACTTGAGGTCAGCCATCAGCTGTTTACAGATATTGCTGCCCATTCCTACTCTCCAACAGTGTGAGAAAATGAAACTGAACAGAGAGACCTGGTAGTCTCCCTTTCAGACTTTCACTCCAATTGTACATGATTTTGGAAATGTTCAAAATTGGTCCATTTTTAATGGTGGCTTTACTCACCAAAATATATACTCTGTCAGCGGTATGACATCAGCAAGTGTAATTTTTTTTATTATTTTACATCTTATTTCATAATTCGGGTCTCATACTTTATGCAAATTGTGTAGATATACTAATATACATCATTACAATAGAAATTGTTTCATACCTGCATTGAGTTGTGTGTTGTGTGTGTGTGTGAAAGAAATTTGAGGGACCAGGAATGTTCTTTAAGAAAATCGTACTTTAAGAGTAGGTGAATCCTTTGTTTCTACTCCTTCTTATTCTCCCTGACCATATTTTTGCTTAGTTTTGTTTTCTGACAGCTTGATATACACATCAGGCAATGTGTTTTATGAAGGAAAGCACAAGAAAAACTTACTGGTTTATTTTTTTAGTTGTACTTTGCCAAGTTTTCCAGGAAGAGCTTGAATGAAACAAATAACTAAGCGGTGGTTCAGAGTGATCAGTAGGTTGGCTTATCCGGAGTATCCTTCTCAAAAATAGCCATTATTAATTGGAGACTGGCTTATTTTAGAGTCTGTACTTTGGACTTTTATCATCACTGCTGATTCACATCAGTAATTTCACTCCAACACACCTCCATTGTCAACTTCCTTGCCTCTAGCCTGCTGTATAGCATATCACAATAAAGCCTTCTTTGCGAAGATTTAATGACACCATGAAAAGAGCGAATAAAGTACTAAAGTAACAAGAAAAACCATTCATCCCCTAAAAAAGTTTTCAGATATTATTTTATGTCTGCATAAAACTGTCTAACATGAAAAAAAAGTCCAGTTATCACAGCTTTTAATTTTCCCCCATTATGTGTGTGACCATAAACAAAATTCAAATAATTTTAATTGTTCTAACTACAGGGTAGATGCAATAATGTCATCATATATTTCTTATGGAAAATTAATTGTGTTGGGAACTTGAAAATTATAGTATTACCTATCAATTTGTAACTAACAATTCTACCTGCTCATAGATATTATGTTTTTTTTTTTAATTAAACATTACTTGTTTGGGACTTTTCAATCCTCGTAATATTGACCTTTGACTACCATTGTTATTTCTTGGCATGGAACTAGATTTCTACTTTATGGTTTGTACACATTCTCCTACTTATAAAGGCAAGCATTATGGGGTTTTTGTTTGTTTTTTTTGTTTTTTTTTTTTGTTTTTTTGTAGTGCAGATCCTTCCTACTTTTAAGAGTTGATCATAGAATTTTAGAAAATAACTTTGAAATTATTTTACCTATCTTCCTTATTTTACATATGATAAAACAAAGGACAACTGAAACTTACTGAAAAGACCATAATGACATAGCTCAATATTTGCAAAGGCAATATTAATGTGTTGTTTTCCCGTGGTCTTTTTTCTACATTTTACTATGTTCAGGTTTAACAAGAAAACATCACTCATTTGCATTTTCCTTTCCAATAAATGTGTTGGATGCAAAGATTTATTTCAGCTAATTGTCTATAGAAATGTGATATCAGGATCCATCACCATGACAACCCAGAGTTACAAGTAGAGAAGAACAATAAAATATTGGCATATCTAAAATCAGTCTTTGACATAGATACAGTACAATTTGCAAAAGGAATCTAAGTTTGCAAAGGCTCTGATAAAAGGGGACCTTTGTCTAAAAGTGAAAAATTCTATAATTGAACCAAATAAAATAGGCCAAATTAAAATAAAATCCCATCAGATTAACAATACCTGTTTATTTTCATGGATACTACTTTATACTAGGAAGTAATAAAGGAACTAAACTAGCTGTTCTCGCCATATATTTAGTGATTTTAGGAACTGAGGACTCATATTCTTGATTTTTGTCACTCTGCAAGCACCTGCCTCTCTCTATGAGAAAGGAATAGAATGTGAAAAATGGATGAGGTAGGCAAAAATCTCTAGTTCTGTGGCATTAGAACAAAGAAATATCCCTCGACTGATGTATGATCAGTATCATCTCAGAAAGGAATATTGCAAAAATTCAGATTCCTTGATCTTTCCTTCTCTGATTTGGATTGAAATTATTTACATTTATGTTTTTCTAAAGCTTCCCAGATAATTCTAATGATCAGCTAGACTTGGGAATCACTGTCATGATGTATGTAGCCTTCTCCAGACTCTTTTCTAGGGAACACGAGCACTGCGTGAGATTCTCAGTAAGGAGTTCAGATTTTTTTTCATGGTCAAGTAAATCTGAGAAATGATGTACCCTTTAACAGTTCTTAGAAATGTGAAGTGTATATTAGTGTATTGACACTGCTTGAGTATTTTAAAAGGTTTGTTCGAGAGGCAGTATGTATTATTCAACAGAGATGAGCTTGATAGGGAAGTGAAAACTGGATTTTAGAGTAGGCTCTACCACTTACCAGTCAAGTAATCTAGGTGGGCATTACTTTACCCCTGTAGGTTTTAGTGTACACATCCCTAAAAGAGAGGTAATAGTAGAAACTACTTGGCATACAATAAGGGATTCATAAAGGCTATGTGACATTTTTATTACTATTACCACTAAGTTATATTTAATATAGGATTTCACAAATTTATGTGACAGAAGAACACTTTTTTTTCTGAGGACATCTATTAAAATCTTAAGGTTCATAAGAGTTCAATGAAACACAGTTTAAGAAATACTTTACTAATGATTCTAGATACCCTAATTTCTTTGACTCTTATGGGCAGTTAATGATAAAAATCTGTATGTCTCAGCTTATCCTTTATTTTCTGGCTCTTTTAAAGTCACCAACATTGACATTAATGTGATTGTTTATGGTAATTAATTTGTGTTGCAAAGAACAGTTTAATTGAAAAAACTTTCTCTTGTTAATCATCATTATCATCATCACAATGCCAGCTACATATAACCAAAAATCTAAGAGATTGACACCCTATAATCTATGAGCCAAATCCAGCCTACTACCTGCTTTTATAGAGTTTTATTGTAAATCAGCTATGATTATTCATTTCTGTATTGTCTGTGGTAGCTTTTAAGCTGCAGTAAAGAGTTGAGTAGTAGCTCCAGAGACCATATGACTCACAGAGGTAAAAAATATTTACTATCTGGTCTTCTACACAAATGCCAACCCCTGATATATCATAAAATTATTCTTCCATTGTTATTTCCTTCAAATTTTGTTTTTATCAAATCTTTCCAATCTGCATTCTTCAAAGGTTAAACATTTTGGATACTGATAGATAGGTCCAACTTCACTTACAGGAGGTCTCAGGTATCTCTTTTCACCTATGTAACTTTAAAAAAACATTTAGATTTGCCTAGTATAATTGTTGTTATACACACTTGGCAACAATAATGTTAAGTCATATATCTCTGCACTCTTGACTTCAAGCAGTATAGCTTTGTTGTTTGCACTGATGAATAATAATTTAATAACTCTCCACTTACTGAGAATTCTCAGATGAAACAGATAAGCAAAGATGATAAAAATTTCCATTATTTTGATCTCCCTTGTGTTCTCCTTTGATAGTATGACAAGTCAAATAGGTATTTTTAATTTAATGTAATGTAATAAATATATTTCCTGTGATATTAGTAAAAGAAAATATGTATATTATCTCTTAGGTATCCAGTTCATTATTACATCTTTTCAGTTCAACTCACATAACCCATAGTTTGATTTCATTAAGTATTCTAAATATCATCTACATGTGAAGAAGTGGTAGGTCTTGTAGGGTTGTACCAAAATGTGTAAGACATAAATCTGACCCTCAGATGCTCCTAGTCTATCAAAAGGAATAATACAGGTACCACTAATAGCAGATGGCCTATGATGACTGTACTAGAAATTCATATGAAGAAAGGAAGAATTTAGTCTGGAAGGCTTAAGAGTGGATTTCAGCACACTGAAAGTATTTTAGACAAAATTGGAACATTGGCAAAAGTAAGTACAAAGCACATTCAGAGAGAAATGAGTCAACCCAAGTGGCCAGAGCATAAACTATAGAGGAGCAAAACATAAAAGAGTGAGAAAAGGACACAGGTCCAGCTCACAATGTGAATACCAGGCCATGGAGCTTTGACCAAAGCCTGGGCTGAGCAGGGAGCCACAAAGGGACTCCAATGAAGAAGTGACACAACCAGATCTGTGCCCAAAGCCAAACAAATGATAGTTGACAATTTTATAAAATACTTTGCACTTGTGTTCCCTCAAGAATTATTTCAGTCCAAGATATTTTTATTCTTATCTTATGAGAAGGAAGGGCTTCTGACTAGCTCTAGTGCTCTTCTCATTATACCTGACCAGCTGCCACAAGTTCACTTAAGGAAGCTTTTCAGGACATGGTAGAGATAGCTTCATTTTTATGTGAATGTCTACATGCCCTATATTCTCCAATAGGTGTTCAACTATAATGCTAAAATATTTCACATTTCAGTGTGAAGGAAATGTATACATTGTTAGGATGAGAAAAATTCCTTACCCTGCTTCACATTTTTCAGGGCTCAATTCCTTTCATTTTAAAAACTCCCATTGCCATGAAGAAGTGTGATTCTAAGGCACCTTCCAGTCCATTAATAAATAATAACAGCTGCATTCTGAAGGCAGTGAGAACCACTCAGGAATATTTTTGCAAATTTAGAGGGTTTTTATAAATTTTTACATCTATGAAATACAAATTGAACAACAACAAACCATGGACTTTGATAATGAATTTGCAGTCTTAGAAATACCATAGTTACTATAAAAACTTCCAGTGGTTACCAAATTAAGTCATTTTCTTTATAGTGAGAGAACAGCCACAGCTCTCTGGAACTCCACTTATTTTCACCATATATTAGTTTTATTTCCCCTTCCTAAATGTGACAGGGAAAAAAATTAAAAGTATTCAGTCTAACTTTAATTTTTCCCCCAACATTAAAAATAAAATCCTACTTAAATAACAAACCTTTGACTGCTGAGATTTAGAAATCTTCATTAGGGAGAAAAAGGACAATCACAGAGAATTTTCCTTTAGTTAATGAGACTCTAGGACATTCACACTGAAGCTGGAACATACCTAAATCAAGATTCAAAACAAGGTGAGCTAAAGTTACCCTGTTAAAAATCTGTTTGGGCCAAGAATTTGATTAAATATTAGAGTTTAATCTCAGTAAACAAGAACCTAATGACCTATCTAAAACTGTTTCCCAATGTCATCCTCATCTAACCACAATGAGTGCATCCATTGCTACATTTTAGACATACAACCAACCCAAAGTGCTTTTAAAACGCTAAAAGATGTATTCTTTACAAATTCAATATTTCAAATACCTTATAATGTAAATAATCGTGCTATACTATAATAAAAACAACTTATTATCAATATATTCCCTTGATAAATACATGGCCATTGAAAGGATGAAGAGAAATAAAAATAAATAAATGAATAGAAACACTGCTCACACTGAAAGCCATAACAATGAGGGGCTTTTAACCAAGGCTAAAGTTCATATATTTTAACGTTTCCTTTCTGTCTCTTAAGAATCCAGTGATGAAATTAGAGCCCTATTACTATTATGTTATTATTACCTCTACCTTACAAGTGACAAAACCCAGTTTCAAGTAATTTAAGATAAATCAACATTCTTTGATGGCAGGAGTCGAGTTCCAAGTGTGCTCATTCCACAGTGTCATATGGCCGAATTGCACTGGCTAATGCCATTCTTAAGCACTAGCCATTCTTATACAGTTTCAAAATTATGACTGTTTTTGTTGCACCTTGCATACTAAAGTCAAAGGCTTATCAAGAAATTAGTCAAGATTTTTTAAATTAAAATATACTTTCATATTATTGCCCATAAGCCATCTCAACATCTTTTTGTGGAATGAGGTTTGCTATGAATTAAGCATCAAATAATGAAGTATAAAATTCAGAAAGCAAAAGAAGTTGCTTTTTGGACTTAAAATTAGTTATAAAGCACTTTGGCGTATTTTTAATTACTGTCTTTTCATAATAAGTAAAAGTACAACATTGCCAGCAAATGAAAAAGCAAGAAAAGACTTCAACTTTTAGTACATTTTTGCCCAGAGGTATTCTGAGACAGTGGCAAAGAGAGACTTCTGAACTAACAATCTGATTGGTATTCCCAATACAAATGGATTTGTTTATTCCAGCCCTAAAACTTTCACCTCCTACACACTGAAAACCCCTGAGTTCAGCACCAACCATGCAAAGCACCTCCTTAAATGTATCTCACAAAATAGGCCTGGTCTTATGTGTCTCAACATGATTCTTTCAGGTTGTAGAATTCTAATGGTAATGTATTCTCCCCCACGCACACATGGCCCTGTTTTAATGCTAGTGTAGATGACTGGCTTTTAACTGATATCAACAATCTGTTCTTTTTAGTGTCGACAGGAAAGTTTTGAAGCTATACAGTTGCTCCTTTCTTTCCTGTTGCATAAATAGGTGATAAGTGGAGCATCCTTAGCATGGTGATACACAGGCTCTGGTAAAAACATTCTGTTCGTTGTCAAGGAGGGCCTTTAATGTACCAAAGCCAAAAGTCAATCCAGCTTATCAATGAAGGACTAAAGGCCGCTGCTTTTCTAGGCTATTTCACAAGGATAGGTGTGACACTTTATCAAAATCTTTACTTCATTGTGAATCTTCTCGCCTTCTTCCCTTCTTTTGGGTTCTTCTCTGAAGACTGTAGAGACAGCTAGCATGTCCTTTTTTTCTTAAATATACACTTATTTTCTTAAGTATATTTTTCCTATTTAAAAAATACATCTGTGATTGCAACTCAAGAAAGATATTTTTGTTCACATTCTCCATCTCTATAGTTTATTTTCCTGTGTGCTATTCTTCATATTTCAGAAAAAGCTGTATTTTATTGTCATGAAACTCCTTGAAAATATTCAGAAGACAAAAAATTGGTTCCATATATCATCAGGTTATTAGAATAGGCAGTATGTAATTATAGAGTTGCCTGCTCTTAAAAAATAAGCCAAAATATGTTTAAATAAATATTTAGGAAAAAAGTATTTTCAAAGAAAAAAGATAAATCATTAATATGATGCCACTGTTCTGTTGCAACTATAATGGGAAGTTTCTCTTTTTTTTTTTTTAATTTTAAACACTTTATTTTTGAGAGAGAGAGTGCGAGCAAGGGAGGTGCAGAGAGAGAGGGAGACACGGAATCCAAAGCAGGTTTCAGGCTTTGAGCTATCAGTCCAAAGCCCCACGTGTGGCTCAGAGCTCATGAGATCATGACCTGAGCTAACTGTCTGGGCCTTGGTGTCCCTATAATGGTAAATTTCAAGACTGACTGACTGGTGTCCCTATAATGGTAAATCTCAAGACTGACAATCTCAATTTTTATACTTGATAATTAATAATTTTAGATTGGATATTTCATCAATTTCTTTGCAATATTCTTGTGTTTTACTTTAGGGTCAGAGTAAATACAAATAAAAATAGAAATATTAACTCCAAAAATTCTATCTTCCATTATGATAGTACCATCAGTTATTTTTATGAAAAAATCATTTGTTTTACAAAATCAGAACTTATTTCTATAGATATCTAAGTTATTTTTCTAGATTATCGTTTATTAAGGACAGGCTAGATATATAGTTCTTGGTATACTTTATATCCTTATCTTATATATGCTACACATTTAATAGATGCACTCAAATTATTTTTAAATTCATGTATATTTTTCTGATTTTTAGTTTATTGCCTACCTCACATAATTATATCTACCTGGACAAAGTTATGCGTACTCTTTATAATCACCAGGATAAAATGTTTGTTTTCAACAAATATAAAGTGGTTTCTGACAGACACCTGAGAAATAATATTCCAGAATGTATTCTCAAAATACCTACTTCTCAAAGCCAGAACAGCTATTATTTAACTTGTTACTCAAATAATAACATCATACACATTTGCTGACAAACTGAGGTTATTATATAAAAAATCTATGTGTCCAGTTTTCTGTTTGCTTCAGTAGTATTAAATTCTTAAAAAATTCCAGCTCTATGTTCATAATTTGGTAAGACTTACAAACTCAGTGTTTCAACTGTGCTTCAATCAATAGGGCAGATCACTGAAGATGTCACTACAGTTCCATTTGATGCAGGACACTGAGAAGCATTTTAATCACTGATGTAACAGGTTTTTTTTTTTTTCAGAGGATTGTGAATTTTGTTTAAAATCCATTGGCGGTATTGATTATTAGGTGACATCTGCCGCATGCAAATTACTGGCTACAGGAGTGGCAATGGATGCTAAACACTCTTGTACTCTGTAATTTAATGTGTATTTTAATGAAGTGAACAGTGAGATTCCTGACAGGCATCAGCAACTTTGAAATAGTATTCCAAATTTCTCATACAGTTTGAAAGTAATGAGATTTGTTCCATAAAGTGATAAAATTTATGCCATAAATTATCTCTCAAAGAAGAGTTGCTTCTTAAAGCAGTATCTTTTCCTTGGTGGAGATCAAATTTTAAATAGTTGTTTAACGGGAAGTTTTTAGAAAAGCAATCTGAGCTATATTCTCTCTGATAATTTTTTGCCAAAATCATCAAAGAAATGGAATACCATATGGTATGTGAAGCCTAGTCTCACTTGGTCAGAAGGAAGCCATTGATAGAGCAGTGTGCATCCACCACTTCAACCTTCAATAATGTTGAAGTGGTGGATGCATAGTTTTAACACACCGCTTTCTAGGAATCAAGTTTTGTTCCTCGGAATGTTCAGGATGTGTTTTGTTGGACTTTGTAATCTAATTTGTCCCTTAGGAAAATGGACTTGTTTAAAATCAGGATTGTCTATTTTTTTTCCTGAAAAATAGTTTATATTATACTAAAATCATTTTGTTTAAGAGGTAACCATTAAATGTAACACACATAATAAAATGAGACTAGCTTTCTCCCAGACTCCTGAGGAATTCCTCTGTATGTATTCTTACCCTAAATTTAGTTATCATGGTATTTGCTAGTGCAATATGTCTGTAATTATCTACTGCGAGAGTCTAGTCAATGGAGTGCTTAAAGTTTGATTTAACTTATGATCCACATTGTGGATAATGTGAATTTCAAATTGTGTTTAGAAAGTAAGTTTATGTTCATTGTCATAATATTGGAACCCAAATACTCATTCGATGACTCATAGCCAGGAGCCTTTCCACACAGAGTGCCCTTTATAATATTTTTAAAAAATGCAAGTATCATACTGAATCAGAATCCTGTCCATGCATGATCAACATAGATGAAGCTGCCCAGAAGTATGTCTTCACAAATAAGAAAACATAGATTATGCATAAATGATTTATATATGTTAACAAATATTTGTCGAGTATCTGTCATGTGCTAAGATATCTTCTTAGTGCTGAGGATGACCATGAACAATATACTATAAGAAGCTTATAATCCACAGGGAAGGCAGATAAAAGTAAATACACATATACTCAAACCAGTAAGATAATCTCATGCACTGATGAGAGTTCTGCATAGGCAGAGTGATGGAGAAGGATGATGGAACAGTATCAGGAAAGACCTCCTTGGAGAAATGGCATTTGAGTTGACATCTAAATGCTGAGACATCAGGAAAACAAAACAGGTTTGTTGCTTTGCATTTTTTCTTTTTCTTTCCCTAAGTGAAATATGATGGTCACTTTAACCGTTCACAATTAGTCTTTATATAGAGACTTCTAACAACAATTTTTCTTCAGTGTGTTTCTAACATGATTATTTCTGTTGGTTCACACATCCTCCCCCTGCCCTGCAACAAACCAAGTTCTATAAAACTTTATTGCAACCAACTCTGTAATCAGAGTCCACTTTGAACAAGAAAAATAACCTAAATATTCTTTTAAATCTAGTCTTATGCTATAGTCCAATTTTACCCTTTTTTGAATTTTTTTCAGAAAGCCATCAATAAGTCTCCAAGTGAAGAAAATAATAGTATTATAATTTTTCTTACACATTTAATGTGCTTCACAATAACTCTGTGAAATTGGTAATACTGTTATTCCCATTTTATGGATTAAGAAACTAAGGCACAGAAGGTTATCTAATTTTCCAAGGATTCACACCCAGTAATAAAGCATCTGAGACCAAAAGTACTATTTCTTAGTATTTCTAAGTACTAAAGCTATAGAGAAGTTTCTTCTAACCATGATATCACAGCCACCCAAAGAAAGCCAACTAAATGAAATATTGTTTTTGTAATTTTCCTAATTCAGAGTTTCCCAACTTGTAAGAATACTATTATTGTAAACTTCACCAAATTAAAATAGCGCACTGAACACTGCTATGCCCTTGTCACTTTGAGGTTTGAATTTGGATAACAAATCTGGTAGGCTGTGACTGTTTCCTCAAGGGAGCTCTATAAACAATGCCAGTAACAGCCTCCACATAAATAATGGTGCCACAAGGTACTGTTATATAGACCAAACGTCCAAACTTTCCTCAGATATGGAAAGTAAGCCAATGTACTCAGAATACAAAATGTGCATTTTCTACAAACATTTTGAAAATTCTATGCAACCAGTCTGTATTAACATGTTCTCATAATCTTATGCTGACTCTTAGTGATGACTACATTTGCTTCCAAATTCTCACAAAGAGCATATTTGACAATTTTTCTAGAGTTACTCAATTGTTCTAGTAAGCTAAGTCACTAGTTTTCAGGCTACTTCTTCCATTTTAAAAAATCATGGAGCATTCTATGGTTCCCAGGGTTCTGGCACACCCCCCTCAATTTTATAAGAATTTTCAAAAATCACACACAATGGCATTGGAATTTCAGCTTCAAGGTCTTCAAAAGTTAACCATTGAAAAAAATGATGTGTATTGTCATATTTCCATTCTCTAATACCGAGGAGAAAAATTTTGATTCCAATCACCTAAATCAGTTTTTTTTTTTACTTTTTTACTTTTACTCTATTAATTATAAAATAGATAAATATATATATCTAGTAGGAAACCCCTTTGAAATTTGGGGGCAGCAGGGATAGCATTGGATTTGCCATGCAAATATATTCAGTGACAGCAGAAACACAGATAAAATGCATGGTTCTACTTAAACAGAGTTCCACATTAGATATTCAAAAACCCCTAAGCAGGAGGTATACGGATTCATAACAGACATAAAATTATCTGATTATCTAATACATACATTAATACATTTGGCGTCTAATCTTAATTTTAATTAAAATTTATGTAAAGGTATATAGAGTGAATGGTCCTTTATTTTCCAAAGATTTCAAAGAAATGAAATATTCTGTGAGATTTCTTAGAAAAAGGTTTTTCTTGTATAAAATTTTAGGATGGTGTCATTTAATCATGTTACTTACCAAATCGCTAGCTGACAAAAGCCATGTACTAGTGGTAATTTCACATGTTCTTAAAAAAAGCGAGTCAGAAAAATTTTATTCCAAGTACTTATTCCAGTGTTCTCTGTTCCTCTAAGGATAGCTTTATTGTTTAATCTTTAGTTTTACAGGGACATTTTCAGATTTAATCTATAGTTTTCACATTGAAGAGCCTGATAAAAGGAAATTCGCAACCAGCTCAGCCCTTAAAGATGTAAAGATATTGAAAGTGCCAAACCTTTCAGTTTTAGGCTGCAAGGTGGGAAGGGTTTTTAAAGTAGGAACAATGCACATTGTTCGCTCCCAGGGACTTCTTGCTGCTTATGCAATGTCTTTTCAGAAGTGCAGGAGAAAGCAGAGGCAGTGGAAGGAGTCAAGTTGGGCAAGAATTGTGAAAACAAAGTCTTGATAAGGCTGGAGAAGAAAGAAGGGGCTTTGGAGTAAGGCCAATGGGTTAAATTTGATTGAGCAGTCAGAGTGGGGGTGGGGCACACATGGAGATGTAACATGAGAAGAAATGGACTGAAAGAGATTACTTGGACAAAAAAAAAAAATAATGAAAACAAAAGAGGAAATGACATGTATCTGACAAGAGATTCTGGACCCAGGAAGGGTGTGGTATTTGAATAAAGTCAGAATCAGGGGAAGATTAAAAGAAAATGTCACTCAGTGACTAGGGTGATGCTTTTATTTTTACAATGTATGTTTCTCATTATTCAAAATCCCTTCAAAAAATCAGGTGTACTTTTATCACCAAGCCTTGTAGTCATAGCTCTTCTTCAGAATATTTCTCAGAATTCTAAGCATACACATCCAGTCTCCACTGGCTTCATATAGATGCCCCTGGGTCTTTACTGCACCATTATCTGTCAGTGATTCTCCCTGACACCCTCCAGTGTAGTTACAAGGCTAAAGATGCCAATGACCCCAAGGATGAGAGCCTCAGGGCAACTTAACTTCAACCTACTGTAGTTTTCTTACTAATTTACATTTGCAGAAGGTTAAAAAACTCTATTGGCTCCATAATAACCTCTTTATGCACTAAATACCCTAGTGAAATTCTCTTTCTTAGCAGAAGTATGTATCTTCCATGAATCAATTATTCAGTTCCTAATGGCTATTCCTCTGGATCTGGCCTGCATAAAGAAGGGTACAAAGCACTGGAAATTAACTACTCAAATGGGAACACACAGAATAGTGAGTCTTGCTATCACTGGCAGTACAATATGGCAGGTACACCCCCTGGCGTCAAATCCTGCCTGTCTCTTGCTGCTTAGGATTGAGGAAGTTATTGACCCTCTCTCAGCCTATATCCTCATCTGTGAGATGGAGATAATAACAAATCTTCCTACATAGGGTTATTATGAGAAATAAGTAAATTGACATAGGTAAATGGCTTGACATGATATCCAGTAGTTAATCATGTCCAAAAACATTGTTTGAATTAGAATGGTGTTTTTAATAATCTGTGTTGGGAATCTAAGAGTCCAATAAGTCTTTCTCGAAGACCAGTTACTTTGAGGTAAACATTTTGGATTGGAAAATTATGGGCTTTTTGAGACTTTTAATGCCTGAATCAGTCCACTAGAGTTGCACAGACCAGCCCCTCCTTCAGCAAGAAAGGAAGGAACCAGCAAGCATGAACAGTCACAGCTATGGAAGAGCAGGATGTGGAAGCCATATTAGTGGTTCGTTTTTTCACTCACATTAACCATAAATACAGGCCAAATCCTTACTGTACGTCAGAAGCCTGTGTAAAAATACTTCTTTGCGATTAACCAAGGAAAGCAGATGGATACCTTCTGACCATTTTTCTTGGGAATTTAAGATATCACAATGGGGCTTGTAAAATAAGGAGTTAGAGCAGCAAGAATTTCCCTTTCTCACAGGATTTTTCACATTTCTCCAACAAATAATGTGCTATGGTATCAAGTCTTTTCCTTAGTTTTTTGAGATTATTCAGTAGAGAAGCTTCAGGAAAATCCTAGCCCTCAGGACAATCTAATATATTCCTTTGAAATACTTAACACATCTCACCACATGGTAAAGAGCTTAACTGTACCCTTCAATGAATATATTGACCATATTAGCAATACTTTTCCTACAGATTCTATGTCTAATTCTCTTACTCCCACTAAATTGTAAGGTAAAATAATTGAAAGCTAAACTGTCATTCTCCAAGCAGAAAGCAAAGGTAACATTAATTCAAAAATAATTAGTTGAAAGATTTTCACCCTCACAGACTTCCTGAGTCAAGAAGCACTGATATTACCTAAATGGTCAGGCTGAAGAAAAACAAGAGCTGACATAGACAGTAGCAACTGAGACAAAGGCAGAGAGCTTTAATGAACACAATTTGCAAGTGAGGAACTATGGCACCGTGGCATAGGACTGGAGGCAGAATGTTCTCAGAACAAATGGAATGATTTGAGAAGTAGACACCTGTGTAACTTCTGAGACCTCCAAGTTTTCATTTCAGAATTCCAAACTCTGTTGCAAGAGAAAGGAGAGGCAGAACTTGTAAACATGAGATTGTCACAGAGTAGTCACTGCTTGAGGTTAGTTGTGGCATAGGCAGTTTGTAGAAAAGAAACAGAAAATCTCAAACTCACTCTTGGCTGGTAAGTACTGTTGAGACAAAAATTGTTTTCTGCCCTTTTTTTTCTCTAAATTAATCACTTTTCAATTCCATTTTTAGAGTCTGTGCCTCTTAACTAGTGGCTTTTTAAGTCAATCAATTTTAGTTCATTCATAAAAGCAAGCAGGCAAGATGAAAGGTATTCACTAAATCTTTCAACAGGCAGTACCTGGATGTTTGGATCCCAGTCTTTCTAAAAATTCGTATTGGAAAAAAACGCCATTTAGAGTCTAGGTTAGCTTGAAAAGTCCATACAAAGGGTAAAGATGTCCATTTACCATTTTCTTGTTTCTCAGTAATCCTTTTCTTTCTTAGGAAGAAAAGTGACAAATGGCAAAAACTTATTTCACATGTCCCAGTATCATTCCCATTTACCGGAGGAAGGCAGAGCAATCAGTGCATCCAGAAACCAAACCAGGAGGTGACATATTAGTTGTCCCAACACTTCTTTGGAAAATAGGAACATAAGTCATAGGAAAAGTCATCCTAGAGTGCTCCAGGTGCTCATGGCAACCTGAGCTCCACATGGCAACCCACTTTGGCTTGGATATCCATGTTGGTTTCCATTGGGGAAGGATGATCATACACATGGTAAATGGAGTTGATACAGTAAAGCCAATATAAACACTGATGTTTATCTTCTGACAGAATATGAATGTGCAAGCATTAAGTTATAGGAGAAAAGGGGCTAATTTTAGATTTGTTCCTAGCCCTCTCCATGTGAATGGTGTCGCTGTGAGCCCAGCAATGAAGTTCACTGTGTTGTAGCAGACTGCGCAGTTCCTGAGTGTGTCAACCCAGTCTATGAACCAGAACAATGTTGTCCTGTCTGCAAAAATGGTAAGACCATACTGCATTAGCTTTCAAAGAGGGGTTAGTGCAAAAAACAAATATTCCACCACTGCCCACCATTCGATGCAAGCGCCCTCTAGGATCTGCCTGTGGTTCTTCAATATGGGCATGGCAAATTTATATTTTTATCCCAACTTAATGTGAAAATAAACCAGCAAGGGGTGCATCACAAAGTTTTACGTCTGGGGAATTAACGCTCTTATAAGGTGACTTTGTTGTGATCCCTATCATTGACTGTTTATTTATAGGGAGGATATTGGAAAGAACATAGAACCATCATTTCATAATGACTTAATTTCTTTCTTGTGGAAGCTATGAAGCAGTTCACCCCCATTTCATACTGCATAACCCAGGAGAGAGAGTAGGGTAAATACCAGGTCCTTTGCTTTGGGCATAGAAAAACCTTTTGGTTTAAAGTTGAATTATCAAAGAAATACAAAATTCAATTAATAATGCACTTAAGTTAGAGTAAGAAATGCTAGAAGGTTTAGGACTTTTATTGTAGGTTTTTATCACACTGGAATCTTGCTCTTGTAGGAATTGGATAGAGGGAAACTTGGTTTATAAGATTATGGGTTCCTTTTTGGCCCTCAGGGAATGGAGAGGTTGAATGCATACTGTATGCAAATCACTCAAAATCAACATCATGTTGAAGAGAACACAATGCAATGCCAAATACCCAGGACAGCATATCAGAAGAGCCACTATCATGCTCTTCCTACTGGTCATGCACTACCAAAAAATAAAGCTACGCTAGGTAACATTCCACAAATGCCCCTCTTGGCATTAATATCTCCTTGAAAAAAAAAAGGTTCTAGCTCTTAATAACTGAAGTCACTCTAAATGAATCCCTGTGCCCTTCCTTGAGTTAGCAAGCACTCATTTTCTGCTATTACTCACCTTTTTTTGGTCCTGAATTTGCCACTATTTTAGTTCATCTGCTAATCTTTTTCTTTATAGAATTATAATTAGTAAAAGGAGGTATCTGTTTTTTAAAGAAAAAACAAAAGCAATTCTACTTGTCTTTATAATAGTTTTTCTGTCTTGATGTCTTCCCAAAGGACTTATGAAGAATACTTAGGACATTTTTACAGGCATAGTTTTTACTATTTCTCATCATATGAAGCCACTGAGTTGAATATTAAACTGCTCACTTGCCTTCTATTTTTACTCTTATTCCTCTCATCCAACTGACCTGTGTCATAGTGACCATCTTTTCTGACTTAGAAGGTGGAAATAAATATCATCCTGAAGTCCTAACCTATCTAATATATGTAAAGATATACAATTTAAGACTTCATATTTTTTAAAGGATTTTGAAGAAACTGGAAAAGATACAGGGAAGAACAATAAGATGATTTAATGGTTGAAAAATAGGACCTATGAGGACAGACTGAAGAAGTTAGCATAATTTGTCCTGGAGAAAAGAAGGCTCAAGGGAGACCTAACTGTCATAAAGTATATGAATGGTTAGTCTAAAGTGGAAGAGGACCTGTTATTTTTCATTTTCTCCAAGGACAGAAGGAAGAAAAAATCAGCTACCTAATCAATCTTTAAAAATAGGATTGACAAGTCTTTGACTGAAGACTGTTTTTTTCTAGAAGCAACCGTAGAAACAGGTCCTTGAGGATTCTCTCTTCCCTAGTTGGCATTGTTCACATTATGGTAAACAAAGCCATGCTCATAGTTAAAAAATCTCACCTGGACATATTCAGAATACTCACAGAATTAAAACATTCTGGACCATATACTTAAAACACAGGGTTTACACATGCACTACTACATCATCCTAGCTACCCCACACCAAAGCCTGTAATATAACCAGAGTTAACATTCACATCAAATGTCAAATCAGCCACTATAAACTAATAACCTTTAATTTTATGTAACCCAAGATTATTCTACTTTTCTCCACTTTACAGAGTAGAAATCTGTCTTCAAATGAAACCTTCTTTGTATAAAAACATGTAATGAATGGACTTTAATCATTCAATTAATTAATTGATTAGTAACCCATTAGTAATCCTGAAAAACATGTTGAGAGAACAAGATCTATTAGTTAAGTTTTCCAACATTTTTTTCATGATGCACTACAAAATGACCATTCCTGTTCCCTTTTGGCATTTCCAAGCAAACTTTTTTCTTTTCTTAATAAGGGAAATGAACCTGAATTAGAGTTAGCAGGAAGATGAACTCTGATTGTAATTAATATAATGACATATTTTTTTTTTACCAAATGACACTAATAAGTCACTTATGTCCAAAAAGTGGAGTATAATCATTGTCAAAGAAAAGTATATTAAAAATCACTGGAGTATCCTTATGACCACCAATGATAACTGCTATTTTTACTGAGAGAATAGATTGAGCCCAGTCTTGCTTGCTTTCATTCTAAGCCTGACACAGAAAATAGAAACGAATGACCCATGTGTGGAAGAGCCAGGATGGGGTACAAGGGAAAGGGGGAGTAGATGTCTATTATGACAGAATACATCTGGAACAATTTCTTAAATTTCCAACACAATAAGTGTTTATTATTCTATACAACAAGATTAATTTTCCTATTATAATGTAAACTATTTTTTAAAGTATGCCACCATTGTCTTAGATTGAAAAAAGCATAAAAATTTACCCTATGGATTCAAGGTACAGGCAATAGATCTTAATTTATAAACAGTCCTGTAACATTTTCTACATTTTCTTAAATCTTCATAAATATTGAAAATGTTTAGTTTGTATAAATGCTGATTACCTTGACTGCCAAATACTTTGTTTTTGCATACTAAAATCAATTGTTCTGCCTTCTTGAATTATAACTTACAAAGAGCAAGAGGCTTTAAAGATATAAAACAAAAGTTTAAAATGATAGACTCTACCACACCTGACCTTAAAACTCAGTATTCAGCTAATATGAAAATATTTATTCTCAGATTACTTAAGAGCAAAAAAAATAAGGAAATACAATAATATATGCATGGTTTTCCAAGAAAACAGTGTTTTACCAATGAAAATGTAACAATTATCTTTAGAAATAAATTTATTTTTAATATTATAAAATACAAAGTAATCTGCTTCCTAGATAAACAGTGATGGCCTCTCTTTATTCTGCATAATATAATTTGTAAGAATAAATTTAAAGACATATACTTCTAAAATTTTTTTTTCTAATGATATAACAAGAGAGAGAAAGAGAGAGAATTTTTGATTTCCTGGTCTTAATGATTACCTCATGCAAGATTTCCAGGAGTTGTCAATGATTACAGCCAAACCATAAACTCCATTCTTACTAAAGTTAGTTTACCATCAAGAAAACACTGTTAATTGTCTGAATAAAATAGAAACATTCAGGAAAAATGCGAATGACTGGACACACACAAATAAGAGGAGAAAAGGATGCTTTTAATTTGGCAAGGCCTGGAGGGAATTGACAAAGGAACTATTATTTTTTAAATGCTATTAAACATTTGCTTCTCCCTTCTCTATATGTCTGCAAGAGCTAGCAATACAAATGCCCTCCTGAAAAAAATATTTCCTGACTGTCCATCTTTCCCCAAGATTATGTTACTTTGACCTATCTTTCAGTCTGAGTCCTTCCTATGTGAATTAATAAATATTCTTTATGGTTTTCTGTCTTTATGGTATAAAAAAGTAAAGTAGCACAGCATTTGAGCTTAAAGAAAACATTCTAGTTTTGAGTGTCACAAATATTTCAAATCTTTGGTAACTGACCATACACTTGATTAACAAAATATTTGTGCATTAGAGTATCTGAATGACTAATTGCACTTTTTACATTTGATTAGCCAGTATGTCAGTGAGTTCCGTGTTTTCACTGGGATAGTCATTATTAATGGCTCTGAAGGAAAAGTCGCTTCATGAAAAATTGGAATAGACCAAAAGCATCCACAAAATCCTCCATACACATTGAGTGAGAAGTTTCCATATCCTTTCTAACTAAACTGATGTTACCATGAACTCTATTCAAATATTTAACTCCTTTTCCCTCATTCTCTTCTAGGTTAGTAAGTGATACGAAAAAGACGGGAAATAGGCCAGCCTAAAGAGAAAATGGAAAGGAAGAAGCCAGTAGAGAGAATGGGCAGTACACAAATAAGAGAGAGGGGAATTTTAGAGGTGTTTGGGAGCAAACGTTTGACACGTATAATTGTTAACATCCCTAATATACAACAAGTTCCTTTAAATAAATGAGAGAAAAACAATTCTATAGAGTAGGAAATGGAGAAAGAGTATATAAAGGAAATTCACACAAGAAAATCAAATGTCTAATACATATATGAAAATATGCTTCACCCCCAAGGAACCCAGGGAGATAAAAATTATAAAAATGAAATACCAATATTGGATTGATAACAACTTGAAATTGATAATACCCTGAGTCAGTAAAGATATTAAAAAAAGGTTCAGAATGTGATGAGGCTACTTTTAAGAAGGTGGTTTCTATCAAAGTTCTCATGTAACTTGAAGTCGGCAATCTCTCCTCTTGTACTTTTCCCCCCATTAGTGTACTACATTTTTACTGCATTTTAAGTGCTCTGAGGGGAGAAAAATGTAATAATCCTTCAATGGAGTAATGAAATATATTGCAGCCTTTAAGAAGACCTTACTGACTTTTTTTTGCTGATAGGTAAAATAAGCAAAGAGTGTAGGCCAAATATTATTTTATGTCTAATATACTCATATGTATTCTATAGAATACATACATACATCTTAAGTAATATATATTTAAAATATTTTAAATACTACACAATTTCAAGTAGATTTTAAAATGTGTATGTACGTAGAAAAAGAGCTAAGTAGATATACAACAGAACATTAGAAATGATTCAATGGTTGCTTTGAGGGAAAAGTGAGAAGATAAAGGGAGGAAAGACAAGACCTAATCTCTCTACAACATTAAATCTTTACAGAATGATCATAATAAAAACAGCATAAAAGTATACAAACAGGCAGCTCCAAAATACAAATGTCCAAAAAATATAAAAAACTATCCAACCTTATTAATAAATTAGATTTAGGGGCGCCTGGGTGGCTCAGTCGGTTGGGCGGCCAACTTCAGCTCAGGTCATGATCTCGCACTCTGTGAGTTCGAGCCCCGCGTCGGGCTCTGTGCTGACAGCTTGGAGCCTGGAGCCTGCTTCCGATTCTGTGTCTCCCTCTCTCTCTGCCCTCCCCCTGTTCACGCTGTGCCTCTATGTCTCTCAAAAATAAATAAACTTTAAAAAAATTTTTTAAAAAAATAAATTAGATTTAAAAAATTTTAAAACCTTCTTTGTTGCTTTTGTATGGGGCATAAGGAAAGTTCTGGAAGAACACACGACAAAATTTTAACAGTGATACAATGATCAGAATAGTAACTAAGAGTAGAAGTGAGAAGGTAGAAGCAAAGAACTTTGACGTTTTATTTCATAGGACTCTTTACTAAATGGATTTTCGAAAAACTGCTTTATTTTCTAATTTAAAAGGTTTTATCAAACCTTTAAATAAAAGATACTAATGCTAATTAAGCTCTTCCAGAGGACAGAGAAGAACAAAACTTTCTTTGACTTTTCCTGGAGTATAATATTTATACAAACCAAAGAATACAAACTAAGAAAATAATAAATGGAGGACAACTTTATTTATAATTGGTAATAGGGAAGTAATAAAATACAAAATCCTCAATCTAAAACTCTTGGGTTGTGGATTTTAAAGAGAATGGAATTCATATACAGTATATTACATAGCCAGTGGGTATAGGGCAGCCTTCTTTGATCAATCACATGGAAATTTCTACAAGATATATACTAATCATATGGAGATCGAATAGAGTCTCAAATCACATATTAATCCCAACTGAATTTTGGTATCAAAGTAGTGAGGGGAAAAAAAAAGGCAAAGGGGGTTTCAGAGACTGTGGGAATTGGATTGTGAATTCATGTTAACAAAAAGAATCTGGAACAGGGTTAAAATAATTAAGCATCCTGATAAAGTGGAGTTTACAAAGAGAATTCAATATTAGGAACTACATTAATACAATGTATTCTATTTCCAAATTGGAGAAAGATCATATTATTTCTATTTATACTTGAAGATATTAGCCATAAATCAGCAGAAACTATTAACAAAAACTCTTGAAAAATAAGATTAAGTGGCTAATTTTTGCATGATAAAATGTATCTACCTCAGCCCAAAAAGACAGAACCGTGCTTAATAGTTAAACACAACGGTATTCTTGATAAAATCAGGAAAAAGATAAGGATGTCCACTATTTAAAGTTTCAGACAGATAGCAGATAGGAACTAGCTAACACAATTACAAAAGGAAGAATTGAGAAGAAAAAATTAGAAAGGAGGAGATACAATTGTTGTTATTTGCATATGATAGGATTATATACTTGAAAAGCTCAAGAAAAAATATTGTCTAGTAGCAGTGTACAAAATGAATATACAGGTCTCTCTCTCTCTCTCACACACACACTCACCATTTTGTGTGTCTGTGTATATATATATTACTAAAATAAAATCGTGGCACAGGCTTATCATGCTGAGTTTCAATGAAATGTAGTGGAGACATCACAGACACACCTAAAAACACATGAAAATTTGATATACGCAGATATAGTATTTTTAATCAATGGGAAAATGAAAATTTATAAAAGAAATGATGGTGGAACAACTGGAGAGTTGTCTGAAAGAAATAATTTTAAATTTCTACCTTATCTCATAATTTAGGAAATTTTTCAGTTCAATAAAGATTTCAATATAAATGTATTTTCCCAAACAGTACAAGAAGAGAAACTGGATGATTTGATTTGTAATCGTGGAGTGGTTATATTTTAAAAACAAACAAAAATCTCCACAGAGCAAAAAACAACAACAACAACAAACAACAACAACAACAAAACACCACTGTAAAAGGACATTAAAAACAGGAGAATCATTAACCCTATATCCCAAAGGGTTAATTTCAATCACATATAAAAATCTCTCAGAAATTGGTAAGAAAAAAAAAAGACCACAATTCTATTTGAAAAATGGGCAAAGAACTTCAAAATTTATTCCACAAAAATTGAAACAAAAAAGTTTCTAGAACATATGAAAAATTGCTCAGACCAATTTTAGAAAAAGATTCAAATGAAAATTTAATAGTTTTTTGTTTTGTTTTGTTTTGTTTTTACTTACACATTGGCAAAAATCCTAAAATTTCATGAGTCACTTTATTGCTGATACTGTGGTCAAAGAGGCAAGCTCCTCTATCTTTGGTGGTTGTATAAATTCCCACAATCTCCATGCAAGGAAACTTGACAATATGTATCAAAATTGCAGTGTATGTATCTTTTACCTCAGCAAAGCTACTTCGATCTACAGATATTTGAAATGACAAATGAGCAGTGTTGCACATTTCCTATGTTGTATTTCAAGTTTTATGATAATAAAAAATAATAAGAAAATTTGTAGAAATACGATAGATTTAAATTCTCTTACAACAGGTTATTAGTTGACAGTAAAAAAAAAAGATCTTATTCCATTAAATACAAATATTATACACTCAATGAGGTATTTGTATTGGATTACAATTTAATTAACTTCCACTTACCTTTCATTTATTTTTTTTATACCATATAATACATTTTTAAACTTCAACTTCACATGGTTCAAATTGTGAAAATAATAGACATCTATTTAGCACCAACAGATGTAGGCTACTTTTTAAAGAAAAAAAACACATTAAAATAAATAACTATTAATGTTTGGAAGATTTATTCTAAAAATAAATAAGGAGATCTACCAAATTTCTACATCTGAAAACTTAAATTTGTTAGGTTGCCATTTCCGTATGATGAATTAAATGGAAATCTTATCCAATTTTTTATGTGATATAATATTTTTGGTAAGTTGACAAAACATGGAAAATTTAAGTACATGAAAAAGAATGTACTTGGTAAGATTAGAGAATTCGATCTACCAGATTATTAAACTAAGTATAAAGGTATAGTAATTTAAAGTAGAATAGTGGAATAAAAGTAGACAAATAGATTAGAATATTAAAAATTAGCCCACAGTTTAGTATAGAGTTAAAGTGATATCTAAGTATCTATTGAAGGAATGTATTATTCTAAAAACTATCTTATAAAGGTTAATCATTTTATAAGTGCAATTACATTCCTGTCTTGCTCATTATATAAAAGTTTCACTTGGATTAAAGATCTAAATGAAAAAAAATGAAATCATGAGGGAATTTTTAAAATGACATACATATAAACTTATTCTCAGGATAGGGATGGTCTTCCTAAACATAAAAATAAAAAATTTAGGGGCTTCTAGGAGGCTCAGTTGTTTAAGCATATGACTTTTGATTTTGGCTCAGGTCATGATCTCATGATTTGTGAGATCAAGTCCCATGTCTGACTCTGCACTAACAGTGAGGACCCTGCTTGGGATTCTCTCTCTCTCTCCTTCTCCGCCCCTCCCCTGCTTGCTCACGCATGCTCTCTTGGTCTTTCTCGCTCAAAATAAATAAACAAACATTAAAAATTATAAAAGGAAAGATTTGAGTGAAAATTAGGTAACATATAATTTTGTCCATAAATTTCTTCATAAATAAAAAGAAGATAATATCTTGTTTGGGGAAGGTAAAATATAACAGGCATTCTCGTGCATTAGTGGTGAGACTGTAAACTGATAGATCCTCCCTGAAGGGAAATGAAAGTGTTCAGGACTTCAATCTAGCCATATCACATCTAGAAAGTGATCAAAAAGAAATGAATGATTACATATATATAAGCATATATAAGCATATAAAGATGTGTATATAGAGGTATTACATAGTCATTTATAATCACAAAATTTGGAAACCTAAAACCTAAATATTCAACAATAAGGTGGTTACTTAACCACCTTAGTATATCTACATAAACTGACTACTAAGAAAATATTTACGAATAAAACTATAGAAAAATATTAAGGACATTCTCTACATGCACAAAAAATACATACTCAGACTATATTATTAAATTAAACTATGGGTCAAAAGTCAATGCATATATGATCCTGGTTTTGTTCAAAATATATCAAATGTATAGAAAAAGATGGGAAGAAAATAGTTCAAAATGTTAACGGTACTTAACTCCATAGACTAGGGTAATAGAGGATTTCTGCTTTCTTCCATTTGCTAGTCCATATTATTTTACATACCCTATAACAAACATGTATTCTCTCTGTGATTTGTCATTACTTTTTAAAAGAGAAAATAAATAAATTTTTTAAAAAGATCATGTGGGATCCCTGGGTGTCTCAGTCGGTTTAGCGTTGGACTTCTGCTCAGGTCATGATATCATGTCTGTGAGTTCGAGCCGCCATCTGCTCTGTGCTGACAGCTCAGAGCCTGGAGCCTGCTTCAGATTCTGTGTCTCCCTCTCTCTCTACCCTCTCCCACTCATGCTAGGTCTCTCTCTGCCTTTCAAAAATGAATAAACATTAAAAAAGAAAGATCACGTAAAATCCTTTCTATTTCTATAATTTAATAATTAAATAATCAATAATGTGTCACTTATTAGTAATGACACTATAATTCCTTGTTATAAATTTGTACTCCATAAATTAACATTTCTACCATTTGACTTTCAATTCCTGTAACTATGAGTTTCTTTACAAAGCATTTAGAAAACCTCATTGCCCATTTTATACACCCATTATGGCAATTGCTAAAATATTCACTTAATCATTAGGGCAATTGCTAAAATATTCCATTTACATTTTCATGAAGCTATTTCACAAAATCAACCTTTTTAAGTCTGAAAGTTGGATGCAAGTATTTCACCTTAATTTGATATTTTCTCACTTCCTCTCAGGTAGACAATTAGTAACAAGTGAAACATACATAAAACAGATGCACTAAAGGTGGAAAATCTTTTGGCAACAGCACATCTCCATTTGCTACAGAGCTCCTGAAATAGTTCGTGAGGAAAGCATATCCTATGAAAGGCAGTTTTAAAGTCTGCATTTCATTGACTCCATAACTGAAGGTCAAAATTATCATATTGGTATAAAGTAGATGTCAAAACATAGTAATTATAAATAGCTATTTTAATGAGCCGCAAACAATAATTTCCTATTGCTTTCGTAAAGATTACTCCAAAATATGAAGGGAAATATTTATATTTATGTTGTCTTAAACCAACAGGATTCCTTCTTAATTCATCAGCAAATTAGACTTCAAAAACATTATTTTACAATGTTGACACAATGAAAATAAATGCCACGTTTATTTCCTGCTAATCACATCTCTTCTTGAATTATCATGGATCCCCGACCCTCCAGAAAATGAAGGAAGGCAGGCCCACTCGTTCAAACAGGTCATGTCATGTCATGTCATGTCATGAACTTTTTTTCTGTGTTTCCCCCTCATCATATAGGAAATGCTTAGGGACTATTTTTTCCCTACATAAATATTTGGAATTTTGAGTCCAGTCATCTTACAAAGCTCACCTTGAGAACAGACACCTTAGAGTCATATGCACTTCTTCAAGTGTCATTGGTACTGTCAGCATACCACCCTACAGGGCATCTGAGAACCAGAGGAAGGGTAATGAGGGCACGTGTACTGAATGTCTTGTTTCTAAAATTCATGTAACTTCAAAGATAATACGATTCAAAAAGAGTAGTCTGGCAGAGTTTTGATTATATCTTTTAGAACTGATTGTGCATTTCTATTCTTAACCCTACCTTCTCTCCTATTCGTGAGCCTTTCTTCAATTATGTCTCCACAGAATATTGCTGACTTCTAGAATTATGTATAGTAATCTCTAATTAAGATACCTCTATGAACTGGGATTGACAGTAAAAGGGCAATTGGGTTCACTAACAGTTTCCTTGGGAGTTGGATTTGATTCTAGGAGTAATTAAGGGGGGGTAGGGTCTAGCTCGAAAGCCAAGGCATTTAGTCTTGCCAAGATTCATGAACTTGTAGAAATAATCTGATCCCTCTAGAAAGACTTAAGTCAATGACCACGGGAGAGTTTCACTGAGGGTACGATACAACTGCTCATCTCAAGGGTGTGGAGCCACCAGCCCACAATAACCCCCCTCCAAGCTCTTCCTCAGAGAGCCCACCCATCCACATAGCACCCGGACACCAATGGGTCACTGCTGACGATAAAGGCACAAATTAAGGAACACGATCTTGCCTCATCCAAACCTCTTCTCTGATGTGAACACATTACAAAGTTGTACCTCCTCCTCTTATATCAGCCTTGTCATGTAGAAGCTCGGGCTTTTCAGAGAGGCCCAGAGCAAGCTGCGTCCCACCACCCTCACTACCTTTCCCTCTCACTAATTAGTGTAAAGGCTGCACAGACAAAAATAAAACAAAGTTGCCATTTAAATGGTGTCCCCTGACCTTTGAATCTGAATGTCTTCAGAAGCACTTGGGCAGGATGAGCCTGGAAGGCCTCTGGGAAGGTAGAACTCTCTTTCTGGGAAGTTTTGGAAATCTGGAGCAAGAGTCTCCAACAGACCTACCCCCGAGGCACAGATTCCCAGAGTCCCGTTCTTACAGAGAAGACCAAACCTCTTGGGCTTCTAGTCCCATGCCATTAGTGAAGAAGGGACCCAGATCTCTGGGTGCTCATCCCCCAGACTCCGATTCCCATATGGTTCTGTGAGCTCTAAGGTAACACCCAGACTACCACTTTCCATTCCTGTTCCCTGCTTTTTCACTCTCCGTTGCACCACCTGTGTGTTACATATTTTACTTATTTAGTTGCCTGTGTCCCCTCCTCACTCAAGTATAAACTGTATGCAGGCAAGGATTTTTGTTTTGTTCGCCGTTACATCCCCACTACCTACAACACAATGTAGGTACAAATATATGTTTTTGAGTAAAGAAATCCCCATATTTTGCCTTTGAAAGACCTAAAATTAAATAATAAATTTGATTTGCTGAGTTATTTTAGATTCTCTTTTGAAAAGTATTAGTCTTCTATTTCATAGAGAAGAGTTTTCCTATGGGGAGTCAAGGATATGGGGCACCTGGGTGGCTCAGTTGGTTAAGTGGCCGACTTCAGCTCAGGTCATGATCTCACGGTCTGTGAGTTCGAGCCCCACATTGGGCTCTGTGCTGATGGCTCATCAGAGCCTGGAGCCTGCTTCAGATTCTGTATCTCCCTCTCTCTCTGCCCTTCTCCTGCTCACACTCTGTCTCTATGTCTCTCAAAAATAAATAAACGTTAAAAAAATTTAAAAAATAAATAAATAAATAAACGTTAAAATTAAAAAAAAAGGATGTATTATATGATGGGAAGGAAGGTGTTTATCAGATTTCTTTCCTAATTTAAGTTTGCTTTAATTTACCACTAAGATTAGTGGTACATATATTGATGAGAGGCACAGTGAAATGGTCTAGTAGAGACAGGCTAAGTGCCATTATAATCTTGCCATGGGTACCTAAAGCTTCTTTTTCTTAAGAACTGACCATTAGGGTCCTGGGTGGCTCAGTTGGTTAAGCAGCCGACTTCAGCTCAGGTCATGATCTCAGGGTCTGTAAGTTCGAGCCCTGCGTCAGGCTCTGTGCTGACGGCTCAGAGCCTGAAGCCTGCTTCAGATTCTGTATCTCCCTCTCTCTCTGCCCTTCCCTTGCTCACGCTCTGTCCCTGTGTCTCTCAAAAATAAAAAAATAAAATAAAAAAAATAAAGAACTGACCATATGTTACAAATGGGTCTCTTAAGTGCAAAATTAATATAACACTTTAGTCAATATTATCCTTAATGACACGTTTTATCTAACAATAGGTATTGGCCTTTGTAACAATTAAAGAAGCCATGAGCATTGACCGAACATGTGATTTGTCAGTGTTTGGTAAAAACTACTGACCTTAATGTGCAGACACCAAACAAATTCAAAAAATGTGACCTAATATGGGACAGAGGGAGAAAACTTGATTGCAGGGGATAATATTTAATTCTAGAAACCAGAATGTGCAACTGGAAAATAAATCAGAAATATGGCTTAAACAGGGACAAAGGAAACTTGCTAACTAGTATCGTTTCCAGCATATAGTGATTGGGAGACTCTCCAAGGATCCCCATGGCTGAGGCAAGAAACTCTTGCAGTAAGACCTCTGTTATTTAAATATAGCTCTGAGCTGCTTCAAATCAATCTATCAGAAATGTTAAACCTCTTTTGAAACATGTTTATGGTTGGATGCCCCTCAATTGAGAAAAGGGACATGGGAAGTTCCTGCATGCATACTTATTTTGCTTACATGAGCTTCATTTGTACAAGGTGATGGCACAGAGCAGCCATAAACGCTGCTGCTTGTCAGGGTAGATAACCAGCCAGCCCTGCATCCTCCTTTCCTTTCGCCCATCACTTTTATGTGTTCTGCAGAAAGGTCCATAAAGCAACACACCTGTCTTCTGGAAGGCTAAGCTCAGTTAGTTTCCTTCGTCATTAAATAACAAAATGATAGGCAGTGTTGTATCCAAATCTTGAAAGCCTGCCTCACTCCTAACTTTCTGTGTTGGGATTTAAAATAGGAGCAAGATGTAGGGCACTAGGGACTGATGTCATGTGATTAAGGAGAGGCATTCTTGGTTTCCGCTGGCTGTGACCCATCTGCTTTGATCTGATTTGATGATTTCCTTAAGAGTGGACACAGATGACAATGAAAATCAACACAAGAGGAAAGCTGCAGTATTGAGGAGAGCATGCAAGCCTTCCAAGCCAGAATTCCTGCAGGTTGATGGTAAAAAAGAAAAGAGAAAAGAAAAAAAGAAAGAAAGAAAGCTTAGTTGGATTCTGTTTTAGCTCCCAGTAAACACAATAGTTAGGTCCCTGAGCTTAGTGAAGCAATCAGCACCCTCTGTAATGTTATCTGAAATGTACTGAAAAACTGTCCAATCCATCAAAACCAGTGCCCCTTCTGGCCTGCCGAAGCACATGTACACACACACACACACACACACACACACACACACACACATTCATAAAGATTTTTATGCTCACAATTTCTTTTATATCTAAAATCAATGTTACTAAAAAATTTGAAGAAAATAGCTAGGAGAAACACCAGGTATTCATGACACCAATTAAGTTACATGTATTTTCTTGGGCTTATCAAATGACTAAGTCATCAAATGCAGTCCTAATTAGTTTAAGTGTGGAGAAGAGTAAGCCTGCCATAACAGGGAGACAGTAGGAAGATACTGGACCAGAGAGAGAATGCCTGGGATTGGTCTCTGTAGGATGAGTAAGGGAACAATGAATCCTGAGAGACTGAAATGGGAAGAGATGTCTGCTGATGGCACATGCTGAGGGAAATAGTTGTCTTTTTCATATATTCCATGCGTGGTCTAATAATGATAATTAATCTACTAAGAATAATACTAGCTTTTACTTATTAAATCTTCATACCTTCTAGGTGCTTTGCAGATATTAACACATTTCATCTTTACAATAATCCTATTAAAAAGTAACAGTAATCATTGCTAATTTGCAAGGGAGCAAACTGACACCAAAGTAAATAAATTAACCCTCAGATGTGCAGTGGGATTTGACCCCTGTTCTATCAAACTTCAAAGCCAGTAGTGCTGAAGTGACAGTTCTCAAGGGAGCCCCAATCCAGCAATATCTCCACTGTCTGGAAACTAGTTAGATATGCAAATTTCTGAACGTATCCCTAATCTACAAAATCAGAAAGACTTCCAGATGATTCTGAAACTCAAAGTCTGAGAACATTTACATCTTCTCAGGTGTCTGCTAGGGAACCTGTTCTTTTTCAAATGAAGGCTAAGCGTATTATGTGGTGGGAGGCAGATAAAGCTGAAATAGTTACCAGCCATGTTGTCTGAGATAATGTTATGCCAGGGCAAGAAATACAAGAAGGCTGAAAAGGAAGAGTCAGACCACAAACTATCCCATAGTTAAAGCAAAGCCACTTGGGTTGGAAAGGATCTAAAAATGGTAAATCCCAACGTGGGCAAAGGTGGATCCCCGGGGAGTTGGGGAGTTAGAAATGATATAGGTAGGAGATACCAGGGAGATGAGACTCAGCTCAGCTCAGCAGTCAAGAATGAGCAGATCCAGAAAAAAAAAAAAAAAAGGGGGGGCGCCTGGGTGGCTCAGTCGATTGAGCATCCGACTTAGGCTCAGGTCATGATCTCACTGTTCTGAGTTCGAGCCCCGCGTCAGGCTTTGTGCTGACAGCTCAGAGCCTGGAGCCTGTCTCAAATTCTGTCTCCCTCTCTGTCTGTGCCCCTCCCCTGCTCATGCTCTGTCTCTTTCTCAAAAATAAATAAACATTAAAAAAGAAAAAAGAATGAGCAGATCTAAAGGTATTTCTTAATAATTAAGCCATGATCATTGAAAGCTAGATTCTACTGATTTTAAAGGTAGCAAATCCCTAAAGGCACAATAAGAAGCAAAGTGGCATGAACACACTACTGATAATTCATTTATCCTTCATCATGTTTCTCTTTACTGATCTACCATGAACAGGTGATTGTTTCAGATGAATTCTTCTTTCTGTTTTTAAGTTATGGTAGCCATTGACATTTTTATAAGCCATAATTATATTTAAGACTATTTTAATTTTTTTTAAACAGCGGTATTGAGGTCTAATTGACATGAAATGAACTCTACACTTTTAAAGTGTACAGTTTGCAGTTTTGACCTATACATACCTGTGAAACCATAGTCAAGAAAGTGCCCGTATTTATCACTCTTAAATCTTTTCTTGTGTCCCTTTGTACTTCTTCTGTCCAGCCCTGGGGCCCATCCCATCTCAGGCAACCTCTGTTCTTTGCACTTCTTAGAACTTTGCATAAATTTGCATTTCTTAGAACTTTGTATAAATGGAATACTTCAGTATGTACTTTCTTTTGCTTGAATTCTTTCATTCAGTATGATTATTGTGAAATTTATCCATGTGGTAGCATGTATCAATAGTTTATTCCTTTTTTATTGTTGAAAGCTATTCCATTGTATAAGCTATACCATAGTATTTGGTGAACATTTGGGTTGCTTTCATTGTTTGACTATTACAAATATAACTATAAACATTCTTAAATACATTTTTATATAGATACATACTTTATTTTCTATTGCTAATATACCTGTGTGTAGAATGCTAGATCATACAGTAGGTGCATATTTCACTTTTTTTTTCAAATGCAAAACTTTCAAAGTAGCCGTATTATTTCAAATTCCCATAAAAAATGTATGTGTGCCAGTTCCTCAAGATCCTCACCAGTTCTTAGGACCATCAGTCCTGTTTAATTTTAGCTACTCTAATGGTAGTGTATTATTATTTCATTATGGTGTTAAATTGCATTTTCCTAATGACTATCAACCTAATGTTGAGCATCTTTTCATATGCTAATTTTCCATCTGTATATCTTCTTAAGGGGGATGTCTGTTTAAACCACTTGTCTGTTTTCCTTCTTTTTTTTTTAATTGGGTTGTTTGTTGCTGTATTATTAAGTTTGGAGAGTTTTGTATGTATTCTAGAGACAAGTCCTTTATTGGACACATGCTTTGCAAATATTTTCTCCCAGTCCGTGGTGTGTCTTTTCATCCCTAAACAGTGTCATTTGAAGAGAACAAGTTTTTAATTATGATGAAGTCCAATTTACCAATGTATACTTTTATGAAATGTGTGCTTAGTAGTTTTAACTAAAAAATCTTGGCCTAATGCAAACACGAAAACATTTTTCCTATCTTTTAAGAAATGCTTTAGTTTTATATTTTACATTTCGATCTGTGATTCATTTTGTGGATATGATTCAATTGATTGAAGTTTTTCTTTGTTTTTTTTAAATATGTATATTCAGTTGTTTTAGCACCATTTATTGAAATGGTTATTCTTTTGCCACTGAATTGTATTTGTACCATTGCTAAAAATAAGTTGTCCAAATATGCCTAGATACATTTTCATGGATTTCTGAACTCTCCCTTTTGTTCCATTGAAGTTGTTTTGGATATTCTAGGTCTTTTGCATTTCTATCTAAATTTGAGTAATAAGGGTTCATGCATGGCTCAATCAGTTAAGCATCAGCTCTTGATTTTGGTTCAGGTCATGATCTCATGGTTTGCAAGATCCAGCCCTGCATGGGGACTCTCTGTCTCTGCCCCTGCCCCACTTGTACACGCACATGTACTCTCTCTCCCAAAATAAATAAACTTAAATAAATAAATAAATTCTAAATTAAATAAACCAATCAATCCATCAGTTTCTACCAAAAAAAATAAAAAGGTCTATTTTGATTGGCATTGCATTGAAAGTGTACATCAATTTGAGGAGAACTGACATCTTAACAATAGGATCTTTAAATTCATGAACATGGTATGTCTCTCTGCCTGTTTAGGTCTTCTTTCATTTCTCTCATCACTGTTTTGTAGTTTTCAGTACACAGGCCTTTCACATATTTGGTCAGTTTTATTCCAAAGTATTTCTGCCTCTTTTTAAAATACTAGTTAGTATGCATTTTTAAAAAATTCTGATTATTTGGTGCTAGCATATAGAAATAAAATTAATATTCGTGCATTGGTCTGGGATCCTGAAACATTGTTAAACTCAATTATTATATCTTGTTGCTTTTATTGGGGTGGGGGTTGACATTCCACTGGACTTTCTATGCAGATAATCATTTTACCTATAAATAGAGTTCTATTTCTTTACCAATTTGAATTCTTGTTAATTCTCTTTATGTTATTGCACTTGCTAGAATATTCATACAATGTTGAATAGAATTGCTAAAACCATATAGTCTTGTGCTGTTTGGATGTGAAAGGGAAATCATTTAGCCTTTCCCAATTACATATGATTTTATCTGTAGGTTTTTCATAAATGCCCATATCAGGATGAAAAAGTCACCTTCTACTCCTACTTTGCCAAGAGATTTTATCAGGAATAGAAATTGGGTTTTGTAAAAGGCTTTTTCAGTATCTATTAAAACGATTATGTAATTTTCTTTTCATAGTTTTTAGTATTATGAATTTAATTGATTTTCAAATATTAAGACAACCATACATTCCTAGGAGAAACTACATTTGGTCCCAGTTTTTATGTAGTTGAATTTGATTTACTAAAATTGTGGGTTTTTTTTTTTAATGCAAGTTTATGAGGCATGTTGGTGTGCAAGAGGTTTTTTTGTTTGTTTTGCTTTGTTTTGTGGAATGTCCTTGTTAGGTTTGAGTATTAATGTACTGCTGACCACACAAAGTAAGGAAAATATTTCTCCCCTTTTCAGTTTTCTGGAAGAGACTGTATAGAATTAGTATGAATTTTCCCTTATTTGTTTGGCAGAATTCACCAGTGGCTTATGAAGTTATCTGAGCTGGTTATCTGGTGGAAACCTTTTTTAAAACAAATTTAATTTAATGAATGACATAGGGTTATTTGGGTTATTGTATCTTGAGTTACTTGAGCACTGGAAATTTATTTCATCAAAGAATTGCAACATTTCATCTAAGTTGCTGAATTTCTAATCACTAAATCGTTAATAATGCTTTACAATCTTTTTAATATCTTCAAATTCTGTAGTTATTCCATCTTATTCCTGATATTGGTAATTTCGCTTATATTTTTTTTCCTAATTAGTCTGGTGAGAGGTTTATCATTTTTTTTTCTCAAATAATGAGTTTGGGGATTTATCGTCACTAACATTTTTTGTTTTCTATGTCACTGATGTCTCCTCTGATCCTTATTGTTTCCTTTCTTCTACTTATTTTGGGTTTACTGGCTCTTCGTTTTATAGTTTCTTAGGTAGGATCTGGCATAATCAATTTGAGACTTTCTCCTTTTCTAATATAGGTATTTTCTATAAACAGCCTATATTCTACTTCAGCATTATCTGCTAATTTTGATATGTGTTTATATATTCATTAAATTGAAAATGCTTCCTAATTTCCTTTTTTATTTCTTTTTTGCACCATGAGTTAGAGTATTTTAGTTTCTAAATATTGGATATTTCCTAGGTATCTATTTGAAGATGCAAGAACATCCTTCTATTACTTGAATTATTTTATATTTATTGAGACGTATTTTATGGCCAAGAATGTGTCTTATCTTGATAATTATTCCATGTGTACCTGTAGAGAATGTGTATTCTGCTGTCTTTGAGTATGGTATTCTACAACTGTTTGTTAGCCAATGTGACTGACAGTGTTAAGTGTTTCATATTCTTATTGACATTCTGCCTACCCTATTTTATCAATTATTCAGAATTATTGAAACTTCTGATTATACGAGGATTTCTTCTAGCAATTCTGTTATCTTTATTTCATATGCTTTGAAACTGTTTTATCATGTGCATCAATATTTAGGGTTCGTTATGACTTTTTTTTAATGTTTGTTTTTGAGAGAGAGACACACACAGCATGAGTGGGGGAGGGGCAGGAGAGAGAGGGAGAAATAGAATCTGAAACAGGCTCCAGGCTCTGAGTTGTCAGCACAGAGTCAACACAGGGCTTGAAGTCAGGAACAGTGAGATCATGATCTAGGCCACAGTCTGATGCTTAGCCAAACCACCCAGGAACCCCTCATTATGATTTCTTTATTAGTTGACTCATTTATACCTATTAAATGATATTCTTCATGCCTTATATTATTTACTCAGTAACCTTATTTTGACATTAATATAGTTTCTTGTTGTTGTGTTAGTATACTATATCTTTTCCCATCATTCTCCTTTTATCTATTTGTGTTTGTATATTTGAAGTCTTTTTCCTGTAGGCTGCAAAGAGTTGGGTGTTGCTTTTCAATCTCTGCCTTCTAATTGGGGTATTTAAACCATTTATATTTTACTATTGATGGTTTATAATGACAATATGGTCATGTTTAAGTCTATCATTTTTTCTAATAATTACTTTTCTTCTTTCCATTTCTAACTTCTTCTGCCTTCTTTAGAATATTTTATGATTTTATTTTTTCTCTTGGTGGCTATTTAAGCTACTTTGGGCTTGTAGTATATATCTTTAACTCATCAGACATGACATTCATGAAATATTTGATCACTTTACATAGAGTTGAAGAATCTTAAGACTCGTACATTTAAGTTTAATCCCTCCTGACCTTTGTAAGGTTGTGGTCATACACGTTACTTTTACATCATGTCATATACATGTTTTTTCTTTAAATAGCAAATTATCTTTTAATGAGATTCAAATTGTAATGCAAAATTATATATACATACTTATATTATTTCCAATGCTTTCCATTTCCTTTATGTAGATCAATATTTTCATCTAGTATAGTTTTTCTTCGGTCTGAATTTTTTTTATTTCTTGTAATACAATTGTGTTGGTGAATTCTTCCAGCTTTGTCGTGTCTAAAAATATTTAATCTTCATTTTTTAAAGATATTTTCGTTAGTATGGAATTATTGCTTCATAGTTATTTTTCTTTCACTACTTTGAAGATATTACTCCACTGTCTTCTCCCTTGCCTTTTTTTTTTTTTCCTGACAAGATATCAGCCATTCTCTTCTTTTTATTCTTATGAACGCAAGATGTTTTTTCCCACCCCCACCTCAAGCTACTTTTAAGATTTTTCTTTTTGGGAGGCACCTGGGTGGCTCAAGTCATGAACTGAGTTCGAGCCCCTCTGCTGTCAACACTGAGCCTGCTTGGGATCCTCCGTCCTGCCCTCTCTCTCTCTGAAAAACAAATAAACAGGTAAAAAAAAAAAAAAAAAAGACTATTCTTTTTTTCTTTTTTTAAGTTTCTTTATTTATTTTAAGAGAGACTGATAGAGAGAGGGCACAGGCTAGTGGGAAAGGAGAAGAGAGAGAGAAAGGGAGAGAATCCCACGCAGGCTCTGCACTGTTAGCTCTGAGCCCCACATAGGGCTCAATCCTACCAACTGTGAAATCACGACCTGAGCCAAAAATCAAGAGTCAGATGCTTAATAAGATTATTCTTAATCACTATGTTGTACATTGTGATTATTATTCACCTTGATGTAGTGTTTTTAGTGTTTCTTATATATATGATTCATTAATCTTCTTGGGCCTATGGGTTTATAGTTTCTATCAAACTTGGAAATTTTTCAGCTTGCATTTCTTCAAATATTTTTTTCTCTCTCCCCACCTTTGAAAACCATAATTATATATGTTTAAGCTGCAGAAAATCATCCCACACCTGATTTCTATTCATCTTTTTAATTTTTTTAATGTTTATTTATTTTTGAGAGACATAGAGGCACAGTGTGAACAGGGGTAGGGCAGAGAGAGAGGGAGACACAGAATCAGAAGCAGGCTCCAGGCTCTGAGCTGTCAGCACAGTATTCATCTTTTAAAATTATCTTTTCTGTTTTTCATTTTGCATCATTTCTACTGTTATGTCTTAAAGCTTACTAATCTTTTCTTGTGCAATGTCTAATTTGCCAATAACCATATCTACACTTCATAGTTTTCATGTCTCAAGGTTAGATTAGTTTTGTTTTGTTCTGTTTTCTTGTTTTCCTGGATTCTACTTAATATTTTTGAATATATGGAATAAACTGATAAAATTATAACTGTTTCTAATGTTCTTTTTTCTGTTTATTCTAGTATCTGTGTTAGCTGTAGATCTTTTTATCGATTGCTTTATCTCCTTATTATGGGTCATATTTTCATACATGTTTTTGTGTCTCAATTTTTTATCGAATATCATTCTAAATTTTACCTTGTTGGTTGCTGGACATTTTGTTTTTCTATAAATATTTTTTAGCTTTGTTGTAGTACAAAGTTAAGTTACTTGGATCCTTTTATGTCTAGCTTTTAAAGAGTGTTCAGCAGGGCTAGAATCATGCTCAATTTAAGCTAATTATTTCCCCACTAAGGCAAGAAATGTAGAGTACTGTACCCAATACCCTATTAATCATAAGGTTTTCCAGTTTGGCTGGTGAAGACTGGCACATGTCCCAGCCCTATTCCCTGGTGGTTCTTTCCCTGGCCTTGGGTAGTTTCCTCACATACATATGGCTGATCAATACTCAGCTGAATACTTGAGAGAAACCATCTGTACACCTCTGGAGTCTGTCTGTGTGCAACTCTTTCCTCACCAACTCCTGCAAGCTCAGGCTGCCTTGGTCTCCCCCAAACCTGAGCTGGTTTCTACAACTTTGGGAAGTTCCAGAGCCTAGCAGTATAGCCTAGAAACTCAAGGTAGAAACGCTGGACAATCATAGAGCTCCCTGTGTTTGTTTCCCAGCTCTCAGGATCACCATCCCTTGCCTGATATTCAGTGTATTGAAAACCATTGTTCATATGTTATACTTGTTTTTCATAATTTCTAGTGGGAGTGTAATTCTAATCAGTTACTCTACCTTGGACATAACTGGAAGGACATAGTTTTGTTTCATAACTTGTATTTCCAACACAAACCCAGGCTCATTTAATCTCTACCTGCCACAACAGGGCTGAGCGATTTATAGCTAAACAAAGTAGAATAGCAATATCCATTCCCCCACAATAACTGCCAAATGGTTGTCGCTAGAGTACTTACTATGTCTCAGCCGTTTTGCTAGAGAGTTTATATAAATTATTTGTATCCTTAACATCTTATAAGGTTTTACCTGTTTTTCTATTTTACTTGTATATAAATGAGAGAAATTAGGTTTAGGAATGTGAAATAATGTGCCATATACCCAGTAAATGATGTATTTAACTTTCACATCCAGATTTTTCTAATTCTAAAAACTGTACTTTTTATAGTGCTATAGTTACTATTTACCATAAAATGTAAACAGAACATTTAATAGTGGATTTTCTAATTATGCTTTTAAGCTAAGGACATTAAAACATTTCTAACTTACCACCTTAAAAGATTTAGCTGACTAGCAGAAATTTAAAAGAGATTTTCTGTAGATCAGCAAGCAAAGAAAATTTATATTGCAAGAATGAAAGTGATAAAATGGAAAGAATATAAAGTGGTTAATTTTATCACTCAGTTTAATGCCAAACACTCAGAACAAGAATTTGCAGAAGAGAAAGAGATCTAGAGATGCAGAAGTCCAAAGGAAGATTCAGAGGGGAAAATTGGTTCATTCGACAAACCATCAAACAGCACATGATTGCTGGCTGAAAAACACAACTTCTAGACTTTTAGGAAGTTATATTATTCTGGTAGTTTACAAATTCCCCTTCTCAGATGTTGATGATACAAGGTTTTAAAAAATTAATATTACCAATTTGATCTTCATTAAAGGTATCAAATATTTTTTGACTTAGAATGATTTCAGAAATTCCTGTTATTATTACTGGTAGACACTCTCAGATCTTGGTTTAATTACTCTGAATAAGTAAAAATTTGATAAATATTTTCAGTGCTAAAATAATAATTCATTAAAACTTCTATGTTATTATAACTATTATAAAACATCAATTACATTGTACTACTGAGTTTAACCAGTGATGAAAAATATACAAAATACAATAAAGCTAAACAAACATCCCATTCATATTATGCAAATAACTATCAAGTAGTCAGGAATGATTAATTCGCTCTAATGTAATACAGTCAACCACTATAACCTTACATGAGAAGTGGGTTTACTTTTAATTCATACCTCCATGGGTACAATGTATATTGAGTATCATGGGTACAATGAGGATATGTGAGAAGATACAAAACAAAAATCGGTATAGCATTTGAAATCTCTATATTCCCTTAGAGATAACTGAAAGTAAAGTATCACCTTGAAAGCCATTAGGAAAAAAAATTTCCAGAACTACTCTCTATTCATTATAGCTGTTTAAAATTTCCTACACTGAAGCAAAATATAAACTTTAGGACTGTTTCATTCTTGTTGAAGAGAAGCCTAAGAAAGAATCTCCACTGTACAAATGAATACTCGTGATACAATTTTCTTTACAGCATGGTTGTAAAGAATAGAAATGGAACTGATTTTCCCTAGGTGTCAGCATTCTTCAAGCATCCAAGGGACTTAGAGTTGACTGTTCGAGAGGGAGAAGAAACTTTGATATCTTTAATCATGGTTTGACTTTTTTTAAAAAAATGCAAAAGGCAAAATAGCAGTAATGATGTTACATGTAAGTCCTCAGATGAACTATTAATATATGCAAAACATCATGGTGATAATGTGAATACAGATATGGGCTCATTATAAAATACATATTCCTCCAAGAAGAGGGGCAGACTGCAGACTCTATAAATATATCTTCCCAATTACTTTCTTGATAAATCATAGAAGAATAGAACTTTAAAAACTGAAAAAGACCTTGGAAATCATTTGATACAAATCTCTTATTTTGCACTTGAATAAAACTCAAGGATGGAAGGTGAAGGTGACTTGTCAAAAAGTACAACAGAAAGAGCTAGAAATAGAACCCAGCTCTGCTCACTTTCAGGAGACCATGTTTAAATTAAATAAGTACATATTCTTCACCTATTTGGTATCTCATAGGTATTTGTTGGTTTGTTTTCATTTAACAGGAATGCTTGTGCATTTTTAGAACAAGTATTTTATAGAATTTAATTTGTTTTTATATGCTGCTGGATGTTAAGTGCCAATCCAATGATTCTTAAGGTTATTTTTTTATTTCATAAGTACTTGTGCACCTACAAGTAAAAATATGTGGTTGGATGTTAATGGCAACATTTACTAAAGAAGAATAGGGGATCTCGCATGTCAATAAGTTTGGGAAACAGCTTGACCCAAGGCCAACTTTGTTGAAAGAAAGAAAGAGAGAAGAAAAGAAAAGAAAAGAGAGAAGAGAAGAAAAGAAAAAAGAAAGCAAGAAAGAAAAGCAAGAAAGAAAAAGTTGTTTCTTAGAAAAAGAGATCCCAAAATATTTTACTGAAATGTTGAAAAGTAGATGAAGGTTTCTTTTTAGCATCCATATCTATCCAGTGGCATGTTTTGTTTTTGTCATAATGAATATATTCGATGACACAATAAAATTAAAAGATCAACTTTTCGTGCTAAATTTAGTTTAGCAAGTATTTTCTGCCTTTCTTCACTTAGTTGACACATATTATTGAGTACCCACTATGTGCCAGGCATTGTGCTAACTGCTAGAAATAAAATGAGACCAAGGTTTTCCCTACCTTCAAGAAATTTCCAGTTTTAAGAAGAATCCAGACAAACAAGCAAAAAGGCAATTGATTTTCATTGCAATATGCTCAAAAAAATTATACAGAAAATCTGCTAAAGAGTGCCTCGAGAGAGAAAAAGAAATAGAACTTTAAGTCACTTTGGCTATATTGGAGAGAATCAATTCTAAGTAACCAATATGGGGGCAATCTATTGGTCCTTATGCTTTTCCTTCTGCAGAATCTTTGAACTATTATGTCCACTAGTTTGAGCACAGCTGCAAAGATTGATTTCATGTACTTATAATTTAATAAATGTTTAAAACCTTTATTGGTATCTGGTTTTATAGAGGATTGACAGACTGTTAGGAATTGGCAGATCAAATAGATCCTTGTACTACATCTTGCTCTTTAGTCCCACAGTAAGAACCAAAAACCTGATAGAGGGTATTTAGGAAAATAATAAAATAGGAATGAAAGATTAGAGCCCAGGAAATTATGAATATACAGATTAGAAGGGTTTTTTTTTTATTTGAAAAATTTCTGTTACTTTATTTCCTCTCTTCCCTTCCACACTACTTGGGATTTCTCAATCATCTTCCCGTTGTTCCTCTGACAGTCACAGCTACATAAGTCATCTATAATTTCACTTAAAACATGAGCAGGTAAAGAAAAATCTGATTTCAAATGATAGCATCTGTGACTTGTGCCTTTAATTGTTAGAATTTGAAAGTAGTGACTTCCACAGTAGTTTCAGGGACTTGAACAGCAAGTACGTAAAGTCTTTTGAAAGACTCTCTATAGGAAAATAAAAGTATTTACTTCTCAAAGAATAAGTGAGCAAGAATAACAGAACCCGAGTTTTTAGCTCCCTGTTGAGACAGTTGGTCAGCTTATCATGGGCAGATTAAGACTAGCTTAAAAATTAGGCTCAAGGTCATACATTAATAAAATATATCCTCTTGATTACAAACCACCTACTTCCCTACAAAATTTTTCAAAGACTCTCTTAATAATTTCTCAGTAATTTTTATGGTTTGCAAGAATGTCTTAGTAATCTTCCCAGCATGAAGAAGATGGCACTATCCATACTGGCCGTCCTATTAAAGGGATTTATATTCCCAGAAACCTACTGGAAGAAGACTAGTTTTTACATCTAAAGCATCCCCACTCCTGCCCCCTAGAGCTTGCAGGCTCTTTACTTTGCATCTCATGGGTATATAATGATGTGTAATTTGAATAGGAGACTAAGGTTTTTTTTATAGAAACTCATCGGAAACTAAAATTGATAAGTGAGTGATGAATAAGTTAAGGCAGGAATGGGAAAATAGGTGTTGTTTTATGCACTATAAGATGAGTAGGTTAGATGAATGTAAAACTGTAAAAGGTAAACTTGCCTGCAAAATAGACATTTATTGGGCATTTAGGTCAGTTACTGTATAAATGTAATCTTGTTTAATCTTCCCAACAGTCCTTTAACTGAGGCTTAACTTACTTATCATTGGATCTTATGGCAGGATGGCTGTAGCATCTATTTTCACCAGTTTCCTGTCCAAAGCCAACAGGCTTTGGACATGTGCTCTATTAGCAGACTACTCAGGTAATACACTAACATTCATATGCTCCATTAACAAAGGGCAGCACTGAATGGGAACTGGGGCTCTAGAACAAAGTCATGGGATCCTAAAGCCTTTAATACTACAGATGTGCTCTGACTTACCTTCAGCTTCCTTATTTTCTCTGGCTGCACTGGTAAAGAGCAGTTCAGGGGCAAATGACAAACATCTCACTTTCAGTTGACTTAAGTCAAAAAGATTCACCTAACTGAAAAATCCAAGGCCACTTGGCTCTAGACAATATAAGGACTTGATTTTTTGTTATTTATCTTGCTGGTTGCATTTTTTAGGCTCTTCATGGTGACAAAATGCTACCAGCAATTTCAGACTGTCTTCCTTATATGTGTATATCTAGTGGGGATAAGGGAATGGATAAATCTTTCACAGAACATAAATATTTCGTGTGACCCACATTGGCCTGAATTGAAAATAAAAAGATGCTTGCACCAAAGAATGTCACGCTCAGTTGGCCAGGAAGAACCACATTCTCATGAAGAATAGTAAATGAAGAATAGAAATGAATACTAAAGATAGTAATGAACTACTAGAGTCACATGGTAGTGAGGGTGGGTATTTTCCTATGGAAAACAGGAGTGCTATACTCAGAGGAAAAAAATATATAATGTTTCCTAAATGTCATAAAACATGACATTTCCACCACAGTTCAGAATTAGGAAGAAAATAAAATATTTGTTATAAAAAAGGCTATGGGCACACACACCAAAGCTATAGGTGTTTGCCAATAACAGTGACAAACACATCATGGATAATTCAAGACCGAGAAAACTTTGATATAGAATATAGCATGGTCATGCTTCTGCATGTTCAACATGATGAGTGAGAACCACCTCTGTATACAAGGAACTCTGATGGAAAGCATCACCCGAAAACAGGCATCAAATTGAAGAGACCTAGAACACAAGTCCTATCTTTAATGGACTAGCATCCCATCTCGCCATAGTGGGATAATCTCCTTATAATAGATGCTCAGAACATCTACCAGCATTTCATGAAGCACAGTTTGAGAAATCTTGCATTTTTATGTCACCTACTCAGTGAATATTCAGGTAGAAACATATACAGAAATATGGCTTGTTTATGAATAGTTTCTGATGTCCCGAGTTTGGGAAAGAAACTTGGAGTTTTATAATTTTGGTGGTATCTAAAATATTGGTCCACTTTTCTTGTTTTTCCAGTGACCTTCTGGAAACAGGTCAAGGTCAGGGGATAATCTGTTTCTATGGAACATGAGCAGAGCTAAATAATCATCTTGGTCTCATCAGCATATATCTAGGTGAATTAAACAATTACAAACAGGTTCCCTGACACTATGAGACAAGAATTTAATCATCACAGACACCTCTGAAAGATATCATGGCAGTCTATCCATGAGAGAGAGAAAGAATAGTCTGTGAGTTTCAGATGAACAGAATCTGCATCAATATAACCCTATTTCCAATAGTATTTTTATTTTATTGCCATGCACATTGCAACGTTGAAAGAAAAATTGAAAGAAGAGAATATTTTACTGCTTACATAGAAAGCAGATTATTTTCTTTACTTTGTAAGAGGAGAGGCTCTTTCACACACAGAAGCTTACCAACCATCTAACCTACAAGAAGAGGCAGTATGGCATGCTAAGAAGTGATGAGAATGTGGCGTACGTGGACTATAGTTCAATTCCATTAGCAGCATGACCTTGAGCAAGTCACTTCTTCTCCATAGAGCTCCATTTTCTCACTTACGAAATGAGGCCAGTAAGACCTGCCTGACTGCCTCCTGAGTCTGTTGACAGTTAAATGTGTATGGAAAGTATTTTGTCAAATATGAACTCCAGGTAGACAAAAATGTATATTTAAAAAAATTATATTACAAGACTTAGGAGGAAAATACTTTGGTTTTTTTTTTTTTGTAAGTAAACCATTCATTTTGTTCCCTGATCTTTCTTTTGCAAAACCAGTAAGGCCATTGTGTAATACAGTGGTTTCAGGCAGAGCCTGTGGCAATAGAAACTCCAACTCTCCAAGGCTGCTTTGTACGACCATGACTCAGCTTTTCAATCTTTCAGTAGCTTAGACTCCCCATGTATATTGATGAAAAAAATTATGAGGATTAAATGAGATAATGTAGGTAAAATGCTTTGCATAGCACCTGGCACATAATAAATGCCAGCAATTTATTGTGTCTATTATCAGAAAGGGTATGGTTCTATTTTCCTTAGGCTTGCTTCTCCTGGCTTCCCATCCTACTCAGGTCTCCATGATTGCCAAAATAACTCAAAGCAATGCCAAGCAGGATTGATATCTTTGGTTCATTGTGGAAATCAAAGGAATACAGGGAGAAATGGAATCTGGTTTAGGAAAACCATTCTCACTAGCATCCAGTGGTCTCACCAAGACCCTTGAATTGTTGTAATTTTCTTCTAACTATATATCAAGCTATTTATATGCTCCCTAGAGCCCCTCTTTTGGATACTTTACATTGTGTATATAGACTTCTTCCTCCGGCTATCGGATCGACACATCTTCCCAAAGAAATTCTCTTTGTTGTACATCAATGTGACATTATAAAGAAGGCATCTATTGAGAAGTTTCTTCATGAAGTTACAGAATTGTGGCATTTTATGCCTAAATGGACCAGTGATGACAAATTTAAATGCCTAGAGGAACCAGGCAAGTAACATAAATAAGAAAAGTAGGGCTTGTATTCTTTCGACAGGACACTCTTTGTTAATGTATTAAAATCAAAACACTTATTTCAAAAAGAAGTGTACTCTTTCCATATACTTTTGAAACCTGTTAATGTCTTGGCTTTTATTTTTTCTACTTTAGATAGAGATATGTATACTAAAAAATATACCCTTACTATAAGAAAGTCAACAATAAGCAGAGTGGTACTAGCAGTTAGCCCAAGTGTTAAGGAGAGAATAAAAAATGGTAAAACTGAGAATAATGGAAGAGAGCTCATGCCATTTGAAACGGAGGCACTATCCTGCTCTTGTCAGTTCTGCCATGTAAGAATGTGAGATTGGTGTTAAGTTTTAAAATTTTTTAATGAAATCTGATTTTTAAGTGTAACATTCCAACCATTTAGCTTTCACTCCAAAAATTTTAAAAACACAATGCGGGTCAACAAAAAAATATCTGTAGGCCAAACGTGGCTTTGTGATTGCTGAAAAGTCCAAGAGCCCCTGCGGCACAGAAGTAACTGATTGTGACTTGCTCAAAGTCATGCTGATATTGATTGGCAAAGCTGACGTTGAACCTGGATCTCCTGACCACCCCCCTTCCTCAGTTCAGGAAAATCAGTCTGTCTTCTCACATCTAACCAGCCACAATATTGTTGACAACAGAATGCATGAAAATAGAACACAGCAGTTAAATATAGTGTTCTTTTTCCTTTTTTTTAATCTTTGAAGAGATGTCCCCATTTTCTCATGTATTATCCAGAACATGATAAAACCCCCTTTTCTCCTTTCTTAGGGTGATAACATTTCTCACACTCACAGAAAGCAATCTTCTGCTTGATAGCTAATGTCTTTGTAGATTTAAGAAAATACACTACAGCCAACATGCAGAGAAGTTTGGTATAGGATACACAGAAGTTTTGTATCATTTAAATCACTATTTTCAATAATATATATTCAGAGCAAGTCATGAACATCCTAACTGCTAGCTTGCATAGTTTTTAATACCCAGTATGAAACTTAGACACCACATATTAACATTCTGGTCAAAATTACAGCTTCCATACAGCCTAGCAACTGCAAAAATACTCATTTGATTACAGATCAGGACATCAAATGCCAAATACTAATAAAAAGAATTTTCTTCCTGGCCACAGTACAGCTAATTTGCCCAGACTTGTGTTCCCTGATGCACCACAGGCTTAAACTAAAGAGATTGCTTGCAGTTACCTGGTAAGCTAATGCCACCCAACCCGAAAGCTATATGACAGCAGGTGCTGAATAGCAAATTATTAGGTAGTGGGGAAACAGTGATTAAAACCTGCAGCTGGCCTCGTTACATCCATAATTATATTTATTCAGCACATTTGGAAGAGAAACCACATCTTCCCCTTTCTCATGAGCGTACTTTCTTTCTATTTCCTTTTGAGCTACTGAAATATTTTTATATTTCATCTACTTATTAATAGTGTGGAAAATCAGTAAGAAAAGCTGAACTTCAAACATTTATTTCGTCAATTGGTTATATAGCCAAGACCAAGGTGTTTTCTCCCCATCCAAGGGCACTGATTAACTTCTTTAAGAGTCTAAGCCTCTTTTAGAACATTATACTCAGAGACTTGCTTTTATGCTTTGATAAAATCAAAAGTTCTAAAGACATGAAAAAAAGAAAAAAGAAAAAAGAAAAAAGGTTGCCAATGTTAATTTCTCTTCCATATGCTAACGCCATATGACATCTCCTGCTAATATCATCTCTTTAGGAGAACTAAAGCATCAAGCATACATATGTAAGGAGGAAAAAGACATCTCAGTTAATCTGAAAAAGCCAATTGAATGAACACTCCACCTCCTAATGAGGCTGTGAACTCAGTCCTTGCTATCCTATGACAATGTTGGAAAATTCCCCAAGAAATGGAAGATGGCGGATATTCTCTCCTTCAACCCATCACATTCCTGGGAGCCACAGCTGTGCATTCTTATTGCAGGCATGCCTTGAGAGATAGGCAAAGGTCACCTTTGGTTCAACTCTATTGGGACTTGTGTCTCTGGCACAAATCTTTGCTAGGGGATTTGCAAATCCCCTTGATTTGTAACAAAATATCCTTTGATCCTTTGACCACAACCTTAGGAAAAGTCCAGTCCTGCTTTATTTCATTACAGTCCCTGGAACTGTAACAAAAGCAACAGCTAACCCATGTTAGAGCACTTCATATTTGATGGATGAGCTCATTTAATCCCCACAATGGGCTTATCAAGTAGCTATGATTATTATCCCCATTTTACAGCTGAGGAAATAAAGCCTTAAAAATATTAGGTACCTTGCCTAAAATCACACTAGTATGTAATGCAGGAGATTGGACCTTAGGCAAGCTGACTCTTAAGTCCCTGTATTATGCTGAATGTACAATGAGAGCCCTCATCTTTTCTTGAATCCATTCATTCTTAGAAAAAACACCATTGCAATTTTAAAACTGCTATTTCGGCTATTTCCCAGCAGTGATTTTTGGGTGTTTTTGTTGGCTCTGTTTTTGTTTGTTTTTTGTTTTTGTTTTTACTTTCTGTGTGTGTGTATGTGTGTGTGTGTGTGTGTGTGTGTGTGTGTACAATTGTATTGTGGTAAAAACACTTAACGTGATGTCTATGTTCCACACATTTTTAAATATGAAATGCATTTTTGTAGATTATAGGTACAATGTTGTACAGCAGATCTCTAGAGCTTTTTCATCTTGACCGACTGAAACTCTAGGGACTGTTGATTAGGAACTTTCCATCTCCCCTTCCCCTAACCCCTGACAGCCGTCAAGCCATTCCTTGCTTCCATGAATTTGACTATTTTAGATACTTCATATAAATGGACTCAGTATATGTCTTTCAGGGGCAGGCTTTCATTTAGTGTAATGACTTCAAGATTCATCCATGTTATTGAATATTGCAGAATTTCCTTATTTAAGGCTGAATAATATTTCACTGCATGTTTATATTTTCTTTCTTTGTCCATTCATCTGTTGATGGATACTTAGGTTGTTTCCACATTTTGGCTTTTGTGAATAGTGTTACAATGAAGATAGGAATGTTGATATCTCTTTGAGATCTTGATTGCAACTGTTTTGGGCAAATATCCATAAATAGGACTGCTGAATCATATAATTGTATATTTAATTTTCTGAAGAATCTTCATACTGTTTCCCATAGCAATGAGGCCATTTCGTATTCCTACTAACAGGGTACAAAGATTCCAATTTTTCCACATCCCTGTTAATACTTACTGTCTTTATTTTTTTGATAATGAGCATCCTGACAGGTGTCAGGTAACATCTTATTGTGATTTTGGTTAGTATTTCCCTGATTAGTGACTTTGAGCATTTTTGTTGCATATCCATGTTGGATATTTGTATATCGTCTTTGGAAAAAAATGTCTATTCATGTCCTTAGCCTGATTTTTTAATCAAGTTATTAATTTTTCTTTTTCTTTTTTTTTTTTATTTTACTATTAAGCTGTTAGAGTTATTTATATTTTTGGAGATTAACCTTATTTGATATATGGTTTATGAAGATTTTCTCCCTTTCCATTAGATCATCTTTTCACTCTGCTGATTGTTTCCTTTCTATGCAAAAACTTTTTAGTTTGATGCAGTCACACTTATTCTGTGTTTATTGCCTGTGTTTTTGGTGTCATATCCATGAAGATCGATGCCAATGTCATGAAGCTTTTCCACTATGCTTTTTTTTTTTTAGGAGTATTATAGTTAGGTCTTATGCTGAAGTGTTTAAGTGTTGATTAAGTGTTTGAGTTGATTTTTTGTGTATGGTGTAAGAGCCTAATTCCATTGCAAATGGATATTTGTTGAAGAGATCTGTTGAAAAGATTATCCTTTCCCCGATTGTGTATTTTTGGCAGGCTTGTTGAAGATTAGTTGGCCACACATGTATGGATTTATTATTTCTGGACTCTTTATTCTGTTTATATGTTTATCTTTATGCCAATACCATACTCTTTTGATTACTGTAGGTGTGTAATATAGTTTGAAATCAGGAAGGGTGATGCCTCTAGCTCTGTTCTTTCTCAAGACGGATTTGGCTATTCCTGGTCTTTTGTAGTTCTTTATGAATTTTAGTATTGTCTTTATCTATTTCTGCATAACAACAAAACAATGGCCTTTGAACTTTGATAGGAATTTACTGAATCTGTGGTTCACTTTGAGCAGCATGTACATTTTAACAATATTAAGTCTTCCAATCCATGAACACAGGACATCTTTCATTAGCTGTGTCTTGTTTCTTTATCGGTATTTTATGGTTTTCAGCATACAAGGGTTCCTTCCTCAAAGTTTATTCCTATTTTATTCCTTTTGGTGCTATTGTAAATAGGATTGTTTTCTAATTTCCTTTTCAGACATTTCAATGTTAGCGTACAGAAATGCAAATGAATTTTTGTGTTGATTTTATATTTTGCAACTGTACTGGATTTGTTCAAATAATTCTCAGAGGAGATGGGGGGAGTGTATTCTTCAGGGTTTTTTATGTATATGCTCATTTTGTCTACAAACAGTGACAGTTTTACTTATTTCTTTCTTATTTGGATATCTTTTACTTCTTTCTATTGTCTAAGGTACTGTTGAATAGAAATGGTGAGGGTGGGCATCCTTGCCATGTTCCTGATCTTAGAGGAAAAACTTAGCTTTTAGTGTTGATTACCATGTGAGCTGTGGGCTTTTAATATATGGTCTTTATTATATTGACACAATTTCCTTTCTCCTAGTATGTTGATAGTTTTTATTTTGAAGCAATGTTGAGTTATATCAAGCACTCTCTTTGCATATATTGAGTGTAGATGTACTGACGATACTGGCTCTATCTTGTTCATGTCCATCCAATGACCTTCCTTGGGGTGACATGTTCCAGGCCCCTTGGAAGTTAATGTATTCACTGAATGGAATGTCAAAAGGCTTGTTCTGATATTCTCTAAAGTTGTTTAAGTAACTAGTAGAGATAACATAGTTTTTCCCTCCATTCTCTCTGGCACACAGATGGTGCCGTGAGGTCTATTAAAGGTTAAAACCCTTTGACCTTGGTACAATGACTTCTGCATACCCTCTTGCTCTATAAAATCTGTGAGTTAAGGCCTGGATTTAGAGAATAGCTGTGCAACACCTAGATCACTATCCACCTGATCCACTCATCAGTATGCTGCCTTGAATAAAATTCTATGTAAATAGTATAGGGTGGGTTTGCTTTGTTTTTTGGTCTCAAAATGCCTTCTCAGTTTGGAATATACTTTAGTATCCCTCTTCCACCTTCTAATTATTGAGACGATCTGATCATGTGATTTTTATCCTTCATTCTGTCAATATGGTGTTATCGTATGGATTGATTTTCATATGTTGAACCATCCTTGCATTCTAAGGGTAAATCTCACTTGGCCATGGTACGTGTTGATCCTTTTAATGTGCTGTTGAATTCAGTTTGCCAGTATTTTGTTGAGAAATTTGCATGTATATTCATCAAGGATATTAGTCTGTAGTTTTCTTTCTTCATGGTATCTTTATTTGGCTTTGGTATCAGGGTAGTGCTGGCCTCACAAAATGAATCTGGAAGTGTTCCCTCCTCTTCAGTTTTTTGGGAGAATTTGAGAAAGATTGGTATTAATTCTTTATATGTTTGGTAGAATTTTCTAGTGAAGTCATTTGGTCCTGGAATTTTCCTTATTGAAAGTTTTCAAAAATAACTCCTTCGAAATGATAATTTTTTTCAGATGCTCTGCATGTACTTAGTTGATTCATCAATTATGATTGATCAATTAGATTATGAACAATCACAACTGTAATTTTGACTCTTATCCTCTCTTTAAATTTCTTTGCTACAAGCTACCATTCCCAGCTCTTGGATGAGAACTCATCTAAGGCTTTGCCAGTTAAAATCACAAACATAGCCTCAACTCATTAAAGAAAATGTCTTTAAGATATTAATCAAAACTCTAAGCCTGATTTAATGTCTAGTCTCCACTTCCATAGCTTCAGTCTGGAAGCCAGAAATGGGTGAGAAGGTGTGTCCTGCTGCTATGTGCTTCTCCCCATGCTTACCTCCTTCACCCATTCCTAAACTTTAGTAAGGTCTCCTCACGCTCCAGGTAACAGTAGGCAGAACCCAAGACAACCTCACATGAGTTCACTTTCTTATGTAGCACAGCCGTGCAGTGGGAAATACTCAAGCCCATCTTGCTTTGACAGTATCTCCAAGCAGCAGCTCCCTCTTGGTCCTGTCACAAAAGGAGCCAGGTAGGCCTTTACTTGCCTTCATTATTTCCCAGTCTCTAATCCCTAATCCACTTTCGCTTTCCCGAGTGTAGGTCAGGCATCAGTGCTCTATATCTTCCAAATGCAGAAAATGTATTTCAAAGCTCTCAGTTAGGCCCTCTTATTAAGCTCAGGATCAGGAACTAATACCACTACTTGTCCTCCTTCCAAACTAGGGTGTAAGAACTCAGGCAGAATAACTATTCCCACAAAAGTCTATCTAGCAATGTCCCCACTCAATCCACTTTCTGACACCCTCTGATATATACTCTATCTTGCAGAAGAGCCCTGAAATTGTGGAGCAGGTCACTCCCTTTTGCACATTGGTAAGGTCATCTCAAAGTCATCTTGTTATCCTGATCATGCCATTCAAACCTGATGGAGCCAACTTCCCATTCTAATATCCTTCACAGGTATATTCACAGAATACCAACAATATTATATTTCACTATTTTATCTGTAAAAAAATCCCTTTCTTGTTATAGTCATTGTGCTTATCATCTTAATAACTGTATAATATTCCTCTATTTTCCATATTTATCTATCTGTGCCCTATTATTGGGCTTTTGGATTATAAAACTTTGAATCTTATCTCTTTTTTTCATCCACAAAAAGGAGCCATCAAAAATATAAAACCTATGGAAAAGTCTACTTACTCAAAGAACAGACTACACCTATTTTTCTTCAATCTGAAAGTACACCAACTGGTAAGGATATTAGATTCAACTAAGTTTTATTAGTTCTATATGTTAATATTTTTAAAATAATGACTAGCTTCTGATTTTCTCTCTAAATAAAAGAGATAATTTGAATTAACAAAACTAGAAAAGTCCAAAAGTTACTGATTTTTGGTGGTATTTTAAAGCTATGGTTGGCTACACGTAAGGAAGAAGACAGTTAAGTTCCCATCCCTGCATATCAAAAGAGGAATAGACAAGGACTTGATGGTGGGTTTAGTACATTCTGAATAGCTCTCCAGTTATAAAACAAATGTGTTAACTCAGGTTCATCTGCAAATAATGCCCAAGGAAAAGTGCTGAGACAATTCAGGAATGTTTGTCTTTAACATTCAAGAAATCTAGAAGAAATCAGTCCAGAACTTGTACATCATTTCTAAGGGTCAGAGACCCAGAGGTGCATCTGAAAGAAATAGAGGACTTATTTCTGATAAAGAAGGAAAGAATGGATTTTAGAAGTCATCTGGCACAGAAAAATAAAGCCATTTACTTACGCTTATAACCTAAAACCACATATGGAGTACCCAATGAAATGGAAAGAAGACTATAAGAACAGAGAAATGCAAACTCCCAAAGAAGGAGCCAGCATAGAAAATGACAATAGGGATGCAGAGTTCTCCTTTGTGCACATCCCTTTTCAATGTGACTTTCATCCTCCCACCAAATAAGGACAGAGTCTATTTCTCTACCCTTTGAAAATGAGTTGACCTTATGAAGTGCTTCGACAGTAGAATGCAGCAGCTGTGATACTGTGAGACTTCTGTGGCTAAGCCTTAGTAGACCTTTCAGCTTCAGGGCTCATCCTCCATCATTCACTCACACCAACACGTGGGGCAGCCAAACTAGTAAATTCTGAAAGAGCACATAGAGAAAAAAACCTCACCTGACAACCAGCACCAGGATCTCAGACTTGTAAATGAGGTTCTTTTTAGACAGTCCAACATCATCGGAGCTGACATTTGACTGAAGCTTTGTGAGTGAACTCAGGAGAGGTCCATTGCCACAGAACATGACGAATAATAAATCATAGCTCATTTAACCCACTGAGTTTTGGGGTGGTTTTTCATGCAGCAATAAACTACTGATATAATGGTGTATTTGAAAATCATCACCCATAATAGTTGGATATCTGACAAAGCTAATGTTAGGATCTGGGATGGTGATGATCAAAACACTGGCAAAAAAACAAAACAAAACACAAAAAAACCAAAATACATAAGAAATGTATGTATGGACATAGCAAATATGGCAGAATAACTAACATGAATAGTAATGAAGGCCAAAGACCAAGGACAGTACAAATACTCATAACCTTAACAAAACCCTTCAAACCTTAGGCCTTCATCTTCCTCAGTGCTCACCAATTGAATTCAATGTCCCATATATATATATATTTATATATAAATGTCCCACATTTATGTATATATATATATAAATCTAATAAAGCTAAATAAAAGACCCTATGAAAAGCAGACTGGCTTCCTACTCAATATACCACTTAATTTATCCTTCCTCACATCTCCCCACTGAGGTTATGAACCATCCTCTCTCTCACTGACCTGAGCAGTTTTTCTTGGTTTCTCTCCTACTTTCTTCCTCAAGAGCAATACCTATGTCTTCATATTGTTCCAAACTGGTAGAAAAAAAAGATAAGATAAAAATGTTCATTCAACATTGCTTTTATCTACCTGATGGCCATCTTGGTTTGTTTTCCTCCTATTTCTCTCTGAGACCTATTATCCTGAATTCTGAGCATCCATCCAATCAAGGAGCAAGTAAAAGCATCAAAAGACTATTTGCACTACAAGTATTTGCATTCTGTGTATCAGCCTACTCCTGACCACAAAGCCTCTTCCCCTTTGATCCCTAGCAGCAATACTCAAGTAGTGGGCTTGAAATCGATACACTGTCTCTCTTCTAGCATCCCCATTGTAAGAATAAGGGGGCTTGGAATGTGGAAGTGCTAATTGACCAGTTGTTTACATGTCATGTAAACAAATTCTAAGTGCTTCCTTCTAAAATGGCATTTCTGGTCACAGAGCATGAGTTTTCAACACCACCTTACTCCTGTGTGGCTGCAGATGAAGTGCAAAGTGAGGGTACCCAGCAACAGTGTCCAAGAAGGCAAACAGATGGAGAGCTGGAGAGAAGCTTTGACTCTGATAAACCATAACACAGTAATCTAAGTTAATAGCTGAACTATTTTTTTTCCTGTTAGAATTCCACCTTCTCTGAGCACAGTAGAAATCAAAACAATCTGAACTAAAGAAAGTAATTTTGAAAATTGCAACATGCCACTCAATTCTGTGAGGATTTAGTGCACAGAATATCAATATTTCTCTTACCATGACCTCTGCAATCTATCCTCTCTTATCAATTCTACATTTTAAGACCTGTAGCACCTAGAAGTAATTTCTCCACATTCTATTCCTGTTTGGCATAAAGGCAAGCAGCAATACATTTATACTCAATTGAAATAGATCACTGCTTCCTGTGATGAGATTTAAGGTGACTTATAGCTAATTGAAACAAAAACAACAGTAAGTTTGTTTGTCAGGTGTGAGTGGGAGAGCTGTTCAGTTTATAGATTAAAATGCTATCCTTCATATTTGCTGTTAGGACTTTTAACCTACTGGCAATACACTTTAAACTTTTTATCTAGTAAGAAGAATGCCCAAGAGGAGCGATGGTTAAGCAGAGAGCTTATGTTAGTTTCCGAGGGCAGCCATAACAAAAGGCCACAAACTGGATGGCTTAAAAGAGCAGATTTTTTTTTTTCTCTCTCACAGTTCTGGAGACTGCAAGTCTGAAATCAAGGTGTTAGCAGGACCACCTTCCCTCTGGAAGCTCTAGCATTTTCTAGCTTCTCTTTTCCTTTGCCTTTTCTAGCTTCTGGTCGTTGCCAGTTACCCTTAGTGTTTCTTGACTTGTAGATGTATCACCTCAGTCTCTGCCTCCATAAACTTCTCCTCTATGTGTCTCTGTGTCTCTTTTCTCTTCTTATAAGAACACCAGGCACTGGATTATGGCCCACCCTAATCCAATGGGACTTCATGTTAGCAAATCATATATGCCAAAAAATTATCTTCAGGTAAGGTCACACTCTGAATTCTTCCCTAAGAGTTGTTACTACCTAACTGTAGGACATTGGCCAACTCACTTTACCACTCCAGGCTTTAGGACCTTGCCTTAATATGTAGAGCTTTTGAACTAGATGTTCTCTGAGAGCCCTCCAAACTCTAGCCATTTGTGATTCTCCCCTTTGCTCAGTTTCAGCTGTCCCAATTTCCCCTTATAAACAATGGCATACATTTACCAACCAGCTGGCCAGCCAGGGAGAGGCGGTGCTCGTGCAACAGAACAATGGCAAATGGTCTCCTGTTAGGTAGCTTAGTCAGTGAGAACATATGTTTCAATTAGGCCTTCGCATGGGTTCTATCTTAAGATCTAGCACCAGGTAGAAACTAATGGATTTTTACGGCCCCCAAAAAAGAGGATTTATTTCTAACACATTCATTTGAAAGTCCTTGAAAAAGATTTTCTGAAACATGGTAAAGAGTGAAGCAACACGATAACATTTGCGTTATGTTTTTTTCAAACTTGCATTTAGTCTTTGCAAGCTACGTGTTCTCACAATTCTTGGCATCAGAGTAATGTCAATGTCAAACATAAAATGAACTTTTAAGCAACATCTTTGCCTGGACCATCTGTATTTTTATAAACATAAAAATGTATCATCATGATAATTATTAAGGGGATGTTTGAAGCTGAGACACGAATAACAAACATTTCCAACTTTAGAACTCTGTATCTTAAACAGAACTTGTTGGAAAAGAAATAATGTGCAGTAGTAAAAAGAGATAAACCTGGATTTGATATTTTACTCTGACATTCGTTAGCTGTGTGCCTTTAGGCAAATCACTTAATCTCTCTGAGTCTCGTTTTTCCCTTGTTTGAAAAACAAGGCTAATAAAATATTTTCTTCATAGAGTATCCATAAGAGATGAAAAAGAATGTATGAAGCTCCCTTAAGTCAGTGACTGTCACTACAGAGGGGAAAAAGGAGAATGCTACTTAAAAAATGGGTTGAGAGGCTGAAATATACACCCCTGCCTCATTTTCCAAGGAAATTAGCTTTTTTCTTCCTCTGTGCCAGCACTAGCTCACCTGTATCTCTACCTACACTCAGTTGAGGATTGGAACAGTTCTCATATTTCTTCTCTTTGAAGACAATCACCATGTCTCCATCCTTCCTTCTCTCTCCACTGCCCAGGGGAGTTAATATTCATTAATCACATGAATTAATAGGTAAATTACAAAGAAATAAATACTAGGGAAATTTTAATTTCACAGGTAGATATTAAAAGATATAATAAAACCTGAAAGACTTTGCTCATAGAAATAGATTATTAAAGGTACAGTTGACACAGACCCTGATCCCTACTTGATGAATTCATTATCTGATCAATTCATCTGGAAATAATTCTCAGAAGTTTTTTTCCTTCCTATATCATTTGATGTGTGTGTGCAGATTGTGTGTGTGTGTGTGTGTGTGTGTGTGTGTGTGTGTAAACAGAAAATAGCCGTTGCTATATTAAGCTATAATTATACTTTCAGAGTCCTTTTAATTGCTTATTTATCACACCCTGATGCAAGATGTCACAGATACCATCATTTTTTCCAGAGAGGACCCTGAGCCATAGAAAGGTTAAGTGGCTTAGTGAGGCACAAGCAGTGAATCAATGGCAAAGCAGGAGTTAGAGCTTGCAACCCTGAATCCTCTCTTTATCGCTTAGCACCACTGCACATGAGTTATCACTATTTGTAATGGTACGTTCTTACAAGAAATCTTAGGAGACTGGAGGTTGAAAATTGATCTGAGACAGGTTTCCACCTTCCCTTAATTTTTCTTGTGCCCCAAGCAGACTATCTTGTTTATCTGGCAGCTTCATAGGGTTACTCAGAACAGCACCCTACTACGCTCATGATTAACATATCTCTGCATCAGTGATGGAAATTAGCCATTGTTGAGGTAGGCAGAGCCAAGACCCCTACTGGAAACCTGGAAGAAATCTTCATATTCACTGCCCACTGATTTTGTAAACTGGGCCTTTCCGTGTTTTGGGTTTTTCGTTGTTGTTGTTTGTTGTTGTTTATAAAGACTTATTTAAAGCAGGTTTAGGTTTACAACATAATTAAGGGGAAGGTAGTTATTTCCCACAATACCTCCTGCTCTCATCCATGCATAGCTTTCCATTATCAGTATCACTAATCAGAACGATATTGTTTTTACCAAGGATGAACTTGCATCGACACATCGTAATCAACTGAAGTCCATAGTTTACCACTGAATTCACTCTTGGGGTTGTACATTCTATGGATTTGGACAAATATATGACAACATATATCCATCATTATAATATCATACAGAGTATTTTTGCTGCCCTAAAAATCACCTGTGCTCTGCTTATCTCTCCCCTACTCTCAATACCTGGCAACCTCTGATCATTTTATTGTCTCCATGCCTTTTTCAGAATGTCATATAGATGGAATCATACATACACAGTTTCAGATTGGTTTCTATCACTTAGTTATATGCATTTAAGTTTCCATTATACATGTTTCCAGGACTTGATAATTAATTTCTTTTTGGCGCTGAATAATATCCCACTGTCTAGATGTACCATAGTTTATCCATTCACCTTCATTATCATTCATGAAGAACATCCTTGTTGTTCCAAGTTTAATGATTATAAATAAAGCCATTATAAACATCTATGTGCAGGTTTTTGTATGAACATACATTTTCACCTCCTTTGAGTAAATACCAAGGAATGTGATTGCTGGATCGTATGGTAAGAATATGCTTAGTTTTGTGAGAAATGGCCAAACTGTCTTCCGGAGATAACTGTGCCGTTTTGCACTCCTTCCAGCAACGAATGAGAGCTCTTGTTGGTTCGCATCCTCATCACCATTCAGTGCTGTCAGTGTTTGGGATTTTGGTCATTTTAACAGGTGTGTGGTGGCATCTTACTCTTGTTTTAATTTCCATTTTCCTTATGACTTATGATATGGAACATTTTTTCATATGCTTATTTGCCATCTGAAAATCTTCTCTGTCAAAATCTTTGGTCCATTTGTTTTTTATTGTGCTGTTTGTTTTCTTAGTGTTGAGTTTAAAATTCTTTGTAGATTTTGAATAATAGTTCTTTATCAGATGTGTGTTTTGCAAACATTTTCTCCCAGTCTATGGCTTGTCTTGTGATTCTCTTGATATTGTCTTTCAAAGTCCGTAAGTGGTGGTTATTATTGTTTTTTAATTTTAATGAAATCTAGCTTAGCAATTATTTCTTTCATTAGCATGTCTTTGGTGTTTTATCCAAAAAGACATCACCATACCTGAGGTCACCCAGGTGTGACTCCTCTGTTGCCTTCTAGAAGTTTTGTAGTTTTACATTTAGGAATGTGATCCATTTTGAGTTAATTTCTGTGAAAGATCTAAGGCCTGTGTCTAGATTCACTTGTTTGCATGAGGATGTCTAGTTTGGGCCTTTGTTTCTCATTTATTGCTCCTCTCACTGTCCACTGCAAGTTCTCTGTGTAATTATTGGGTTTGCTATACGTTACCCTTACTTTGCTCTTAATTTACTTTACACTTTAACTTAAAGCAGAACTTGGAGCTTCCAAGGAAATAACTTACCAAATTTGGTAATGTGTTACCTGTGTCCTCATAGCTTGAGCCCTAAACCCCCAGTATTACAGATTGTGACTGTATTTGGAGATTAGGTCTTTTAAAGGTAATTAGTTAAAAATGAAATTATTAGAGTGGACCCAACTCCATTATGACTAGTCCCTATTAGAGAAGGAAGACCCTTATGGAGGGAAAAGACATACATATACAGCCTGGAAAAGAGGCCTGAAACAAACCCACCTCGTATCTTGATCTCAGGCTACTGACCTCCAGCATTGTGAGGAAATAAATTTCTGTCGTTTAAGCCATGTAGTCTGTGGTGCTTGTTATGGTTGCACTAGCAAACTAATGCATTTAATAATCTTAATTTTACATTTGCTACTAATTGGCAGGCACTGGCTTGCAAAACTGAAAGTATTAAATCTATTACTTAGTCAACAGCCCTACTGTTTTAACTACTGTCTACTGTGTGCCAGGCTCTGGCTGGTAGCTGGGAATACAGTGGTGAGCAAGAGATACCTGCTGCATTTAGGAGACTTGCAAGCCTACAGGAAGAGATAGACAAAGAGAGAGATGATTATCACACTGTGATAAATTAGCAATAAAACAGAGATACCCCAGATGCCATGGAGACACAGAAGAAAGACATACAATCCAAAACATGTGAAAGAGAGTAAGATGTCAGGCAAAACATCCAAGAGAGGTTTATGACAGAGTTATATTTTGAAGAATGAGTAGAAATCAGCCAGTGACAAATAGGCCTTCTGTGAAACAAGGAGATACTTGAAAATGCAAGCACAGTGCATTCAGGAACACTGCACAGCCATCATGATTAAAGCCTGTGATATGATGGGAGTATTAAAAGAAAAAGCTGAAGAGACAAGCAGAGGGCAAGTCATGATACCTCGGAGACTATGATCTCTTTTAGTTGCAAGCAACCATGCCGTAATATACCCAGTTTAATTCAAGCAGTGGGGCTTTGTTAGATTAGGTAGGAGAGTGAAGAAACACAGAAAACCTCTAATAATCCAGACTGTCATATCTCACTGGAAAAGTATAATGTTGATTACCCTATAGTAACAGCTCTAGGCTTATTTATACTTATTCTCAGCAAAACTCATCTCCTCTGAAATGGGTATCTGTTATTTTTACTCCAGGGATTCATCGTACTTTAGATTTTACTCATCTTGTCCATGGATTCGACTGTACCTAAATCTACCCTCTTCCTCACTAGGTCGTTCCCTGTCTCTACACCTCATGGATTCTGTTTCCTATAGCTTCTATTGCTTCATAGCTTTTGCTCACAGATGGCTTCATTTGATATACTTCACTATAAGTCTATTTTCTGTGATGCCCTTACTATTGTTTCTCATCTCCCTCACATTTAAATCCCCTGGGATTAAGGGGTGCCTGGGTAGCTTAGATGGTTAAGTGTCCGACTTCAGCTCACGTCATGATTTGTTTTTAGTTTGTGGGTTTGAACCCTGCATTGGGCTCGAGTGCTGACAGCTCAGAGCCTGAAGCCTGCCTCAGATTCTGTGTCTTCCTCTCTCTCTGCCCCTCCTCTACTCACACTCTTATCTCTCTTTCTCAAAAATATATAAAACATTACAAGAAATTTTAAATCCCCTGGGATAAAGAATATAATTGGGTTGACAGGTCACAAGCCAATAGAGAAAAACTGTTAGGCAGAGTTGGAGTACTATCAGAGAGCTACTGTTAGTTCAGTCTCCTATTCCTCTTCTAATCACGCTTGGTCATAATCAGATCAACTAGTGCTCAAAGAGATAAATCTAATTAATTATTAGTACTATGATAGTGGCAGGCAAATGGAACTTCATAGACTTTATCCTGAAGATCTTAAGGAGTCATTAAAGGATTTTAAGAAGATAAATAAAATATAATTGTCTTAAAAGCTTACTGTAGCAAGAGAGGGGAAAACCGATTTGAAGGGAGATAACCTAGAAAGGCTAGTTGTAAAGTTACTGTGGTGTCACAGCAAGAAATCCCAAGGACTAGATCTAGGACACTGACAGTGGTAATGTCAAGAAGGGGATAGAACAGAGAGATTGTAAATATGTCAAATTAATAGTTGCAGAACAGCTGTAATTAGAAATTACAGAAGATAGAGCAGTCAAGTATGTCGCTGAGATTTCTACATTAATGGGCTTTAGGCCAAAATATATACATTGGTTTCTGCCCCCAGTTCCTGACCCAAAGCTCCTAAAATCCTTGAAAATTCCTAAGCAATAAGAACACAAGGAGCATCTTTTGTTCTAATGAGGCAACTCTGGGTGGGCTTCTGCAAGGGAGCTGATTCCCAGAAAAACCAAGCCATTATTAAAAGTTTGGCATTTTCGGCCCCGTAACCAGCCTACTCCCTACCCTAGTCCCACTTCTTTAGAGAGGGAAAGGGAATGGAAATGAAGTTAATAATTGATCACACCTACATGAGGAAGCCTCCATCAAGTTCCAATGGCATGGAGTTAAGAGAGATTCCAAGTTAGCACACACATCCATATATTTTTTTTAATTTTTTTAACATTTATTTATTTTTGAGAGACAGAGGGTGAGCAGGGGGAGGGCAGAGAGAGACGCAGACACAGAATCGGAAGCAGGCTCCAGGTTCTGAGCCATCAGCCCAGAGCCCGATGCGGGGCTCGAACTCACAGACCGTAAGATCATGACCTGAGCCAAAGTCAGATGCTTAACTGACTGAGCCAACCAGGTGCCCCCACATCCATATATTGAAGGGTGATGCACCTCAGCTCCAAGAGGACAGAAGCTCCTGCACTTAGGCCCCTCCAGATCTTGCCTTATGAATCTCTTCATCTGGCTGTGGATCTGTATCCTTTATCATATCCTTTAACAAACTGATAAACATAAGAAATGTTTCCCCGAGTTCTGTGAGCTGTTCTAGCAAATTAATTGAACCAGAAGAGGGGGTCATGTGACCCTCAGGTTTATAGCCAATTGGTCAGAAGCACAAGTGATCACCTAGACTTAAGACTGGCATCTTAAGAGTGGGAGGAGTCTTGTGGGACTGGGCTCTTATCCTGTGGGAGCTGAAACTATCTCCAGGTATATAGTGTCAGAAATGAGTTACATTATAGAACACTTGGCTGGTGTGGTATCCCCATACATCTAGCATTGGATGTTTTGAGTCTGGTAGTTTTGTGAGAGTAAGGGAGAAACTCAGGAGGGAAGACCAGCTTCTTCCTAAATTGGAGCCCTTTGTTAAGATAAGGAGCATTAAAGAGAAAGGAAAGATTATAACTATGGGTTTGGGCATGTTGAATTTGAGTGTCTTTGAGACAACACATTAGTTGAGGTAAGGAATGTTGTTATAACTGTTATTCTAAACCTGCCAAATCTCAGAGGCTTAACACCATAAAAGTGTATTCCTTGCGTTGGTCTTGGGTTGGAGGGCTATCTGCTCCATGCAATCATTTAGGGTCTTCCGTCTTCAATGAAAGGCTTCAAGGTCACCTTGTCAGTGTCCAACACTAGATGGGGGAAGAGAAAAAGTGAAGAAAGCATACCTAATATTAAGCACTTAATCCTAAAGGTAATATATCACCTTTAGTCACATTCTTTTCATAAGACCTAGTCACAGAATGTAAGGGATTAGCAGGGTGAAAGGCAGCTGAGAATAGTTTAGCTGTGTATCTGAAAAAGAAGAAACAGGCTTTATCCAGCCAGTCTCTTCCACAAATAGCTGAGTAGAGCTTTCAGAGGCAAATGGACATAAATTTTGAGCTGATGATATATTTGGGAATGGATCAGCTGGATCCCAAGGGCAGGAATGCAGCCAAGCTCCAGGAGCAGACATGAGCTTATAAGGGCTCACTCTCTTCATATCATTTCTCCTCTTTGGTTTCTTAAGCTACATGGTAAAAACAGGACCTCTGAAAGCTACCAACTTCATATGCTTCAGGTAGGCACATGAAAAAAGACCAAATTGAAATCTCTTTTTTGTTGTTTCCAATTACAAATTTCAAAGGAACTTTTCTGATTGGTTCTGTGTAGGTCATATGCCTCCCATGACCATTCAATTGAGCAAATCATGTCACAGGATCTTGGCTGCTAAGATCCTGTTCATTGAACCATATGGATGGGGGAGGGAGGAGGATCAAGCCTGAGAGATTCAGGGGTTGATGGGGAGGGTGGAGAAGAGGACTATTATCAACCAAATAAATAACTATTACTAATGCTGATTAGAACAAGTGTGACAGCTGAAGCCTTGAAATGATGTAAATGATAGAATGAGAAATGGACCCCAGCTGCAACCCTAGAAAATATCACTATGTAAGTACCAGGTGAAAGAAGATGAGCCTGTAAAGAAATTTACAAAACAAGAACCTCAAGAATGTGTGATGCCCAGGAAGGTGAGAGGCTCTCAATGCTACATTGAGAGAAGTCAAAAATGGACAGAGGGAATCAGGGTCAGGAGTTGAAATCAATGTTATTAGACCACATACTATTAAAAAGTGGCTCCATAGTGACAAGGATGAATCTTGGAAGCATGACACTAAGTGGAAGGTCAAATACGTAGGGCATATGTTATATGATTTTATTTCTGTGAAATTTCAGAATAGGTAAATCCCGAGATGGGAGCTGACGCTAGTGGTTGTTAGGTAGGGGTGGGGTGGGGACAGAGAATGAATGACTCCTTAATAGGTATGCAGTTTCTTTTCAGGGTAATAAAAGTGTTCTGCAATCAGTGGTGATGATTGGGCCAGTTTATAAATGCACTAAAAGTCAACAAGTAGTATGCTTTAAAATGGTTAAATGGTGAGTTTTATGTTATCTGAATTTTACTTCAATTTTTTTAAGCAAGCCTATAAAAGCATGGCAGGTGATAGATGAGATTCTTGAGTGTGTTACCTGTCCAGGGAAGGACACGATAATGAGGGAGAAATTAACTATGTAAAAGAAAGGGGTGAAGTCTAGTTCTTTGGCCTGACTGGATAAGGATATTTAGGATGCACAGCAGAAGTAATGGGTTAAACCTAGATGAGAGAAAAGACCCCTTTCCCAACAGGGAAACAGGAGAGGATGACTCTTGAGCCAAAAACTTGGACAGAGAAGGGCAGGGAATTAAAAAAAATCTCTGCTTTTCTTCAACAGAATAAAGATTATGTGCTTTGGGGAACCATTTTAGGTTCACAGAATGCTCCAATACTTTTAAGTAAATTTTTCTCAACTCTATCATTAACCAGGAAGCTAAAATAACTTTCTCTAGCTTATGGATTTCTCTTCATGCTCTGAGATTTTTTTGACCTAAGAAACAACATCGTATAGAAGAATGAGAAGAACTCTGGAGTCAGATAAAAATAAGTTTGAATCCTGGTTCTATTACTTATGGCACCTTGATCATATTACTTAACCTTCTGAGTTTTATTCCCACACGTATAAAATAGGGAAAATAAGATCTACTTTTTAGTCACTAGAGCACCTGGCCCTATAATAGACACATAATAAGCTTTCTTCTCCCTTTTCCCTCTTGCATTCCAACCTTACTTTCTAGTTCCCTCCTAATTATGAAATAGCTGAAACTTGTAGAAATCTGGCAACTGATAAAAAGTTATTGTTTTTTTGACACTATTTTTGTCAAAGATATGAAAGAAAAAGCACAACTCAAAATACTTTAGGGTTTTAGGAATATAATATCAGAGGGATAAAAGTAAGCATGATGACAGCTGATCTTAGAAAATTAAACATGATGAACAAATCAAAGAGGGAGAAGTCAAAGAGCGATTTTCTGTATGTAGTTGTGGGATGCACAATATGACATGAGGTGACCCACTAAGCAGCATAAAGCCTCTTGGAAGTAAGAGGACATGTGATGACTATCCCCAGAGGCAGGCATTGGTATCTGGTATGCACAGCACTCAGAATGTGATGTGTGACAATGGGGAACAGATGTTCAAAGAATTCCACAGTCCATCAACCATGACCACAAAAGGCTATTACAAAGGAGGTGCTGCTGTGACAAGTGCCTTCTCTAGTGACATTTGTTGGCAGAGCAGCTGAGAAGCTGTCAGCTTAGAACACAATACATCAAAGAGATCTACCAAATCAACAGTTCAGTCCCGTGGAGCACCGTATCTATGAGACATACAGAACCACCAGAGCCCAAAAAAGACAACCAAGAAAGAAAATGGGAGACTTTGCAATGAATGTGTTCGCTTATCTTGTGTAAATTTTTTTTGGTAAGTTCAATATTTTGATGCATTAGAGGATTTTGTAATTTAAAGAAGCCATCCATAGGTATTATGAATTATTAACTTTAAATAATCATTTTTCCCTAATTTTGAGCCTTACTGTGCCTTATGTATCAGTCAGTATTTATCAGGTTTTGCTGTTGTAACAATCAAAGCCTTGTTCACATAACATGTTGGATGTGAGTTGGCTATAACTCTGCTGCTCATAATTTCTTCATTCTGAAGTCTAGGCTGAAGGAACAGTCCCTGAGACTCATACTTTTCTTGGCAGAGCAAAGAGAAAACATTCCATTTACATTCCATTGGTGAAAGCAAATCACCTACCCAAACCTGTGTCAGTAAGGCAGGGAAACAGAACTATTTTACTATTCATATTATTACTACTCATTGTCAGAGGGAGACAAGTAATTAAGAACTATGTTAAAATCTATCAACGTACTTTCCTAAAGTGCTATACACCTAAATATATATGCATCTATTTAACTTTAAAAATTATACTAGCTCAGGTTAGACTAGCTTCTGTGAGAAAACCAGGCAAATTGTAACAATGCCTTGCCACCTCAGAAGAGTATCTCAGTGAAGAAGTTTACAGCTTCTGAGAGCCAGAGTTCACATTAGTATGACTAGTTCAACAATATTATCGCTATTAAGCCATATTGCATCGAATTAGGCAGCCATCTCTGTGCAAATGACAAAATCTGACTCCATGTTAACAATATCCAAAGGAAAATTATTAATTCATATAACTGAAAAATCCAAGAACAGTTGCAGTGTTATATGTGGCTAGACCCAGGGACCCAGAATTATTTTAACGGTTCTATCTCTTTGTCTTTCTGTGCTTTGGCATTCTCCCTCTCTGTTCCCTTTATTCTTAGTCATGCTTCCTACACTTATCAATTTTTGTGGCAAAGATGCCACTGGCAGTTTCATATACCAACTAGTAACCCAATTAAAAAGAGAATATCTTCCTAGTAGCTCTGGCAAAATTTTCAAGGAGGATCTCTGGTTCATCTTAGTCATGTGTTCACCTCTGAAACTGGAAAGAGTACTCTGATATTAGGCCATGGTCAGCTGTCCATCTAAGTACTAGAGGCAGAGGGGAGGGGTAGGGGGCTCGCCTGGGTCTCATTGACTAGATAACCTTATAGAGATGGCAAAGAGGTTGTTCACCAAGGAGATGCTGGGCAGAAAACAAATAAGTCAGCAAAATATATCTATTATCCTACCTATAAATGTTTCTGAAGTGAGGTTATTTCTTAGCCTATTCACCACATGTTACTTATTTCTTTCATTCTGTCTCCACAGTGAACCAGTCTCCTACCACCAACTTCTAAATAAGCTAAGGAACTAACATACAGACAAATTCTATAATCCTATTCCTAACTTTCTAAAGTTCAAAAGGAAATCAGTGGAGAGGTCCTCTTCCTTTGCTCTGACTACTATATTTTATGCTAAATACATCTACCATTAGCCTCCTTAGTACATGATAAGACTATAGTAGTCTTATTTAGCATAACTTTATTCTCATATGAACAAGGAATACTATAAATTGCTTATCTAAGGCTTTGTTTCTTCCTACAATGCCTTTGATTATTTATCCAGTCCTAGGTATAATAAAATATTATAATTTATTCTCATAGACATGAAATAAATAGACATGAAAATAAACTTCTCAATTATTCTGGCTTGGAATTTGTTTTATATACATAGAAAAACAAACTGCTTTCCCATGCAGAGCAAGCTCAAGGCTATTAGGATGACTTAAGGCAGATAAACACTGCCAACTACACTGCCAAAAACTTTTCAGCAGCAACCCAAACAATAAAACCCCACTCTGCATGGTGCTGAAGAGCTTCTCAGTTGAGGATCAAGGAGGACTTTGACCTTCCCCCTCTTCAGAGCCAGCCTTCCTTCCCTCTCACATTTGTGAGTCCCCTCCATTTTGGAGGAACATCTCTCAGCTCCTCTAGGAGTCTCAGAGACTCTTCAGATCTTTGTTTACCCCTCCCTCCCAGAAGTTCTTAAAGTCAAATCAGAAATTAAAGTTTATCAGAACTAGGCAGGTGTTGCCTGCTTCAAGACTTGAATGTGCTTAAAATTCATCCTTGAAATGTTATACAACTATGTTTTTTTTATAGCACTGAGTACTTTTTTTTTAAGTTTCTAATTTGGTGTCTTGGGTGTTTTCTTCTTGTTTTTCTTTTCAAGGGCATACTTCAAGTGGAAAAACTTTCTGGAAAAGTTAACAAATACGGCAGGGCTCTCATTTTCCCATTAAAGAAAGTTTTCATCTAGATCAACTCTTAGCTTTCAAGGCCTTTAGTTGTTTCTGAGCCATTGTCTAACACACGAAAGACTTTAGCTGGCACTTTCAAATTTCCAGAATTTTCCTAAACAACTAAGCATATCATACCTTAATGTTGATGACTAGTTTATTTTTTGTTGTCCCCTACTTTTTTTTATATTAATCTGGCTTTACACTTCTCTGGATTGGGAAATATTCTACTAATACTTTGTTAAAGAGAATACCAGAGCCTAATAGTAGTTATTACTATCTGGTTTACTATAGGCAAAACAGATTTTATTCAGGAACTATTTCCATGGAGGAATAGAGACCTTGGTATAGAACTGGTTTCAATTCCAAATACAAGATAGACAGGTGGGGATTTCTAAGGTTGTGTGCAGGCAGAGGAGGGTGGGGAGGTCTGTGAATGGACCATTACTAGAAGGAAACGTCAAGTATGAAGGGGGATTTCTGGCTAAACTTGACAAGATTCTTGCTAAAGGCAGACAAGTGTGATCAAATATCACCTGGGGGAATCGGAGAATGAGAAATTTGATCAGATAAGAACGAAAGTTCAAAGATCAAAGCCTAGTTGAGAAGAGGGTAAATAATAGAAGCCTGCCTAAAGTCTAGTCAAGAAGGGAATCTTTGTTAATTCTTTCCTCCCATTGTGAAGTCACCAAAAGTTGCAGAGATTAAATTACAAAAGCTGCTGAGCCAATCAATCCCTGCTCCAGGTCATTTGCTGACCCCTCAGTGTGGCCTTTCTACTCACCTTTTGCTGTTTTCCCTAGCTGAGCCAACAATGATGCTAAGTGCCTATGCCATATTTCCTTTGAGAACTGTGAGCTTCTTGATGGCAGAGATTGTGCTTTCTCATTATTTTTGCAACCAAAATGCCAGAGTAGCTTCTCGGCAAACGTTTCTTATTTTGAATGATTTCATTTTTCTATTACTTGCTAAGATAATGAATCCAGAAGCTGTTTCAAACCTCAGTTTTGCTCAGTCAGCTGACCAGTATTTGGGAACCACCTCCAGACAACCTCACTGTCCTAGTTTAGTGGGACAATTTTTCAGACTGCTCAATCTCTTTTTGTTCCAGTTTCCTCATCTGTAAAATGAGAACCAATATATTTCTGCCATCTACCACACGGGTCTGTTGTGAGTGTCAAATTTTCCCCATTAAAGTACTTTGTAACCTTAAAAATGCCATCACCATTTCTCCTAAAGGAATGCATGAATCTAAAACATTCATGTTCAAATTACATCATTTTAGGCATAAGGGATACAAGCTGGAAAAAGCAGCACAACCTGTTTCTGAAATCCTCACGACCAGCTTCAAAACATGTAAATTATAAGAAATAATATTTCAAAAAACTAATAAGTCAGTTCAGATATTTCGCAAACCGAATGTGCCACACATTGTAATGGAAAGATTCACTGGAATAGCTGTAAGCATGTGAATTATCTTCCTCTCCATGACTTGGTTTTAAATTTACTCAGGGTACCAGTCATCTTCACACAAACCGTGACACCCGGATGCTGTACTGTATTATTTTACAAATATCAGTTATGCTTAGGTCTCCAGACCTGTCAATCTGCAAGAGCACAAGCTTTCAGAGGACTGATGGGCCTTTAATTAATTTGCTATTTCTAAGAACATGCTCACCACTCTGCTTCATCTGCTTTGGGGTTTGATTTCACTAGTACAGAGCAAAGGTGTTTTTAACTAGAGTGCTTAATTTCCCAAAGGAACATGATTGAAGAGAAATCCTATGCAATTGTACACTATTGCTTAATGTTGTTGCTGACTGATTAAATTTTCAATAATTGAGTGATATTTTCATTCGACAAAAAGTATAATTTTATCAACCATTTATTCTCAAAGTGCACTTCTTTCAAATTCTCTCTCACCAGATACTTGATTCTCAATGAAAACTTGATGGTAATAATACCTAATAGTATTCATGATATGTATGGCCTGGTATTAACCAGGAATAGAGGTACATTTTTCAATCGTCCCTAGTATTACATGTGTGGATTTGTATATTTTGGTCTTTTCACCTCTTGCTACAATCTTTCTTTTAATTGTGCTAATTATATAGCACTAAAAGATCATAATTCTTTGAGAGGAAAAAAGAGTCTGTTTCATGTTAAGGTGAAATGCAGATTTCCCATTAAAAGGCAAATTCTACATTTCAAAAGGTTGAAAAGGCTTGTACTTACAGAATCCCGGCTGGTTAAATTTAGAGCATTGGAAAAGATCCAATTCAAGAATAGTCTTTGGATTTGGGCCTGTAACATTTTTATTTGATAGTGTATTGGAAAGAAAAAAAAAACATTCATTTTAAGCTCTTGCCTTTTCACGTATTGTTCTTCTGTGATAGGTGAATTGGTGTTGATAGTGGTGTTGGCCTCAAAACCATTGCTTCCTTTAAGTGATCTATTTCAAATGTATTTTGCCTCTTGAAGGGCCTTCTGTTTGCAAATGTTTACACTGAAACTATCCTACCCACCTTTCTAAATGTCAAGTGCTTCCTTTTTTGGTTTCACTCCATTTTTGCAGCCCAATCTTTGAGCCTTTATCCTTTTTGAAAATATGGTAGGGTAGGGTCATAGGTGCCTAGGTATTAGTACTCATTACTGCAGTATGAAACTTTTCAGTATGAAACTTTTCTTTGACAATTTTTCCACTTACTGACTTTCATCCAGCTCATCCTTTGGCTTGAAATATAACCTTCTGTCCATTACCAATCCCAGAATCCCAGCTGCCATTTCTGCAAACCCACTCTTTATCAGTATCCCTCCAATGTGCATCAAAATCACCGGGAGTGGTGATTAAAATGCCTATATCTGGGCCCCAGCCCAGATCTAATGAATCTGAAGCTGAGAATGAAGCCTGAGGATTTGTTTTCAAAGAAACTTTCTCCAAAAGATCCTGGAGTCTGAGCACTACTGGTTTCTACTCAGTCAGTCTTTCTCCAAAGATGGTAACTTTATAACCTCTGTTAAAGCTGTAGTATATGTATTATAGTTAAGGCAGTAATAGGAGCTATAATGCATTAAAAGGTGAAATCTCTACGGCTTAACTTAATAGACATGTGGGAAAAGATGCTCTCCTCTGGAGTCTTTATGTAACTAAGACTGACAGAGGCTCTGCCTTTTTCAGTACACATTTCTCAAGGTCAGCCTGCATATCAAAATCCAGATGGTCAACCCAGGAAAGAGGGTGAAGAATCACCTAGGAAATGTTTATGGGCCTGGCTAGGAAGTGGCTCCCATCACGTCTTCCCATATCCCCATGGCGAGAACTTGAGACTCTATGTTGATACCTGGGAAGTGCTGGGAAATGCAGGCTCTGGGTAGTTGCTTCTAAGCAAACACTGTGCATCACAGACACTGCGCAAAACTCTGCTGGACCCTGGCATCTCTGCCACTTAATGACACCCAGAGGGTAAAAAAAAAAAAAAAAACAAACAAAGTTCATAGTTCCACAACATACTGTGGAGTATCAGAGGCATGTTATTCAAAGACCCTCATTTCTAGAACTTCCCACCCAAGGGAAAAAAAACAATATCCTCTCAAGGTCTATCTCTAAAACAACTTGACTCTTTGATATTACTTTTTCTTAGCATTTCTGTCTGGCTATTTTGAAACATGGATGGATTTTATTAAATCTTGAAGATGGACTATATCAGACTATAATATATAAAAAAATTAGTGCATGAATCTTCCAATATGTTCCTGATATTTAAAAAGGAAGTGGTACATACACACATATGTTATGTGTACATATGTGTACATATTCATATACACATATTACATATATATCTGCTACTGGATTTTGGTGTATAACAAAATCCAGTGGCAGATATATTTCTTGTAAATGTAAGCTATTGCTTTGTGTTTATTTTATTACTAAAGAGAGATATAATACATCAGCCTAAGAAAAATTGGGGACTATGTGGCTAAGTCAACATAAAGGCGATTTATGAATGCCTTAATGTGCCTTTTGAGGCTTATATCTTGCCATTCTATTCCTTTCAGATAAAATTGAAGGGGGAAAATCAACAAAGTATGAAAAATTGCCTTCTAATGTAAACACTAACCAGTTACCTAGAACAACTGCAAGAGACACATTATTTTAACAAGCACGGCACCATTCTGAAGTTTTGACAGTCTATCTGAAGTTCTCAACTTGAAATCAGCTATAAGTCATATGTTTTTATACATACATTGATTTGTTGGTAGTTTTATCAAAAAACCTTCAGAATCAAATATGCATGCATGACTCTTGCCTTTATTCATTTCTTAATTCAATTGTTAAATAAATATTCATTGAGCAACTACTAAGTGTAAGATAAACTTCAAAGCACTGAGGAGGCAATAAAGAATAATAATAAAGTAAAAAATGTCAAGAGTAAGGAGTGAGGAGAGTAGGAGTAAGGTTATAGAGAGTGATAGGAGCTACTACTGTAGAGGGGATGATTTAGAACAGGCCTCAGGGTTCCGAACATTTGAACAGAAACACCTGTTAAAGGAGGGTGGTGCCGCGTGAATATTGACAAGAGGTCATCAAGCAGAGATGAGACAAAGTGATGGAAGAGTGAACAGGCAAACCTCAGTGATGTTGCAGATTCAGTTCCAGACAGCCACAATAAAGTAAATATGGCAATAAAGCAAGTCGAGTTCATGTTTTGGTTTCCCAGCACATGTAAAAGTTATGTTTATACTATACTGTTGTCTATTAAGTGCGTAATAGCATGATGTCTAAAAAATATACATATCTTAATTAAAAGTACTTTACTGCTAAAAAGTGCTAACCATCGTCTGAGCTTTTAAAAGATTTTAGCTTTTATAGTGAGAAACTTGCAACTCTTGCTTTCGTTTCACCACTTGGAGGTTATTGTAGGGTCATTAATTGACCTAGCTTCCATTATGTTGTGTCTCAGGGAATAGGGAACCCTGAGGAAAGGAAGAAAGACAGGGGACCAGCTGGTTAGTAGAGCAGTCAGAACACACACAACATTCAGTTTGCTGTCTTGATGGGCATGGTTTGTGATGCCCCCAGTGACAAAGCCTCAAAGATTCCTGATCACAGATCATCACTACAAAAAAATGGAAAAGTTTGAAATACTTCAAGAGTGGACACAATGTGACACAGACACATGAAGTGAGCAAATGCTGTTGGAAAAATGGCGCTGGTAGACTCGCTCAACACAGGTGGCCACAGACCTTCAATTTGTAAAACTCCCATTATCTGCGAAGTGCAGTTAAGTAAAGTGCCATAAAACAAGTATGCCTGTATCTTTTGTAAGAAATCTCTAGCATAGGCACATCTAAGAAATTTCTCCCATATGATTTTGAATAACTATTCACCTACATGTCATCATCTTTCTTGGAAAAAATATCAACTGCCTACTTTTGTCTGCTCTCATAAAATGGTCGGTTAGGAACTATGTTCAACCGCACATAACAGAAACATAAAAAACAAGATCTTAAACAAAATGGGGGACTTTCTTTCCTTCGTGTAAAATGAAGTCAGGGGGCAGATGATGGAAGGCTTGTAAAAGGGCTCCATCATATCATCAAGATCCCAGCCTCCTATCTTTTTGCTTTTCCATTCTTAGTGCAAAGATTTCATATTCAAGTTTACTTCATGATTACAATATGGTCACTATAGCTTGAAGCCTTATTTCTGCATTCCAATAGGATAGAAGAGCAAATATTTACCTCCTATCTGAATCTGTTCTCTAAGGTCCCTACCTCTACTGCCAGCTGGGAAGGAACTACCCCTTGATTCCACCTGACAGCTTCTATTTACCTGTCACTAGTCAGTTGATTCAAATGGCCTCTTTATTTGCAAGGAAGATCAGGAAATATATTTTTGCCTTGGTACATTGCTGTCCTCAAGATCAGGGTTATATAAGGATAAGGGAGAAATCGGTATTAGTAGACCACTGAAACCAAGTCACCGTGGCTTCAATTATAAGAGGTGTATACAAAGATTAGCCTCCATTTTATAACCAAATATGAGTCTAAAGTCCTATCACTCTGTTAATTACTTGTTGTCCCTAGGTTATAAAATACCTTTCTCAGTGTATTCATCACTTACCCTTCATCTCTTTTCTTTGAATTCCCACATAGATCTCATCATTTGTAATCTCTTAAGGTTGTTATAATCTCTTGGGATAACTATAAATAGCATCTCTCTTCCCTAAAATAATGCAGTAGCGGATGGAAGCAAAATAACACTTTAGTTCCTCATAGAGACCAAGTTAGAGGGCATGGTTTTAGGTGTATTAGCCAATAGCTAATACTTAACCACAAATAATACAGACTTTCCTACTAGCAAGGCTGGACTTCTCCTACAGGAAAAGCTCACTTCCAAAAGGCAAACTTGCTGCTATTTTTCACAGATTTAACAATCAGACAATCCACTCCACTGGCCCAGTAACAGAGTATTTCACTAACTGCCACCAATACCTGGAAAGAAACCTATGGTGTGGGAAAGAAGTTCTCTCCAACACTTGTGGTATCTGGTACCCTGGGGACCCTAGGTAATCATGCCTCTCAGAATTCATGCCCTTGTGTGTACCCTTCCCTGTGAATCTGCTTAACAGAAAGAATGCTCCGGCTTTAAACCTAATCCTTAAGCCACCCTTCTGGAAAGAACAAATGGAGAGGCTATTTAGAAAGAGAAACAGAGATACAGAGAAAGAAAGAGAAGTCCAGCTGCCCCAGATTTCCAGTTAAGCCCAGCTTTCTACTGACTGACTTACTTAACAGCAGCCAGCAGCCACATGAGTGACCAGCAGCAAGATGAGCAGGACTGCCCAGGTAAGTCAGCCCAGATGGCAAGATGGGAGCAAATAAAAGAAATCACAGTCGATTTAGATTGCTAATTTTGGGGTAGTTTCTGACAGAACAATCAACCATAGCAATTAAATACTGTTATTTCTTCTACAGTATTCCTCATAGTCCCCTTCTTACCTAGTCTCAGCTTCAGTGCATATTGCCACTGAACTTGAAATTGGCAAGTTCTCAATAAATATTAGCTCTTGTTATGTAAGCCACTTTGTAAATGGCAGATGTAAGAGTGAGTGTAAATATTTAGAGTAATAACCATTTTCAAGCATTGTTTGCTGTTAGTTGCCTTCTGAAAACTGGAAAATGATACCCAGTCTTCACGGTAATCTACAACTGTAATTTTTATGGTCTTTTATCAGTTCTGGTCTTTCCTCTATTTTTGTACAACACCAGGCTGGTCATTATTATTTGCTTCCTCTTCAAAGTTCTTGTGTGTGCTGTTCCTGCTTCATATTATGTACTTCCATCTATACTTTTTCATCTTCCATTTCCCTTCCCTTCCCTTCCATCCTCCTGCTTCCAGTAAGAAGCTTTGCCAGACTAGCTATTGGGTCCTAAGAGTTGGTATTCCCATAGCCTATTATTTCCCAAACTTTTATTTGTATGTAGTTGTCATATATATGTTAGTGTCACCTATATAGGATGGTAATACTTGAGCAAAGTTGAGACCCAGTATTTTCCCTATGTTTGCATTTGCTAGTATTGAGAAGTTCATTGAAAGATGACTGCTTGCCTTCCTATCTACTCATCCAGCTGTAAGCATAACAACCATCTACAATATCCTCATGCAGAGTTGTATCTTCTGAACTTCAGCAAGTTTTGACTCAGATTTTATTGTGGTATGGCAAAAATAAGATATGCTTAGGATCTAAATTTTCTGAATCTTAGATCACTAGTTCTCTAAGTTGATTAGTCCTGGATTCATTTTGGGCTATAGGAGAAACTGGAGACACAGTGCCTAACACCCACAATACATTTAGAGGCCCATGAAAAAAATTTTCCATGTAATCAGAAGAAAAAAAAGAACTTAGGTTGAAAAAATTTCCATATGTAAAATTATTCATCTGTATAACAATGCATTCGTATAATATAATTTTAAGTATTTTTTAATGGAAGAAGATACTCATAAAGGCCAAAATGCCTAGAGTGCATGAAAGTCATAATGTGGCCCTATATTTATTAAGCTAATGTTCTCAAGATTTAGAAGGCATTAGAATTTCTTGTGATTTCTCTTTTATGGATTCTCAGCCACAATAGGAGTGATTCTGTTAAGCAAAACTAGAATAAATCTCAGAAATCTGCATTCTTAATGAGGGATTTAGTAATTTTCCTACACATTGAACTAGAGGAAAACTAAAGAAGCAAAAGGAGAAACAATCAAAGTTTTTGGCTCTAAGAAGTAGCAGAATGGAACAAATAAAATATATGTTGCTTTTTGTTATAGTTTTTCTGTATTAGTTGATTTGTTCCTACTACATGCATGCTCCTAGTACTAAACTATGGGCTCCAGGGTCAGTATCATACCTGGTACTCACTTGAAATTCTACTACTATGGGTAGATTATTCTGCAGGGGAGGAGCAGAGATTGATTTTCTTGTAGTAGACCAAATTGTACACTGGTAAACAAGACATATCAGGTTAACCTTGAAAACAACTGACATTCCAGTCCAATTGTAACTGGGTCTGTGTACGAATAAGCCCAGTTGGATAAGTGATTAAAGTAGGGAACAAAACAAAACAAAAAAAGAGGCAGTTTTCAACATAAGAACATAGATTCTTTCTTGTTATTTTTGAATAGCTTTAGATACTTTCATTTCCCTGAGAGAAGGATGAAAACAAGATGCAAAGGCAAAGAAATAATTAGAGAGAGCTGAGTTGAAATAACTGATGTTGAAATTAGCTACCTGTGACCCACGCACTCATTGGGTGGATCAAAAGCCCTGCAAAGAGAGGCTGTTCTCCATTTAGGGTCTTCATCTGTTTGCTCACTTGTGAGAAGCTATGTAACAGCAGCATATGTGTGTGATGTTTCGGGGAGTTGAAATTTACTGAGAAGTTCAACCAGATTGCCCAGCAAAAGTCAGTTTCCAGCCAGGCTGATTATACACAGGCCAGTAAATTATTCTTTAATTAAGATGAATTGAATAACTACCAAAGAATTTGTCAGGGGGGCAGGGCCTGAACAAAGCTAGAAATCTTTAGCCCATTATAAATAGTAACATCTTCCCTAGGAGAGACCATGATGTGTTCCACAGCATGAACTGGAATTATTGGTTATTCCCTCCGAGTCCCAGGAAACGCAATCCAGTTTTTCATGATTGCAAAGTGCTCATAACATTCATTATTTTATCTTCACAACAAGCCTGTTGGGCAGCCTGGGGATGTGATTCCCATTTTACACAGGAGGAAACAATCAGAGAGAGATTAAGTAACTCACCCAATGTTCCAGAATGAAAAAGGATAGACAAGCCCAATTTTGAGCTGTGAATTTCTAGCACATCATTTAGCTCATTGCCTTGCTCTCCTAAAATCCCAAAATAAATTTGACTGGTCTGAACATTTAAAAAGATATCATAATTAGTTAAATTAAAGATGTCTTGATGGACTTGAATGCTATTTCTTGTCCGCCCACATCCCCCTGGACATGTTCTGTGAAATTTCTTTTCTCAAGGACAGTGTTGATTTAATTGGAAAGAATCGTGTTCTCGTTTCCTATTTTGGCTACCACAGTACCCCCAGCCATATGCACAGTGGCCATCTGGAAAAATCCATTCCTAACTTCAGGGAGTATTACATCAGTTTGCCCTGAAACTGTTTGCCCACTGGCACTACTCTCCATTTTCAGAAGCAGTGTGATTTCTACTTGGGATTACTTGAGATTCTGCCTAATAACCAAAACAAACAGTGGTGCATAAGCCTCCATAGAGAATCTGCACACATATTTAGAGAATAGTCCCCCAGTGCTACTCTATAATTTGTTCCTTTTTTTGCAGTTTTTGTTTTTTATAAGAGTTGTTGAATTCAGCTTTTGTCCAAAGCCTTTTTTTTTCTTTTTTTCAGATTAAGAAATACTCAAAGGTATAATCAGGTCCTTCCACAGTATTTAATTAGCCATAATTAAAAGACATCTACACAGTGTTTTCAAAGTCTTTTCTTCTGTTACATTGCTAATGAATTAGGAAATTAATTGGCATGTGAGTTACAACAGAAAATGTCAATGAGAAAATTTTAACTATCATACAAAATTATCCTTTTTTGTGGATCATGTTCTGTCACTGTATTAAATTCAGTGGCATTCTCAATCACTAAAAGAAAAGCAACAACCAAAAAAGCCAACATATAAGAATGGTGGGAGGGGGAGGGCAGAGAAAGGGATAAAGAATGTTCCTATAGACCCATAATCTAGTAAGATTGTTTTAAATAAATTTCCAATCGATATTAGATTTTGGATATTTTTAAAATATCCAAATATCATTGGGATAGTGGGTGAGGGCAGAGGATACAGCAATGAGTGTTGAGAAGAAAATGAACTTATTTTCATACCTAGCAATCTCTTTTCCTTTAATAATATATATGGAAATATTATACTTATTAATTCTAACAACAGTAACAAGGTCCTATGAAGGGCAGTTTAATAAATAATTTAGAAAATGTTACTTTATGCTACCATCTTTCATCCTTCACAAAGCTATTTTCTATGGACATATATAAACTTTATCTTTCCACTTTAAATGATATATAATGATTTTTATTTGAGAAAAACATAGAAATCAAATGTAACAAGTATGATAGATTAAGGATATATATATGTGAGCATGTGAAAAGCTTATACAAATCCAGAAGATAATATAAAACACCAATACAGATGCGCCAAGAACATGAACAGACAGAATCACACACAAACAATACTGATGGCTAATAAAGACAAAATAGATCAATCTTACTAGTAATCAAAGAAATACAAATCGAAACAAGATAACCCTTAACTTCTTTATCATTATTAAGGATTTCTAACAGCATAATACCCAATGTCTGGAAAGGCTAGGGTGAAATGGGTATTCTTATCCATAAGGATGCATATTTCTGGAGAGCAATTTAGCTCTATGTAGCAAAAGCTTTAGAAATGAGCACTTCCTTTGACTCAGTAAATTTTACTTCTAAGAATTTTTTCTGAAGAAATTTTCAAAGATGAAGTGAAGAATTTATGTAGTAAATTATTTATCATAGCAAATATAGTAAATTGGTAATATGAAAAAAATAGAAATAATCTAAATGCCGACAGTAAAATTTAATATATATACTGATCATTTGAGTATTAAACCAGTAAAATTATTTCTTTAGAATAATGGCATAGAGAAAGACATGATACAATATTTTGTGTAAAATAGAATGTAAAATGATATTATCTAGAGTTACAAAAATAAGTCTATCTAAGTGTATAAAAATACTCCTCTCTATATATTAATATATAGTGTAGTATTACATTAAAATATTCCTCTCTATATATTAATACATAGTGTAGTATTACATTAAAATATTGATTATATATAATAAATATTAATTTATTACCTGTAGTAATTACATTAAAATATTAATAGAAGTTATATCGGGGTGGTTGAATTACTAGAGTTTCTCCTCTAATTTTTGTAAAATGCTCTATAGGAAAATGTGCTATTTTATTTTATTTATTTATTTCTTAATTAATGTTTATTGATTTTTGAAAGAGAGAGAGAGACAGAGAGTGAGCAGGGGAGGGGCAGAGATAGAGGGAGACTCAGAATCCAAAGCAGGCTCCAGTCTCCCAGCTGTCAGCATAGAGCCTGAGGTGGGGCTCAAACTCACAGAACACAAGTTCATGACCTAAGCTGAAGTTGGGTGGTTAACAGACTGAGCCTCTCAGGTGCCCCAGAAAATGTGCTATTTTAGAATTACAAAATATAAAATTGATTTTATAAAGCAAGGTCAAGATTAATATATTTCTTTGGAGCAATAAGTATTGTAGCAGAAGCATATTTTTTAAATTAGATTTTTTTCCACAATTGACTATAATTGAAAATATTTGTAATTATTTAATCCGTGTATCTGAAAACCTTAATGACTCAATATTCAAACCACAGACATTTTAACATTGTCAATGAATTCTCTAAAAAAAGACAAATGTCCATTTTCTACCCCACATAATCAGAGTTTAATATCCAATTGAATTTTATTTGGGGTCCTGAATTCTATGCTAAACAAATTGGAAATCTATTAATTAATGAATCGAATAGAACAATGGCATATACGGAATGATCAGAGCAATAAAGATTACTAATCATTTTCATATATCTTCCTATATTTGACCCTCATATACATAAACAGGAATAATGTTTTTCCAATGACAGATAACGGAGAGATTTGTTAGAACAAATTAATGGAGTTTTTCACAATCCCTTAACAAGTCAGCGATGAAACAAGGGTTTTTAACTTTGTACCCCTGAATTCTAATCCTGAACCAAAGTTCAGAGCTTGTGCCTATGTTCCATGCTAGCATCCTAAAATAATCACTTTCTCTTACGCACTCAGGTGATCGTACCAAAAATATTTGCTCTTAAAGTATACCGTCTGTAACTGGTGAGTTTGATAAACAACATACTTCTATTCAACAGCCTTGGAGACAGTCATGAGCCTGGAGAGGGTTCATATTTCCACCAGATGGCGTTTAGTCTGCTCCTCCTCTTACAAAAGATTTCAGAGAATTTATTTGCAGCTATTTGCCACATTTTAAAAATGTAACTTAAGAAATATCTTAACAGATATTACATTCGCATTGTTCTAGAAGCCAGTTAATTCAAGGTCTTGAATTACCATTACCGTTTTGAATTTTTAAATGATAGAGCTGCCTTTATTTCTTACTCAAAACTATAGAAATGATCTCCAAGTTCCCTACTGGGGAAGATGAAAGATACTAGTGTTCCTACCTCCATTCCTTTGACCCTCCCCCCACCTTTCCTTTTCTACCTCCCCTAACTGCCATCTGTATTTCACATGATCAAAGTTGGTAGTATTTATAATTTGTCAAATTCTGTTCATAGGATGATTCTAAATGTTGAAACTATAGAGTAACATAACTGACATTTTTTTCCCACTAAGAACTACATAGTTTACTATAATCACATTTCCTTTCTTATACAACTAGTATATGTTTGTTTTAACTTAGAGTTTCCCATTTCATTTTTTCCCCATTTTTCGTTTATCTCATAAAACGTATGGACTTTTCTTCTAATATTTCCATGGATTTTTTTTAATTATAATCATTTTTCACTTCCAAGAGCTCTTTCAAGTTTTCTGATTTTACTTTTTATACTGTTCTTCTTTTACTGATAAAGTTTTTTTCCTCCAAAATGTACTTGAGAATTTGAAAGTTCTCACCCATTCCCCAAAGGGTACTGTTTTCTCAACATGTATTTTTTTTTCCTTTCCTTCCTATCTTTCTTTCTATCCTTGCTCCTTCCCTCTTCTTTCTCTTTCATTTTCAGGATACTGCAGCCCAACTCCTGCTTGAATCACTCTGAGTTTCTCAGGGGGGTGGGGTCCCACCTACACCCAGGTGTTTATTGGCCTCCTTCCCTTTCCAGTCTCGCTTCCCCACTAGAGTTCCCAAATAAGCTACTTGCATCTGAACAGTGAATTTTTCTAAATTGTGTCAGATCTTTAACTGCCTTTTCATATTAACTGTGAAGCAGTTGAATAAATGGTGATAAGGCATTCATTTTGCTGGAAGATTCCTATTTAACCAAATTTAGATATTTTACTCTTGAGATTAATACCTTTACGACCTGACCTGTCATAGTCTCTAGTTCCTAAGACACTGCCAATACAGTCCCAAGGCAGTTTTTATTTTCCCATTTCTTTAAAGAAAAATTTTACTGCTTAAAAAAAATTGCTGTTGATTTTAAATTTGCCTGGAGGTGTGGTGCCTGGGGGGGCTCTGTCAGTTGACATTTGACTTTGCAGTTTGCGAGTTCAAGTCCCACATCAGGCTCTGCTGTTGGTGCAGAGCCCACTTCAGATCCTCTGTCTGCTTCTCTCTGTTCCCCCTACTTGTGCTTTCTCTCTCAAAAATAAACCATATATGTGTATTTAATATATAGGTACATATAGATTTAATATATAGGTACATATAGAGCAAATTAATGGAGTTTTTTGCAGATATATGCACCTATATATTAATTATATGTAAATACATATGTAAATATATATGTAAATATATATTACTTATATAATATATATATATATTTGAGGTGAATGTCTTGACTTCTGCACTGTTGGAGATTTGGATGGGGTTGGGGGCGGGGTAAAGGGGATGAAATTGAGTTGAACACAACCTTGTTATACCCTCTTCCTCCCTGTCACCTCTGCTTTACCTGAGAGCTGAATTGCTTTGGGCTCCTGAAGGGCATAGCAACTGGTTGGCTATAACCCCTTACTGCCTAATTTCAGAAATCGCTTTTTTTCCACTCCACTTTAAAGCTCAATTATTCTCTTTCATCCAGATAATTGTTAAAATTTGCCACTGATGACGGTTCCCTATTTTCTTCATTACTGTAGATTTATGCTTTTTTCAAATAAATTGCTTTATCATCAGTTTAAAGATGCTGTCTAGAAGGAGAGGAAGCAAACATGCATGATCAGAGTACTGTATTAAGTGGAAGCCAACTGTTTTCTTCTTTCAAACAAAATTACCAATGAAATTTGTTTTATATCTTACATAACTATGAACTATTAAAATAAGATCCCATTTGTAACTAAGGGATTATAAAATATATACAATTTTGGTGCAGAAGGCACCTGACTTAATTTTGATGGGCATTACTTTTTAATTAAATGTCTATTATATCCCAAGCATCATTATAATTTTATTTTGTCTTTGTTCAGAATCAAAAAGCCATTTGATACTCGTTCCAAAAACTTTTGAATCCTAATAACTCATTAATGGGATCCAGATGTAAGCTAAATGGACTATCAGAGATTGTGGTGATCAGTTATGTTTATACTTTTGGGCTCTCTGTGGCTCTGCTGAAATATTTAAATGTTACAATTTACTCCTTTTATGCATTAAGCATTTAATTCATCCTCATGTGATCTAACTCCTCTTTATGGAGCTGCTCTATGCTAGTTCTAGAAGTTTCTTGAGAAAATGATATTAGTTTTAGTGTCTCCTCCATATCCTATCCTTTAATTATCCTTAAAACTAGAGCAGATCAAGGACTTTGTTGGTTCATATATTTTTTGTTCTCTCCTATTTAAAAAGAGACTTTATGTAGCAAGTTAATTCACTCCTAGTCTCCCTTCTCACAGTTTTAGGAAGGGCTGCTTAATGTAATGCAAATACTGAAAGAGAGGTTAATCCTACTTGGGACTTCACTGACCATCCTAGACACATTCCAATGGCTCCTCTAATCTGTAGGAATCCCATCCTCAGCCATTAAACATTGCACCCACGGACAGAAGTGTATTGCCTGGCACGTATTCATTCCCTGACAGATAATAGCTGAATACATGAATGAACCCTAGAATAGCTCTACCCATTGGCCCACGTAGTAGGCAGAATAATGGCTCCTCCAAAGATGTCCACATCCTAATCCCCAAGATCTATAAATTTATTTCCTTACATGCCAGAAGGTACTTTACAACTGTAATTAAGATCATTGACCTCGAGATGGGGAGAATATCCTGGATTATTCAAGTGGACCCAATCCAGTCGCATCAGTCCTTAAAACAAGAGAATCTTTCCCAGTTATGTTCAGAGAGATGCAATCGTGCTGACTTTCACGTTGGAGAAAGGGGCCATGAGCCAAGGAATTCAGGTGGCCTCTAGAATGTAGAAAAGGCAAAGACCTGGATTATCCCCTAGGTCTCAGAATGAAGCACAGCCTAGCTGACACCTTGATTCTAGTCCAGTATGACAGACTTCTAACCTACAGAATGTAATTTAATACATTTGTATGGTTGTAAGATACTAAGCTGATGGTAATTTATTACAGCATTAATAGAAAATAATATACGTTTGGCCTCTATGCCTAAAAGAGACTCACTTTTGTTTCTGCTTGTTGAAAAGTCTCTCCATCCTTCAGAACCCATCTTAAATGCTACTTCCACATGAACACTTTCATGTCTCCCCCTCCCTAGATGAATTTGTCTTCCCTTTTTATAAATTTTTATTTCCTGTTTTGATGTTTCTTTTGTGTCTCTTATCTCTTTTTTGCATTTTAACAAAGTGCAACAAGCCAACAAGCTTTATTATAAGACTTTCAAGGGTAAGAATCCTGTCTTACTTTTTACCCACCAATATAACACTTTAAGCCTACGTAAACACTTGTAACATGATCAGAAAATAAAAACTTATATCTACACTTCTATGAACTGAATTCTGCCTCCCCAAATTTCTTTTAAAACCTTAATCCCTGATATGACTGTATTTAGAGAGAGTCATTAGGAGGTAATTGAAGTTAAAGGAGGTCAGAAACCTCAAGTGGGATCAAATGTGGTCCTAATCTGATAGGACTGTGGCTTTATAAGAAGAAGAGGGAGAGGTCTCTGTCTGCCACGTGAGAACACTACTAGAAACCCAGAAGAGAATCCTCGCCGGAAACGGAATTGGCAGGCACTTTGTTCTCAGACATCCCCAACCCTAGGACTATGAGAAATACATTTCTGTTGTTCAAGCCACCCAGTCTATAGTATTTTGATATGGCAGCCCAGACTAGTACACATACCTGAAAAAAGGTATCACATTACATTTCTTCATAAAAGATTTATAATTTCATGAAATCCTGTATTATTTAAAAGTGTAAGAATGTTGAATTGTATGAAATAAAAGATATATATCTATACCTATATCATGTTTTAGGCCTTGCTTCCAGGGGGTGATAAACTTAATCCTTATCCTTGCCATGTTTGCCTCTCTTTTTTGAGACCTATTATTTACAAATGGGTCATCTATCTTACTTGATCTCATTTGATTATAGTCTTGATCTCATTTGATTATAGTTTTAGATAATGCACATGAAAGGGATTTAAGTGATTTTTTCTATTTACACAAATAAGCTGGGAAGCAATTGTACTGCTACCTGCTCAATAAAAAACAGGTCAGTAGATCTTTTGTTTTTCATGTTTACTCTACCTTCATGTAGCCCTACTAATCCAATGTGCTAAGAATCATCTGCATTTCAAAATCACTTACTATCGCTTTCTGAAAATTATTCTGTCAGTGTGACAAGTACTTGCTGATGAATAATAGGAATTTTGGTACAAAGACCAGTGCTATCAGGTCAAAATATAGAATTCAAGAGGAGATGTATTAAATCCAACACCCAAGAATCTAAAATTGAAGAGCTGTCAAAAGGAGTAGTTTCCCCAATACAACAGTGATATGTCACAAGAAGAATGTATAATGTGAATGTAACTGAAACTGTATCCCTTATGACTTTATGTATCAAGGTTGGCATGATGAATTATAGCTAGAAGTAAAATGATCACATAAACTACAATATCTAAGTGAAATATGCGCTAGAAAGTTTCTACACAGTGAAACATCAGTGGTTTTCAAAGACAATCCCTTATAGGATCCACTGAGACCCTGGTGATTTTCAAGGTTGAATGCTGATAGAATCCTCTGTAATGGTAATCCAACTGAAATGAGTGGACAAAGGCAACAAAGCTCTATGGAAAAAGGAAGCTGGCATCTTGGTCATTTAGCTCTGTTAGACAAAAGATTAATCCACAGCTATAAACAAGAGAAACCTTAGAACTGTCCTAATACTGATGGTAACATTTTTTAAATGAATATCATTTGGGTCAAACAAGTGATTCCTTCAAGGTCAAGGAGAACCAACAACATCTCTCCAATCATTATACATATTAGACCTTTAACTTGATCTTCATACCTTTTACTTCCCTCATCTTGCAATTCAGTCAATCAAGCCTTCCCAATCAGGAACATCCAACATTATGCAAACCAAGCTAATGTGTTTGTGAACAGATTATTAAGTGATGCCTGAGGTGTAAAATAACAGTCTTGAATAACATTCTGAAAATGTACGAAGTATGATTCACTTCTGCATTAAGCCAATATCATAGTCAAGAAGCTCCTCATCATGGTATTTCATTTGTAGCACAAGAATTAAATATGAACACTTGTAACATAGCAGAGAAGATTCTCACTATTGATGCTCTTCAGAGATAGGACATGAGTTGAACGGAGTTCAACATGACAACTAGCCAAATCTGTTATTCATTCATTCATTATTCAGTCATTCAAATATTCAACCTAGAATTCTGGAAAGCTATTTTGTGACCAATAAAGGTTGCTACTGATGGTCATGTTGAGCTACATACTTCTTCATAGAATAAAGAATCAACTTGGGGTAGGGGGGGACTACAATTTATAGAAAAAAAAACTCTCTATCAAATACAATAGTATCATCTTCAGTACTCCTGGGAAGCAGTCATCCAGTCTCTCCTTAAAACCTTCCAGGAAGCTCTAAAGACAAATTTTCAAATATAAGAAAGCTGCCCCCTAATATTATCTCTGGCAGCCACAATGCCATATGCTGGTCACATGGTGTACTCAGTTCAGTTCATCTTGAAGGGCTGCTATTCTGCCAGAAGTGGTCTGCAGGATGACAGCAGGGTGTTGGTAGAGCAAATATCTTTGGCTCTGGGTTTTATTTATCAGTGAGAACTGATTGATGGCTCAGCCCATATACACACACTCAGGCTAATGGCTTCATCTTTACAGCTCTAAATGTAATGCCATGTTAATTTGGATAAACGGTTGTTAAGGTTCATATCAGAGGTTTATCTTTTTCTATAATCATTTACTTAACATCTTAATTTTTCCCTCTCAAGCCTTCCGATTTAAATTGCTTAAAGATAATCTCTGTGTGAATACCAGAAAGCATCTGTGTTGTGTCAAGTGTAGGCAAGAGAAACATAATAGTACCAACTTCTGATCTTTAGGTAATATTTTTCTTCTTCTTTCTTGACACCATTTACTTTAACACAGTGAAATAGGCTATTTGAACATCAGAGCAAATTTCTGTATTTTTAAACCTCTCTTTCCATTTATTTTGATTGTCTAGATAGATAGATGATATATAGATTAATCTACATATTTAATGGATAGTATTTTTACAACTAAATCCCCCCCCCCAACTTTGGAATATCCAGTAGCAAAGAAGCTACATTTTACCAAAAAGATAGCGTTATAAGAGGAAATCATGACACTTTTTTTGCAATCCCAGCAATGGGATGGTGAGTCCTGTAGCATTTTACCTAGAAATCTTTCATTAGGTCATCATCATGCAATTTAGTGATGAGAAAAGGAGGGCTGGATCCTGTAAATACATACACATGTCTGAAAACTGGCAGTCGCTTTTTTGGTGGAGATGTGTTATTCCAAAATTGGCATAATCACAGTTTCCACCTCGTTTATGACCAGCATAAAAAATTGCATAAAATATCATGCACAGCTGTAGTCAGAAGGAAGATTCAATTTGGGCTTTGTGTAGACTTGACTTGCTGCCAGTGCAGTTATATACATCATCCAAGGCTGCATTTAAAAGGATAAAATACAGTTTTAATTCTTGCGACAAATTTATTTTGTTAAAGAAAAATAAAAATGTTAAAATAGATCATAAAGAGCATTGAATCCCTCCCTGCCCCCTGCCCAGTCCATCTTTTGTTAATATAATGTTAAAGGGTTAGCAAAAGATGGGAAAGCCATAAAATTAAAGGTTAAGACTGTAGTTCTATCTATCCACAGAATGAGAAGTTATCTGGGATGATTGCATGCTCCTTTTTGCTACTCAGACAGCCTTGTTGGGAATATTATATGTGAACAACCTCAAACATCCCTGCTGGTTTCTTTGAGAAACCTCAAAGGCCAAAGTGATAGAGAACAGCATGGGTAAGCTCCTGAGGAATAACAACGTTTTCATCTGAAACCCAAAAGCACAATGTAGCATGTGATTTTACAAGGAGATTTTCTCCACACCCATGGGGGAGAGGGCTGAGTACCACTGCATCACAGCATCTTTAAACTCTCAAGAGCCTTAAAGACCCAGCTGCTCCATTTCCAACTGTGGTCCACAGAAAATAAGTGAGCTGGTAACTGGCACGTGGCTGGTCATTGACCTAATCAGAACCAGACTGCTATTCTCCACAACCTGAATATAGTGTTCTTTCTACCTCTTACCACTGATTCACATTATGCTGCTTCAGGGAGAGCTTGGCATCTCAAGGAAATGAATGAGAACGTCCACTGGAAGACACAGGGAAATACTTCCTGTTTTTCATCTGGTGGTGTGCTGGAGCCAGTCTGCACACTCTTGACAGTTGATTGTTCTCATCTCTTCCCGACACACATTAGTGATCTCATGTTGGTAGCTTAAAATGAACCATGGTGGGAGTATTTACACCACAGAAATGGGTAAATGCTAGAAATCAGGGTTCTTCTTTTCCCTGGCGCTGATTGTTAAACATGTATCAGCACATCACTCCACTTAACACAATGCCCCAGGAGTTAGTACATTAAGGATCAAGTGTAATGCTGTTCTCACCTACCAACAATCATTTCCTCTCTCACAGTCTCCAATTACCAACTCTCAGTCATTTCTAGCACAGCTTGTGAGGAGCTGGCATGAGACTCCTTCAAGACTATACAGATCTTACCTGCTTCTGCGGGCTGGAGCTCTACCAGGACACTTGAAGTCAGGAGATACCAGAACATGCAGTTTTGTCATGAACTTAAAGAAAGCTAATAGGTCAACAGTTGTCAGAGCTTCAGGTTCTAAAGACTTATTTCTTTGAATCTAAACAGTCCATTGGCAGGACAAACAATCTTTAATTTAAGAAAAGTTGAAGAAGAACTGCATAGAGAGCTGACTCAGCCTCCGCCAAAAGGATATTTCTTACCAACAAGAGGCAAGAAAATATAGCTTCTAAGAGCTTTGTAGGCAGGTAAACTTATGTTTGATCCCAGCTCTGACACCTGTGAGCTGTGTGACCTTGTACCAGTTAGTGACCTCTCCAAGCCTCACTTTCATGATATGTAAATGTAAATAAAAATAATCATTTACCTCTATCTACCTAATAACCTTAAGGTTATTGTATGGATTAAATGAGATGAAATGCAGTAAAATCCATTCCCATTTGCCTACCCCCAAATTTCTCTCTGGCAATTATCTCCGTCTCTCTTACTCTCTTTTTTTCTCTTTTCAGGGTTTTATTTCCCCACCATTCCAATGACCTCTGTTTATCTTATCAAATTTACCAATGATCTCCATATTACTAAACCCATTGGTCATATCTTTGCTCTCTACTTGACTAATCATATGACATAGCTAATCGACCCCTTCTTCCCAATATACTTCACTTGGTTTTCAGTACCCCAGCCTCTCAGAACTTTCCTCCTCTCTATGGACACTACCAACTCCCATGGTCCTAGGGAACATAAAGGAGAGTTATATTATGTTATGATCTATTGTAATAGGGACACTGAACCCTAGTGAGGGAGGTGGAGATGCTGCAGGTAGTGAAGAGTAGGAAATGTTCAGACTAGTATTTTTCAATTTTGGCTACACATTTGAATCCCTGGGGAGATTTTGGAACTAATAATGTCCTGACCACACAAAGGAATTCAAAATCTCTTGGGATGACGTCAGGCATTATTATTTTTTAAGGTTCACCAAGTGATTATAATGTGCAACCAATGCTGAGAAACACTGCTCTAGATGAAGGAGAAGTAAAGGCAGATTCCAAGGGGAGAAAGAAATTTATAGGAAGGCTCCACAGAGGATTTAGTAAGTAGATGAGTGCAGAAGACTGAGAAAGGTTAGTGGTGCTGAAGCAGAGAAAGTAAGAACGTAGCATTTATACATCAAGGACAAATAAGACAATATTATTTAAAAGATACTATAAAAGGTACTTATATTTGAAGAGAATAAAGATGATTTGGGTTCATGACAAAGTATATAAAGGTGAATATTAAGGGAAAGAGAGCTATGTATCCATTGATAGGAAATTTGGAGTCAGATTAGCTGGATTGGAATTTCTTTGACCTTGGGCAAAGTGAGCTTCCTCATCTGTAATATGTATGTAACAGTAAACTCATCTCATAAGTCTCTTGGAGGATTTAGATAATTCATATATGACTCTTAGAACAGCACTTGAAAAACCACACTGAGATATCACTTCACACTGGTTAGAGTGGCTAAAATAAACAAATCAGGAAACTATAGATGCTGGCAAGGATGTGGAGAAACAGGCACCCTCTTGCATTGTAGGTGGGAATGCAAACTAGTGCAGACACTCTGGAGAACTGTGTGGAAGTTCATCAAAAAAATGAAAATAGAATTACCCTATGACCCAGCAATAGCACTGTTAGGAATCTACCCAAGAGATACAGGACTGCTGGTGCATAGGGGCACATGTACCCCGATGTTCATAGAAGCACTTTCAACAATAGCCAAATCATGGAAAGAGACTAAGTGTCCATCAACTGACGAATGGATAAAGAAGATGTGGTATATATATACAATGGAATACTATGCAGCAAGGAGAAAGAATGAAATCTTGCCATGTGTGGCAACATGGATGGAACTGGAGGGTATTATGCTGAGTGAAATAAGTCAGGCAGAAAAAGACAGATGCCATATGTTCCCACGCATAGGTAGGCTTTGGGAGACCTAACAGAAAACCAGGGGGGAGGGGAAGAGGGGAAGGGAAAAAAGCCACAGAGAGGGAGGAAGACATAACATAAGAGACTCTGAAAGACTAAGAAAAAACTGAGGGGAGAGGGGGGTGTAGGAGGGGGGAGAATGGGTGATGGACACAGAGGAGGGCACTTGTTGGGATGAGCACTGGGTGTTGTATGTAACCAATTTGACAATAAATTATTAAAAAAAACAGCACTTGACACATAGTAAACCCACATTAAATGATGATGATGATGATGATGATGATGATGATGATGATGGAGAAGGAGAAGGAGGAGAAGGAGGAGAAGAAGGAGAAGGAGGAGAAGGAGGAGAAGGAGGAGAAGGAGGAGAAGGAGGAGAAGGAGGAGAAGGAGGAGAAGAAGGAGGAGGAGGGGGAGGGGAGGAGAGGGAGGAGAAGTCTTTTGAAAAAGTTGAGAGAATTCATAAGTTGTCCCATATTTGGGTTCTAAATTTTCAGAGACCCATAATATACGCTAAGCCAAGTATTCTTCCTCCAACAAGAACTAGCACAAGGAACACTGAATCATGAAAACTTCCCTCTGAGTCATGTGTTCATTCTCCTTTATGGCATTTCCCCCTTCTCTGTCCTTCAAGACCAGAGTTTTTCCACTTGCAAATACCTCCCAGTAGAAAATAATCTGATAGCAGTACCATTATTGGGATTACTTTTCTCAGTAGAACTCTATCTTCAAATTTTATCTGAAACTGTAGGAATGGCTTTATCTCAAAGGAATGTTAGCAATCAGCAAATTAAGTGAGTTAATGTAGATGAAATCACTTTTAATTTATAAATTACAATGCAAATATTAACCTTGACATTGGATAACTTACTTCTACAAAGCCCTTGAGTTGCATACAGGAAGGATTCTACTTTATTTGCCACATGCTTAGCAAAAGGCATGTTGGATGTTACAGGAAGGCCAACATTCCTCACTAGTAGCACATTAATCCAAGCAACAGGTTTGCAGGTTGCTTGTGAAAGTTTCTGTTCTTTTGAAAAGCCTTAACATGAAAATCATGCTGATCTTTAAAAATCTGTGTGATTCCAAAGCAAAGGGAAGAGAGGAAACACAGGGATACATGTGTCCATAGAATCACAAACTTGTCCATTGTCAGATTCTGTCTTTCCACTTGGGATTTCCACTACCTACCAAGATGTTACTCATCCCAAGACACATTTATGGAGCATCCACTATGTGGCAAGCCCTTCCATAACACTGGATATATAAGATGAGTGAGACGTACTGAGCAGCATGCAAGAGTACAGCACGTAGGACACGTAAGTCAATAGATCAGTTTGACATAACAGAGAAATTGCAGGCATAGGGTGTCGTGAGAGCACCACTCTCAGTCCACATTGAAAACCATTACACCACAAGTGTGTCTTATAAGGTAACAGCCTAGCCAGGGAAAGAATGTTCAAGATAAAAGACAAAAACAAACCAAATCATGAAGTGCCTGCATTAGCATGCTGGTTACATTCTTTCCCAAGCAGTAGGTCACCATCAGAATACTGTGGTCTCTAATTAGAGAAGCCTTTCCCTTCCTTTCCAGAGAGGGCACATCGTTTCTTTCCACCCTCTGAAAGGACAGTCTCATTTTCTCACTCCTGCTCCCCTTAAGATGCGTGCCCAGTTATGTGTATGCACACACCCAAACAGAGGCCTTCCAGAGTTGTTTGCATGACCGAATGATGCCTTTGCACCAAAATGGAAATGGTCTAGAAATGCAAACAAAATGTGGATGTGTAAAGATGCACATTGTAATTATCTACATATTTTAAATAATACCAAGAAGTGTTAAGGACATTATGGTATATCCACAAAATAAAAAACCCTAAAGCTATTAATAATACAAATTTTAAGACTATTTAATGGTATGAGAAAATACTCCAGATATAATGTTTGCTTCTGTTTCATGTGTACATGTGAGGATACATATGTATGTATGTATGCATATATATGTTTGTATATATACATATTTATATATTATAGATTTATAAATACATATTTATATATAATCATTGTATATTATTGTATATATAGGTATATATGCAAACATATAGATATTTGTATTTCTCAAATTTTCTTTGTGCATGGGGTTATGTAAACATAAAAGGCAAATATGAATACATATGAATGGATGTATATGTGTATATATGTTTGTGTATGTATTTATGTATACATGCATATTCACCATTTATGTTTACATAAGCCTGTGCTCAAAGCAGAAAATTTGAGAAATGCAAATAAACAACTAAGTACTTAACTGAATTTCACATATACTCTCAACAGTCAGAGATAATCATTGCTAACATTTAAGCTATATTTTTCCAGGCCATTCTCCACACACACGCGCTTTTTTAAAAACTAAATTGGAACACTGAGATGTCATGCGTTATGCTCATTCCATGTAAGCACCGTATCAAGAACAATTCTCCATATTACTAATTATTCCTTGTAAATCTTGCTACCATTTCAGTGTAATACTCCATCTTTTGAATGCCATATAATTTATTGAGCAGTTTCCTTATTGTGAACAGTAATGATTGTTATCCACTTGTTATAAATGACTCTTCAGCGAACTTCCCTGACCATAAGTCTTTGTTCATACAGTCACTTATTTTCTGAGACTGGATACATAGAAGTAAAATTACCGGGTCAAAAGGTAAATGATTTTTAATGCTCTTGAAATATATTCCCTAAATTGCATTCCAGAACGGTTATACTGGCTAGTACTCTCACCAACAATGTACCATAGCACTCTTAACTCTCTGTCTCCAGTATTATCTTTTCACAGCTTGCAAATTTGATTCATGAAAAACTGGATCTCTTTTTGATGCTGTATTATATTAAAGAAAACAAAGTATACAAAATGGTGTATGCAATAGGATCTCAACAATGTAAAATTATGCCTAGGAAAAAAATGAGTGGAAGGAAATATATGAAAATGTTTAGCAATTGGTGGTAGAATAATAGATTACCACTCTTTTCATGTAACAATATAACGATATATGTATTAATTTCTTAATACATATGTAATGGTATGTAATTTACATGCAATCTCTCATTTAATCATCAAAACCCTACAAAGTTTTATTGGGCCATTTATAGAAGGGCATGACTAAGCCTAGAAAAACAGATAGAGGCCAGGATTTGAACCTAAGCTTAACTAATTCCACAGTTCCTGCTTTTTCTTCTTTCCTCTCTACTTTCCCATAGTTTTGCTTTCTTATCAAAGAATATGTATTCTTTTTTTTTTAAGTTTATTTATTTTTGAGAGACATAGAGGCACAGCGTGAACAGGGGAAGGGCAGAGAGAGAGGGAGACACAGAATTGGAAGCAGGCTCCAGGCTCTGAGCCATCAGCACAGAGCCCGACGCGGGGCTCAAACTCACAGACCGTGAGATCATGACCTGAGCTGAAGTCGGCCGCCCAACCAACTGAGCCACCCAGGCACCCCAGTATTCTTTTTAAAATCATAAAAGTTATTTTTACACAAATAAAAAGCTCCCTTACTAAAACTGTTGCAAATAAAATTTAATCAACTTCCTCAGAAAAGCAGCTCATCGTCTAGTTCAAGGAGGTACAACCATGAGACACTTTGGATGCCCCACAATAACTGTGAGTTGTCCAAATGCAAGGTATCATAAGCATTGTCTCTTGGAGCATCAGCTCTGACACTCTTGAAACCACACTACATGGGTTGCTATGTATCCCTGTAGATATTAACGGGGCCATGGCTGGTAGCAGTCCCTCTGCCCATGATGCCCATGCCATGCCCACCCTGCCTACATAGAGACATAGACAAAGGCAGAATACAAGTTCTTGTCCTTCCTTCATCAATAGGATTATCAATAGGATAATTGATTTTAGTAATCTATAAGAAGGTAGCAGATAGGAAGTGAAGATGCAAACATGATGGTTTTCTCCTGTTTAAAAATTACAAACTTGCTTCTATTTTTATTGAAGTCCAGATAACAGCTAGACAATTTGCACACAATACTTTCAATATATATTACCAATGCTGAAACAGACAGATAATCAAGAAAAACATGCTGTATCTGCAAAGGAGTATTCCAACTTGTCTTTTAAATATACATTTGGGCAAATTTTAATTTTTTTAATGTTTATTTATTTTTGAGAGACAGAGCACAAGTGGAGAGGGACAAAGAGAGAAGGAGACACGAATCTGAAGCAGTCTCCAGGCTCTGAGCTGTCAGCACAGATCCTGATGCGGGGCTCAAACTCACCAGCTGTGAGATCATGACCTGAGCCAAAGTCTGACGCTTAACCAACTGAGCCACCCAGGTGCCCTTACATTTGGGCAAATTTTAAAAACACACTACTTACTGGCCATTTAAGCTTTGATAAAAATGCTCACAGATGAATACAATAGCTATTTTACACAACAAGAAGCTATTTTTCAAACTGTTATTTCTGTTTTGGGTTTTATTAAATCTTGATATGTTAAATATATTGAAGACACAATAGACAGAACAATAAGGAATAAAATTTAAAAATAAGGAATAAAGAATATTTGTATGCGAGTGAAAAGTCCCAAAGCTAACTTTTTTAATATTCAAAGAACATGCTGATTGTACATGTAATGTATTCAGACATATCATCAGACACAATATCAATACAGAAATAAGCATAAAAAACCAGACTTCGTTAGTAAACTTTCAGGTGAATATATATGCTGTTGACTTTAGTCAACAGAGAACTAACTTGATTCTATTGTTGCGTAGTGACTTGTTTCTAAGGCTGCAGTGTCAATGTCTGGGCCATATTCCCCTCACCCCATGCCATCTCCTCATTTCATTATAACCCCAGTTTTCTGCTCATTGCTTGGCCCCTGTGACAACACGAATCAATGTACAGAAACCTTTGGGGGATTTGCATTCTTGAGAGAAGTGCCAAGTTACCCATTTCTTGTTTTACAAGATCCAGTAAAAGTCTGCCAGTCTAGTAAAGTTTTGTTTTTCCCCCCCCTTCCCCTAAAATGTCTAAATATTTATAAAGGTTTCACAAATGTGAGGATTCCTCATTAGAAAAGGCAAGTATTGGGGCATGTGGGTGGCTCAGCTGGTTTAGCGTCCAACTCTTGATCTCAGCTTAGGTCATGATCCCAGGGTCATGGGATTGAGCCCCACATCAAGTCCCATGTCTAGTCCCATGCTGAGTGTGGAGCCTGCTTGGGATTCTCTCTCTCTTACCCGTTGCCCCTCTCCCCTGCTCACACTCTCACTCTCTCTCCCTCTAAAAATTAAAAAAGAAAAGACAAGTATTTTAGAAGCTTTAATGTCTACACTTTTTCTAATTGAGAAACTGAGATTTATTCTCTAAGATGTAAAAAGAAATTATTTGAGATGCCAAAGAGAAATTAATATGAAATTACTCCTTAGGTCTTTAAAAGATTCGAATTTTGCCAAATTGTCTGCTTTTACTGGTAATAGTTACTTCCTGGGATTAGCTATAAGTTATGAAGAGAAGCATAGTGGATAGAATGACCTAAGCTTAACTTGGGCAGGAAAATTAAGAAATTCATATCTCATTTATCCATAAGCTTAAAGAAATTGTTATTTATTCATTACAGAAGAACAAAGAGAAAAAGGAAATTTCAAATATACTGAACTCTGCCATATTCTGTCATATAGAGAAATTTTTAAAAAGCATACTGTCATAATATATACTTTGTCATCTAACAGTAATAAAACTCATCTTGTAGAAGGATTCCGACATAGAGAGCCATGATATTCAGGTTTTTCTTTCCAGGAAGAAACTTTATTTGTTCCTGGGTCAATTGGGGTCATATCCGAAGAACTGAGCCCCCAATGCCACTTGGCTTAGTTTTTATACATTTTCTATTCTTTGTCTCCCTTATATGGTAACACACAAATGTGCAGTCTGATTAGGTGGTCTCATGTTTCAAGGTCATGAGGGATGTTGTCATGTATGCATGTAGCCAGGTTGCCTTGAGATTTTTGTTTGTTTTGTTTTGTTCATTCCTTAGGGAGGAGTCCCTACCACAATCTTACATTTGTCCCCTTCGATCTCATGCATATCTCAGTTTTCTGGTTCTGTCCATTCAAGTTATTTTCAGTTGTTAAATGTTGATGTTCGAGAACATAAAGTGATCTCATATGAGAAAGAATATCTTTTTTTTCTAAAGATGACCAAGTCTGGTTCCAGTCATCCTTTTTCCAAGATTTCCTACATTCTATAAAATTCTTAGATCTCAGCCTAATTCTAAGAACTTTTCCCCCCTCAGTCTTTTTCTCCTATGGGAGTCTAGATTTTCTCATACATAAAAGTGAAAAAAATTAAGCCAGAAGGACTCTCAGAATTATTTTTTTGGGGGGGCAATAAAATGAAAACTGACCCAGTTCTGATCCTAACCTACTCTGTAATCATTCCACAAGTATTTAGTAAGCGTTGCTTTGTGTCAGGCACCGCAGGTAGGAACTAAGAGTACAAAGGTGGGAAGAAGCACAGGGCCCCTTTGCTGCACCTGTCTCATTCTCTCATGAGGGCAACACTTGAGTTGCATTGCCATTCCTCACGCCCTGGTCTCATCAAGCAAAAGATGCCACTTTATACAGCTTATTTAAAAGAACCAGGCAATTTGACCATCAAGCTAAATATACTGTAGACAATTATCATATAATCTTGGCTCAAACAAAGGCTAGAGGAACAAAAAAAGATTTCATTTTCATTTCTTCACTGACAGCTTCAGAGCCAAGGGCACTTCAGCTGACTTTATGGCTTTTTTGAAATGCCAAGTACAAGACAGGTCCACACACTTACTGAGTGGTTTGTGTTTAGACAAGCTTGGAGGCAAGGGCAGTGGGGGGCGTTCTTTTTGTTTTAACTTTAAATAAATAATGAGCTGATTAGCTCCTCAAAAATTCTTTTTACACTAGCTAAAAAAGGATTTCATTCTCCCCAGATTGTTTTTACTTCAGGGAACATCCCTGTTGGGATTCTTAACCATCTTGGGGTCAGATACCTTTGAGAATCAGAAGAAGGCAGTAAACCTAGGATCTGAAGCGGGTAGAAAGTATACATGTGTAATAAGTACATAGACACAAAATTTTGCATATAGTCCTAGGAAATCCATGGACCCAAAATTAAGCAACTCCTAGTAGAGTATTCAAATGATTTCATTTCATAAAGTGTGCTCTACAAAAATTGGTATTACTATTACTTGGCGAGTAAAATGTTTCCATAGTGAATGAGTCTGGAAAATTCTGGGCTTAAAAATTATTTTTCACAATGATCTTTATAAATTCCTCAGTATGTTCATGTATATGGCTCCTCCCTAAAAAGACAGTGTAGATGAAGCAGTTCCCCATGTGCCCTGGGCATAGACCCCTCTGCTCTCAACACCCACATATGAATTGTCTTATCTGACTAGTGTTCCCAGAAACACTCTAGCATTCATTCATTACAAATGTTCCTACCACACTTCCGGATCCATCAACTGAAATCTGGCTGAAGAAATCATCTGCTATGACAGAAATCAGTCAATAATGTTAAGATTAATAGTCAATGATTGCTGAGACAAAGGTATTTAAAAAAAATGTCCACCTGTTTTGGTGGAACTTTTCACCTTTTATTTAAACCCTTGGCCTCTTGGGGTGCCTGCATGGCTCAGTTGGTTAAGCGACCAGCTCAGGGCATGATCTACGATTCATGGGTTCGAGTCCCACATCTGGCTCTGTGCTAACAGCTCAGAGCCTGGAACCTGCTTTGGATTCTGTGTCTCCTTCGCTCTCTGCCCCTCCCCCACTCACACTCAGTCTCTCAAAAATGAATAAAGTATTAAAAAAAGATTTAAACCTTTGACCTCTTAAATGCCATTTAGGTGTAAATAGCAAACTTCTAAGCCTGTCTCTGCTTTGGTTTCCTCACATGTTAAACATGGATAAAAATAGTATCTACCAATGCCATTACTGTGAGAATTAAATGTTTTTATATATATTTAAGGCACTTTGACTAGTATCTCGCACAGAAGTGCCCAATCAATATAAGCTATCACTTTTATTTTCTGTAATTACATTAATATATTTTGTTAAGTATCACTTGATTGACTCAGAATATTTTATATAGCCGTGGAGAGAAGTATTAATATTTTCAAAAGCAGATGGTCACTACTTTGTCTCAGAATATCTGAATATAAATTGAAACATTTTAGGGGAAAAAGTCAGACACCTGGAAAAACAGTCATTTCCTATCCAGGGAAGTGAATACATTTTCGTTTTGTTTTATTCGGATATATAGAGCTACACCAACACTTAGAAACTTGGTTAAAGAGGGGCACCTGGGTAGCTCAGTTGGTTAAGCAACCAACTTCAGCTCAGGTCATGATATCACAATTCGTTGGTTTGAGTCCCTCATTAGGCTCTGTGCTGATAGCTCAGAGCCTAGAGCCTGCTCCAGATTCTGTGTCTCCCTCTCTCTCTGCCCCTCCCCCCCCCTCTCTCTCTCTCTCTCTAGAAAAATAAACATAAAAAAAAGAAACTAGGTTAAAGAGAGTGAAATAAAGATAGATCAATTCTCTCTGCCAACATCTCCCCACCTACATACACACTGCTTTGGCATTATTTAGTTTCTTCAGAGTATGATAAAATAAATGACATGATTACGGTCTGAGGACTAAATGACAAAACCACAGCCTACTATTTAAAAAAAAAGTCAGGGGCGCCTGGGTGGCTCAGTTGGTTCAGCGGCCAACTTCAGCTCAGGTTATGATCTCATGGTCTGTGAATTCGAGCCCCGCGTCAGGCTCTGTGCTGATGGCTCAAAGCCTGGAGCCTACTTCAGATTCTGTATCTCCCTCTCTCTGCCCTTCCCTTGCTCACTCTCTGTCTCTATGTCTCTCAAAAATAAAATAAAAGTGTTAAAAAAAATTTTAAAAAGTCGTCATTATTGATATAAGGGGTAAAAAACATAAGAGTGATAGATGGCTCAAACTTAATTCCATCCTGATCTGACTTATCATAAACCCAAACTAGGAGGGATTGGAAAAATTGGCAAATTTCTCCTACTGATCTCCCTTTTCCCATTGCTTTCTTTCCTCATTAATACCCACTTGACACAGAATAGTTGGCTTGCTTTCCTGCTTATAACTCTCCTATCATTTCTCATTGTGCTTTGAATGGAATCTTTACCTCAGTCTATGAGGCCACGTGTGACATGGGCAGCTGCTACCCCTAATCCCTCATCTCACACTGCTCATCCCCATCTTGGATTTTATTCTGTTCCTTGAAGTAAGCTCCTTTCTGTCTTGAAGCTTTTGTACTTGCCATGGCCTCTGCTTGGAAAGTTTATCTCCTAGATGGTTTATCGGTCAGACCTAGACTTGACTCCATTTCACTATCTGAGTTGCTATGAGATGGTAAGTGACATTCCTTCCAGCAGACATTGCTTGACCTCTCTACCTAAGGCAGCCCTCCTGCCCTTCCTCTCCTCACTCATTGTCTAGCATACCATCAGTTTTATTTCCTTAAAGTGTCAATATTTATTTGGCATTATTAATAAATGAATATTAGCACTAAAATAATTCTAGTTATCTTCATGACACAAATGATGTCGTCCATATCAGTTCTATGTTAGGGAGAAGTCATTCTTATTTAGTTATTGTTATTGGCCTATAAGTTTCAGCCCACTATGATAAACATTAACTCAATTTTTTTTATCATTCACGAATAATTAAAAGGTACGTAATTCTTTTTTTTTTAATGTTTATTTATTTATTTTGAAAGAGACAGCGAACACACATTTGTGAGCTGGGGGGCTGAAGAAGAGAAGAGAGAGAATCCCAAGCTGGCCCCATGCCTTCAGTGTGCTTTCAATCTCCCAAACTGTGAGATCATGACCTTAGCTAAAAACAAAAGTTGGACACTTAACCTACTGAGCCACCCAGGCATCCCAAGATTCATAACTCTTAACATTAATTTTGAGGCAATCTCTTGGGTATAGAAATAATAGTAACATATACAAGGAACTGATGCTCACATAATTTTAAAAGTATTTTATAGTTTTCAAATGGGCCACTTTACTCTGTTGGTAGATCCTGTGAAAACACTGAAGGATCAAGAAATGATGAAGTCATGCAATTTCAGCATTGGAAGAAAACATAAGAACACCAGTCAGCCATTTAATATTTGAATCCCTTCTATGATGTTCCTACCCAGTATACATCCACCATTAATAAGGAACTTCTTGAGGTAACTTTCTTCTTTGGATATTTCTGACTCATAGAAAACCTAAAAAGACAAGACAGGCCTCCCAGTAACTTCTACCCATTGGTCCTATTTCTATACCTTAAACTCAAGTGGAATAAACCTAATCTATTTTATATGCAATAGCCTTTCAGGTTTCTGAAGACAGTTGTAATATCCTCTTAACTCTTCTCTTATCTGGAGTAAAACCCTTAGTTTTTTTCAACTATTCTTAATACTCCATTATTTGAAATTCTCACCAGAGAGCAATCTTCTCAATTTACACCACTTTCTCTACAGCTTTCTTAGCAGGTGAAGCCCAGAAATAAACCCTTTGCCACAAGTAACTAGATCACTGCAGAATAAAGCAGTCTGTCAAAACCTATGTTCATGTCGTCAAAGCAACAACAGAGCATGTAAAACCACCTAGAAATTTGGCACAAAGATAGGGGAAAAAACAAAAGAAAGAACCTGAGAAAACTGGCCTCTCTTTCACCCCTACCCCCCATCCCTCACTACTCTCTGATCATTTCTTGTCTAATTTGGGGTTCTTTTTTTGCAATTACCTTGCATAGATCACCATAATATAGTCTCTCCCCCTAGGCTTAAAAAGATTAAAAAAATTCTACTTAGCTCAAACTATATGAAATTACCAATATATAGTTATTTTAACTTACAAAAATAGCAATTTCTAAATCAAAACCACAATAGGATATCACCTCATACCTGTTAGAAAACTATCATTAAAAAGACAAAAAATAACAACTGTGGGCAAAGATGTGGAAAAGGAAATGTGTGTGTACTTTTGGTGGGAACAAAAATGTGTAGCCACTAGGGAAAACAGTATGCAGGTTCCTCAAAAAATTAAAAATGGAAATACCATATGATCCAGCAGTCCCACTTCTGTTATCTGTCAAAAGGAAATGAAATCAGAATCTTGCAAAGATATCTGCACTCCCATGTTCATTGAAATATTATTCACAACACCCAAGATATGGAAATAACCTAAGTGTCCATCAGCAGATGAATGAGTTAAGAAAAATGGTGTATATGTACAATGGAATATTACTTGGCCATAAAAAGGAATGAATTCTTGCTATTTGCCACAACATGGATGGACATACAGAGTATTAAGCTAAGTGAAATAAGTCAAAGACAAATACTGTATATCATTTATATGGGAAATTTTTTTTAAAAAAAGTGCAATTCAGAAAGAGACCAGATGGTGTTTACCAGGGACTGCAGGATGGAGAGAGTGATGTTGGTGAAAGGGTATAAACTTTCACTTATAAGATTTGGGGGGTCTAATGTACAGTATCATGATTATAGTTAACACCACTGTATTATATTCTTCAAAGTTGCTAAGAGAATAAGTCTTAACTGCTCTCGGTACGAAAAACAAATGTTGATTGTGTGAGGTGACTGAGGTGTTAGCTACGGCTACATTGGAAATCATATTGCAATATATACATTTAACAAATCAACATGTTGTACATCTTAAATTTATATGTTATGTATGTCAATTACATCTCAATAAGTCCGGAAATAGCAGCAATGTCTTAGGGCTTAACCAAGCATACCAAGTATATATAAATAAAATACACTATCAACATTGTTTGGGTGAAGAAATTAGTTAATAGAGAGTCAGTAGATTGTCTAAGATCACAAGCTAGATAATGACAAAACCAGGATCAGAAGCCAGACTCCTGATCCAAGGCTCTAGTCACCATTTCAGGGTACCTGAGGGCAGCTTTTCAGGTTCCTAGCGAGGAAGTAAATGTATTGTGTGGTGAGCCAAATTCTACCATCTTCTTCATGTTAAAAACGCAGAATTGAATCTCAGCTTATTGACTTGGCCCAAATCACAGACTGAGAGCTGGGAGTTGGAACGTGGGTGTTCTGTCTCCAGGGCAAGGCATTGCTAGCCACTGTAACAGTCTCGGTATCTCACCACTACCATTTACCTTAACTATTAATAGTTCCTGGTTTTCTGGGGTTTCTGATTTTTTTCTAACTTGAAACAATCAACAGAAACTAAATGACCAAAATCTGTTTTCTCATTGAATGTATTTTTATAAGCTATTTCTTCTTCCAAGTACGTAAGAATACATATTTTTTTTACATCTTTAGCTAGGGGAAACCATAGAGACAATATGGAAAAGCTTGAGAGGCAAAAAGCACTTGTACCAAAGTCATTACTAGGTCCAGGTTTTGTTTCATTACAGTTTTATATTGCAATTATGAACCTTTTCTACAAATTGGGTTCATATTGAAAGTGCAGAGTCATTTTCATTATTGCATTGATTCTACAAGGGGGTATCACCATAATGTCTGAGGGAGTCTGACAGTCACTATGGTTTCTTTAATTTATTTCTAAGATCAGTGGAATTATCAAGTCATATGTGCACATCTGTTAAAGTGATTCATGCTTAAACTCTGATACATGATAGTTTCATCCCTCACCTTCCATTAGGTAAGGGACCAGCAGTTCCAGAAGGCTCCATCATGAAGTCACACAAACCAGCAGATTCAACAGCATCTGAAGTTTAAAAACATAAGCATCCTCCAAGTCTAGTTGTTCTTCAATAGCAGCGGCAGCAGCCAAAATAGCAATAACCATGTCAAAGTCACGAGAATTACTGTAGTTCAGAGAATCACTTAGCATGCAGGGAAGAAATGAAATCATTCTGTACTTAGGTTCCCATTTCCTTTGCAAAGTACTTCTAAAATGAATTGGTGCCAAGCAGGGCTCACGTCAAAACTTCTTTCTCTCACAGCTCACCCACCTCTCCTTAGTTAAAATGTACAAGTTATGACAGCACCACCATTTCCCGGGCCTTGCAGCATATGAACAACAAGGACAACCAGCGATTATTCTGTGAGGAGGGCAAGTGAATGCCAAAAGCACAGGGGGTTGAGATTGCTATTGAGTTCAGCTGTGAGCGATGGCAGAGTCCTCATTTTCTAATATTAACTACTGATCCCCCATTTAGCCATTTGTTTACAATACACATGAGATAACATTTATCTCTGCGTCAATGCCAGAACAGCTGGTCCTTTATTACAAACACAGTCTTAGCACTGATGAAGCGGGAAAGATGGGAAAATCTGGCCAGTCTTTCCCAACTCATGGGCTCACCTCTACCTGTGGGGATAAAGAGAGGAGCACTAGAGAGAAGCACTGGAAGAGAGAATCAGACATGGAACATTCAGGTACCAAGAGGATAAAGACAAAGATTTGGGGGATGCCTGAGTGGCTCAGTTGGTTAAGCGTCCGACTTCAGCTCAGGTCATGATCTCATAGTTCGTGAGTTTGAGCCCCACGTCAGGCTCTGTGCTGACAGCTCAGAGCCTGAAGCCTGCTTTGGATTCTGCATCTCCCTCTGTCTCTGCCCCCCTGTTCACACTCTGTCTGTCTCTCTCTCTCATAAATAAACATTTAAAAAAAAAGACAAAGATTTGGATTGAAACCGATTTCAGTAAATTTTACATAACTTGTGCAAGTTCTGAAAATAAGTTGGTGTCACAAGTACCTGGTTATATTTGTTTCTATCCTATAGCAGGTTAATGGTGTACATGAGCATAAAAATATGCTCATGAGTAAAGCTTGCTACTAAAACAAAATTAGCATGGAAACTATATAAAATGGAGACCTTGAAGCCTCTAAACCATTACTTAAACAGCCATATTAACTTTGTATGTGTGTTCGTTAGCAGCATTGGTAATCATGATAGAACGAATAGATGGAAATAAAAAATACAGTAACGTCTACAATAGGGGTGGTTTAATACTGCCACCCACACAGCAATTTTAATGTTTCCCAAATGTAGGGGATTTCCATTTTCATTTTTTAAGTGAACTTTATTGTGTTTTCTCATTGATCATGCTACTTTCCCAAAGACTCAGTAAGATTGAAAAGAAAAGTCGTTAGTCCCCATGGACCTTCCAACCAACACTTCTACAAATCTTGAATTGTGTTGGGATCACAGAAAACATGAAAAACACAAGCAGCACAGCCAGCAGACCCCACCTAACCAGCACGTATCTGTGTGTATATCTGTAGAACTTCTGTGTGCAAACACATTCTGGTTATGTGTGGAATGTGTTAGGACAATTTTTTTTTCTGCTGATGATGTGAAGAAATGCTGCCAAATAATTATTACTTGAAAGTAGAAAATGCCTTTTAGATCAAGTTATTTTTTCCTTAGTATGCCATTCCTTCTTCCAAACATATAGAGGAAAGGGTCATCTGTTCTGGCACAGTGGGAAAATGTGAAAATAAAAGAAGCAATTTTGCATTTTCTCTGTATTGGAATATTAGGTCTATTCCACAGGTAATCAACTTTGCTGTGAGTAAAATGTTCTATTTTTCAGGGAGGGTGAACTCTTCAGTAGGTAGATGTCAAGCAAAGCTATTTCTTAAGTGAGCTCTCTGCAGAAGTGGGTTGCTTCACATTAAGGCAGAGTCAGAGCTCCAAGTGCCCATGGGATACTACAACCAAAGCAATTTCTGACATTACCAACTGTCCAGGGAGAATCCACACCAAAACAGAACTTTCAATGGAAGCTACCATATCTTATTTTTCTGATTGAAACAGAACAGGTTTGAATGCCATGGGTTCAGGTTCCCAGAGTTATCTTAACTATCAGATTTAAAGGATGAGTGGAAATGAAAACTACAGTAACACATCCAATTGCAGTGTTATAGTATTTCCACTCATACACTAATGTTATATTTCTGCAATCCACAGTCTTTCAACTTTCCTCTAAAAGGAACTATCCCATAATACTTGCAATTCTCTGTAGGGTAAGACTAGGGGATGAAAATGAAATCTACTTCTTTAGGAAGTTTCACAAAGCATGGGTATAAACGTTGAGATCATGAAATGCAAAGGGAGCCATGGAGATAAGAAGCAGACCAGACTGACAAAAACCTGCTCTAGGACTCTACATAAGCCACTTCTGATCACAGGCAAATGCCTCCACAGCACCTGGTACAAGGTAGGGAAGCAATAAATAGCTAGAAGTCAAAGCAAGGGTAGCAATGATAGGAGTGTCATCACCATTATTATTTCAGATTCCAAATGTAAAAACTTATAATAAACCTGATTTCTTGCTTTGCTCATATGGATATTACTGAGGTAAGAATGTGCTTTATTTGATAAGTGGTCTACGAACAAAATAATAACTCACTGCACTGGAGCCACACTAAGAAACAGACACTACATATCACTTTGAGTAGCCCTTCGCCTGACATGAATGATCAACCAACTTCCCATCTTTCCTTTCAACAGCTTAATATAACCTTTATGATTGTGTTGAAATGTCTTTTAAATCTATTTCCACACCTCTGGTACCGAAATTAAGAGACTAGGGGAAAAGCTAACATCTCTTGATTTTTAGCTCCACGGTAATTTCGCAGGCTTTTACAAAATATCAAGTTTCTTTGTGTGTTGTTGTATGCTTTAAGTCACACATTTGTGGACATAAAAATCTGACAATGGCGACTTTATCTATTTGGTAGTTTCAACTAAATGGGAATGGGAGGTAGGATGGGGAGCAATGGGCAGAGTTCATTCCGGGTGTCATGCACAAACTTATAACTTTCTCCCACGTGAGGCTTTGCCATATGTAACTGAGTGGAAGAAGCCACAAGAAACCCCATTAGCCCATGAGGCTGGGTTGAGGATACTGATGTGCTGATGGGGTGGTACCCTGCTAGGCTGAGTCTGTATTCAATTTTGTGACCCACTTCCCACCAATTCAAATACTTTCTGATATATATATATATATATATACCAACTTCCAAAGGCACAGATCCTTTTATAGAATGAAACCCAGGAAAGCCCACCAACCTCTACCAATGAGAAGGATGAAATTCGGCCTATATCTCTATATCTGAATCACAGCTCTGCTCGCAATTTCCAGACAAACCACTTAACCTTGCCATGCTCCAGTTTCTTTTGTGACCCAGAAACACGGCAAGGTGAAAATCTACCTCCTGGGATTGTTTTGAACTGTAATTATAAATACATATAAATGTGTACATGGTATGTATGTATGTATGTATGTGTGTGTGTGCGTAATGTACATATTAAAACACTTTACTTTTATAGGGTCTTCTAGCAATATTAAAAAAAAAAAACAATTGAATAAGCCTTCAGCTGTAATGCTCTGCTCTCTACACGAAGCTGCTAGTGTTAAAAAGCATGACCTAGAGCTGGTCTTCTCAGGTCTCTACCCTTGGACTCTGCCACTTACTTGCTCTAACTTCCACTTTGGATTTCTCTGCCTCCAGATTCATCCTTAAAACAATCTCAAGTGATGAACTACCTTGCAGGGCTAAGGAGAGGGGGAAAAAAAGAAAGCCAAGGGATTTAATATATGTAATTGAAAAAAAAAAAAAAACAGACAAGATCCATCCCTCAAATACACGTTTGTTATTTCTATTCATATAAATGCAAATTCAGCCCAAGAGTAAAATCACATGGAATTCTCTGATTTAAGGCATTTGCCTAGTAATAGACATTTTTTTTCTGGTTTTAGCCAACCAAGTGAAGCACAGGAGGTTTTAGGGAATGTCTATAAAATTGCCCTGAATTATTTGTATATGGCTTATATAATTTAAATTGTTTCGGTTATCTCTGGATAACGGCAAGCAGAGTTTAGCCATAAACCTTCCAAGTAACCATGACTTCCTGAGCCTCTCTTCTAACTAATATTTCTAAACTGTTTTCCTTGACTCATTGCCAATAAAATGGATGGAACGCTTTCAATTCTCTCTTTTTCTTTCTTGGTCATAGCTTCAGAACCCTAGCGCTGCTTGATTCCCTTCAGTTGCAGATATTGGTGGCTGGAATCAAGGGCCAGGCCCCCGAAAAGTTTCACAGAGGGGACATACATAGGGCCAAATTGGACCCTCCGATTCACACCGTGTATCTCTGAGATGTGTGGTAAGTGTCTGAGGTCTGATAATGCTGCAGCCAAGATGGTAAAATAGAGCCAACACATCGCTCTCACTGTACTGATAAGTCATATGACATCCTAAAGCCAATCACGCTGCGATGCCTATTGCTCAGGTCATCACCCTCCTGGGTGCTATGCATTTTAATTGCACATGTTGCAATTAAAATTTAGGATTTCAAAGAAATTATTGTATTCCTTGTGTTTCCAGGTCATTGTCTAGGATCTCTGCATTCTTTGACAAAAGAGTCTTAGAAACCATTTTCAAGCAACTTGCCCGTGAACAAAATGAAATACATCCCCACCAATGAGAAAGCAAAGTCAGGGGAAAGATAATGTGCAACTTTAAGTCACTGCACAACTCCAAGAGGCACTATTCAAATCAGATCTCAACATGAACAGCTCTCCCCTGGAGTTGTACAATAAAGAAATCCTGCAGAACACAGATATCCCTAGAGAAACTTTTCTAAAGTAAAACAGACTGATATAAATTAGAAATGGCCTCCTAGGAGATGTAGGTGCAGGTTCTTCTGGTCTCTGGGTCTGACTTTTATGATCTTCAACAAGGAGGTTACTTACATGAGATCATCTCTAGTAATTAACTGTGCTCTTAAACTCTGAATTCTGAATCAAGCCCAATTAACAAGCATCAAGTGATAGGACCAATGCAATGTTTCCATCTTCCAAGCATTGTTTTTGTAACTAGTGTTGTATTAGCAAAAACAAAGAAATTTCAAATGATCCTTCATGGTTTTAAAGTTGAAGCCAAGAAGTTGGCAAGAAGTAAAATCCCTGGACTCCCTGACCAGTTTAGTTTCTTTCACAACTAATAATACTACTGCATAGAAATTAAAGATAGAATGGAATCATAAGAAAAGGAAAGTTCCATTGAAGCAACATAGGCAGTGTTTCAAAAATGTTTTAGGAGGTTTGTTTCCCCCAAGACGGATGCATATTCTCTGAGCTAAATAATGAGGTCTGCTTTAAATCAAACAGAAAACAAAACAAAACAAAACAAAAAAACAATATCCTTGATTTGGTGTAGTGAGACCTAGATCTAGATATATAAAATACTATGTACCTAACATCGTTTTCTCTAGCTTTTGCATGCTACCACCCAAACTATTTATTATTTAATTATTGAGCTCTACATACTGTCATTTGATTTATAAAAGTAGTAGATATACTGAAGATACATTTTTTGTGAAATTTCCCAAGTCCTTGTCTACTTCCCTGGTCCAAGAGTTTCCTACTGCATATGGTACCGCACTCCTGAGTCGAAAATCCCTTGTACCCACATTGGCCTATTGAAATATGAGCTGAGCTTGGCTTCCTGATAGGAAACATCAAGTTCATTACATTCAAACATACTTTGTATCCACTTTAAAGACTATAATCCAAGCGGCACTATGATTGCTTATAAACCATGAATTTTTGTCTTAAGAATATAAACAGAAGGGTAGTTCTTAAAATTGTGCAAGTGATCCCAATTTCAAGCACTAGGTATTGGGCTGACAGCCTAATTCAGGCTGGATATATCTACACAATATTGAGCTCAATTAGATAAATGGAGTTTTACAACAGAAGTCAAAGAAATCATAATAGAAATTCAAACACAATTTACAAAAGTACACACACACACACACAGTATTCTATATTTGAGGACAACCAAGAGAGAAGACACAGGACTTTGCCCTTACAAAGCGAATAACATATTCCTTTCCAAAAGAGAATGGACATAAATTATCTCAGTCTCTCAGTCTTTATCCAATGCTACTGTTTGTCCTGAACAATCCATCTGGTATACCCATTTACATATTCTCCAGTATCTTTTATTGGAACAAGGAAGGAGATGTGTTTCCACTAACTATTTTCTCATCTGTCCAATATTATACTGCACTGAGTACCATGAAGACTGATTATTGTTCACCTTGGAGTCCCAATGGCTAGCATATTGCATAACACATTGTAAATATTCAGTAAATATTTGTTGGATTATTGAATGAAAGTGTTTATTTTTTTCTCTCATTTATTGAATACCTGCCTCAGGTGCTTCCTGGTGTATAGTAGCAATAAATAATGTGTATATAAATTGTAATGCAGTTTTGATTCAAGATCATCTTTTATGATGAGGGAAAAAAAAAAAGCTTACATGGTCCTGAATTTAGTTTTTAGACCAACAGTCCTTTCTGTGTTCCACATAATCACCATGAGCAGGAGTGAACTTCATGGCCTTGGTTACTTCCTGTAGTGTTTGTTACTTTCCAGCCATCTAAGAGATTGCTTCCTCTAAGGAAATACCTACTTAATCCACTACGGGAAATTTCATATTTTGGCAATATCTAGTTGAAGCTCAAAAACATAACTTTCATGAGTTAAAGTAGGGGAAAAGATGAAGATTTATCATGTATGTCTATTAAGAAAAAATATATTTCATTTTGCTAGCAAAAATGATTAGCATTATTGTTATGATCCTGCAAAGGTGTTTCACCCTGTTTCTGGAGAGAATTTTCTAAAAATGTGCACCTTATCTCTTCACTCTGTGCTTAAAATTCCCCAAATGCCTTTAGCTTAAAGTCCAGATTCATAGTATGATTTGCCAAAACCTTTATCTGAATAAGCGCCTGCTTATTCTGCAAGCTCATGCCCTAGCACTATTCCCTATAGTAACCACCACTGCTTCCAAATAAATCTGTAATACTTGAAGTTTCTAAATATACACTTCGGTTTTCTTCCTCTTATCCTCTCTGTATGAAAATGCCTCTCCCCTCACCCTATAAGCTCTTATCCTGTGTGTGTGTGCACCTGTACACACACACACACACACACACTTCACCAAGTTAATCTCTATTTCTCTTTTTAATTAGTTCAGGGATCATTCTTCCAAAACACAAGTCCTCACTCATCCCTCTTTTCCACAATCTGGGTTGAGTGGTCCTCTTAAATAAACTCTGCATGATCACAATTCATTTGTCTATTCATCCTACCACCCCACTTCCCCAAGAGTCTGTAAGATCTTGGAAGGCAGGGCCTAAGTCAATGTATTTGTCAATGCTAGCATCCAGCATAATACTTATTATTATAGCCAAAACTCAATAAAAATTAGTTTAATAAATTAACAAATATGACCATGTCTTTTTTATTTGTTTATACTTCCAAAAGATTCTGCATGGATTTCTTATTAAAATCATTAATCCAATGAATAAACCCAAGCCAAGCAATCAAAGACAAGCAGATTGCTTCCAAATTCGTTGGTAGTAAATTGTTTTAGGTGAGCTTGCTGTACACGAGAATTTGAACTCAACACTGAGCAAATTTGTACATCATCATGCTCCCAAGTCGTTTTCTCCTTCTCCAGGCTTCTCTTTGGGATATGTGGATTCTTATTTCCATTTTTCATGAGAGTACTCTAGGAGATAGAATGGTTTTGCTTGGAACTGGATTATGAGAAGAGATCAAATATATATCCCAATGTCTTTATGGCACTGACGAACAAAATAAGAGACGGAGAAACTGAATTCTTTGACAACTGTGAAATGTCTCCTCACAAACTATCAATTCACTCACAAACTTGGGAACTGTTACCACTCTAGAAAATTATCACTTTGATTAGATGCAGCCATGGACAGCCTCCTACACTGTGGAGGGGAGTACAATTGGCTTCTTGTAGGAGTAAAGAGATAGTGAGAAGCTCTGTCTATTTTGTGCAAGTTAATGCCTACTACTATGTTACAAATATCTCTAGTTCAATAAATTCAACAAAATTATGTTGAGCAAGTAACTCTGTGGCTTCAAGAACTATGGGAAAAAACATGTCCTAAATATATTCTGAATAAAGCATATTTTTCTTATTGGGTGACTATTGCAATGTAAACTTAAATATAAATGCAAACAGATCCTTAGAGTTCATTTGTCAGTATATTTTTAGAATAATTTAGTATATTTACTCATTAGTACATATAACTTAGTGTAATAGTGCATTTTTACTTAAAGAAAGATATCCTAATGGGATGTTTTATTTACCTTCTCCCAAGTACATTTATAAAATACTTTAGGGGTGCCTGGGTGGCTCAGTCGGTTAAGCGTCCAACTTTAGCTCAGGTCATGATCTCGCCATTCCCGAGTTCGAGTCCCGCGTCAGGCTCTATGCTGACAGCTCAGAGCTTAGAGCCTGTTTCGGATTCTGTGTCTCCCTTTCTCTCTGCCCCTCCCCTGCTTGCACTCTGTCTCTCTCTAAAAAATAAACAAACATTTTAAAAAATATTACTTCCTGCTCACTTCCTTAATTTTGATACTCTGCTTTGTCAACTTTAAGTTACTTAAGAGTCAGAAGTGGTTAACAGGGTGAATTCAGAGTCACTTCTGTCAAAATCTTCAGTTCTGTTATTTGAGAGAGGAATTAGCTGTCTGGCCCATTTGCACAACTCACATTAAAATTTCCAATTGGGAAAACCCCTCATAATTTCTAAACTGAGCACTTTTAAATTGCATCTATAGATCTTCCTTGCATGAATGGATATCTGGCTTCATATCTAGTGATGCTTGCTGCAATGCCTCCTAATAAAATTAAGCAACTATACAATCAATTAAATTTTTTAAAAGGCAGTATGATGGTGCTCTCTTTGGATGCCACATTGTCTCTGATTTGTTTGGGGACTACTGTGCTTGACTAAGAATGATAACAAATAACTTGATAACATTGCAAAGGAAATGTAAATCAACTCAGAGGAGCAACAAAGCATAACCCAGTTGGCATCAAGGGAAATTATTTATTCCCTAAAAGTGTTCAATCCAATTGCAGAAAAGTTTATAAAATTGTTTCAGTTACCCTTAACAAAATCCCATTCCTCTTTCTAAAATTTGCCCCATTCGAAATGCAAATGCAAAATAAGTGCTGTGATTAGCTCACCGTTAGTAAAGTTGTCACTGCTAGCTGAAATCTTTGTGTGCACCTTGTACTAATTAGGGGACAAGATCAATGAGAATGAAAGAGACCTTTTAGTTGCATTACTGTCTGACTACTTATTATTCTGAACCATTAAATGGAGAAACTACAATTTCCATAGTTATCCACAAACTTTATGAGTGAACACCATTATCCTGACCTTGTTTAGTGACTGATCTAAGCTGGGGGTTTGACTTTGTACTCTAAGTTCCCTTGATACACTGCTGCTTTCTGATGGGCAACTTGTAATTACATTGCATAAACTTTTTACAGCTAGTATTTTAACCAAGATACTAACTTTCTGGAAACAGATTGTTTTACCTTCCTTTCAAATAAATTACAACTTTTGGGGCATCTAGGTAGTTGGTTAAGCATCTGACTTTGACTCAGGTCATGATCTTGTGGTCCATGGGTTCAGGCCTGTGTTGGGCTCTATGCTGACAGCTCAGAGCCTGGAGCCTGTTTTGGATTCCTGTCTCCCTCGCTCTCTGCCCTTCCCCCACTTGCATTCTGTCTCTTTTTAAAAATAAACATTAGGGGCGCCTGTGTGGCTCAGTCGGTTAAGCGGCCAACTTCGGCTCAGGTCATGATCTCGCGGTCTGTGAGTTCGAGCCCCGCGTCGGGCTCTGTGCTGACGGCTCAGAGCCTGGAGCCTGCTTCGGATTCTGTATCTCCCTCTCTCTCTGCCCTACCCCTGCTCATACTCTGTTTCTAATGTCTCTCAAAAATAAATAAATGTTAAAAAATAAAATAAAATAAACATTAGGGGCGCCTGGGTGGCTCAGTCGATTAAGCGGCCGACTTCGGCTCAGGTCATGATCTCGCGGTCTGTGAGTTCGAGCCCCGCGTCGGGCTCTGTGCTGACAGCTCAGAGCCTGGAGCCTGCTTCGGATTCTGTGTCTCCCTCTCTCTCTGCCCTACCCCTGCTCATACTCTGTCTCTGTGTCTCTCAAAAATTAATAAAACGTTAAAAAAATTTTAAAAAAATAAAATAAAATAAATAAACATTAAATTTTTTAAAAGATAAATTACAACTTTTAAGCATCTCTGATATTAGAAAATACAACATAGTACACAATTTAACTGAAGTTACAGTTTGAATTTTGCCTCTAAAATGATTTTCTAAAGTAAAAACTAAGGTTAATTTTGATATTGAGTATATATTTCTTTATTTTTTAATTTTTTAAGTTTATTTATTTTGAGAGAGAACATGAGCGGGATAGGGACAGAGAGAGGGGAGAGAGAATCCCAAGCAGGCTCCACACTCTCAGCACAGAGCCCAATGCGGGGCTTGAACTCACAAACCATGAGATTGTGAACTGAGCCAAAATCAAGAGTCAGATGCTCAACCAACTGGGCCACTCAGGCACCACTTTGAGTATATATTTCTTAATGATATATGGGACTTGTGCATTTTGTGTTGGTAAAATTCATGGAACGCTCAAAAATATCAGATACATTACTTAAAGGAATAAAGTGTAAAATTTGGAACCTACCACCTCTACTCATCCTTCCTGAGAAAGCCTACCTGGAATTGAGTATTACCCTGGAAGTGTTGATATCTGTTTGGTGGGAGGCCCATATAAATCTCTAATGTTTATTGAATAGAACCCACGTCTCTTAAGCATACCACATAAGCCCTTTGTATTGGAAACCTTAGTTAAAAAAAAAAGAGTCGGAAAAAACATAATAGTTTATACCATCAAAAATATTTAACAGGCATTTAGTAAAGTCTTTATGTGCATTATCTCAAATCTTCACAATAACCTATGAGCAGAATACTCCATTGAACAACTGAGGATACTGAAGATTGGTGAAGGGAGATAACTTGGTCAAGACCCTATAGGCAGCAAACTCTGGAGCCAGATCCAGACCCAAGCCATGTGGTTCCTGGGCCCCCACTGGGAACCAATGTACAACGCTGTGTAAAGACGAAACACTATCTTTTCCCAGGAGATTGTTTCTCCTTCTATACAGTGCATGTACGTTGGAGAGGTGGTGTCTTTAACTCTTGTGTATAGCCAGCATCATGTGTGCCTGGATGCAAGACATTTATTTCCAGAGTTCCATGCTTTTCAGTGCTAATAACACTAAATTCTCACTCTGATTTACATGAGAACACAAACTACAGCCAAATGAGAGGAATTCCAGGGAAATTAATTTGTTCCCCAAGAAATGTGTGGTAAAGAGCAGACAGGTTCTCCTCTAAAATGCCTAGCATCTGTAAACAATACACTGAAAAGCAAGAGGAGATAGACTTGGGATATATTTTTATGATGACATCACACAAGCCCTCAGCAGTGTCAAGTGTTCTCTCCTGCACCAAACAGCGACCAGATGGGACCAAAGTCTTTTTTCAGACAACACACAGAAACAGTCCAATAAACCTGGACCCCCATTTATTTCATTTTCTTTTAACCATGAGTGTCTCCAAAATTAGCTTTTCCTACCCCTCACAAGGGGGACTCTGTTGTTGTTTTCTTCTTGAGACAGGCTAGTTAGGTAATATTTGGATGGTATAAAATCACAAAAGATTGATACTTCAAACTAGTAAAATCGAACGCGCTTTGTTCAGACCAACACCTGAAACACTGGCACAAAGTGGTGGGATGCTGTGTAAGATAACTCCCCAGGCTGGGTTGGAAATTAATGTGTCCTTTGTTCTATCATCACTTGTCAAGGTCGTTTGGCTCTTCATGGAGTTTATTCATTATCCCTTTCAATTCCCTCGTTTTGTTTCCAGTTTTGGTACCACCCTAATAGACAAACAACAAACTGTCCCTTCTGTGTCTTCTGCTTGTTAATTTCTCTAGTGACATTTAGTTATTCCCACATCAGGCTGAACCACCAGGCATATGTCCTTTTGCTAATCTGAGGACTCCAGGTCCCATCCTCACTACAGCTGCCTTGTGGTTCCATGTAATCTTGATTCATTTATTATTGTGCTTCCTGACAGAGAACAGGAACTCAAACAACATTTGTTAAAGAAATGATTGAATGAACTTGCAGTTTATAACAGCAGATGAGCATGGGAAGAACTTTCTGGGTAGTACCTGGATAAAACTGGCAGCATGCATGGTGGTGAAGAACTTGACCTTTGGAGTAGGGCAGTCTTCATTTTTGCGACCTTCCCTACCACTCCCTTGGGCAAGCCCCTCAACCACACCAAATTGTGGTTTCTCCATCTCTGAAACTGGAATAATCAGCATGTTCCACACTCAGCTCTGTGTCTGATCCCAAGCAAATAGATAGCAATAATGTTTTCTTGTATTTTTTTTTTTTGGTGGAAAGCAGCTAATGCATTTATCCTCATAATATGGGAATTCTAATATGAGTCATTGAATTTGATGTATTCTAGACAAATTTTAGAATAGCATTAGAGTTCCAGGGAAGAGTAAGCACTGTTTATTCTTTTTTTTTTCCTCCTGAAGTAAAAGTGTTCAATCTGATTCAGAATAATAATAAACAGCCACCAGAAGGGAAGTTCAGCTGCTCAAGAGCTACATAGTTGTTTTATTTTTCTCAGGTGGAAGAGGTCATTCATTATGGGGCAGTGTTGGCTCCCTGGTTGAATATAATGCCAATGACAGTCTATTTGGCTCTAACAGCTTCCCCTCATTTTAGGTGGCTCTTGTGATAGATTATTAACAGAGTCCCATTAGCTTGTCCTTGTGTGCAGTGCGGTAAAATTTGGGGAAAACAAGCTGTGACCACTGGGGACACTTTGCATCTGATCATTTATACACAACCCACCAAGCTTCCAGGCAGCCTGGAAAATTACGTAAACACCTCCCAGATCTACCAGGATCGCGGGCCCTCTCAGGTGTCAGATCCGGCAGCTGGCGTGTCTGTCTGGGGACCTGCATCGCCAATTGCTTTTCTATCCTCCATGCTTGCCGCATCAATGAGCAATCATTGCTGCTGACAAGATTTTGATGGTCTTAACACAGAGGTGGGAGCAAAGTTGAAGTGACTGAAAACTTCCCCTGCTGCTGCCTGGCTCACATTGACCCTGACATCGTTCAAAATTATGCAGTTAATGCAAGATGCAGACGCTTGTGTGAGAGCTGCCAAGGCCAACGGAGTTTCTGTTTTAGCCAGTGTCCACCATGAAGTGACAGGGGTGCCCTGGGCAAGTGAAAATCGCCACAGGCACCAGTCAAAACAAGCTCCCTCCATCTTATTATCGCCCTAGCGTGCCTCTCCTATGCCCTTTTCAGTCTTTCAAACCTTTATCTGCTCTGCTTTTCCCACTCCAGGCATGGATTTATCCCAGGGGTGATTATAACTAATGGCTCTACAATTTTAATATGCTTTTATCCAAGACATATTTATATAAGCCTTCCCATTCCTGAAACATGCCCAATTTAGAAGTGACATGCCAACTTGGGGTTCATTTGTTCAGCAAACATTTATTGCACCCCCATCCTGCGTTAGGCTGTCATTGTGTCATGCCAGTGTGTTTCTTTGCTAGTTTCTGGTCGTTCTCCTTGAAAAGGCTAAATCCTGATCATGGAATGAATGACTTGTACCTAGGAGAATGCAGTGCCCTGTTTTCATCTCTCTGGTAGATATTCCATAGCAATGGTGATCTAGTGACAGCAACTCTTCTAGGTTAATATAAAAAGTTGACTTCCAGGTTGGAATATAAAAAGAACCTTCCTGTCCAGATACAATCCCCACATTCCTCCAGAACTCCTACAAAGGTTGAACAGAAATAATTTCATTCATCTCAGCCAAACTGTAATTCGTTTTTGAGGTTTCTTAGTTCTCCAGGGAGTGTTTTCCTTTAAATATGTTTGGTTTAACTCCATAAAACTTACCTATAACAACAGTAATTTTACATGGGTGTGGCTCAACTTAAGAGAAATTATAGAGAAAAAGATATTTTTCATCACAACTTTAAAAATGTTAATGTGGCTAACCTACCAGGTGTCTCCCTTCACATCTCATAAACAGATTTTTTCAAAACTAGCTGTAGAATATAATAGCCAACAAAAAGTATTGATCTTATCCAGAGCACTTTCCAGAAATACAAACTATGTTGTATTTGCTCCCAGAAAACTTACAGATTAGTCATCCTCTAGCAGGATATGCTGACCAAGGCAAGCAAGGGAAATAAAAGAGAGGAAAATGAAGATGGCTGACAAGGTCTCTCCGCTTAACTGAATAAACAAGGAAATTTCAAATAGTGTCCTACATGCCCTTCTTGAAGCAAAACTGGCTGGGCTAATTCTAAAGTGCTAAATGGTTCCTACAGGGCATTAAGAAGTCTGGGCTTTCAGCCAGATCTGCCAAATGGCTTCACTTTCACTGTGTTGTTGGGTAAGGAGGAAACCTAGTCTTTATGGTGCATCCAGAAGTGTGACTATTTGCCAATATTGTGACTATGGAAATGATAAGAATGCCACAGGGCTCTGCAAGTTATAGGAATGTCTTCTCACTTATTTTACTTGGTAACGCTGCAACCCAAAGATGGCAAAAATATAGGAATGATATTGTTATTCCTGTCTAAAAATAAGGACTTAAAATTCAGAAAGATCATGTTGCTGAAAGACACAACCAAAATGAGAGCTCCTGGCTTATAATTTCAAGTCTGTTGTTTTGTGCTTGTCAAAGGGTCCAGGGGAGGGACCCTATGCATGGCCAACCAAAGCCTAGTATTCAGAATATTTGGGGGTATGTATCAGTATAGGCAGAGAGAAGTACCCTCAGAGTTGCTGATCCATTTTTTAGCTAGAACCCAGTGCTGTGAGAAGATCTGATTTGTAAAGGCATTAAGAAGATGGTAACTGGCCACCAGCAAGTATCCAGTTGGAGCTGCTGACCCAAACAGGTCACCAGAGCCCTTCTCTTTGGCCCCTCTGTGACTTAGTTCTCTGGTAACCTGTGCTATGGATAAGGTATTATTCCATGCCCTATAGCAATTCTTTCAGGTGAGTACTACCACGATCCCATTATGCAGATGAGAAAATGACAGCAGCAAGGACTTAAGAAACTTGACCAAGTGTCCACCAAGTAGCAAAAATGAGATTTGAATACGGGCTCCTAAATTCATCATTTTATGCAGCTTTCCAATCACCCTGATTTTTCACATATCTATGACACTTTAACTGCAAAATCTTTTATGCTTGTTACTTTCTAGAGCAGGATATAAAATGACATATCTCTATAAATGCACCACTAAATCTATCTTCCAGAACTTATAGGATAATTGCTATGAAAAGCATAGGATGCATGTAGAACTTCGAAGAATTATAGAGGTAAAAGCAAAGTGGTAAAAATAGTCAAAGTCGGTCTAGAAAGTTGAATTTCCTACAGCAAAAGCATTTTGTAAAGATTAAATAGAAAAGAAAAACATTCTACCAGGACTTTAGGAGCTCCGACATGAGCAGTTTCTCTCTTCGAAAACTACTATTATTAATTGCTCATCTTTAAGTGTTATCTATGCCAACATGGTGAATAATAACCCTATCCAAGCTGTTGGTAGAAAATATAGAATGATCCATAGCTGTTGCCTTTTAGATTAATGGCAAATAATTTTTAACCAAGTATAACTGCAACACATGATCATTGTAAATGGTGTGTTTTAAGCAAGACATCATTTTTGCTTAAAGGTATCTGTGACAGTTACAGTAAGTCTAAACAGATACATAGCATCTTACATGAAACAAAAAGTAATGATTTTAAACCTATTTTTTCCCCTGGGGGAAAAAAAAAAACTTGTCTCTGTGGCAATTTTAAAAGATTTTTTTATTGATTCCAAGCAAATGGAAAATACAGTTTAAAAAAACCTGTCTTGGTGTGATTATCAGGAAAATCAAGAAATCCCATGAACATCCTTGGTGATTCTGTTCCAAGAATCTGACTACAAAGACAACTATAATATCCCACTGATCATCACTATGCGATTTGAAGAGATGCTTTTTACTTACTCCCACACCCTAAGGGAAAATAAAATCCATGAAATAATTACATCATTCAGCATCAACTGGTTCAAAGTTTTACGCTGGGTCTAACAAAAATAACTAAGGGATGTGTGCCAAAAATAATTCAATTCCTGAAAGGCGTTTCTACATCTACCCTCCTGTCGCTTCCCTCTCCAACCCTGTTGACTAACTTTTGGCTCTAATTTTCAATCCCAGGCCAGAGCATGCATATTAGCATGCTTGGAGATAAGAGAGAGGGGTGATTTGAATAAAAAAGGGGGGAACAAGCCTAACATAGCTCTAGGAAATTAACTGCCCCTTAAACAGTCTAGTGAGCTAAGCCTAAATGATTTCTACTTCCTCTAGTGTTGGGCCTTTCATTTCCTTTACTAAGCAGTGAGAAGGAATTGCTGTGGTATTTGGCACAAAGCTGCTAAGATGTATAAAACCTTAGTTTGATTACCATATGTTCATTGTGTTAATTTTCTTTCAGCCAAATGCTCCCTAGATCTTCTCTGCTGTCTCTTTTTAGCTTCTCCTAGATTCTTTTGAATTCTAATGTTTTCCTTCCTTTCTCAATAATGCACTAGTGGGGAGCATGCAAAAGCTCTGTTTTATTCTAGAAATGGCCACAGTAGGAGTAATATTGCACTTCTATGTGGCAGTTGTCCTCATTGCCAGTGATTGTTAAATTTCATAAAAATGAGGTATAGTGTTCATAGGCAGGCCAAGTAATTATTGCAAATATCTGATTTTTTTAAGGTTATTTATTTTTTGAGAGAGAAAGAGCACAAGCAGGGAAAAGGCAGAGAAGAGAGGAGAGAGAAAATCTCAAGCTGGTTCAGTGCCATCAGCGTAAAGCCCGATGCAGGGCTCAAACTCACCAACTGTGAGATCACAACCTGAGCAGAAACCAAGAGTTGCACACTTAACTGACTGAGCCATCCAGGCGCCCTGCAAATATCTGATTTTTAACAACAGAAAGATGCACACATTGTTTAGAAAACTCGTTTAGAAATATGATTTTTATTATGTTTCCATATTTGAAATGGATATCATTCTTCCATCCCCGAAGTTCTGGTTTTTATAAGCATCATTTTTAGCAAACACCAACACTGAATGTTACAAACCATGAAAATGACCAAGTGAGAACCATCTCACTCAACCCTGAGTTCTCAACGAGAACCCTTCTCGGCTCAGCCACTCCCATGGTTTGTAATACTCGGTGTTCTTGGTGTTGGTAGAGTTAGCATGTTCAAGTGATTCTCCACCAAAACCAAGTGTTGCAGAGGGAATCCCAAGGAAGAAGATGCCCAAATTTTAATACCAGAGGCCAAAATCAACTTTTAACCATACTGTTGAATAAACACAATTATTTATTGAACTCCTACTACACACTACCCTGAGTGACTTTGTGGTGTTAAAAGCCCAGCATGGAAATGGTGTGTACATAAATGCCCTTCTATGCCAGATTCCATAATAGAAATACAGAGCACAGTGCTCTGTGGGGGTGGGGAGGATGGTCAGCTCAAACTGGTGGCATTTTGTTACTCAGGATCCAAAGGTCCCCTTCAATGCCACCATATGTCCAACAACAGGCAGGGGGTTTGAGTAAATTCTAATAGAACACTTGGGGTTACATCCACAAGCTTTTGTGTTTGCACCCTCCTAAAATCCTTGAACTGACACTAGAACTAAAGCAAAGATGATTAGAAGCCAGAGTAGAACAAAACAGATATGTGTAGATGCATACAGCCCAGAGCAGGCTGGAGAAAATTTTACACATACAATCTAGGGCAAAGTAAAATTTACTATAACTGAAAGCATAGGAGATATTCAAACACTTTTCGCCAAATGGTCTGTGATTGCTAACACCTGTGTTCTTGGAGCTCTTTAAAAATAAATGCCACAATTACTTTTTTAAAATAATAAATGCTGGCCTCAATATTAAGGTTACTGAGGGTAGAAGATCAACTGGGCAGCTGTCACTGAAGACCATAGTAGAACTAAATCAGCAAAATTCTATCTGATTTTCTCCCTAATAATGGAGCTCAATTATTTAAATGTCCAGGTGCATTCAATGTCACAGATACATGAAAGTACAGATATCCGACGGGATACAAGTAAGTAAAGCCCATTGTCTAGTACCTGGGTTTCAGTGAAGAAGAATCTTGCCAAGATCTCATTCATTCTTAGCTCAGTATGACCCTTCTCCCATACTAAGAGGTGGAAGCGAAGCATTTTGTCCTGCAAAAGCACATTTTGTTGAGTGAATCCATGAAAACATGAAGACTTTCCTCTTCTCTAAGCACGAGAGTGGATTTCTTCCAGCTTCTTTCATTGATTTAGGATTCTCACTGAATTACACCATTTAATGTGAATTCTCCTGTCTTCAAATGTCTTCTCAATTTGGAAGCAATTCTAATGTAATTCTAGGGTTGTCATTAAATCTACAAAAATCATATGGCTCGTGGATGTTTCTCTCTCTGGGACTCTTCGTCAGTAGTACACTAGCAAAGTGATTAGTCACTCATACTACTCAGAACTCCTGTTAATGCTGCGGAGCCATGTGACTCACCATCACTCCTTGTGTGATGGGAGTTCCATCACTGCTTTGACAACATAAGACATGCAATTTACAAGTATAAAACATTTACACAATTAAAATTTATGCCAATATTCTCTAGGATCTGTGTGGGCATTTAAAAAAAAACCTGCATGTTGGCAGAGATGATGTACTTTTACTTTTGCTTTCTAAAAATGAACACTGTAAGCCAAGACTTACAATTCATAAACAAATTTTTGTGTTTTCCCTGCAGGATATAAATACTCTAAAATGCTGCCTACAAATCAAATCTGAGCAGGGAATTCAACCAAATCCAGTGGATTAAGGTGCTGTTCTGGTAGCACTGAAGGAGTCTCTCTCTCTTTAAAAAATATGCATAAAGCAGCTAAGGGCAGACCACAAATAGGCCAGTGAAATCCAACCAGGTTGTTAACATAGATAATTTATCAAGTGGCTACCATGATAACAATCAGCTTAAGGTGGACACCTTTTCTGACCTTCTGTGTTTAGGCCGGACCAAACATTTAACCTTCCAGAGATTTTTTTAAGAACACTAATAGCAGCACCGGTAATCATTACTTAGTTTGAAATTCTTTTAAAATTTACTGAGAAATTCTACTTTACATCTAAAGTTACCCTCCTACTTTAGCATCATCTAAAGTTGACTCAGGGATGGTGTTTCACTTTATCATTTCTGTAACAAATTACCCCAAGCTTACAGTTTTAAGCAGCAACCATATACTCTTATACAGTTCTGGACGTCAAAAGACTAAAATCAAAATGAAGTCTGGACCATACTGTTTTCCTTCTGGAAGCTTCAGGAGAGATTCTGTTTCCTTACATGCCCTCGTTTCTAGAAGCCCACGATGTTGGTTGATCATGACTCTCTTCTCTCATCACGGCAACTTGTTTCTTTCATCATGTATTCTACTGCCTCTTATTCTCTTGCCTCCCTCTCATAAGAAGCCCTGTGATGACACTGGGCCCATGGTGGAGAGTCCATGATAATCTCTCCATCTCAAAAATTTTAATCACATTTGGAAACTCCCTTTGACCATTTAAGGTTACATATTCACAGCCTCCAGGGAGTAGGATGTGGACACTATTGGGAGTCTATTATTTAGCCTATCCCAGGTGGTACGCCAAAAAGGACATAAAAAACAGCACCTCTACACATTTAGGACATTATTTCTCCCCTAAAGGGTTGGAGAATCATAGAGGAAAAGAAGCAATTAGGACAACATTAAGCTACGCTGATGCAGCAAACAAGCTGTATTAAGGAATTGGCGCAGCCATATAGTTATGTTATAAAAGACTGAAGTCTGTGTAGAATTAGAGGCTACATTCCTTGGCCCTTCCTTCTAGATTCCTATGCATAACCCTGATGTCCCTGACATTGCCCTCTCTAGATGCCTCTGCTAAGGCTCAGAGAGAAACACTGACCGGATCAAAGACTTTGCCTCTTAATATCTTTTACAATCACTCTGCAAACTTTCTGATGCAAAGAAGGGACAAACTCAGACAGGCAAGTGTTTAAAAAGTGCCTAACTCAGTGTTTAAAACCGAGTTGGCTTGAAAGTCTGCATGTGAAATGCAAGTACTGCACAATTCTCTTTATTGCTCAAATGCTCCAGAAAGTACAGTCCCTAGGGCTGTGCTCTGCCGTTTGGAATGAAAATGAGCATCATATGAAAACTTGGGTGTATCTAAAGGTCAGTGGAATTTCAACCAGATGTTTTGCTTCCCCACCACAGACTTGGCAGTAGGAGTAGTTTATAAATTCCACTTGGGGAAATAAATGTAAATATTTTTAATAACAAGTTTCCATTCCCACCTTGGCTCTTCTTTAAAGTTCAAAACACAGTCTCACATTCTTTTTTTTTTCCTAATGTACTCAACAAACACTTATTACCACAAGTACAGTATTTTAAAATATCTTAAATTGGACTCATCAGTCCCGACTCTCCACATCTCACCATTCCCTCCCCCTCTTGCCTGAATCTGCTTTCCACTCTGTCCATCTTTGGAGATGGCATTACTTGTGTCATCCAATTCAGAAACCAGGGACAAGTCACAGGCTCCTTCCTCTGCTTCACCGTCTACATCCACAGACATTAATTCCTATAATGGATTAAATGAGGTTTTTCCTATTCAGACCCAAAGCTATGCTTTGTTTCAAAACTCTTGTGCCTCACCTGGACAATCACAATAGTTCTGTAACTTACAGTCTTGCTTCTCATCTTACACGCCTTTGCTCAGTCCTCCACCCTCTAGACAGAGATGTTAATATCATGTCACTTCCCTACTGGAAACTTTTTAGTGGCTCCCCATTCTGGAGGTTAAAAATTCAAACATCTAATTTTGATACAGAATACCTTCCATCATCTTCCACCAGCCCTCTTCTCTAGCATTACCCTTCTGGTGCTCCCACTGCATCCTTGAACCCTGCGACTCAGCTACAAAATCTCCTCCTTGCCGAACACTGCAACAAAAATTAGGAAGGCAGCTTCCGCTATTCAAGATTTTATAATCTCTTAGAAGGGATAAAACTGTTCAACTATGTTAAAATATATATATATAGTTTAATAGTGTCATAAGGGAGGAACAAAGTGCTTTGAGGTTCAAAAGTTAAAGAAAGAACATTTGGGGGGGAGAATCAGTGTAGCATTTATAACATACTTCGAGTATAAATTTTGCAAATGGTTATAAAAAAAATAAAGGGCATTCAAGACAGGAAAGAACATCATTCTGGTTTTTTAAAATCCTCAGTCAGATTTTACAAGTCTACTTATTTCCATTTAAAGAACTGAGAAGCTGTAGTAGATTTCATAATGAGGAAGCTATCGTGGTAGGCAGTTTCAGTATCTGGAACAGCCTCAGATTCTGGTTGGGTAGGTAACCAGGGGCAAGGAGAGAACACAGAATTTCTTAGAGGGGTTATTTGTAAAACATAGAAACAAAAACTGTGCAGTGGGAAGGAATTGCTCTTTTTTAGACACGCAACCACTGTTGCTGGCAGTGTAATATTTCTCATTTCTATCCATTACTATGATGGACCCCCAATTCTCTCCCATCTATTGGTTCCCATGGATTTTTATTGATTTCTCTTTCCAACCTAGACCTCATGGTTCATTAATTCCCCTCCTTCTTGTCAACTTCTGCCTGCCTCGTAAAACCCCAAACACCATCAACCTAAAGTATCTGCCTCCTCTAATACCAGCCCTGGGCTGGCGGACACTTTCACACATTCAGTTGCATACCATAGTAGACCCCAACATTTCCTTCTCAGTCAAGATTTCCATGCTATCCATTCAGACCTTAAGAGTGGGCTCTCTTGGACCACATGTCCCCATTCCCCGCTTCTTCTCAGTAAACTGCTTCATTCTTTCACAGCAAAATGGCGTCCTTTTAACTTCCTTCCCTTCCAACATTAAGAAATGTACCTGTCCTTATATCTTATAGTCCTTATCTTCATATCTCAAGAGAGTTTTCTTTCTCTTTAAAAGGCAGATTCTGGTTTAGGAAGTCTGGGTGGGGCCTGACATTGTTCATTTCTAACAAGTTCCCTGGTGATGCCTCAGTTGCTGGCCCTAAGATCATGGCATTTTTAAAAAGATTTTAATGAAGTGTAGTTGACATACCTTATTTTCAGGTATACAACATAATGATTTGACATTTATATACATTATGAAATGATCACATTAAATCTAGTTGCCATTTGTCACCATACAAATCTACTGCAATATTATTGACTATATAGTCCTTGGCCCTGTACTTTACATCCCCATGACTTATTTATTTTAAAACTGCAAGTTTGTACCTCGTAATCCCCTTCGCCTATTTCACCCATTCCCTTACTCCACCACTCCCTTCTGGCAATCACCAGGTTGTTATCTGTATTTATGACTCTGTTTCTGAATAATGTTTTGGTTCATTCTGTTGTTTAGATTCTACATAAAAGTATAAAGGATTTGTCTTTCTCTTATTTCATTTAGCTTAATCTCCTCTACATCCATCTGTGTTGTTGCATCTCAATAGATGCAAAAATAAAAGCATTTGGTGAAATTCAACATCCATTTATGATAAAAGCCATTGCCACTTTACTTTGATTAGCAAGTCCTAGAATTCATTCTCTGCATGAACACCTACCGTTTCTTCTCCTCCAAACCTGCAATCTTTCCTTCACCATGGCTTCTTTCCTCTCAGCCTATAGATAGGTACATCCCCTGATCTTAAAAAAAAAAAATCAAAATCAAAAATCAAAAATACAAGACCTCAAGTTGATTGAGCGAAAAGATTCCAGTCCAGTAAATTCTTCCTCTTGTCGCATAGCCCATATCTCAATGTCTCTTCAAAACGAGGCTTCCTGGGGGCACCTGGATCACTCAGTCAGTCAAGTGTCCAACTCTTGACTTCGGCTCAGGTCATGATCTCATGGTCCTGACATCGAGACTGTTGTCAAGCTTGCATTGGATGTGGAAGCTGCTTAAGAGTCTCTCTCTCTCCCTCCCTCTTCCTCCACCCCTCCTGTGCTTACTCACTCACAATCTAAAATAAATAAAATAAAATAAAAAATAAAATAAAATAATAAAATAAAATAAAATAAAATAAAATAAAATAAAATAAAATAAAATAAAATAGAAAAATAATAAGACTTCCTGAATGTGTAATCTCTCTTTTTTTTCAATGTGTCATTTTTAAGCCTACTGAAATCCAACTTCCTCCCCACCAGGACACAGAAATTACTTTGGCCTGGGCCATCCAGGACTTGCTGGATTCTAAATATAATGTATACATTCAACTCATTTCATTCCACATCCCAGTGGCACTTGACTCCTTATTGAATCCTTCTTCCCTACTGATTTCCATTACATCTTCTTACACCACCTTTAGAGCTATTCATTCCCAGACCCCTTCTCAGGGTTCCATTCCTCTACCCATGATTTAAATGTTAGTTCCTTGGGGTTCCGTCAATAGTAACCTTCCATTATTTATTCTCTCTGTTTCTAAGAGGCCACTTCCATGGATTCAGTCACATTTGAATCTTGAAAATATCTAAATTGGTGCTTCCAGGTCAAATATCACTCTCGATATCTCAACCGTTATATCCCACTACTTACTCCAACCTTTAAAGACATTTAATAGTATTCTAGAACTGAACTCCAGACCTTACCTATTACTGTAAGTAATACTGTATTACTCCTGTCATTGAAAGATACCACCTACTATCCACACATCAACAAGAACTATAAACATTTTATGTCCTTTCTCTTCCATTCTACTTTCATTCATATCCTATCAATTCTACTTTCTTTAATATCATTCTCTCTTCTCCATTCCTATTGCCACTGGTTCATTGTGGGCCTTTCCCATTTCTTTCCTAAAGCAATAACTGTTCTTGCTCCCTCCTGCTTGGGTGCCTTCCAACCCCACCCACACTAGAGCATTCTTTCTCTAACATAAATATGATGATGCTACTCCACCACTTAAAAATCCTTTAGTACCAGCTCAATGCTTTTAACAGAGAACAGCATTCTACTCAGTGTGGCTTACAAGGTCTTCTGGAACCTGGCCACTGTCTTTCCTACTCTCCCAGCCTCGGTGCCCTATGCTTCTACTGGGACCCTAAGCTTCAGCTACATAGAATCCTTTCATTTTTTTCAATGAATCATAACCCTTCTTGCTCATTCCACTAACTTAGCTTGTACTATCCTTTCTTATCCAGCACTGTCATCCTGATCCTTCATGAAACTATTTCCCGGTCTATCCACAAGATCCACTCAGTCTTCACATCTTACAAGAAGCCTTCCTTGTCCTCAGTTTTGATTAGGTCCCCTCCTCCATTCTCCTATAAAGTCCATTTCTCTATAATTGCCTCACTTCTGCTAGAGTAGAAGCTCATTGAGAGCTGGGAAATGGTCTTATTATAACTGTATCTTCACTTATTTGCATATAGGTAGCCTTCAAAAAATGCTTATGAATAAATGAATAAACTACCCTTAACAACTGATATCTAGCCATCAGTAATTCCTGGGAAGGCAGCAGACTTGAGGATATCCTTGAGATGAGACTGGTCACATTTGCACCTTACATGAATTCTCTGGATCCCTCTTCTCTCCACCCTCCCCACTTCTAAATGTTTCCTCTAAATTCAAAGAAAAATTATTTTCACAGGCAAAAATAAAATCAAGATTTCTAGACTCCCCATGGGTGGAGGGTCAGGCCTTAAGTCTATAATTGTAATTTATTTATTTGCTTGTTAGGGCATGAAACTATTTTCCTATTTTCAGAAAACTCAAAGGGCTCTTCAGCAATATTTTTTCTAAATAGACTTTCACTAATTTATCTACCTGGAAATAAATATTGGTGTGTAATGTCCATTTATGTTTATGATACAAGGCCAGGGTCCCAATGCATGATCTGAATGACCATAGAAAATGTATTGTCGGAGACAAAATTGCACCTCTGAGTGTCTCTGTACATCAGCAAAGCAGAGAGTTCCTTCTAAAGTTCAGTTTTGGAGGTTGTTTATTCTGCAGCAATTCAAGCTTGGGCCAAACTGATTGTTTTTCTGACTTAAATTGCACTGTGGACCTCAAGGAAAAGGACATAAACAGTTGGCAAATTTACAGCCTTTAAACAAAATTGCCTTAACTTGGGGATTCCCTTAATATTGCTTATGATTTTTTTTTCTCTTTTTAAGAACTTTCCCATTTCACAGGAATTCAGAACATGAAATGAAATGGTGACACACAGGATATGCTTCTATCTAAAAGTTTTCATAAAACAACAAAACACAGTATCTTTTTAATGTAAATTCCTTATGCATTGGATACCACAGCCAAAGTATAGAATAGGACCTGAAGTGGGGTGCCTGGGTGGCTCAGTTGGTTAAGTGCCTGACTTCGGCTTGGATCATGATATTTCAGTTTGTGAATTCAAGCCCTATGTCAGGCTCTGTGCTGACAGCCTGGAGTCTTCTTCAGATTTTGTGTCTCACTCTCTCTTTGCTCATCCTTTACTTTCTCTCTCTCTCACTCTCAAAAATAAATAAACATTAAAAAAATATAGAATAGGACCTGAAATGACAAATCTCATACAATGTTCATTTGCCATAAACGCCATATGTAATTCTGTCAGCAAACCTAGCATACTATAATCTTAGGCCAGGAATCCATACCAGGAGGACTTGCAGTAAATACAAAATAACCTAATTATTTGGGGAACAAGCTTCACTTTCCTTTGTTCTCCAGCTTAAGTCATTTGTCTACAATTTCAACTACCCTCTTGTTAATATCTCCCATCTCTTTGTTTCAGTCACCATGAGCCTGCCAAACCCCAAAGTTAGAGATTAGCTGACACTTACTGAGTCCATACAATATACTGACTATTTTCCATCGTTTGTGTTAACCCATATAATAATCACAGCAATCCCATCAGGTGGGTACGCTTACTGTTCCTAGGTCACAGATGAGGAAATGGAAGCACAGAGAGAATAAGTGATTCACTCAAGGGGACAGGCTATTAAATCATGACTGCCTGCTTAGGGCACTCTTTCTCAATATTGGTGATCTCTCATAGGGATGATTGCACAAACAAATTGGTACCACTGCAAAGTGTGTTCACCATCCTCATCTAGACCTTCACCTGTTCAATAATTTCATTGTTTCCCCAGTCAGTGTTTTCATTCTCCCAAAAGCCTGCCTCAACCCCTACTTTTCCTCACCTTCTCCTCCACTCAGATTAGTGTCCCTCCTTCTTCCTAGAGGAAATAGAAATTATCAGATAGAAATTCCTTCAGCCTCTTATTACCTATCACAATGGAAAAGGTTCCCCATCTGCCATCTAAGAACATAGAATTCCATGCTCTCTGGTTTTCTCACTCTGTTCTGTCAAGTATTTTCCCCACCCAGCCAACCCTGCTTTTTTGATATTCAACCTCTCTCTCCCCTCTATTTCTTTTCCACCAGCATTTAAACATATTTACTTCTCTCACCTTCAGTATCCTTCCTCAGTCTTGGCCTCATATAGCCACTGACTGGACTTTATGTCTATATCCCCTTACTGCCCACCAATTCCTCAACTTACTTCAGCCTGGCATTTACCTTCACTACTCCTCAGAAATGGCTCTTAGGAGTCACCAATAAACACGTCCATGTATTAGCTGTCATCTCAACCACATTTGACACTGCTGTCATCTATTCTACCAGAAATGTGTCCTTTCCTTTGTGTCTTTGATACCACATACTACTGCTTTTTCTCCTTCCTCTTTGAAGACTTCTTAAGTTAGCTTGGTTCATTCCAACTTTTCTGCCTGCTTCTTAAATGATAATGGTGTTCTAGACTCTCTTGTTGGGCTATACTGAGCTCCAGGGAAACCACATCTACTCCCCTGGCTTCAATTACCGTTCATTTGCCAGAAACTCCCAACTCTCTCTGCCAAGCTCAGTCAGTTTTGTTCTGCTATTCATCTCCATTGAAATGATTCATGTGTATTCATCTCCATTGAAATTATTCATGATTCATGTTTCTAACATTAAATACATTCTCTTTCCCCCAAATCCTGGTAATTCATCAGTGTCCCATAACCTTGCTTAAATCATCTTCTACTTTATTTCATACATTTGGTCTACCACCAAATCATGTTGATTAGACCTCCTAAATATTGTTCAAACTCACTCATTGCTCTCTATGTCCAGGCCACCACCCTAGTCTACACCATGATTATCTTTGCCTGGACTAATTCAAGAATTGATTAAATCTGTCTACTTTCTGCAATAGGGTCTTCACCTCTGCTCAACTCATTATCTACATTGAAACCAGTGTATTCTCTTTAAAAAGTAAATCTGGTGATGTCATGGTTTTGAGTGCCCTTTAGATGCAATCCAAAATCCAAAATATAGTTAAAAAAAAACAAACACTAAGATCTAGCTCCTACCTGTGTCTCTATTTTATCCTTAGTCCACCTTCCACTGACGCTTAACTCTGCAGTATCTCAAATGCTTGCCTGTGGGCCAACCTTTTATTGCACTTAGGAACTGTTCATATGTCACTCCTTTGTCCCTACCTCCCATTATCACCCATCACTTCCTCAAGGCACCTTCTCTGACTTCTAGACTAGATTAAATCCCCTTAGTATGTGTATTCTTTTATTTTCCATAAACTTTATCCCCTTATCTGTATTCAATATCTACTTTTGCCATATGCATGTAGGAAGGAAATATGCCTGTCTGGTGGACATTGTATTTCCAGACTAAAATATTCCTAGACTCATTATACAGTTCGTAGACTATTTATTTTTACCAATCTTGTCATCATTTCTGTGTCACAGTTATTAGCTATCTAGATGGACATTAAAGAAAATGTCACTTTGTTACTTAAATTACCCATGGCATATCTAATAATATATCACTATGAAAATCATGGAAATGTCAGTAGGGCATCTTTGTTCATATAATCCAATAATGAGATAACCTGCCCATCACCTTTTTTTCAGTTGCAAGGCATTTCATGTCTTTGAACATAGAGAATGAAAATGGAAAGTTTTCTCTTCATCTCCATCATGAAGTGGTATATCCGCGTGTGTGTGGATATGTGTCTGTGTGTGTGTGATGATGCCCACTTTGTCAGTAAGCATACCTATTGTCTTATGTCCCTCTCTCCAGTGAGGCTGTGACTGCCATCTTAGTGTGTTCACTCAAGCATATTACTTTTCGGAAATAAAAATAGGTTTGGAATTTTTTCATCAATGAAGGAGGCAATTTTCAAAGATACTAAATTAGCTGTCAAAAATAGAAAGTTTGTTGCTTAAAGAAATTTTATATTTTTATATGAAAGTTAGACAAACTGTGTCATACAAGTTTTTCTAACCTGTTTCTATCCCAGAGATAAATATATACTATTTTCTTTCCAATAATAACCAACTTGTTTTTGGAAAGTGAGGTCATTAAAGCAGCCAAAATGGTTCCAAATGCCAAGTTTCACACATGACTCTTTGATTCTCAAAACTGTCATATGGGTAAAAATCACACTTATCAACGAAACACAATAATGACAGCTCAGAGGCTATGCTGAAACTTGAAAGTAATTGAACCATTTAACCACCATTTACTTGCTCAGAATTTATCCTCTGGAATAACCCCATTGCTAAAAGCTTATGTTGTTGTAGCATGTAGAATTCATTGCTCTTTGGATAAACTCAGTCTATTTTGATGCATCTTCCAAACCTCAGACTAACTATGCATCTTCCTGGTGCCCAAAGGTAAGGTTCTTTCTTATCCAAGCTCGGCCTTATCCTAAAGTAGTGTTTCTCAAATTTCAGCCTGCATTTGAATTACCTGCATTGTTTGTTAAAGCACAGATTGTGGAGTCCATAGCCAGAGGCTCTGATTCAGCAGGTGTCTAGCTTGGCTGGAGAATTTGCATTTCAAAGGTGTTCTCAGTGATGCTGATGACCAAGGCCCACACTGAGTATTCCTGTCCTGCAGATGTCCCCTTTTCCACAACACCCAGATTACATAAAGATTTCCTCTAGGCCATTAGGGACGGCTCCTTATCCTTTCATAATTCCTTGTTGCTGTCACTAATAGAAATATCATGAAAGCCACATGTGTAATTTTAAATGTTCTAAATTTAATCTCAAATTTAAATAGATTTTTAATTAATTTTTTAATTAGCCACTTTAAAAAACTTAAAAAAAAGGGATGAAACAATATATTTTATTGAACCAAATATATCTCAAATATTTTCATCCAACATGCAATCAACATAAAAAAATGCTAATGAGATATTGTATGGTATTTTGGGAGGGGGTTTATTTTAGAGAGAGAGAGTGCATGAGTGGGGGAGAAGGAAGGAGAGAGAGAGAAAGAGAGAGAGACTCTTAAGCAGGCTCCACACTCAGCATGGAGCTCTACCCAAGGTTCCATCCCAGGAAACTGGGATCATGACCTGAGCCAAATCCAAGAGTTGGATGCTCAACCAATTGCACCATCCAAGTGCCCCGCTCATGTTTACTTCTTACACTTACAGCACATCTTATTTTGGACTAAGGACATTTCCAATGTCTCATAGGCAGACATGGCTAGTGGCTACTGTAATACACAGCATAGCCATAAAACTTTAGTTTCCAGAAAATGAATATTAATAGTTCTGTTTGGTCTGTCCTTTTTTTTTTATGACATTCACTACATTTCCTCACCTGATGGGCCTGATTGTCTGCTGCATTATCAATTTAATAACAGATTTTAAGCGAAAAAAGGAACCATTACATCATTGTGTATACATTGATTTTAAAGTGCATCCTAATGCACTAATGTAAGAACTAGGTTTTATACATAGACCCATGATGACTTGCACATATCATGATGTGTTTGTTTTTCTCCTGACACTTTGTCCTATTCATCTCCCCCCACCATTGGCAATCCCTCTCCCCAGCAAGATAATCCATGTTAATGATTTATGTTGGTATTTCTTTAGTTTTCCTTTATCTGCTTATAATCCTGTACAAGCATACAAACAGAAGTGTATCTCTATTTGTTTTACTTAAACAGGATCATATGTACCGATTTTCTGTATAATCTCTTATTCTGTTACAACTCATGAAAGTCAGCTGGGGGTTTTAATTCATTTTTTTCAACAGCTACTATGGTCTGTGGAGTCTATGGAGCAGCACACATAATTTATTCAATATGGCCATTATTGTGGCCATTTACACTTATCCTCTTTTTGTTGTCAAGAAAAATACTGTAAATGACTCAATAGATAGATGATAGATAGGTAGAAGGGTGGACAGAAAGGTAATTCAGATATTTAGATACACTCTCCCTTTCACAGTGTAGTCTTTGCTAGCCTTTAACTTAGACTTTCTCCCACCAGATCTAGGCATTTCTTTCTAACAAACAAAAGCAGTCTTTATTAATTGACCAAACATTTTAAATCATTTTTCTAATGAATCCTTCCACAGTCAACAGCTAGCTTATGCTAAATGATCTCCCTTTAATTCTTCCCAGTGATACTCCTTATAGGTACTCTTTTCATCTGTCAAGTTTCCTGGGAAATAGTCAACAAGTCTGGGGGAAAAACCCATGTAGAAATGATTTTACTGTTGTATGCTCATTCACCTTGCAAAAAAATGTTAATTAACATTAAAGATTAATTTCATCACTGATTTTTTTTAATTAGACTAGAAATCAAAGGGCCTAGAATCCATATCCTGCCCAAAGTAGCCTATATTGTGACTCAGGTAATAATAATAATGAGTAATAAATAGCAACAACTAACATTTACTGCGTGTTCATATGCAACAGGCACCTACCTGCTCTAAATCCTTTAATGTATTAATTCATTTGGTTTTTTCAAAATCTCTGCAAGGTAGGTATGTTTATTTCAGCATTAGTCACACTTTATGGCTAAGGACACTGAAGTGATATCTCTAAGTAAATGGCAGAAACAGGATCGAAACAGAGAGGGTATGACTCCAGAGTCCTAATCTTCTCACCTAGTAAATACGTAGTAAATCAACCTCATCCCCTCTCTCTTTGAACCTCACTGCTGTCAGCTGTAAAATGGGTACAGTAATATGCATTCTTCCTAACTTTAGGCTGCAGAGAGAAAAATATGAAAGTGATCTGAAACCCACTGAAAGCTCTCGCAGGGGAGGGAGTCCTATTGTAGCTTGGAAAACTGGGTAGGACTATTTCATCATTTGAAGCAAAACTTGAGTAGATAAAGTGTTTTATACAACAGCAAATTAAGCCACGTTCTGACCACACAACCTTCTGAAGGTGACACTGGACATATGTGTCCCACTAATGCAGAATGTGAACTGCTCCTGTTTTTCTCAGCCTGCTGATTCTCCTGAAATTAGAGAAAGAGCAGCCAACCTTTACCCCTATTGTGTAGCTTGACCGTGTCCTTCCTCTCTCTGCTCTGCACCTTGCATTTTACTTAATTGGAGCACCAGGCTATAAATCTTACATACTTAAGGGCCAGAAAACTCTCTGGAGCTCTCATGCTGAAATTTGTGTGGGAGTTCAGCAATATTGAATTTTCAAATAATATGATTAACAGGCACCTCTACGGCAGCCTCAGAGAAAACAATCCTTCCTGAATCTTGCCACCTTAATCTGAGGAAGCTTTTTGTTCTTAGGTTTAATAAAAGGGTTGTGAGGTAAGGCAGGGACGGGTGACGAAAAGCAGACTGCGAGAGGCCTGCATTCTCTGGGCTGGAAATTCCCTTCAGCAACTTCTGTCTGTCCAGGCCTGACAGGGCCACTGGGACATGTTATTGGGGAGGTTTCAGTCACTTAAATTTTAACTGCTATCAGCTCTCATTACTGTTTTGTGGGGTTTTTTTACAAACATTTTCTCCAAGATTTTAATAGTTGGAAATGGGTACACCTGATCAGAAAGCCCATTTGCTTTTCCAGAGCGTAACAACATCTATCAGACTTCATGAAGCAGAGAATTAAAATCAGTTGAAAGGAAGAACATAATCCAATCCAATTGTACCCCCAGACTGAGGCCTGCAAGCCTACTATTTGCCGAAACAATGATTTAGATGCCCTGCCAAATAAATATAGGATGTTTATGGCCTTACACAATAGGGATCTGCCTCGTTTATGCAGCAGGAAGATCATTTACAACCCATTTGTAAAAGACACCAAGCGTCAATAATAAATTTTCAAATCAAGGCCAGAAATTGCAATACTCAAAAGGGGACTATTAAGCAATATGAAGTTGTTGTCAGAAAAAGGATTTTCAGGGACATCATACCAATTTATAATCTGGAAACATCTATAAAGTAGTCATGAAAGCAGCTTAGTTTTCGTAGTCACTGGGAAGGAAGAGGCTTGGCCGTAAAGAGGATCTGGGTCGACAAGCAACAAGAACAGGGCATCTCCTACGGAGGCAGCTCAGTGCCGGGCTGGCTGCCCTCCGAGATGATTGCTAGAACCATGCTGCCTTCTCACCCAGATCTGCTTCTAGGGAGCAATTCCCACTTTGCAGTTATGAAGAAGAGGTTGGGTAAAGCTGCTGGAGGGGCCCACTTCTCTGCTGCATGTGGGGATTTCATAGCCAGATCTTCCCCTTCACATTCACCCTTTTGCCTATTCACCCCTTTACCTACACACACACACACACACACACACACACACACGCACGCACGCACGCACGCGCACTTCTCTTTCTCAAGAAACAGGAATTTAAATACCCTAGCTTTCCCCTCTAATACATCTCATAACATCCCAGGTGCTATTAAAACTTGGCAGAAGTGAAAAGCAGCTCACAGTAAAGATTCACTTCTGCACTGGAACATAGCAGCGTGGCTCTGTACCCTAGCCCCATTCCTTATTAGCTGTGTGCCTTTCTTGAAGTCGCTTGTAACCTTTCTATGCCTCCTTGTCTCTCTTCTAAATAATAATAATAATAATGATGATAATAATAATAATAGTTCATGTGAGGAAGAAATAAGGTGATTCATGAATATTCTTAAGAAGTCAAAAAGTGTTAACTGCTGGAAGTCAGGAACTGTAGAGCATCCAATTATGAACATCACCAGAGGAAATAACTGTAAATACAAACAAAGATTCTCAAGGAAAGCAGCCAACCATGGGTCAGAATTGGAGAGCTGAAATGTAAGCTTTCCCACCATGTGTTCTCTGCCTTTTATCAAGTCCCTTAATCTCTCTGAGCTTTACTTCCTTCACCTGTGCAGTGATAGCTACCTTACAGCCTTAGGGTGAATATGAAATAAGAAAACATATATAAACACACTCTGTAAACTATGAAGAATTTTCCCACTCTTGGTCTGGCACTCAACTCGTCTTGTTTACTTTCTTCAGGGAATGACTGGAAATGGCCATGTTTGTTTCTGTGATTTTAAATCTTTTTTATTGTTTTTATTTTATTTTTGAGAGAGAGAGGCAGAGCATGCAAGCAGGGGAGGGGCAGAGAGAGAGGGAGACACAGAGTCCGAAGCAAGCTCCAGGCTCCGAGCTGTCTGCACAGAGTCCTATGCTGGCCTCAAACTCATGAGCTGTGAGATCATGACTTGAGCCAAAGTCAGATGCTCAACAGACTGAAGAACCTAGGTGCCCCTGTTTCTGTGATTTCTATCTGATTCAGCCTACTTGAATATCAACTCCGTGAGAGCAGAAACTTTGTCTTATTAACAACTATATCACTTATGTTTAGAGAAATCTTGTTCTCAATATTTCTTTTGTATTCTGATTGCTGGACAAGCATATTGGCAGTCAACCCAGAAACAAACAAACAAACAAACTTGAATGAGGTGAAGTTCGCCCTCATTGACCTATCTCTCCTCGTCTATCTTAGCAACAGAAATGAACGACTGCCTCTTTCCTATGACTGGGGAATTCTCTATACATACAGAAAGCCCATTTCTCCCTAGAGAAGTTACAACTCCAGGTATTTGTGTTCCCGTCTCCCCTGCAGCTAGGGTACAGGCACTTGACTAAGCTCTATCCCCAGGCTTACTTGCCGCAGACTTCCAACTGTAAGCTAGTAATTTCAAGAAGTGTGGGATCACAGTCTCCCTTGTGGCGACACTGGTAAGAGAGACAGCTGTGGTGATGCTTCTAGCAGCATCCAGAGTCCTGGGTTGGAGATTCTGAGGGAGAAAACTGCTATATCTACACCCAAGCTGTATTTTTACCAGGTCAGATCTGTAGCATGAGTTTGGCCCTTGTTCCTGATTGTATTACCTCCAAACTTCATTCTTTTTGGTATCCTGGATATTCTCTATATACAGCTTCCTCTAATTAGTGCATTTTAAGTTTAAATTATCTAGAAATGGTTTTGTTGCTTGACTGATAGGATCCTCCTCTTCCCCAACCAGCCCACTGTCTCCATCAGATTGCACATAATCCTGGTCTCCAAAGGGACTCCTAGTAAGCTGTCCTACTAGAAATTACCCCTCCTTTCCAGCCCTTCTCTTCCCTCCCCCTGCCCCCAATTCAAACTGCACATTTCCTGGAGCTTTCCCTTAGGACCTTACTTGGTATAGGGATAATATGATCAGTTCACTTAAGCCAACGTGTTAATTGCTGACACTGACTTAACATAACTCCAGAATCTTTTTTTTTTATAGTTTATTTTCAAATTGGTTTACATATAACACCCAGTGTTCATCCCAACATGTGCCCTTTTAAATGTTACCCAGTCCCAGGGTCTGTGAACATTCAACTCTCTGTCTGCTGCCTCCATCAAGACATATCATGTCTACTCCAACAATGGGTGCCCATGGACCAATCATACAACAACACTGGTGCAGTTTATTAAATGTCGTTACTTCATAATTATACACATATACATGCACATGCACACACATACACACATCTCAACTTAAAATACTTCAATGGCTTCCTATCACCAAAATAACATCAATGAGGTTATAAAATTCCTGAATACTTAAGAATTGGCTCCGGCAAGCCAATATGAACCACAGCTCCAGCACACAACTGTCTTCCTAGCCACATCTTACTACACACAACACTCTAACCCCACAGCTTTTACTGCTCCTTCATTGAATCAGACTCTCCTTTTGCCCCCACCCAAACCAAATATTTCCATGAACCCATAGACCAAGTTCTCTGTTACAACCTTCACAGGTCTGTGATCCTCTTCTTCAGAACCTTATTTCAGGTTATGTATTTGTTTCTCCATATAATCATTGTAACAGTTAACATTATAAGCAAGCATGGATCTGCAGGACGTGTGATCAGAGTAGCAATGGACATCTTTTCTATGCAGTTTTTATGTACCCTTTTATGCAGGAAATCTCAGGATTGAGCAAAAAGGAGAACTTTTATGGCTGAGCAAATCTGCTCAGTCCTTACAACCACTAATATAGCAGACTCTATTTCCTCCTGGCTTCTTAGATTATTGAAGCTGGATGAAATCATTCCAAACACTAGTGATCTGAAGTCTGGTAACTAGATACTCTATGCAGATGTCTCATATGCTATCTCTGCAAGGTTGAAGTGAGAAGATGGTGAAAAAAAGAGTCTTGCTGGAAAGACAGAGAGGCAGACACCTCATGGCCACCTTACCAGAGCACCAGAGTATGGCCTCCCTGATAAGATTTCTTTTGAATAGTTTCAATGGTGGAAAAGAAAATGTTTCCCCAAAAGTTTTTATTGTATAAGTGTGCAAGTTAAATCCTTAAAGTACAGAATAACAGAGAAAATTATGCTTCACGGAAGATCTTTTTAATATAGCCTGCTTTCCCTTCTTCCCCACCCCTGATCCAGCTTCTACTAAATATTTGAATTTCATTTCCAATTATAATGCATTTCCAAAAATATGAATCCTTTCTGAGACTAGACCATATGAGTGCCCATTAGTATTTGGGTTACACAGTGCTTGCCTCAGGTCACATAGATAATCAATCATAGAACCACAACTTGAACCAGGACTCCTAAGTCATAGTTCACTTTCATTCTGCTTCTTATGTGGTCTACTTCCAGTACCAATGAAAATTTCACTGCAGCCCAAAGGAAAACGAAAGCTTCACTACTCAACTATCTTCTCCATGGGAAATTTCTTTTAGTTGTTAGATAAATTGTGTTTTCTGGAGAGTATTAGATTACACAATATAAAACCAACATATCTGATGAATATCTATAGAAAGACTGTCTCACTTATTTTAACCATCAACCTTCTTAACTCAGAGCATGCATCCTCAATACTAAATCCAACTGGACTTCTAAATTCTGATCAGAAGCTTAGATTCTGGGTTAATAGAAGCCAGTAACGTGTTCCTAGATATCTGCCTCTTTTTGTGGGAATAAAGCATTCTACAGATCAGAGAAAGGTGAGTTCATATCCCTTTGATGTCACTTCCTAGATACGTGAACTCAGCCAAGTTATTTTCTATCTCTGAGGCTCAGAAATAATGCACCTTACATGGTTTATATGGCTGAGGGTGAGAATATGCACCTTAACATGGCTTATTGGAATGATTAAATGGCACAAATTCCTGGTATGAAGTGCTCAAGAAATCATCACTATGTCTTACCATTAGTTGACAAAGACTTCTATACCAATATTACTAGGGTAAAGCCTGATGTATATGTAAGGACTGATATATTAGTTCAGAAAATGATTTTGCTCCTATCGTATGAATAGATAGTTCATATTATTTAAATAAAGATATACTGACTTTTGAATATGTGCCAAACACAGTATTATGCCTGACCACAAGAAATGACAGGTATTCATTCAGTTACTATTTTTTTTAAGTTTAATGTATTTATTTTGAGAGAGAGAAAGTACAAGTGGAGGAGGGGCAGAAAGAAGGAGAGAGAGAATCCCAAGCAGGCTCTGCATTATTAATGCAGAGCCTGATGAGAGGCTTGAACTCACAAACCATGAGACCATGACCTGAGTTGAAATCAGACACTTAACTGACTAAACCACCCAGGTGCCCCCTTCAGTTCCTATTTTTAAGGAGCTAACAATTTCAAACATACCTGACACGTGATACCTCCTGTGTTCTTAAAGATCTCACCACACAGTTGGCAACTCAGTTCTCAGTTCTCTGAGCAATTCCTCTGTGTGTGTGTGTGTGTGTGTGTGTGTGTGTGTGTGTCTGTGTGTTTCCAATTCCTTGAGAATCAGTACGTCTCCATCTCTTCTTATTGTAGGTGTCCGGAGAAAGAAAGAATAGTTGGTCACCACTCTTCACACAATAAGCCTTAATTCCCAGAGAGTTACTGAGTTATTTCTCTATCTTCTCTTTTGAGATTGAATAATTCCAGTCCCTTTAAGCTTTTCTCACAGGTCCTACTTGCCAGCCTTCGGTTTAATCATTTTCTCTGGTCACCTCTGGAATCTCTCCAAATCTTCTGCACTAAATATGTTGCTTTTCCCATTGAGTTTACTCTCCTAAGAAACTTATTCTTCCACATAAACCAAGACAAAAAGAAAACATCCCTCCGAATAAAGAGAATAAATAAAAATACAGATTTCCTATCTAAGGAACTCATATAGGACAATCATATGTTTGAAGCCAAGTGACATTTGCTGTCACCACCATTAAGGAGAAAGGGACAAAACCAGAACAGTTTCTAAATAATGCCAGCCATTCTGCTTCACAATTATCTAAATTACTTTTAAGCAGGTAAGACTATTAACCACATACTTGAGGCTTTGGTTACACTGGAAGTTCTCAGAGGCGTGCTAATAAAATCATTGTTAATAAGATCAAACGGGAATTTTTGATTCTGTAAAATACCTCTGGCTGCCAAGTCGACCATCAAGGTGGTTATGTTATTTATAGGCAGTGACTTTGTTCAGTCCTGGCAAAGTGCAAAGGATCTTTCTTTGCATTCTGTCCCTCACTATAAATTAGTATTTTCTGAGATGAGAAAGCAGCAGATTCTAAGGGCTCTTAAGAAATGATGTACAGAGGCTGATCAAACACACACTGATCATAGTAGGACACCAACACATGCAGAAAGGAGCAGATAGGAAAAACAGACCTCTAGCAAAATATCCGTTCAAGTCATGTACAGTGACTTGTCAGAAATCTCTTTTTACAAAAACCCCTCCCTGCTTTTTTTTCTTATTGTGCCATTGAGATGAAACTCCCCACTGTGGGTCAACAGAATGCCTATGCTTACACACATGCACACACAAATGCAATCTCTTAAGAATCTACTGCTGTTTCCAAATCCCCTCAAGAAACTGAAAAAACTCTTTACTAGATCATATTCTGCCTGTTTCAGGGACTTCTTTGTTTTAGAACCACTATTTAGAAAAAAAAAAAAAAAAACTATTTTCCCTTCCCCATCTGGAAAAGTTAGAAGTGTACAATTGGGTGATAAGAGTTGATTAGCAGTGGAAAGGTAGAGAGAGAAACCACTGCTTCCCCGGGGGTGGCTGCGGGAAAACAGGTGGTAGCGGTCATCATGTTTGATTACTAAAGCTAGTTTGGCTCTGTCCAGGTCCTGGCTGGCCTAGAACTGGCCAGGCTGAGAGAGGTCTGTCAACAGCAGCCATGAGACAACCAACTACATTCTGAAAAAGCCTCCAGGCCAAGTTCTCTGCAGATTCTCTCTATTCTGGGTCCAAAACAAATTAATGATTTCATGTGGAATTTTCCCAGGGGAGGTGTAGCCCCAAAGACAGGTCGGTCTATCAAACAATGAGTTAAATCCTAAAACAGTCACCCTTAACTCATCAGTGGTTAGGATGGCCAGGAGTTTATAACCACAGCATCATAACAAGAGGCACCATCATGGATGACAGTTTGTTAACTGTTACTGATGACCCATCACACCCCTCTTACTCTTGCTGGTCAGTTGCCCATAAGAACTACACACAGGCACATGCCCCAGGTGTTTGTCCAAGAGTGAAGGAAAGGCCTTCTGGAAAGGTACACAAAGACCACTGGCAAATATATGCACAACTGAAGTCTGAGAGCTCTAAAACAATGGATGACTAAAGCCATAGCGTATTAAATAGATTTGTGTTGAGCAATATACATTGTAACTTCATAGCTACCATGTTTATAAAAGATTTCAATTATGAAGGGGAACTACAAATCACCCCTGATTTCATTTATTTAGTGGTAAAGATAATCTTGTAAATTCTTATCAAGCAGTAAGAAAGTGAAAGTAGAGCGCTGATATTGATGTATGTTACTTTGCAGTGGTTATGGAAAGTGGCCAGTACTGTTGGGTCGATAAATCATGAATAGAAACGACTCTCTTTCTTTATCCAAATATGTACTTGGGAAACTTATACCAAATTACACCAAATCTTTCCAAAGAAACAGAAACTTGCACCGCCCCATTATAATCCATTGTATCTTTTGGGAAACAATTTGTATTCCATTTTATTTTGAAAAATCCTATCACCAATACTGAATACTGGCATTTGTGCCTTGGGAAGAAAGGGAAAGTAACAGAGAGAAAGATAAGTAAAGAATTAAGATTGGTCAATTTTAAAAACATCCATCTCTGCTAAGCAGGTGACATTTTCAGTAAAGCTTTCATGAATCTGAAAAAGCAAAATAAAATTCCTGCTGACTCTCAAAAGACAATCATTTGGGTCATTCTTAAACAATAAAAAAAAAAATAGATAGCCAGCAGATTAAAGGAGCTCCATTTATAAAAATCAAATGAACCTCTAACAAAGCTTGTTTGGGACATGAATAAATCATCTGGTCGTGAATTATTTATTGTTATCAAGAAACAAGCTGGGGATTACAGGAACTGGACTTTCGGACGGTACTGAAGCCAGGGAATGAACGAGTTCCTTGTGGCCCACCACCATGGAAGTGAGAGGGCAGGTCACAGGGTATCATCATCTGAAGCAGACCACTCTAGACCCTCTCTGGAGTTTCAGGGGATGCTTCTGCAGCATTTATACCCCAGAGCATAAGGCAACTAGAGTTCAATCCACAGAAACATACTTTAGAAAACGGCAGTACTCAGTAACAGACAGTAAGATTTTTTTGAGCACTGAATTTTTTTTTAATACACATGGGAATATGAGCTATTTAAGAGTAGAGGTTGAAGGTTTGTGTTTAAAGGAGATGGATAGAAAGTACTTCAAGAATAAATTATGAAGAGTAGTTTGACCTACTCATCGTGGCTTTGGGGGTTGGCATTTTGATGGGGGTTGGGAGGGAAGAGAAAACAGGAGCCACTCAGATTTAATCAACTAATCAACATTTATGTGTGTTCCAGGTCCAAACTGCTTTGCAGGAACTACAATAATCCCGGCTGGCATTGAAGTGAAAGTGGATGAATGTAACATCTGTCACTGTCACAACGGGGACTGGTGGAAGCCTGCTCAGTGTTCAAAACGTGAATGCCAAGGCAAGCAGACTGTGTAGAACAAATTCCCAACCGATGAGGAGTTCTTAGGAGAGGAGGCTATGGCTTCCACACTGCACATGTTTGAAACAAAACAAAACAAACAAACAAACTCCTGCCAGCTACAACAGGGTCACCAGCAAAACCTTTTAGGGTTGACAAAAGTGAATATTTTACTAAGAGGAAATTTCTCCCTTTCTCTCTTGCTATATAAGATATATATAGTATATAGCTATCAAAACTGCTTTTGTAATTATCCATGCTTGATGGTGACTTGATGACTGGATTTCTGAAACAAAAAGGAAGAAACAGCCTTGCACAGGCTCCCGTTCTGGTGACACCTCTAGCCAGCCAGCTTACCGCCCGCCGATTGACTTCATGTTTACTTCTGTACATCCCACATGGCATTTTTCTCTTGTAGTATTTCTTTTTCATATTTAGAGCCTAAGGGGCCAGATTTACCTGCACAGTTAAGGTTTGGGTTGTGTCATGTATGCTTTAGTAAAGGAATATCAGGGGTGAGGACCCTTCCTGACCAGGAAGACACAAAAGCATCCAACCAATCAGTCCCCTCGGGTAGACCATTCCCTGGAGGCTCAGAAGAGAGAGGTGGGTACAGACGGATCAGCTGCCAGGGTGGGGCAGGAAACTGGTGCTTGGTACCATACGTGGGGATCACAATTCTTACAAACCACACATTTCCGACACAAAACCTTGAAACTGCCAATCAAAAACTAATATGTGAAGAATACCATGAGCTTGACTCAAGAATCCAAAGGGAGCCTGGAATTCAGAATTGTAGCATTAATCACCAGACATTCTCATGATGCTGAATCTCAGTTCGGTTTGTAACTTAACACACTCTAAACCCACTGTCACCTGGCCCTAGAAATACCAGAACCAGGGTGAGTAGCCCCACTGTGAATCTGAATCCTTCTGAACACTCCTGGCTTTTGAGTTCAGATTTGGCTGAAAGACAGTAGTACCCACAGGCAGTTTTATGGTTTGGGATTGTGTTTGCCATGTTTTAGTAATGACCACTCAGCCCTATGTGTAAAACACAGATTCAGGACACTCTTTCCACCTCAAGTGCTGATTTAAATTAAAGATTAGGGTAGAGTGAGTCTTGCACAATACAATTCCATTTGTTGAACATTTTTTTAAATGTATATATTAGATACTGAACAATTAAAGTGAACCTTTGAAGACTCTCAAGGTTGCCCTGGTAATGCTGCTCGTATAGTAACAGAAAAAATAAAATACACAGGGTATCTGATGCCACCTCGAGTCAAACATAAATTTGGGGATTCTGAAACCACTTGGCATAATTAGTTGCTTATTCTGCTCTCCTATCTTGAAAAACCCGGCATGGATCTGGCAGGGTCCTTGAGGAAACTTTAAGGTTGTCTTCATTACCAGTGTTCTTTCCTTTTCCACTCCCACCCCAGCCTGGGCTTTGCCACAGCTCTCACAGAGTGCCGCATTCTAAAACAAGGTTTCTCAAGTTTAACATTGTTGACATCGTGGGCCAGACAATTTGCTGTTGTTGGGGACTGTCCTGTGCATTTTAAGGATGTTTAGCAACATCTTTGGCCTCCATCTACTAAATGCCAATAGCAAACACTTACGCTGTAACAACAGATTGTCTCCAGGCATTGCCAAACCTCTGCAAGGAGTGGGGAAGGGACAATATTTCACCTGGTTGCGAATCAGAAGTTTAGAATAATCAGTACAGAGTAGTTTTGGCCAGGGTGGCACACCATGCAGACTCTGGCTGAGCCTGTGGCTTTGGTGAGCCTCTGAGCCCTTTGGGACATGCACGACCAGCAGCCCCAAGGAAGAGAGGTCAGTCTCCTCTAAATGGAGCGAGGCTTCTATTGCCATCAGTCTACCCTCAGGACATACTTCTTTAGTCTCATCAACTGGGTTTTCATTTAAAATGGTCTACATCTCCTCCCTGGAAGCACCTCCAGTCATCAAGAAAGAATTGTCATTTCCAAAACTAACGCTGATGAGTTGGACCTGACATTTCTCACGTACACTGTGCTCGTGTATGATACAAACAGCCGTGCCAGCGCCATCCGAGGAAGAACACCAAGCCGTATTCCCTTAGAACACCAATTTGCAGCAAGGTTGGTACCTTTTGTTGCCACCATGGATACATCATATAGACAGTCATGAATCATTCATGAATAACTCTGCATGATTTATTCCTGCACTCCAAAGTAAAGGCATTCCATACTTCAGCTTGTGTCTAGACAGAGATGTATTATTGAGCTTTCTTTGCCCTGAGGTTGCCTGGTGCCAGCTTCAAAAATCCACACTCTTGGAAAGAAATAATAATAATAAAGGACAGGAATAAGGTTTGAAACCCAGAAAATATCATTAATAGAGCCATGTAGCATAGTACCCTATCTATTATTAAGGAGTTACTATGTCCTTTTTAGAAAACACAGTGCAACTAGGGAGCCAGGGTTCAGACAATTTGCATCAAAGTCTTGGCACAGTGATAGTTGCAGCAAGAACTTGCTAGAATGGAGTGTAATATCCATCAAGCAGCTCTTTTCAGAGCGTTTGCAGAATGAAGGCTGCTCCGTGGCTTCTGTTACCAGCCAGAGAGAAGGGTTTCCTTTTATTGTTGTTGTTGGATTTCCTTTTTCCTCTGAGTTTCACTACAAGCTGTTTCCTTTAAGACTTTGTAGCACTGACATTTTTCTCCCTTTAGGGAGAGACGAACCTATACTGTGACAGAATTTCTCATAAACCGATAAACATTTTACAACTTCCTTCTATCCAGGTCATTGAGAAATTCTTTCTAAACTCTGAACAACAGAGTTCTGGTCTCATCTGTTTGTTTGTTTGTTTCTTTATTTACTTTTGAAGGCTTTATTTGCAGCCCCACGGTCCCCACTGTCTCCTATTCCTCCTCCTTTTTTGGTTCTCGGCTTTAACTACAGCTTTGTTTAAATAAGGGATCAACATCCTGTTTGTCAGCTGATGCCTGTTAAAAACGATTCAGTTTCTAAAATCTTTGAAAAATGGTGTGCCTGAAAACTAGTGAGAAAAAAACAACAACAACAACTAAACACTAAACTGTAAAAAAGGGGATTCTAGCAACAATATTTGATGTGTAAAAGACTATATTATTAAAAAATTATTTTGTTAAATATAAAGTGTGTTAACCAGCAAACATTGTTTGTGATATATTTTCCTTCCAAAATTCTCTCTCCTCTCTGCCCTCATCACTTAATGATTAAGTCTTGTGACTTCTATCATCTGAAAGCACATGCGTCATTAGGCCCATATTCAATTCAAGTTAGGCGTAGTACCATTTGCCTGCATACATTGTCACGTTTCCTAATATAAGGCAAGGTTTACTTGGGATCAAACAGGAAGCTCAAATAAACCAGCGGTGAGAGTGTAACGTGATAGGAAACATATTTTCCTGACCCTGCATCCGTACATAATACTAATGATAATCTATAATCACAGAGTGGCTGCTCTGTTGGCTGGTCCTGGTCTATGCACTGAACCCACAGCATCCTATTCAGTCCACACGGTATGTCTGCCAGGGAGGAATTCTTACTACCTCTGCCTTGCTGATGAGGAAACAAACACAAAGAGGTTCAGCAATTGGCCCAAGGTCATAGGTTCCTACTGGCAACATAGGAATTTTATATTATAAATATACACAAAAATCAAGAAAATAGTACAGTATCAGGAACCTCCATTTACCTATTGCCCAAACTCAATGCTTATCAAGATTTTGCATTATGCTTCATCTATTCTTTGAGTATTTTAAAACAAATATCAAGCATCATATCATTCCAGCCCCACATCTTGTAGTAAGCATCTCCTTTAAAAGGGATATTTTCTTACAAAACCATGTTATATGACCAAAGCCTAACAAAAGTAAGAATTCCTAAGTATCATCTAATTTCAACCCATCTTAAAATGTCTTTGATTTTCTAAGGTATGAGGGATAGGGGGTATTGTGCATGATCCAAATTGCCCATTACTTTGCGTTTAGTTGTTATGCTTCCTGAGTTCAAAATGGGGCTTTAACCCTACCAACTAACAGCTGTGAACTCTGACAGAGTCATGAGTTTGTTGTTATTGGAAGGTTTGTGGTGGGAAAACTACTGTTTTAAAGCTCCATGTTAAACTCCTAGACGCTGAGCAGGGCGAGCGGTGGGCAAGAGACTTTCTACCAACTGACTTCTGAGGGGCAACAAAAAGCCTCAGAGCTAGGACCCGTGTGGATGACCAGCACCCCAGGGGCTCTGCCTCTTCTATGTGTGCAAGCTCTCTTTGGGAAATAAGAACAAACTGTTATTTTTTCTTCTCCTCGAGACAATCATGCTGCCTAACAGAGAGTAAAACTGAACAATATTTTATAAATTGCCGTCATCGTCTGAATTGTTGGAGGAAGAAAGAAAAAAGCCAGCTACTAAGAAAACATCAGCATGGGTCCCAGCACATATGTATATGCACCCCAACTCCACCAACCTTTTCTTAAAACAAGATTAGACTTTCCTGCTTTTCAGTTTCCAGCGCGTCCAATTCTCCACTCCCTGTGTCCCTTGCAAAGTGTTGTTTACAGTTCCTTTCTGAGTCAGGTTTCATGAGAGGGCACTTCAAAGCATAGCAGAGAAAGCTATGAACTGTGATTGGAGTCCTAGGTTTGTTGTTATTTGAGGGCTTACCACATTGAGACTATTACTCTTTTAAAGAAAGTTACCTTCATGATTTTGAAAGACAAATGCTCTCTCTGCACCAGTAACCTCATCTACACTTTCTTACCACATTTGTAAGGGATTTCTACCACGAACTAGGGTGACAGTCTTATCAGAGAGCTTCAAACTGTACTATCTGGTGTGAATACCTGATTCTTCCTGACCAAACTTATCCATCCAAAAGGCACACTCCCCTTTTAATGAACAGATATAGCTAGTACCATCGTGCCTTTCATAAAGTCAGAGTTAAATGAGTTGAATTAAAGGAATTTCTTTTAAATACTCAAAATTTGTTTTACATTTCAAATATCAGTTGTGGTCATGATTGGATGGTTTTCTTTTTTACTTTTGAAAATCTTGAACTCATAAGTTTTTTGAAGCCCAAACTCCAACTTAATTAATTCCCATACTTTCATTTCAACCTGGCTTTAAGTAGAAGCATTTTTAAAAAGCTATACTTTAAGAATTAAGTTTTAAAACTTTCCAAATAGTTATGTGGGGTGGGTTGGGTTTAGGGAGGAACTCAGATAGATAGTTTAGCTACCATTTCCTGAACCCCTTCTGTGTGTCAGACAGTTGTACTGGCTACTTCACATGAAACAGTGATTTACATTCATTAATTCAACCACCCTCATAACCACTATGAAATTATAAACTGGTATTCCCATTTTGCAGACCAGAACACTGAGATTCAGAGAAGTTTTATGATTTTTTTCAACCTCACATGTGCTTCTCCAGGACAGCCACTCCATCTTATTTGCCAGTGCTATTTCCACCTTTGTTCGAATAACTGCCATTGGAATAGCCAAAATTCTCCATTGGCCATACGTTTCATCATAGAGTGCTTGAAATGGAAGTGAAAGATTAGAATAGCAAGAGTCACAGACTTAGTCTCTAGTTGGTCGCAAATATTAATCTTACCATCATTAAGAAATTTGCATATGGTGATACAAGTTTTTTATAAATTTCTAACACCTCTCTCCATACATGCCCCTTTGGAATATAAAAATATCAGTTTCATTTTCATACTGGCATTCACCAGCATTTGGGAAATTCACAACAAGGGATTAATTTTGCCATCCACTGTGGCCTTCTGTTTGTTTGTCCTTACCCACCCCATTCCACCCCTCGCCAGAACATATGGAATTAAATGACAAGTTAGGTCCTGGGAAAGCCTTTTGATTTGATATTTCAAAGATGTCCACCCTGCTCCCATTACATTTTTCTTTGCCTTTGTTTGTTTTTTGGTTTCATGCCCTTTTTAATTAATCACAACATTGGGTCGGCCAGACCCATTAACTGCATTTCTCATTTAGACCTTTCAGAGATGCAGTTGCAGATGCAATTTAATTTGTTGACCCATGATCGATAGCAATTAATAGCATCTCTTTAATCTTGTTGAAAGGTTGGTCTCTGGCTTCCAGTAGCTACAATCTCAAGGGAAAGGTATCCACACATACAGGTTATTTAGCTCCTGGGTGATGGTTGCCCTCAACTGCCTACTTTTCTTTTGACTTAAGAGCCATTACAAAAGTCACCATTCTCTAGGGCATTTTCAAGTTCATCCGGACTCCTATTCCTCTGCTGCAAGTTCATCATGCAAATGTTATGGACCAGGAGCTCTGACAAAAATACTATACAGCACTTTTTAAATTCAGAATACATTTGACTTTTTAAAGTGCAATATGTTAATAAAGCAGGCTTATCAAGTTTCCTGGGACTTCTCCGTGTTGTCTTGAGGCCAACCCAAACACTGCAATCACTTCTTTTATCGGTTATATGAATTAACTGTTCATCTATTCCATACACAATGTTTCAAGTAGGAAACTAGACACTGGTTAAAACTAAATAAGACTTTTTTTCCCCCTGCATTCAAGGAGCTTATGGTCTGATGAGGCAAACAGCAAGACAATCCCATAGTAACAGAGACGAAAGTGCCATGCTCTAGGAGTGAATAGGTACACTGGAAATGTTTACAAAAGGCAGTACATCATCATGGGCCTGTGGAAAGTCTTGGGAGATGGAACTTGTAATATGAGTTTTAAAAGAACTATAGACTAGAAGAATGAGGGAAGGAGCCAATACTCTCTTGCAGCATATAAGGTGAAGTTTCTACCGATACAGCGCCAACCGTGTGACTGCCCTGCTTTGCTAATAATGAAATCCAGCCAAATCAGTAAATACATACCTGGCACCAAACCAAGGACTTTCAGCACATAAAAAAAGCTACAATGGGCCACTTCCATATGTGAAGGAATAACTTATTTGTCTTGGTGCCATTAACCTTCCTTCTCTATACTCAATTTGCTCATCAGTTGAATTCCCTCTTTTCTACCCACTTCTGGGTGCTCAGTGTATTGTGTTTTATCAAAAGTCATCCTTCCATCTAAGTGGGAATTTGGGCAATGCCATCCTTCAATGATATTTGCATTTTTAGCCTCGTTTATTGACTTTTCTTACTTGGTGCCAGGCTCTAGTATGTAATGGAAGGCTGTGGCCCTGGGTAAAGCATCAGGAAACAAGCAAGAGATGTATTTTTGAGCAAGGTCCCTTTCCAAATATTTGGAAATGACAATACGAGGACAGACATGTGCTCTGTAAACTGTAAGAGTAGACTTGAAACCAATTGTCAGAAAAGTTTCCTGTGTTATAATTTTATAAACAGATAATAAAAAGATGTTAGGCAAGATTTGAGTTTATTGGATATAATAAATATAAGGCATAAAATTTGTAAATTTGTAAATTGCAGCTATAAAAGGTCTAAAGTGTAGGTCTACAAGTGTATACTTGTATCTGTGTGTAAATAGTGACAGGTCTAAATATCTATAGAAATGTAAACAACTGTAGGCATGATGGTGGACTGATGGCTGTGTCATTAGGATCACATATGCACTACATCTCCACAGAGCTAGTACACTTTTCTCCCACTTTTGTACCTAACAATTGCAGGCTTGTTTAGCCTACAGTAATTCTTATCCCACCTTTGCTGTACTGTGAAGCATTTCATTAGTTCTGCTTGTTCATGGATTTAATTTTCCATCCCTAATCATTTGTAGCTCATGTGGTCCATCGATTTCAGAGAGAAGCTGAACATGAGCAAAGGAGAGTTGCAGAGGGGAATGAAAATAAGCTGTCATGGAGCCTAAGATCATTGCAGTCACAGTGAGATCTATGTATAAAAAAGAAAACAGTATTTCTTATTAAATGTGCAAAATATTAACATGAACATATGGTTGGGGGATTTGTTTGCTTTTATTTGGGTTTTTCCTTTTTTTGCAACCAGATCATCATTTCTATTTCAGAGGCCTTCTCTTTCATTTACCTGCTCTGTTCACCATCTAATGTGGCCCTGCAGGGCACCACTCCTATAAGACGAATAGAAAAGGATTTCCCTGGGCATCCAGATATGCCTGAGAGTACTTGCATGCAACTGGAGAAGAATGTTTTTCAAACCACTTCACTTGTTTTCATGAGACACCGTCCTATCCTGCAGCTTGGGCTTCTGCTACCTTCAGTTCTCCAGAGAACTCAGAAATGTTCCAGGAGTTTCTTGCCACTCAATTGCCTGTTTCTCAGCTTGACAAGTACTCTGCTCTCAGGAATGTTAACTTGAATCGGTTGAGTTTGCTTTAGATACCCACTTGTACCTTCCAATTCATGAGTTGTTGAACAGCCTTATAAGGCATACTTTGGATATAAATAGTAGTAAGAGGGGCCCAGCACCACTCATGAATGAGAGCAGAGATAGTCAGTGTTCCATTCCCCACCCGCTTTCTTCCAGCAGAGTGCTTTTCATCAACAGCAGGCCACTGGCTACCAAGACTCCAGAGTCAGCATCCTATAATAGCTTCATTAAACGTTAGGACTGGGTCTTTTTTCTTAAACAACCTTCAGCTACCCTCCACTGAGCAGGGAGACCAGGGTCACAGCAGCAAAGCTGTGAAATGATACATCTGAAAAGCATAAAGTAACTTAAGAAATAGGAGAGGTACACAGAATTATGATATTTCACAACACCAATGTAGCATGCAATGATACATTTCCCTTCTTTGCACTTGCCAAAGTAAAACCAGAACATACATCTGTAATCACATATTCTAGCCCATTGATTTGCTCTCACAGAAAATGGAAGGCTAGTCATCAAACTCACATGTGTATTGAAATGATGTCAACGCAGAAAAATATTCTTTGTTTACCATAAAATCTACATTTCAGTGCATATAAATCCACTGTATGTAGACCGAGCATATAACACCATACAGTTTTCTTTAGCTGTCTCCTGGAGAAATAAAAGGACATATTGGAAAATGCATCATGCATGCAATGAAATACAACTTAGAAATGCATTCTCGGGGCGCCTGGGTGGCTCAGTCGGTTAAGCGGCCGACTTCGGTTCAGGTCATGATCTCGCGGTCTGTGAGTTCGAGCCCCGCGTCAGGCTCTGTGCTGACAGCTCAGAGCCTGGAGTCTGCTTCGGATTCTGTGTCTGCCTCTCTCTCTGCCCTTCTCCTGCTCACACTCTGTCTCTATCTCTCGAAAATAAATAAACATTAAAAAAAATTAAAAAAAAAGAAATGCATTCTCTAACTCTCTGCTCTGGCACACAATGAGATACATTTTTAAAATACATATTTTAGTTTGAGCAATTACATACTTAGCATAATCAAGCCTGAGGTTGAACTAAATAATATGGTCCAAAGTAATTTTCTTGGGGTACCGGATGTAGGCCTATTGAGCTGAATCAAAGAAACCAGATCATTGTAAAAGCCTGCTTCCTAATGGCTCTGTAGATATTGCCAGAGTCATGTCTGCAAGGGCAAATGCTTTCTTCCTTTATTCATTTTAAGTGGAAAAAGAAAAAGCTTTTATTGACTTATATTGTATATAAATAAAAGCACACATATTATAAGAACACTTATAATACGAGATGTATAGGGGGTATCTGGGGGTATAGAACCCCAGAAGCTCTCATGTGACCCTTTTTAGACTGTACCCCCCTCGTCACCATCAAGGATAACACCACCGGGAATGGATTTACTCCAAAAGAGCAAATTTCTCTTTGCCTGTTTTACAACTGTGTGTATAGAATCAAACCTATCTTTTGAAACTGGCATCTTCTATTCAACATTTTGTTTGTGGGATTCATTCATATTGTGGCATCTCTTCATGAAAAAAAAAAAAACAGTTGAATTTGTTGATAGAACTACACTCCGAGGAGGAATTTATTTCCTAGGAGAAGTGTTATTATCCATATTAAAACTCTAAAATCAGAGATAATGAAGAAATGGAAAAATCTATATAAACTTGTCATTTTTTTTCTTCTTTTAGGGATCTCTTAATATATATTAATCTAGGAATTTATGGGCCCCTTGCACTGTGAGCTTCTTCTAAGCAGAGGTAAATGTTAAGGAGCTCCAGCAGTGACCCTAAGTTTCTATTTTTGAGGGAGAAGCCTTGTCCTTTACTGTAGCATCTCATCACTTCTAGCTGAATTTGTCATTTATCACCTTCTATCTTCACTCCTGAGTAAAGTCTTACACTAGCCTAGAAAGAGAAGCAAGCCTTTCTGGCAGGGGGGCTCAGAAAGGTCAGATTTGAAATTGAGAAGGAAAAACCCCGGTGATATCCAGGATGTGGGCCACTGGAGAGTAGAAGTGTTAACACATTTCCCTAGGAGGAAAGCCCATCCTAGCAGGAATTGTGTGCTCTGTAATCTTTGCCTGGAAAACCGGCAATAATACACCATTCCCCACTCCTTCCTTTGGCTAGCTGTTTTCCACCCCTTAGTTCTCAGCCTAAATGCCATTTTTAAGGAACACAAACTTCACACCCTGATTGAGTTAGGTCCAAAGATGTTCTCCCATAGGCCCCCTGGGCTTCCTTTTTTGGAAAATCTATAACTCTATAAGTAAATTACTCTTTGATTGTCCCTTTTATCAACCTATACATTGACAAGACACTTAGTCTGGTGCACAGCAGATGTTCATCTAATATTTCCTGAATGAGTGGATTAATAAAAGACAAAAAAATAAATATTTTAGGAATCTTGAAGATATAAAATAATTTTACTCCAAATGTTTGCGTTTGTCTCCTTTTTGGTGTTCTTATTTTGGGGAGGATATGTAAATCTCTCTAAACAAAAAAATTTCGAGTGTCACTGTAAATCTACTTCTTTCTAAATGCAAGCTGTTTTTCTCATTTCTGGGAATGTATGCACTATAGGTTTCTTAAATAAGAGGCCCAGTAGGTCAGCACACCTCGCTGGCTCAGTTGGTAGAGCGTAGGACTCTTGATCTTGGTGTCATGAGTTTGAGTTCCACGTTGGGTGTAGAGTTTACGTAAAATCTTTAAAAAAGAAAGAGAGAGGTCCAACAGTTCAACATTTTGGCACCAAAGTCCACCAAATAAATGGAAGTTCACTAGAACAAACACATTTATTTAGAAATAAGCATTTTACACCATCTCAGACAAATGGATCAATGTAAATGATCAAAATGACATATTTAAAAAGACTTGTAACATGCATTTCCTTCTCACGTTTAGCAGATCATTTAAGATGTGATATTTGGAAGAGGGAAGGGATAGTTAAGCTGTTGTGGTTTTATGTTTCTTACGTGAACTTCCTATTTTGACTTATTTTTTTCCTCCAGAGTGATTAGACTCTTTGGCTTCTTCTCTACTTTCAAGATTCTTATACTGTGAGGAAATTTACTTAAATGACCAAGAGAACATGTTTATACTCTCATGATAATATATCATGTTAATAGTGTTTGGGCTCTCTTCAAAAGTGATGCAATGGTCACATGATGGCTCCAGTCTTTGCAGTTATAGATAGGTATGAATTACTTAATGTGAGGGGCATTACTACAATTTAATAAAGGTATTTACATTTATAATATTTAAAATAGATTTATAGTAGATGTTATTACATGTAGTAGCAACAATCCTATAATCCTGGCAGTGCAATAGGTTTTCAGAAGCTTTTAGCCAATGTCTTAAAAAGTTAAGATGAAACTTTGGTGTATACTCTTTAGGGCATAAAACAAACAAAAAAACTCTTAAAACCTGTTTCAACCTATAAGCAACAAAGAGGGTGTCTTAAGAGTTCTTCCAAGGTTTTTTTTCAATAATCTACTCAATTCTATAAAACTCTGAGCCAAAGGAAAGGAAATTCTATGTAAAACTATTAAAAGTATTAACTTAACTCAAAGACAATTTAAGAAATGTTTTTAATTGTTTACCAAATGGAAGACATTCGGGCTTTTTCTTGAAGGTACTAGATGAAGAAAAAAATAGTCTTTTTATCAAAAAACATTACAGCCTAGTGGACACACACACACAAAACTGTCGATGAAGTTTCAACATAAAGAGGTTTGCAAAGGATATGATGAAGCAAAAAAAGGGATTAATTATTTCAAATTGGATTTCAGAGATGGCTTTCTGCAGAAAGGATGCTGCAGTTGAATCTGGAAAGATGAACCAGGGATGAGTGACTGTGGAGATAAGAGCAGGCTGTTGGCTCCTGAGGAAACACCATGAATAAAGATATGAATGTAAAGCAAGGCAATAGGTATGGAGGGTAAATCCATGGTACACTTGGGTTGAGAGGCAAAGGTAATAGGGTAAGAGCAGACCAAGTCAGGGAGGATCTGTGAGCCCTGTTAAGAAGTTAATCTTCAGTCCGTAGATGTTTAAAAAAAACTGCTAAGGAGAGTCCAAAAAAAGGGAGATACACAGTCCAATGTGCATGTTAGAGAGAGAGGATTCTGGCTCTGGCTACACCATGAAAATGCATCTGAGGAAAGTGATGCTATACTGGAAGCAGGGTTAGGTGACAGCTGTTCTCAAAACAAGAGAGTGAGAGTCTATACTAGATCATTGTTTAAAGGGATAAAAGAAATGGATCTATGTGAGCTAAATTTAGGCAAAAAACACTGAGTACTTAATTGAATATGGGAGCTGAGAGGAGGAAGAAGCGTAGCCCAAGTGAGATCTGAAATACAAGACTTCACTGGTGTAGGTCGGGTGTCTGGAAATATGGCAAGTTAAATTTTTAGACATGTTGAGTTGTGGCTGATGACGCAATTGCTAAGTAGCTTTTTTCCAGAAGTTCAATATATATAAGTTTGAAGTTCAAGGCCAAATTCAACATAGGGATACAGGCCAGAGAGTTCTAAGAATATAGAGGATAGTTAAAATCAGGAAGCAGGTAAGACTGCACAAGAAACGACTATGGGGATGGGAAAATACCCATTACAACACAGAGAAACAAGCCAAATGAAGACACATGGGGACAATGATCAGGAGCTCAGAAATCTGTTATAGTCACACATTTTTTTCTGTATTCTATTCATGCTAAGGCCCTTACTCTATGTCTCCAAAGGTCAAAATATGCATTAAATCTTGTCCACTTGGGTGCACCTGGCTGGCTCAGTTGGTAGACCATATGACTTTTGATCTCTAGGTTTTAAGTTTGAGCCCCGTATCGAATGTAGAGATTACTTAAAAAAAAATCTTTAAAAAATAATCTTGTCCACTTATATTTTGAAGCAGCAAAGCCAAGAGCTAATGATGTATTAATGTTGAGCAAACTTTAAGTGGCCTGAATGAATATTGATTCTCTGTTATCTTGAAGAGATTCAACAGAATGCTTTGCTGTTACCTACCCATGTAGATAAATATATATAGTGCTGGTAAAAGGGTATGTGAGTAAGCTAGTCTCATACAAATAATTCTTACCTATACGTGCTGAAATGCTCATTTCTCAGTCCATTAGGTTCAATTTAATGCATATAGAACATGTCTAGGATCAATAGGACTTTGAAGGTTTCATTTTTAATTTTACTCAGATGAAAAATTCTGAGCACTGCTTGCTAGTTCTAGCACTTATGCAGCATCAACAACAGGCCCCATAGGAAGCATGAGGCCAAGGTTAAAGCCCCTCTAAGTCAAGGTGCTATGATACCCAAAGAACCAATTTTCATTGTATTGCATGTCTTCTGGTATTTTATTGCATGCCCAGAATCTGAGAGCAGAAGGGGTGCACTGGGACTAATTTCAGTTGCAGATGTATAACTCTTGGCATTAAATTTTCCTTAACTTTCACAAAATTCAAGGTTACTATTTTAGCTTATTAGTCTTTAGCTAATTTTGTATCATGTACAAAAAAACAAAAGTAGGACTGGTGTTTTCCTTAAAATACACAAGACAACAGTGTAATGGGAGATGGGGTCCCAATTTCTGCTGACTTAGCAAGTATGTGCTATAGAAAGAACAGCTCTAATCACCTTCCTCATGGTCAGAGTAGTGGTGCCTGTAGACAAATCTGATACCCCGCTGGCCAAGTGGCATTCTCTTAAATTGTTTCTTCATTAATAATGATAAGTTTACATATCCCCAGCTATATTCATATCCTCATTTGAAAAATGGCAGATGAGCAGTAGGATGAGGGTTGGGATAACCAAGGGTATGGTATATGAGCCTTCATCCTGGTATGAGCTCAAATACAGTCCAGAAAATACCTTTTGGGGCAAAAATTCTCCTATACCATTGTACTGGCTTGTGTGCCTTAAACCCACTCTTTGCTAACACATCATCCCTAGTGATGTCTGCATTAGTCTGAACCACAGTAACTTGCTGAAAGCTTCATCTTAATTTTGTATTTGTGTAGTACTTTGTAGTTTTTGGTATGTTTTGATTTTATATCCTCAGAAATCACTGTGAGGACAGAGCAGCTGTCACTCCTGCAGATTGGAGAAGTGGAAGAACCAAGAGGTTAAATGGTTTGCACTGAATTATAGATTAATAAGTGATGAAACTGGTCTAGAAGCTAAGTCTTCAGGCTTCTGCAAAAGCTTTATCTTCACTCTACCCCAACCATCTAGTAAAAACAAAAGAAATAAAATCACTGAGGTCTGACTCAGGTGAGGAACACTGCCCAGTGCCATGGAATTAAAGGATTTTTCTTACTGTTTCTTAAGTGGCTGGAGCACGTAACAGCACAATTGAAAAATAAACTTTGTCTTTGACATTCCTACTCCTTTTCCCAATGCCCCATTTCTTTCCTTATCTTCTCACCTTCCAAGCCTGGATTTAGATCGTCAGAATGCCTCAGAATCCTGATAAGAGTCATTTCCAGCTCTTCTTTGTCAGCAAATTCCCCTATTCCCTCACAAGATACAATGTGGCCTCCTCTCTGAAGATTTTTCTGATTTCCCTGGAATCCTGACTGTTCCCTCCTCTAAGCTACCAGAGGGTAATTTTGTTCATAGAAATGTCACTCATTACATTACTGTCACTCATTATGTCTTAATATTTCATTCCATCCATTTTACCACTGAACTGTGAATTCCCAAAAGACAAGTAACTATATGTCATCCATAAAATACCAAGAAGAGTCTCTGGAACATAAGAGCATAAGATGTTCAGAAAGTGTTGGGTCCAGGGATCTGAAAACTTTTAGCATAAAGTGTCACTGACTTTGTTCTTATTCACTTCACAATAACAGATGAATATAAATGTTAGTCAATGCCTTCAGAGAGAGGCCAATATTTAGCACAAAGTAATTAATCTCTCCTGATGAAATATCCGCTACTAATAGTAGGGGAAGAATTTAGGTACAGGGGAGTCTATAGTTTCTCAAATCATATCACATATGCAACCTCTAAGACCAGTTCAGATTACTTCCAATCAACAAATACTTAGAGGGGCTAGCTGACATTTTTTGGGAATACTACCAGAATCCTCTACATATTCTTGAATTCACTATTTCAGAATATTTTGCAAAGGTTCTTAGTTTTCTCCCGAACCACATTTTATTGAAAATCACCTGTTTCCTTTAGATGTCTAAGTTGTAAATTTACCACTTTTTAAAATTTTATTAAATCATGTGTCACCTCTATTTAACACATAAAAATATTCAGTTGTGAAGACTTGATGATGGTAGGCAATACAGATCACTAGATACAGAACAGAGAACCACAAAGTCACCATGAGATGCACATGCTGGGAGCAGTAAAATTTCAGGGCCCTCTGGAGGTCACTTGGGAAAATTCGAAATCACAAATGTTAATTCTGCAAATGCCAGGGGCTTAATGGATAATGAGTACCTATTACATGTGAAACATTGTGGCAGTGCTGCAGAAATTTCAATATGCATAATTGCTCCTGTCCTAAACATTCTGCTAATTAATCCAGTACCTCTATCTCTGTTGTATTACCATTTGAGCTTACATTTTTACTTAATAGAACTTCCTAAAGAAATAGCCTAAAGGCTTCCAATCAAGATGGTGCCTTGAATTAACGCTTCAGCCTTTTCCATCACACACACACACTAATGAGAGATTAAATACTTTAAAAAATATTTAAAACATGGACATCTTAAAAAAAAAAAAGATGTAAATATACCTAAGAGCTGGAAATAGAAGAGAAATAGAAGTAGGGGCTACAGGCACTAGATCAACCAGCTTCCAGAATTGTCTGTAATACGTGTCTTAGATCAGGTTGCTATAGACTGGCTAACTTCAACAAGAATTTACTTCTCGGTCTGGGAAGTCTAAAATCAAGGTGCCAGGCACCTGGGGGGCTCATTCAATTAAGCGTCTGACCTTGGCTCAGGTCATGATCTCAAGGTTCGTGGGTTCGAGCCCCGCATCGGGGTCTGTGCTGACAGCTCAGAGCCTGGAACTTGCTTCAAATTCTGTGTCTTCCTCTCTCTCTGCCCCTCCCCTTGCTCATGCTCGCTCGCTCTCTCTCTCTCTCTCTCCCTCTCTCTCAAAAACAAATAATAAGCATTAAAATAATTAAAAAATAAATAAATAAAATCAAGGTGCCAACAGATTCATTTCTGGTGAAAGCCCACTCTCTGGCTTGCATATGGCCACATTCTTGCCACTTGCTCACATGCCCTTTCTTCTGTGCATGGCCTTGGAGAAAGGTCTCAAGTCTCTTCCTCTTCTTAGAAGGGCACTAATCCCATCATGACAGCCCTGGCCCTATTCTCATGACTACCTCTGAACCTAATTAAGTCTCAAAGGCCCTGCTTCCAAATACCATCACATTAGGACATCGACATATGAATTCGGGGGAAGGAGGGGCAAAGAATCCACACTAGTGCATTCTTTTTTTTTTTTTAATGGAGAATTTAAAGCTGAAAAAAGCAGTTAGGATTTTGATTCATGTAGAATGTGGAGAAATACCTGAGCCAGGCTAAGTGCATTAAACAAGAGACCTGAAATAAGATATCAGAAACATTAAAAAGAAGCTGAAAAAGCTATTTAAATTCCCAAGACATTGACTTATTGTGAAGCAATATACTTGGATAAGGGGTAGGGAAGAGTGTCAAAGAACCAGAAAACAGCTAAGCAGGTAGGATTCCAGCCACGATGCCCAAAAGATCATACATAAATCTCCACTATCAAGCGACAAGTGCGCAAAGACATCAATATGAAACCTGGTTCTAGATAAGAAGTCTGTGTAGAGCCCACCTCAAAACTACAAACAGAGGGAGCCTGTGTGGCTCAGTTGGTAAGCATCAGACTTCAGCTCAGGTCATGATCTCAGGTCTGGTGGGTTTGGGCCCAACGTTGGACTCTGTGCTGACAGCACAGTGCCTGGAGCCTGCTTCAGCTTCTGTGTCTGCCTCTCTCTTCTTTGCCCCTCCCCTACTCACGCTCTGGCTCGCTGTCTCAAAACATTAAAAAAAACAAACACACACAGGAAAGAATGAGCACAGAAAACCTGGAAAGGGATTGTCACTCAAGATGAAATTGCCAACTAAAATTTCAAGTATATGATAAATAACAGAGGTAAGGGAAGAAAATCCAATTTTAGGAACATCAAAAATGACTTTCATGTAGGTATGTTTTATATCCTCAGAGAAATGAAGAAAGGTATAATTATCATAAAATAGGAACACAAATTATGAAACTGAAGCAGTCAAACATGAATCGAGAATGAATTAGATAAGAAAAAAGAACAATTAGAATTCTTAGAAATTAAAAATTAGCCAAAACTTAGCTAAAATAAAAATTTCAATATAGGTTATAAATCACTCACTAGATACAGATAAAGTGAGAAATGATCCGAAGGCAGGAATGAAAGTGTTCAGTCCGAATGAAGCACAGGGAAATAAATATAAAAGAAAAACGAAGATATAATAATAGTGACCATGAAAATGACTATATTAAATTGTTTAACATATGATAAAAACCAAAATCAAATATTAAACTTTCAAAGTAACAGGAAAAAAAGTTGAAAAATAAATACCAATCCATGTCATAACAATAAAAGTCAGAAAGTAAGATTGGCAAAAACAAAGCAAAACAACATAGTGATAGAAAATAAAAGAGATGAATTAAATTCAAATAAGCCAGCAATAGCAACAAATATAAATGGATTAAAATTACCTAATAAAAGACTATCAAATAAAGATCCTTTCCATTTCAGCAATAATCTATTTTTGAGAGAAACACATAAAATATAACACTGAAAGTTTAAAGGGATTGAAAAAGATACACAAAATTAAAATTATATTTATAATAATAGCAAGATGTTATTTGCCACTTTAATTATGTTGACATTTGTACTGATATTGTAATAACACTGGTGGGTAAACTGCTAAAACCAAAGCACTGACATTAAACTGTAGGAGTTGGTGTTTCTGTTTTATTTCCATCCACTTCCAGAAAATAGCTGTCCCAGAAAGTCAATGTTACTTAAGGATGACTTCAGTGAATTGATGGTATTATTAATTTTATTAAATCTAAATCAACATACCAGTTTCTTTTTAGTATTCACTATAAGAAAATAAGTATATATAAACCACTTTCTGCTGCATATTGACATACTCAGGTTATCTTGAGGAAACTACTGTTTCTTTGAATTGTAAAATGAATTGCCATTTTTCATGGAACATCATTTTTACTTGAAAGAATGACTATTAGAGAATTTATGGCTATCAACGTTTGGTTTTGGCACTCATATTTTCAAAAAATAACACAGTCTGTTACTTTAAGGAAAACTGACAATTAACAATATCCATTACCAATTGATAAAATTTAAGCTTTTAGGTGAAAATTAGAATTTTGGAAAACTCGTGATCATGACCATGAGCTTGATAGTGTACCTGACATTTAAAGACTATTCTGATGAGATAGGTAGTTATATTAATGAATGAGATTTTTTTGGATGCTCTATAATGAAATTTGTCATTTGGAACATCTACATAACTCAGTGAACCAATATTTTCAAAATGATAATGCATAGTGATAAAAAAAATCAAGCGCAGCTTAAAAAATCTATTCAAAGTACAAATGGATATTAGTACAACAGAGTACAAATGAGTCATTGATAGAATTTCAGATTTTAACTTGCACTGTCAGTTTCAGTGTACTATCAAAGAAAAATGTCAACAATTATCTTCTACCATTCCTACTGCTCAACATTCCATTATATTTCCCAGTCAATATAAAAATAATAATTTAAAAATAGATATATGGGGAGACCTGGATGGCTCAGTCAGTTAAGTGTCCAACTCTTGGTTTTGGTTCAGGTCATAATCTCATGGTTCATCGACTTGAGCCCCGCATTGGGCTCCACGGTTGGGATATTTGTTCATTTTCTCTGTCTCTCTCTGTCTCCCCTCTCCCTCCACTCACACTCTGTCAAAAGTAAACCTGTGCTTTTTGTTTTTGTTTTTGTTTTTAGAAAAAGGACATATGAGGAGAGACTGGGTGGCTCAGTCAGTTAAACATCCAACTTCAGCTCAGGTCATGATGTCATAGTTCATGGGTTCAAGGCTCAGGTTGGGCTCTCTGCTGACAGTTCAGAGGCTGGAGCCTGCTTTGGATCCATCTCCCTCTCTCTCTGCATCTCCCTCTCTCTCTGCCCCACTCCCCCACTTGTGGTCTCTCTCTCAAAAATAAAAAAACATTAAAAAATTATTTATAAAGGGCAAATGATTTTTACAAAGACATAATTTGTCATCAGTTGCAGAATATAAATTACACTAGAACATTCAAGAAAATATCAAACTGCAGAAACTAATAGAGTTGCACAAAATCAATATGCAAAAATTAATCACATCCTTATCTACAATTACACTCTAATAGAAAATATAATAGAAACAAAAATCTCATTCACAGTAAAAAACTATAAGTTACCCAAACATAATACTAACATATCTTGCATGCCATTAATCAAGGACTTAAAAAGAATTGAAAGACATACGCCATATACATAAAGGGAATGTTATAAACAGAAAAATTCTCCTCTAAATTATCCATGACTTCAATAAAGTTATTAAAATCTAAACATTTTATAAAATTTAAATTGCTCTTCAAACTCCTATCAAAGAAAATGTCTAAAATTTTAAGGTACAATTTAAAGTGATAGCAAAGAATAAAACGTATTTTAGAAGAGATATAAGAAAAGATCTATATGAGTATTACGAAGGAAATTTTAAAACTTTAAAAAATAAAGACAATATAAATATATGAAGAAATGGTGCTATTGGTAGGAAGAGGAAAACTCAGTATCATAAAGGATGTCAATTTTTCTCCATATTAATATAAAAACTCAATGAAAGTCCTAGTAGAATATTCTAGGAGACCTGATAAACTGACTCTAGGTGTGCTTACAGAATAACAGTAAATTCTTAATAGCCTTTTCTGTGAATTAGGCACTTTTCTAAAAACTTCACCCATAATTTTCGAATACCCATAGTAACCGTATCTACAAGGTAGATACTACTACATCCCTATTTTACCTGTGAGAAAACTAAGGCACAAAGAGATTAACATCTTGCTTTCAGGTTGAGACAAATAGAACAAAGATTCCTCTCCAGCTTGTCTCCAGTGTGCTCTTAAGCACTGTACCGTATCACCAAGATTACCAAAATAATTTTGTGGGAGAACAACATGGGGTTTGGGCAGATATCTTTATCAACATAGCCTGACACCGTTTGACAATTATGCATAAATAAGTAAATAGACCAATGAAGCAAACTGAAGGATGTATAAACAGCCTACATATTTGATTTATGAGAGGGAGGACAATTTAGATTAATGAGAAATGAATGACAAATCAAACAAATATTACCAAAGCAAGTAAGACAGAATCCCTACTTCATTCCATAAACAATCAATTACAAGAGGATTAAATATTAAAATAGATGCAAAGACTTTAAAATGTTTAAAATAAAATCTATGAAAATATTTATAGACAGGGTAGAAAATCATTTTAAACACACACAGAGCAAAAATTGTAAACTAAGAATGATAAGCTTGCCTACATTAAATTTAACTTCTGGACCACAAAATTATACCATTAAAACAAGTGAAAAGGTAGAATGAGGTGGGAGAAGATACTCGTTATTCATAACCAACAAATAATTAGTATCTGAAACATATAATAAACTCTTACAAATCAATAACAAATCGACCAACAGCTCAAGAGAAAAATGGTCAGAACTATAAGCAGGAATTTCATAGAATAAGAAACACAAATGATGAAAAAACATAGGGAAAGATGATCAATCTAATTTATAATCAGAGGAATCTGATTACCAGTTAGAAGGAAACCAGTTTGAATCATCATGCTAGATGATCTCCGTCCCCAACTCCATATTGTCACATTAAGTGAGGTCATGTTATTAACTGGAAACTGGCCATTGTGGCAATATTTACGCTAAGCAAATGGACAAAAAGTTCTGCCACCTAAAACTTTTTTTTCTACTGCCAGTTTACCAGGATACACAGAATTATTATTTTATATCTAAGAGGTTAACAGTATAAAATAATACCAAATGTTAATAACAAGGATGTACAGTAATGGGAATTCCCATGCCCTGATAATAGGTTTGCAAAGTAATTTAACTATTTGAGAGTACAATTAGACAGTATTTGTAAAATTAAAAGGGTATTTATCCTAGGACTCAGCAATTCCATTCCTGGGCTAATAGAAAAAGTCTTACGTGTATGTACAAGGAGACATGCAAGTATGTTCACAGCAATATTGATTGCCATGGCCAGAAAAATCATAAATATCTTCAATATCCATCAATAGGGGAATGCATAAATTAACCATGATATATTTATACAACAACCTACTATGTAGCAGTGAAAATGAGTGAACTAGAAAAGCATATATCGACTTAAATAAATCTCACAAATACATTAAGTATAAAAAGCAAGTTGCAGTAGACTGCATCAAGTATAATACCTTTCACATATAATTTTTAAACATGGAAGCAATACTATATGCTCTATATGGCTAGATATACTATATGGCTCTCTATATACACACACATGTACATATATAGTGTGTTTACATACATATATATCTTTGTAAATTATATCAAATTGCTAAAAATTTAAAATATGACAATACCAAGGATATGGGGAAAAACTAATTCTCATACACAGTGAGTATGATTTGGTATCACCCACTTAAAGACCAAATTGACAATATTTATTAAAAATGGAGAAATGCCTACTTAATGTATCAATTCGGTTTTTAGGTGTATTAATCCAAAGAAAGCTCTTAAAAATGTACACACACACACACAAAAAATGCTTAATGATTTCCATTGCAACATTACTTAGTGTAGAATTATTTTTACTAAATGTAGTAAAAATATTAAAATATGGTTTGAATATAAACCAAATTCATGGTTGTGTTTGCCCTGGAGGAGTTAGAGAGTGATCTAAATGGAAATGTAAGAGAAATATCTGTAATGATTTATTTCTTGAAGAAAATATCTGAAGGAAACTTAATAATATGTTAACATTTGTTAAATTTGGATGGCAACCAAATGAGTACTTTATAAGCATTTTTTGTTAGTGCTCTTTTAAAATTTATTTTTTCTCCTTTTTAAGAGAAGTAATATATAATCCCTTAGCTTCCTGAAGTTGTTTTATAGGAGAGGAAAACCCACTAAACTTGGAATGAAATACCCATATTATAATCTAAGCTCTTCCGCTAGATAGCTGTGTGTTCATGGACATGACTGCTGAGTTTTAAATTGAAGTGTAATCACCCCCTTGCAGAGGGCAGTTGTATGCTACATCCTGAGCTACAGAGCCCCAGATGCTGGCCAACTGGGCATATTAGTTTGCTAGGGCTGACACAGCAGTGCACCACTACCTACGTTGCTTCAACAAATGCATTGTGTCATAGCTCTACAGACTAAAAGTCCAAGATCAAGGGGTCAATGGGATTGGTTCCTTCAAAGGGCTATAAGGGAAAGATCTGGGCTAGATCTCTCTTCTTGGTTTGTGGATGGCTGTCTTGTCCCTATGTATCTTCATAGTGTCTTCCCTCTGTGCATGTCTATTCCAGTCTGCCCCTTCTTAAAAACACACCAGTCATACTGGATTAGGACCCACCCTAATGACCTCACTTTAACTTGTTTACACATATAAAGACTCTATCTCCAAATGAGGTACACTGTGAGGTATGGAGCAGTAGGGCTTCATATGAATTTTAGGAGGACAAAATTCAACCACAAAACCTACTGTATATAGTCAATAACCAATTGTCATCAAAAGAAAGCTGGAGTAGTGATATTCATATCAGAAAAACTAGATTTTAAAATAGACTGTAACAAGACACGAAGATGGGCACAATTAAGGGGTCTATCCACCAAGAAGATCTAAGAATTACAAATATTTATGCCCCCAGTGTGACAGCACCCAAATATGTAAATCAACTAATCACAAACATAAAGAAACTCACTGATAATAATACCATAGTAATAAGGAACTTCAACACCCCACTTACAGCAATGGACAGATCATCTAAGCAGAAAATCAACAAGGAAACAAAGACTCTGACACACTGGACCGGATGGACTTAACAGATACATTCAGAACATTTCATCCTAAAGCAGCAGAATACACATTCTTCTCAAGTACACAAGGAACATTCTCCAGAATAGATCACATACTGGGTCACAAATTAGCCTTCAACAAGTACAAAAAGATCAAGATCATACCATGCATATTATCGGATCACAGCACTATGAAACTCGAAATCAACCACAAGAAAAAAGTTGGAAAGACCATGAATACATGGAGATTAAAGAACATCCTACTAAAGAATGAATGGTTAACCAAAATTAAAGAGGAAATTAAAAAGTACATGGAAGACAATGAAAATGAAATCATAACAACTCAAAACCTCTGGGAAATCATAAGAGGAAAGTATATAGCAATCCAGGTTTTCCTAAAGAAGGAAGAAAGATGTCAAATAGAGTTGGAAAAAGAACAGCACATGAAGCCCAAAACGAGAAGAAGAAGGAAATAAAGATTAGAGCAGAAATCAATGCTATCAAAACCAGAAAAACAGTAGAATGGATCAATGAAACCAAGAACTGGTTCTTTGAAAGAATTAACAAAATTGATAAACCCCTAGCCAGACTGACCAAAAAGAAAAAGGAAAGGACCCAAATGAATAAAACTGTAAATGAGAGAGGAGAGATCACAACCAACAGCAAAGAAACACAAACAATAATAAGAATATTATGAGCAATTATATCCCAACAAATTCAGAAATCTGGAAGAAACGGACGAATTCCTAGAAACATATAAACTACCAAAACTGAAACAGGAAGAAATAGAAAATTTCAACAGACCCATAACCAGTAAAGAAATTTAATTAATAATCAAAAATCTCCCAACAAACAAGAGTCCAGTCCTGGATGGCTTTCCAGGGGAATTCCACAAAACATTTAAAGAAGAGTTAACACCTATTCTCTTGAAGCTGTTCCAAAAAATAGAAATGGAAGGAAAACTTCCAAACTCATTCTACAAGGCCAACATTACCTTAATTCCAAAACCAAAGACCCCACTAAAAAGGAGAACTACCAACCAATTTCCCTGATGAACATGGATGTAAAAATTCTCAATACACTAGCCAAACATATTGAACAATACATTAAAAAATATATTCACCATGATCAAGTGGGATTTATTCCTGGGATGTGAGTCTGGTTCAATATCAACAAATCAATCAATGTGATACATCACATTAGTGAAAAAAAAAAGAACGATATGATCCTCTCAACAGATGCTTAAAAAGCATTTGACAAAATACAGCATCCCTTTCTGATAAAACCCCTCAAAAAAGTAGAGATAGAAGGACTATACCTCAAGATCATAAAGGCCATGTTTGAAAGACTTACTGCTATTATCATCCTTAGTGGGGAAAAACTGAGAGCTTTCTGCCTAAAGTCAAGGATGTCCACTTTCACCACTGTTAGTCAATATAGTGTTGGAAGTCCTAGCCTCTGCAATCAGACAACACAAAGAAATAAAAGGCATCCAAATCAGCAAGGAGGAAGTCAAACTTTCACCCTTAGCAGATGACATGATGCTCCATATGTAAAACCCAAAAGATTCCACCAAAAAAGTGCTAGAACTGATCCATGAAGTTGCAGGATATAAAATCAATGCACAGAAATTGGTTGCATCTCTATACACTGATAACGAAGCTGCAGAAAGAGATATCAAGGAATTGATTCAATTTACAATTACACCAAAAACCATAAAAATACCTAGAAATGAACATAACCAAAGAGGTAAAAAATATATACACTGAAAATTATAAAAAGCTTAAGAAAGAAATTGAATAGGCTAAAAAAAAAAAAAGGAAAAATACTCCATACTCATGGATTAGAAGAACAAATATTGTTAAAATGTCAATACTACCCAAAGCAATCTACACATTCAATGCAATCCCTATCAAAATAACACTAGAAGTCTTCACAGAACCAGAACAAACAATCCTAAAATTTGTATGGAACCAGAAAAGACCATTAATAGACAAAGAGACCCTGAAAAAGAAAACCAAAGCTGTAGACATCATGATCCCAGAATTCAAGATGTATTCTGAAGCTGTAATCATCAAGACAGTAGGGTACTGGCACAAAAACAACACATAGGACAATGGAACAAAACAGAGAACCCAAAATGGACCCACAAACATATGGCCAACTAATCTTTGACAAAGCAGGAAAGAATATTCAATGGAAAAAAGACCATCTCTTCACCAAATGGTGCTGGAAAAACTGGACAGTGACATGCAGAAGAATAAACCTGAACCACTTCCTTACACCATACCAAAATGGATGAGAGACCTAAATGTAAGATAGGAAGCCATCAAAATCCTAAAGGAGAAAACAGACAAAAACCTCTTTGACATCAGCCACAGCAACTTCTTACTTGACATTTTTCCGGAGGCAAGGGAAACAAAAGCAAAAATAAACTATTAGGACCTCATCAAGATAAAAAGCTTCTGCATAGTGAAGGAAACAATCAGCAAAACTCAAAGGCAACCAACGAAATGGGAGAAGATATTTGCAAATGATATATCAAAGGGTTAGTATCCAAAATCAATACAGAACTTATCAAACTCACCATCCAAAAAAACAATCCAGTGAAGAAATGGCCAAAAGACATGAATAAACACTTTTCCAAAGTAAATATCCAGATGGCTAACAGACACATGAAAAAATGCTCAATATCACTCTTCATTAGGGAAATACAAATCAAAATCTTAATGAGATATCCCCTCACACCCGTCAGATAGCTAAAATTAACAACTCAGGAAATAACAGATGTTGGCAAGGATAAAGAGAAAGGGGAATCCTTTTGCCCTGCTGGTGGAAATACAAACTAGTACAGCCGCTCTGGAAAACAGTATGAAGTTTCCTCAAAAAATTAAAAACAGAACTACCCTATGACCCAGCAATTGCACTACTAGGCATTTATCCAACAGATTTAAAAAAAATGCAGATTCAAAGGGGCACATGCACCCCAATGTTTATAGTAGCACGATTGACAATAGCCAAAATATGGAAAGAACCCAAATGTCCATCAACTGATGAATGCATAAAGAAGATGTGGTATATATATATTCAATGGAATATTACTCAGCGATCAAAAAGAATGAAATCTTGCCATTTGCAACAATGTGGATGGAAATAGAATCTATTAAGCAATGCAAAATAAGTCAGTCATAGAAAGATAAATATTTTGATTTCACTCATACGTGGAATTTAAAAAACAAAACAGATAAATATAGGGGAAGGAAAGCAAAAATAATATAAAAACAGAGAGGAAGACAAACCATAAGAGACTCTTAAATACAGAGTACAAACTGAGGGATGCTGGCAGGGTGTTGGGTGGTGGGAAGGGCTAAAAGGGTGAGGGACATTAAGGAGGGCACTGGTTGGGATGAGCACTGGATGTTGTATGTAAGGGATGAATCACTATATTCTATTCCTGAAAATAAATAAATTATAAATAAATAGTAATAATACTTAAAAATAAAAGTAGGCCGATTTTTAAAAAGAAAAAAAGAAAACCACTTTTGTTATAGAGCTAAAGAAACTCACAAGAAATTGCTCTAAAATGCCTTATGCTAACTACCTCTTTAAATAGTGCACCTTTCTTATTCTATATATTCTTTTTGAAGAAATAAATATTAGACCTTAAATGTTTTAAGAATGTAAAGCTCATCACCAACTAAAAGTGACTTTAATTTATTGATATTAATTCGCTGGTCAAATGTTAGAGGAGACAGGGTTGATGAGTGGTGGAAGGAGAGGTTTCATTTCAGCTCCTTCCTTTTCAGATGCACTTGGTCACCAGTGTTGGTGAGGCCTGTGGCCAAAAAAAGGCTGGACCTGCCAGCTTCTCATGTGTCACTCCACAACTGATATGCTGTCGATGGGGGGTAGGGGAACATGGAAGATAATGCTAGCAATGCCAAGATCCTATCTTTGATTCCCATCAGAGCTAATTAGCTTGGCTCATCCCTACACGTAGCCAGCCACTTTGCTATTGCCTGCTGACCCACAGAACAACTGAGGCCAGTCAAAAACAGAGCACTGGCTTTTCAAAAGGCCTTGACTTCTATTCTGAATCCCAGAATTGATAACCAAAGAGCAGGAAAGAGGCAATGGGAGGCTACCTTTATCCCAGTTCAAACGACACTTCTCATGTTCTTTCAGACCTCCATGACAAGGTGATTAACATCGTGCCAAAAAAAAAAAAAAAAAAAAAGAAAAAAGAAAAAAAAATCTTCACACCATGGAAACAGTCTATGCAAACGAATGATTGGGAAACAGCAAATTGGGATGAAGTGGCTTCAAGAGGCCATAGTCTAGGGTTAACAACACTTTTCTCATATAATCACTTTTCTACCCAATTAAAAATATTGTCATATTAAAATAATTACATATAAGTTTAAACTGAATAATCATTACGTACAAATATTTCTTATTCCCGTTTTCAACCATTCCAGCTTTTTCCTCTGTAAAAGAGTGTGCATTCTGCAGAATAAGCTATTATAAACTTTATCAAAAAAAAAGTCTGTTATGTCTCTCTTTTGCTTCTTGTTTGTTTGGGTCAAATCTTGGTTGTAAATAAAAGACAAAGGCCTTCACATTCAAACACAAAAGATAGTAATAATATTCCCAGTTTCTCATGAAGAATTTCAAATGTCCAAGTTTTTCCTCTTTAAAGTGAGAAATTCTTAGCTTCTCCCTGTTTCTGTTACTCTAAGCCTTAGAATTGATATGGATTATAAAGCAGAGAAGTCAGCTAGGAACACAATGCATTGAATTCTTTAATACACAGATATAATTTGGGGAGACACTATTTGCATTATCCCACCTTGTTAATATCCTCAGAATAATTACCACAGAACATATGTCTGAGAGTACTCTTTTGATTGCGAGTAATTAGAAACCCACTCCAACCCAACAAAAATTCCCAACAGGGATTTTTGACCTCTCATAATTTCAAACTCTGCTTTAGGCGCAACCAGATTCAGGTGCTCAAACCTCAAGCATCTGTTCCTTTCCATTTCTCAGGTCTATTTTCTTAAGATAGGCTCTCCTCAAACAATGACACAAAGATCCAATAGGAACTCTCAAATCACGTCCTACTGGTTTAGCAACACCAGAAACAAAAGATAAAACCTTTTTCCAAAATTTCCAGAAAGAATTCCAAGTTTCATTATTTCATGCCTAACACCGGAGCAACCAGTGTATCTAAGCAGATGCTGGGGTCTTGTCTGTATGCCTGGTCCATGCACTCACCTCCTGAGCTTAGGAAATGGATAAAACTCTGCCCCAAATGGATAGAAATGGGTCAGGACTGGTGTCCCCAAAGGAAAACTGGGGTGCTGTAATCAGAAGGGCAAATGGCAGACAAAACCAATAGATAACAACTTAAGACTTCAATACTGGGTATTTCAGGAAAAAAATACTATCAGTCACCAAAGGGTGGAGTCAGAATGCATGGCAAGCTCAGTCTAAACTCATCATCACCGCTGGAAAAAAATTAATTAAAAATCCATTTTCTACTGCTGGAGGGCCAACACTGCGCTGTCATATGGACACGTAATTATGATAAGTCATAGCTATCAGTTGAAAGCTTCTCAGTAGGTATTAGAAAACAGCAAATGTAGAGCAGCACTGAAAAGCTGTCTCCCCATCCCCAGTGACTGATAAAATCACACCTAAGCCTTCAATTTGAACACCCGCAGAAACAAGGTGCTATCATTATCATTCCATCGTAATTAAATTATTAAGAAAAATGATATATGTTGCCTTTCTAGCCTTCTCCCTACAAGGGAATGCCTCCATCTGTATATGTCACTAATTAATTTTTTGTAACAATTAGTTTCAGTGCTCCTGTGAGGAATGCTAATCTCTCACCAGGGTAAAATGAGGCACTCAGATAAAAGTTATGCTTCTGGGCGGCATGAATTTCCAGTCCTGATAATGACTTTTGGATCAAAAATGTTCCCTTGCCCCAAGGACTATTCACATGGAGTTCAAAAGGCTATGAAAGAGAAGATGGCCTCACTAGGTGGGCTCTTTCAGGTACCAATTAGGACAATTCTCCTATCTGAAATTTGGCCCCTTGGATTATGTTTAGTGGTAGAGTCAGCCACAGAATCAGGCATTTTTTTGCTCCTGTTGTAATACTCTATCATAATTAATGACAGTGTCATACTGTACTTAATGTAAATTAATTCTATGTTTGTCCAAATAACCTAATACAATTTGTTTAAGTTTCCTGTGCAGCCAGGTTTTTGAATGCATTATCTGAAAGATGGAAAAGACATTCCTCCACAGAGAGTTTAGGTTTTTTTTTTTTTTTTAATCAGAAATTAAATAAATAAAGGGCTCACCATATGTGCAGCCTGGGACATTGCTTGCAGCATTTAGCAGGGTCAGATTATCAAGTTTCATTATTTGATACATTTTTCAGGCTTGCAACAGAGTCGCAAAGAATTGATGGGAGCAGCAAATTCATTTTAAAATGGGTTTATCGCTTCATCAGGTATTCATTTAAGCAGAATCCACAGCATAACTGGATCTCTTTGGCCCTATGTGACATGTTTTTCCAAATGGAATGATAATAAGTATAGAGATATAATATGTAGTTAAAGACTTCCCATCTCCATGAGGCACCCAGATATTCAAAGAAAGAAATCACTTTCATTCTCAAGCCACTGCTCACTGGAGGAGCAATGGCCAGCTGCTTTTAGGTCCCTGCTAAAGAGCAATCTAGAGATGCCACAATCCTTTTGGTTTGAGGCTAATAGCTATGTTATAAAGAAACCACCCTAAGGGTTAGTTTCTGGTGAGAAAAAAATTATAAATTGAGCATTAAATAAAGTATTATGTTTTCTTACAGTTACTAAACCAGATCAAATAGGAAAATGACATGACGCTAGTTGAAAAAATAAAATTACAACACCAAAAAAAATGTTAAGAAACTTCAAGCTATTTTAGATTTCTAGAGCATCATAAATTATGTAGGCAATATGCACACCAATCCAAGGTCTACAAAATTGGACTTCTAGTCTCAGAGATTGTTAGGTCGCTGAGTTCTTGTAGAATGTCTCCCATTTAATGAACTCTCTATCATGATCTCCCTGCAAAATGCACTTCAACATCTAAACTATTGATTTTCCAAATATATTGACATTATATTTTGAAAATATAAAAAGCTGGTGGTGTAGTGGTATATACAATTGTTTTACATAACAAAGGCTTCATGTTATCATCAGGAATACAGTAGGTACAATAATGTATAAAAGGTCACCCTGATTACTGAGAATGCTATTTTGATGATCTGCTTCCATCACTACTTAAGCATACTGCGAATCCTGCCCCACAGTCTAGACACTGGTTGTCAACCTTGACTGAACAGTAGAATCACCTGGAGAACTTATGAAATACATCATTACCAGGCCAATTACATCAAAAGATTCACTAAGGATTGGCCCCAAGCATCAGTATTTTTTAAAACTACTTACGTGCTTCCAGTGTAGCCAAAGGACCAACGGTTTAGAGTAGCGGTTCTCAAAGTGGGTGGCCTAGAGCACCAGCCTCCACATCAGGAGGGATTTTGTCAAAACTACAAATCAGGTCCCAACCCAGACCTATTAAATCAGAAACACTGGGAGAAGTGGTCGTGGAGCAGAAGGACCAGATGATTCAAATGAATGCTAAACCACTGATCTAAAACTTGAAACAGCCCATCAGAGAAAAATTTGGATCTGCAGAGCAGACACTCTTACCTAGGACCATCATCTCTCACTGGTCCATCGTGTAAGGTGCAGAAAAGCCACAGGTGGATCCAGGCTTTGGAAGAGCTTCAAGTCAATACAATTTCAAGACCCTTTTTTAAGAAAAACAAAGATGACAATATTAGGTAAATATTCATTTAGAATCAGAGAAATCAAATATTTTTTAAACTTCAATGCTAATGAGTGTTACATACTATAAGATAACATAATACTTCTACTAATTTATTTCCTGAGACTCCCCTCTAACATTATTTTCCTACTGAATTTTTCCACTGAATATTTTCATTGCCTTTTCATAACAAAATGTGTGTAATAACAAAAAATGTATAATATTTTCTGCAGAGATAAAAATGATTCTTTTCTTTAGTATGATGATTTCTTTTTTTATTTTTATAAAAGGTCTTAGAAGTATTCTTTGTAGATGAAGAGAGTAATGCTTTATTCACGTTATGCTAAATCTACTCTGTACAAACTTTTGATAAGATAGCTTCCCCAACCAACCCACCACCTAGGTAACTCATTCTACTTCTGCAGGGAGGAAGAAGAGAGGGTATAGAGAGCTAGGAGTGTTTAGAAAAAAAATTCTCCTGATGAAAAGAAAATGAAGAGAATCTTTGTTGCCCTGAAAGAGAATGGCAGCTTGGGGTGGTTATTGCCACATGGACAAATATGTGCAGTTCACTGAGATCACATGACCAGATTCCCTTCGATTTCTCTAAAAAGTGTGATGCTTCAGTTTATGAAACTGGGAAATCCCAGCAGGGTCTAGTCTAATTTTATAGATATCAAAGTTAGACCAAGGTGTATACTGATGGTGTGGAGTGCCAAAGCCTGCTCCCTACCTTTATGAGACTTGACTGTTCAAAAATAGAGTATTGAAGATACTAACCAAATATATACAGGGTAAGAATTATCATTTGGGCACAGCTCAAAATGAATTTTTAATTTGGTTTACTTTCCAATCATCAAAAAAGCAGAACATGGGATGTATGGAGGACAAAGATACAGACACTGGTACAAAGAAATAAATGGCATAGCCTCCCTTGTCACCTCCTTAGGATGCAGCAGAGGAGCAGAATGAACCAACCAACACTTGAAAAGAGCTTGAACTGTGGGTCTGCTGCCTTTTATACCCCCAGCCACTTTCAGCACTCAGACACACCTTCTTTAATATATAAAATCAATAATTCTGCCCCTTGGGGAACACTTGTCCAGGTTTCAATTCTAAAATTTCCTGCCAGTTTAGCACAAAGACAACCTCTCTTTACATGCACCTACTTTATGGACTCAGGAGCTTCCCATTGTGGTCCACCCACGGGCAGAGGGCCTGGAGCGTAACAAGCATCCAACAAATATTTGGAAGATGAAGGAATAGAGGAGCTTAAAGTTCACAAGGTAATAGGATAGGCCGGCATAAGGACATACCTAAGAAACAAAGTGTACCTGTTTCAGTGTTTTGTTTTAATTTGATAGTTTAATAAAAAGCTGCCTAAATGAACAGCTGTTTATAAGCAGTCTTTTATCAGTATTTGTCTGCTTTCAGGCTAAAAAAAAAACCCAAAAAACAAAAAACAGTGAAAACAATTCGAGGGGGAACTCAAGAATGGCTTAATGAAGTAGGTGGCATTTTGGATGGGTCTTGAAAGATGGAATTTGACAGATGACATGTTTCAGAAAGATATTCCAGATGGAGGGAGCCTCATTAGCAAAAGACACAAAAGTAAAAAAGCATGAGGCACGTTTGGAGAAAAGTAGTAATATACTTTAACCGAAATGTAGGATGCCTGAAGGGGCAAAAACTATACTGAAAGTTTGGGTCTGGAGTGTCAATCTGAAGAATTGGGATTTCTTTCAGTAGCGATGTGGGTGCCCCAGAGAGTTTTCAAGTTTCGATGAAAGTTAAAAGTGACATAGGAGAACTATATTAAGAATATGTATCTGCCATCGAAGATGTAGCAGGGACTAAAGAGAATGACTACAGATCATGAGACCAGACAGGATATGAGAAAAACAATCCAAGTGCAAAAGCACTAATCTTAGCTAGGATGGTAGCTCTGGAAGTAGAAAGGAGGAGATGAACGTGCAGAACAAAGTAGGGAAGTTTCCGCTAAGTGTCTCAATTAGGAGGATTAGTGAGGAGGGGTAAATGGAACAATAGGACATGGAGAAGGAGACATCCGAAGAAGCTCTGAAGTTTAAAATTTGGAACTGTCATAGTAAATTTGGTGGGGATATACTGTGTAATTTCCAAGTGTTGATACTGGAGACAGTCCAACGGACCACTGGATGAACAGTTCTGGACCTTCGGAAGTCACCTCCAGATCTAAACCTAAGCTCCACAAAGATAAGAACTGTGTCTTCTCACAGCTGTGTCTACTAGCACGTAATCTCATACCTGCAAAAAAGAAATGTTTGCTAAATAAGAGAATAAAGATTGTAGCTAGAATCAATGATGGATTATATGAATGAAGATTATAGTACAGAAGCAATGGAAAAGACAATGAATGTGGATATTAGGGAAATGGTTCAAACACAGAACTTTAAATAATAAATTATAACTGGCAAGACGAAGAAAACCACCTTGGACCAGCAACAGTATTAGACAGTGTTGAGATGTAGCAATAATAATTCCTAACACGAACATTGAGCAGGACATAACTCATGTGCTTAGAGTTCACTAAAAGAGAGGAAAGAAATTGTACCTAGTGTATCCATGGACCCTGGAGCAAAATTCACAATATTAGAAGTTGATGCTGTCTTTTTTAAAGAGTCGTGATCAAAAACGGATGGGAAAGGTTGAGTGTCCCATGTTACTTACTCTGAGTAATCACACTTCCTGAGTGATCTGTTGGTGGGGACATTTGGGATATGTGAATATCCTGATGCCCAAATGACCTTTTTTTTTAAATTTTTTAACGTTTATTTATTTTTGAGAGACATAGAGACAGAGCGTGAGCAGGGGAAGGGTAGAGAGAGAGGGAGACACAGAAACCGAAGCAGGCTCCAGGCTCTGATGAGCCATCAGCACAGAGCCCGACGTGGGGCTCGAACTCACAGACCGTGAGATCATGACCTAAGCTGAAGTCGGCCGCTCAACCAACTGAGCCACCCAGGCACCCCCCTGAATGACCTTTTTATAAGAGTAAGTTCCAGTTTAAACCCCCCTGCACAATGATTTCCCACTACACTTAGGAAAAATCCAAATGCCTTAACATCATCCACATAGCCTTACAATATCTGTTCCCTGCTGACCTCTTATTTTGTGCCTCCATCTCATGTAGCCTGCCATCTTCAGTCATCCCAAATAGGCTCTACTCCCTCCCGTTTCTCTTCTGATTCTAACACAATCCTTTCAACCACCACTTCTTTCCTCTAATCATTTGCTTTCTCTAGTTAGTATTTACTCATTCTTCAGTCTCAGTTCAAACATCACTTTTTTGTCCCCTCTCCTTAGTTTAGGTCTGACTCCCCTGTTATAAACTATTAGAGTCCCAAGTATCTTCACTTTACAACCTTTATTATAGTTTATAATTAGACACTTTTTGGTCTTTTTAAAGTATACTTTTAAAGTATCATTCTCTGCCAATCAATTATCATCTCCATGAGAACAGTATTGACTTTGGTTTGCTTTTATCCCCCCAACAACTAGCATAGTGACTGACATATAACGGTGGTTTGCAAAAATGTTAATAATAATGATGATAGTTAACTTTCTCAGACATATTAAATATTTAATAAGTCCCAGATATTGTTCTAAGTATTTACATGAATTGCAGGTAGTGGAAAATGATGTAAAAAGCATGGACTTGGGAACTGACAGCCTAGGTACAAACCTCAACTTTACCATTTAGTAAATGTATAGACTCTGGAATATTAATAAATTCTCTTCAACCTCACTTCCCCATCAATAAAAGAGAGAAAATATAGAGTTATATGATGATTAGTTAATGGAGAACCAAAGAGATTGATTAACCTGACCAGGGTCAGAAAGCTACAGTCAGCAGGACTGAGAACCAAACCCAAGCAATCTGAATCTGTTATGAATCACCAAATAAAAGAATAGTTATACAGTTGACCATTGATCATTGTGGGAGGAGTTAGGTTGCTGATGCCTCCACACAAAATTTGCATGTAACTTTTGACTCCCTAAAACTTAACTACTAATAGACTACTGTTGACCAGAAGCCTTACTGATAAACAGTTGATTAATATATGTTGTGTATGTTTTATATATATACATATATATACACATGTATATAATGTACTATATTCTAATAATATAGTAAGCTAGAGAAAATAAAATATTAAGAAACTCATAAGAAAATACATTTACAATACTATATTCATTGGGCAAATAAACACATGTAAGACCTGCACAGTTCAAACTCGTGTTGTTCAAGGGTCAACTGTATATCATATACAACATAAATTCCATCTGTACAATTACTTTATAGATGGGCAGAGACATCCCTAAGCACCTGCCCCTCACATCCTACCCTGCTCCCTCCTTTTCCTCAAAGCAATAAGTTAGCCATTAGGCCTGGACCCAAGAGAAAATATCCCACGAAGTAAAATCAGGCCAAGATTATTTTTTCCACAAATGCCAGAGTCAAAACTAGAAGCGTAAGACCAACAAGTAGATTGACCTGGTGATAGACATAGCTGTACTTGTGCCATAAGTGGAATGTCACTTCACTAACCAATTTCAAATGTCAGTCCTTTGCACGTACAGACCAATATGCTTTAATATTTATCACTTAATAAACACATGAAAGATTGCACAAAATATGTGTCCAATGATCCTTGATGACAAAGCATTAGTGACCCAATCCCTTCCCAGATGTAATATTTTGCTCCAGTAGTGTAGTGCTGGATCTCATATGAAACAAATAAGGCATTCATGCATAAAATTAATACAGTAAGCTCTCTAGGCAGTGATAAATTTGGAAGCAGGCCCACAGAATCATTTCATCCCTCTTGAAGGCAGATTTCCTATAAAACCTTGAGTCACCTACATCTTGACTTGTAAAGCTCTTCTGAAAATTATGTCATCATCTCTCACGAAACCCAATAGGGCATGTGCAGTCAAGGTGGAAATAAAGGGGACAATGAAGCTGTTGAGGAGATGCTTAGAAATATGACCACTTCATTTTATGTGGAAAGGCAATTGATCGCTAAGCATTGAGAGAGCTTTCAACTTGCCCTTTGCTGTTAAGTTATCCTCACCATGCTTCTTTCTGTTCGCCTGTGTGCAAACGGGTCCTGAATTCTCCTGTTTTATGGAGGGGTAACTGAAGGTGATTTTATGTCTCAACAACCTTTGATAAACATCAGTATCAAGAGTATCATCATGAAAAAGCAGGGGGTTTTGTTTTGTTTTGTTTTTTTGGCCAGTAATCACTGGAAAGTGCCTCTGCTTCTGAAAGCATCAATCTCATGAGGACATCCACAAACAAATCCTGTGTCCTCAGAAACATGTCTCAGTCACCCCAACAATGAACCTTACCACTGAGGTTTGTAATAATATTTGAAAGTAGATTATGAAAGTTGAACAATGTTACACCAAAACATTCCCATTTATAAGTTTTGAAGAAGAAGGAAGGTAAGCATTGCTGCATGGATCCCACTAGACCTTCCTGAGAAGGGAAAATGAAAAATTCTGATTTTAGAATCACATTATTATTTTGCTGTTTGAGTCGTATTATACCGGGGTACCACCTGAGAAAAGTAAAGGATCCTGGTTGAAATGATATAATTGTATCATTGGTTGTTGGTTTTATTTGGCCAGGTTCAAAACATCATCAGTTATGAACTTCAGATACCTACTATGACATTTTTTATTCTCATTGAGACTCTGGATGCAAAAGTGAGTTTTTAGAATCCATGTGTCTCATGTTGCTACTGTGCACTCAGTAAATTATATATGCAAGGGTGTTTGAGGGATTCATTTTAACCTTGTTGGCATTTGCTTCTTCTTGCAACATTTTGAAGAAGAAAATGAAAAACAAACATGGTCTTCTAAGGCTCCATTTCCAAAAGAGGAACTGCCTAAACATTTCCTTTTTATCCCTTCCAGGTAGGGGTCTTGAATCACAACAGAGTAGTTTACATATTAAATTGATAATACAAGTCTCTATGGAAATATGAAAGGCAAGCTAAAACACACCCTGAGGGAATTCTAAGGTGCAGAAATGTGATCTTGTTTTTGTATAACCAAAGCATTAATATTAATAGTGAGTTAGGTGTACTTGCTTAGCAAGCAACTCTTCTCCCTAGGGTGTTCTCACAGTACTGACAATCTCCCCTGATTCTGATTCTGATTTCCTTACCTTGAAGTCCAGGCACCAGGATGTGAGCCTTTTCTTGCCTATTCCTCCTTTTCCTCACAGGTCAGAAGGAGCTCCACTCACCCTTCAATTCAAATGCATACTTTGTTCCATTGTTGCACAGAGATATCCCTTCCTCCACTGTTAAAGGCTCTTTATTCTCTATTTCCCCAACACTAATGTTATGCTACATTATATAATTCTCAATAGCAACAATCCTACATCCCTGAATTATGAGAGCTTAGAGTAATTAAGTATTAACTGAAAAATCACTAATATTTAAGTGTACATATAAAGTTCCCCAGGGGGAAAAAAAAAACTGTACAATCCACCAGAAGAGAAACAGCATTTCACTCTGCCATGATCAAATTTCCCCAATCATAGACATAACTTTGTACCTCTCACTTGTTTTAGCTGTATATGTCTCTGGAAACTTGGATAAAGTATATGAGTAAATATTGTAATTAGTGATAAATAACATAGGATGCATTGTTCAGAATGATAGCTTTTTATGTTACTACTTGTGTTTATTTATCAAGCATTCCAATGACAATTAAGATTACCCTGTTATGTACATGGTAAATAAATCATTCTAAAAAGCTACACGTACACACTGGAGCTGACACAGCACATTGGATCATTTGGAGATTACAAGAGTTTCAGTTTCTTAGCTTCTGTTTTGGTTTCTTCAAGGAAAATAGGATCTCTGTGCAAAATGGAAATGATGGTTTTCTGTGGGAAAACAATGTTTTTCTAGTTCGTTCAAAACCTGTGAATGGGAATCCTTACTAAAACATATGTAAGCTCACTTCAATCTGCAGCCTTATTTTCTCTCCCTAATAATTGCATCTTAAGGGATGTATACACAAATAATTCTCAATATTGGAAAAATAAGTTTTTATCTGTTTAGAACTCTAATGCACCAGAAAGTTAAACCTGAAATATTTTAAAGTTCATGTTGTCCACCTCTATCATTCCATCAATGAGGAAGTGAAGCCCCAAAGAGAGAAATGGTTTGCAAAAATAACACAGTAAAGAAACAATGTTGTATAATTGTAATGGATATTGGAAATATCTGTTAAAGGCAATTCACTGAATATTCATATTCATCTATCTTTATTAAATTTTAGTAAATATTTTATTTTATTTGTTAAAAATTTTAATATTTATCTTAGAGAGGAAGAAACTGAGTGAGAATGGGAGAGGGGCAGAGAGCGAGGGAGACACAGAATCTGACGCAGGCTGCAGGCTTTGAGCTGTCAGCACCGAGCCGAACAACATGGGGCTTCATCTCACAAACCTCAAGATCATGACTTGAGCTGAAGTCCAACACTTAACCGACTGAGCCACTCAACGGACTGAGCCACCCCACCACCCCTAGTAAATGTTTTAAATATGAACTCAAAACAGCAAAAAAAAAAAAAAAATTAGAAAGGAGGTAGCCTGTACTTGAGATATTTCACAGGATTTCTAGAATGCAAAGCTGGATAAAGAAAGGATAATTGAGAGAACAGAACAGAGGGAGCCATGTTCTCAGAGTTAGCAAGTATGGTCTGTAGCAGGAGGCGCAGGAAGTCCCAAAGTGTTTGTGAAAGTCCAGCGGACCCAGAGAAAATCTAGCTCAGCATTTAGGAGAAAGACAGATGGTTTTATAAGAAAGGATGCTGGAATAATGGTGAATGTCAAGGGCACCTGGGTTGCTCATTCAGTTGAGCATCAGACTCCTGATTTCAGCTCAGGTCATGATCTCACAGATGGAAGCTTCAAGTCCCACATTGGACTCCAAGCTGATAGAATGGAGCCTGCCTGGGATTCTCTTTCTCCCTTTCTCTCTGCCCATAACTGGCTTACACTCTCTCCCTCTCAAAATAAATAAATATTTTTAAAAATACTATTTAAAAAAAGGGGAGGTGTATCAATACAATAGAGACTTTGAGAAGGATGGATGGGAGTGTATATGACAAGGAAGTCCTATCACAAGATGAAAATAAAGTTAATTTGAAATGACAGGCAGGGAAAAAGTGCTATACAAAACAATATAATAGTAATTAGCAGTCAGCCCTCCCCAAAAAGAAGATATTTTAGAATTGTTTGGTTAATTCAATTTAACCAACATCCATCGAGCATTTACTACAGAGAACTGGTGGAGTTACAAGTTGAATAAGAAAAAGTCTTTGTCCTCCAGGACTTTAGGTCTTCTGAGAGAGACAAACATATACACGTCTGGTTATAGCATAAGGCCTAGGAGCACACATTCTACAGGAATGGTGTGAGAATTTGCTGTGGTAGCTCAAAAAGAGAAAGGCAATTCAGACTGTGGAATCCAGAAAGATTTTTTTTATTAGTATTAAAGGACAAGTAGGATTTGATAATTAAAAAATGATGGCAGGAAAGCCTTTTTGTGAGGAGATAATAGGAAAAGCTAAGCCATATATACAAGGGAAAAACACTCATCTATGGGAATAGTGACTGGATTGGGAAGCATGTGCCATGGAGGATGCATTTGCCAGATCATGGAGAGCCTGAAATCCCAAAGGAAGAAATTTGGATATGTTTAAAATGCTTCATTGAGCCATTGAATATATATGGTAGAGGGAAAGAGTAATCATTTTTCTAAGTTTATTTGGAGAGAGAGAGAAGTGAAGGGAAGGGCAGAGAGAGAGAATGAATCCCAAATAGGTTCCACACTGTCAGCACAGAGCCACACATGGGGCTCGTTGTCACAAACCATGAAATCATGACCTGAGCCGAAACCAAGAGTCAGATGCTTAACTGACTGAGCCACCCAGGTGCCCCAAGTAATCATATTTTAAAAAATCAGTCTAATAAAGGTAAAATTCACATCCAGTAAAATGCACCTGTTTTAAGGGAACAGTTTGACAAGTGTTGACAAATGTACATCCTTATGTAATCACCATCCTAATTAAGATACAACACATTTCCATTACCCTAAAGATTCCCTCATGACTTTTCTCAGCCAGTCCCTCCATGCTCTACCCAGGCAACTATTGATCTGATTTCCATCACTGTAGAGAAGTTCTGTCTGTTCTGCAAATTTACATAAATCGAATTATACAGTATGTACTCTGGCTTTGTGTCTAGTTTAATTCACTCAGCATAATGTTTCTTGAGTTTCATTTCGCCTTGCTGCTCCTCACCCACATACCTCAAGAAGAAAATCCTCCATCAACAGAACTTGGGCATTGTCACATATCCTGCTTCAGATTCTGCTCTACTTATCTACTGTTGTGTAATAAACCACCCCAAAACTTAACGGCTTAAAATAGCAATAAGTATTTATTTTCCTCATGAATCAGCCATTTGGCCAGAACCTGGTGGGAACAGCACATCTATGCTCCACACAGCATCAGTGAGGCTGGAGTATCTACGTCCAAGGTGATTTACTCGCATCATAAGCCAGTTGTGCCATCTTCTGGCTGAGAGCCTGCCCAGGCTGTCAGTCAGAAACCTTTGTTCCTCTCCTATGTGGCCTCTCTGTAAGGCTGCTCCGGCTTCCTTTCTGCATGGTAACTGGATTCCAAGAGCTAGTTTTTCAAGATACAGGAAGTAGAAGCTACTTCTTGGTCTCAGAGACTGGTATGTCACCACTTTCACTGCATTCTATTAGTGAGGCAATAGCAGAATTTATCCAAAATCAAGAGGCAGAGACATGGGCCCTCTCACCTCTTGAGGAAGAAAGTACCAAAGAATTTGCAGACATTTTTAACCCAACATTGCTTCCCATTCAAGGGAGAGGCCTTTTAATAAAAGCAAAGGAAACCTACATTTGCCATCTACACAAATTAACCTAGTCTTGTCAGATATTTAATGAAAATAAATGCAGGAGAGAGAATGACCAAGATGAACAAACAGAGTTAACAGTATGGGAAACAGAACTAATATAAATAATTGGAAATACCTTGTTTCCATATTGAATTTAATCCAATTCTAATTAATCTCTAATTATCCCCAAAGAGAATAGAGAGAATATTATATCCATAAAATAAGCACAGGTTGCTATTTAAAGAAAAAAAAAGGAATTTAAGAACAAGAATGGATTCCTGGAAATTACATAGATATATAATTACCAAAATATAAAATTTACTAGAGAGATTAAATCTAAAATGGATATGGCTGAAGACCAAGTTAGACATCTGAAAGATAATGCAAAAATAAATCACTTGGAATTTAAAGCTAGAAGACAAAACGATGAAGCAGAAGAAAATTAAAGCACACAGAAGCTAGATCCAGAAGGCACAACATCTGTCTCCTAGGCATTCCATAAGGTTAATACAGAAAATTAACGCAAAGAGATGAGCAAAGCAAAGAAAAAAATTTCCCTAAAAATTACATGCATTTCTGATTGAAGACTCATCGAATATCAACAAGAGTGAATAACAAAAGGCTCTCACTTAGCCATTGCGGGGTGAAATTTCTCAAGGGTAAGATGAAAATTAAGCTCTGAAAGTCTGGGGTGCAGGGGGGCAAATTTGATAGTAAAGAGAATCCAGTGAACACCAACCCTAACAACATGGAACTCTGAAAGAATTAATGGCTTCGAAAGTCTGAAGGAAAATTATTTAAACTTACAATTTTTTGACTAGCTCTATTGAGCAAATGTGTGGACAAAAAAATTACGTTTTTAGACATGTGAGGACTCAGAAAACTTATGCTCCAAGATCCTTTCTGAAAACAGTGCTTAAAGTATATTCCTGCAGATATGAAGAAAGAAATCCAAGAAAAAGAAATGGAGCCTAAGAAATAGTGAACCCATCCCAGGAGTGCAAAGAGAGGATATCCCAGGCATATAGCAGTAAAGCAGGTCAGATTATAATAAGTGAGAGGCCCCTAGGAAGGATGACTCAATCATATTTCTTAAACAATGTGGAAAATCTTAAGGGTTTCATAAAAAAAAAAAAAAGAAGAAAAGAAAGAAAGAAAGAAAGCATTTAGAAATTCTGAGGGGAAAAAAGGCTATACAAGAAAGCCATGGTCCAAATAGGAAGCCACCTATTGAGTGAAAGAAAAAAGAATCCATTTGATTTCAACATGGAGAAGATTCTCTTCCAAATAGCATGGAAACAGTGACATAGCATTATATTTTTTTCTTTCTGTATCTAATCGAGAACTTCTTCGCTTAGTTCCACAATAAATAAAACTCACGTAATCATAATACATTATTTAATGTTTCTTGTTTTAAATGTTATAGTTAACCTATGGACAAATGGATTCAAAATCCTAGATGAATATTTTGCATATATATATATATATTTCATGTATAGAAAAAATATATATCTATGTATGTGCAAATGACATGCACATACATGTATAAATCTATGTATATCCTAATACTCATCTCCTCCATAAAAAAAAAAAAAAATCAGTGAAATAGCTGACCAGAAGGAGTGAAAGAGTGGCAGAGAGTGTAAAATAGGAAATAATTTTACATCAATAAACACTGCTTAAAATTATTGGTTAAAAAACCAGAGGTTTAGGTATATAATTTATAATTCTGGAGTAATAAATAATTAGAAGAACTAACAGAATAAGTACTTTAAAAAAATCCAGAAGTTAATAAAAGGCATCATATATACACTGAATTCCTGTTTTTCCAGTGGTTAGTATCTAGAGATTACATAATATCATTAAGTCAAAAAATACATGTAGAAGTATGCCATTCAGCATTGTTGAGGTCACTAACTTTTTGAGGAGGTAGGAGTGGGATGGGAGCCCAAGATACAGGATATATCCTACTACTCCCCAGTAAGTGACAAGGATTTTTTTAAATACTTGTTTATTTATTTGAGAGGGGTGGTGGGGAACACAAATCGGTGGAGGAGGGGCAGAGAGAGAGGGATGGACCGAGAATTCCAAGCAGTGTCCGCACTGGCAACACAGAACCCAATATAGGGACGGAACCCACGGACCATGAAAATGGTTTGAGCCAAAACCAAGAGTCAGATGCTCAACTGACTGAGCCACCCAGGAACCCCAGGATAGGGTGTTTTTCAAGCAGCTTTCCTGAGCTTGAAGGAGAATCCCTCCTGCTGGGCAGCTGGGGTCTGAGCATTCCTGGAGGATCTGGGCACTGCTCCACTTCAGTGAGCAGTTGTGTTGGTTAACAACGATTCATACAAATGGAATTCAATAATTGGGGTTTTGTTCTATGGAGATTTTTCTCTATCAACTTGGTAATTATGAGGTAGTTCTTTCTCATTTGTATTAAAAATATTAGTGTTAGAAATAGCATAGAAATAATTTCAAATAATTATTTCCAACATGAATATTTTTTTGTAATACACTCCTACAACCATATGCTATTAGGACATATTTGCTCAAATCCTCCGGAACATAAGACCTATTCTTCTTATGCAAAATGAAGCTTTAAAATGTGCGAAAATCTCATCTCCCTAATTACAAATTCTCTGTTAAATTTATTCTATGTCTACTCTACATCATGAAAAGATAATAGTACAAATTCAATTCTATCACTTCACCTATAGATTACAGCAAAATTTTGTTAATTCTGTTTCTACTAAATTAGATTTATAATTATTTTAACAGAGGATGAGTTGACATTTTTATTCTATGATTTTTAAAATAATATCTTTATAGTTTCTACAAATCATGCATATTCATAAAATGCTCAACAATTATAGGAAAGTGTAAAAAATAAGGCAATAGCTTAAAGTCACACCACTCAGAAGTAACCAGTGGTAATAATATCACTCTAGATATCTCTCTGGATAGATGGATAGGTGGATAGTTGAGTGATAAATAATAGAAAAATATTGAATTTAGAAAAAAAATGGAGGGGCACCTGGGTGGCTCAGTCAGTTAAGTGGCCAACTTCGGCTCAGGTCATGATCTCGCAGTCTGGAGTTCGAGCCCCACATCGGGCTCTGTGCTGACAGCTCAGAGCCTGGAGCCTGCTTCAGATTCTGTGTCTCCCTCTCTCTCTCTGCCCCTCCTCTGCTCACGCCCTGTCTCTATGTCTCAAAGATAAATAAATGTTAAAAAAAAATTTTTTTAAAGAAAAAAATTGGATTACATACTACTTTACAGAATCTTTTCTTTACAGAATGATTATGTCAAATCTTTAAAATAATTGTGATAATCATCATCTATCCCCTTGAAGTATCTCATTAAATATCACTGTGCTGAGACCTAGACTTTTTCCAGTTTTAACCAACCCGAATAACATTATTTATTTTTTTGTCTTCGTAATAAAAATACTAACATAAACATTTATAATGTGTCGGACATTACGTTAAGCACTGTTAAAAGAGTCATCTCATTCTATGCTTCCAGTACCCCCATAAAAAACAGTCAGAATAGAGAGGGTAAGCCATGTGTCTGAAGTCACACAGCTAAGTATCAAACTGGATCAGAACCTAGGCATTTGGATTCTGAAATGTATATTTTTAATACTGGACCATACAAAATACATAATCCCCTCATTAAAATAACTCCATACAAGACCAAAAACTCAAACACATTTTTCCTCATTTGAATTTACAGTGTCCTCAACTCGTGACAATTTACTGTCATATTCAGTAAATAATTAACAATCTACCAGATATCAGGCATGTGCTGTGGCACAAAGAATTAAAAAAAGGAAAATGAAAAATGTTTATATAAGGTATTTTATCATAAAAGTGCAAAACAATGGCCAAAGGAAACTGCTCATGTATTTTAGTATTTTCATATTTACTGATTGGAAAATGAATAGTGTTTTATTTCTTACCTGTCCTTTTTCTATATACACAATATGTAAATATGCATTTTCTTATAAAACTGAGAACATACATCAATTTTCATTCTGTAGTCTGCCTCTCTTTTCAATTGTAGATGAGCATTCTCATATCAATAAATATTATTAAAAAAATATTTCTTTAGTAGCTCTTTGGGTTTAATTTAATCGGCACATTCCAGCATATGGTTGAGCTATAAAATATTTTAATTATTCCCCAAATGTTTAATGTTTGTGCTGTTAACTTTTTATTATAAAACAATATGTTTAATAAACCCCGGGAAGATCCTATAGCAGAAATAAAGTCATTCTACTTTTTCAATTAAGACAAGAAGAGGGTGAAAATTTAAAGAGAGTCTCTGACACTTTTGAATCCCAAGTTCATCTCTAAAATATGGTATTCAAGCCTAAACAGTGTTCTATTTTTTATCTGTATGTGAAATGACAAAATCATTTTTTTCTTTAAATCTTCTCCCTTTTCAAAAAGCAATAAATCAACAAATAAATCTCTTCCCTGTTCAATGTATTGTTTTCTCCATTTCTTTTATTTTTCCTGTGTAAGGGTCACTTTTGGCACTGAAAATAGCCAATTAGAAAATATCTACATTTCTGGGAAATGCAACTCTTCCTCATTTTACTGTCCCCTTTTCCAATTAACATAGGAAGATTTATACAGCACCAGCCTGTATCCAATTGCCTAAGGGTCACCATCATCACTGAAGAAAATTCCAGGCTTTGATTTAGAAAATTCAAGCACTTCCAACAGAGATCCAGTTTTCTTAAAGTAATGTGATGTTAATGGTTTTGAATGTTTTCTTTCCCTTAGCAGAAGGAAATAGTTCAGTGGCTTAATTTTTCGTGCCTTCATGAATTTAAAAATAAATAAATAAATAAAATGATCCAAAGGCAATAAATTATTCATCATGTTGCTTAGTCTTAAATCCCTGGTTAATTTTTTTCTATCATTCCCACGTATACTTTTTCCTGTTCCATAATACTTCAGATACCAGTTAATAAATATGTGTGCTTACATGTTGATCACTGGGTTTAATCGCATGAATGTTTATCAAATCCAAGGGACTAATTATAATAAGCTTTCCACTGCATCGAGGAGCATTTTGCTGGGAATTAAATATTAAAAATGCAAAAGATCTCACTCTCTCCATGCAAAATGTAAACGGATATATTCTCACAAGAAAAGATAGTATAAGCTGAAAGCAAATTGGGACAAGAAAGCAAAATATATTCTAATTGGCTTCCTTGAATCCATTTTGATTTTCTTTCTTAATAGAGTTGGAGGGGGAGCCATTTAAAGCAGTTTGCACAAAAAGACTAGAAACTAGTCATCACATTGGACACCAAAACTGCCTCTGGAATTCCATCTACTACATGTTGGGGTTAGTCATGGTTATAAGCATTTGAGTAAACAAGTAGTAACCAATGCTTAAATAGAGAATATGACCTTTTGTGTGTGAAAATGCATCTCTCGTGGGTCAGTTAATCCAGAACAAGGCTCCTAAGGCTTTTACTGGTATAAATATAAAACTGTCAGTGGGACAGATATCAGCATCATCGTTTTTGTTAAATGCCGGCATATGTTTAAAGGATACAAATTGCCTTGTGGCATAACAAGATCATGGCTAAAAATAGTCCCAAGTTGAGGGAACACTTGCATTTGACAATATTGGACCATTTTTTAGAATATCCATATGCACTTTTGCTAACTATTAGCACCTGAGATAGGTCTCAGAAACTATTTTGCCCAGTGGTTTTTAAGCTGTATTCCCTGGAGTCTTAAGAAATGTCCACAGAAGTGGAATGGAAAAATCTGAAAAATGAAGAAAGACTAAGCAGGCCTTTCCCACCTTTCTAACCAAAGTTGGTCAGCTTCTGTCTTATCAACTGAGGGGGAAGCCTGGGATGTCCTTTAAGACAAGAGAAATAAAATTCTTTGATCCTACTCCCTCATTTTACAGGTGAGAAAACTGAGTATCAGACAGATCAAATGTTTACCCACAGTTATCTGGTGATAAAAATCAGGTGTATAACCCAACCCTTCTACCCAGCCCAGCACCATAAAAATACATATATATGATACCACTTAGATATTCTCAAGAGTCTACTGTGGATTGAAAATTTTACAGGTCAGTTTTTGCCCCATTTTCTTTTCACAACTTGCTGAATACAACTGGAAGATCAAGCATGGAGAGAATTATCAAAAGGGAAAGATTTTATTTCAGTGACCCAACTTTCCTTTTCTCTAGGAATCTGTTAGGTTCATGTCTTTAAATCATTAAACTTTGTTATGCCATAATGTCTCCATTTTTTAAGTGAGGATAGTGTGATACCACTATATTACAACAACAATCAAATATCATTTCAAATCTATCAGACCAGTAAAGATAAAAATCTGAAGATATTAGGTGTTGTTGAGATAATGGAGAGGTAAGAACACCCAACCATGCTCATGAGAGGGTAATCTGGTTTAACCTTTGAAAACAGTTTGGTAAAGTCTAGTAAAGTTGATAACATAGTATTGCATAAGCCAGAGTTACTACTTTTAGTTATATGCACCTAAATACCTTCTAAGAGAACTATAAAGGTATGCTTATTGTAGCATTATTTTGTAAGTAGAAAACTGGAAACAGATGTCAGAGGAATAAGAATGAAGAGTTTCCAGTTGCCTGTTTAAGTTGGGAAGTCACTGTTCTGTTCAAACAAGTATAAAGCTATACAGACTAAAACTCAACAACTCTTCTTGGATCCCTAAGAGCGGGGAGGACACAGAGCAAACCACAGTCCCCAAGGTCAGAGAGACAAAGAGGTAAATATGGGGATTATGGCTTACCAAAGTAGAGACTTTCAAGGCTGGGAATCCATCCAGGAAACCAGCTCTGAGAAGGAAACACTTGAATTGTAATTGGTGAATTTCTGAAGGCTCAGTGCAGACAAGTTATAGGGGAATCCAGTGTTCGTAGGGCTCCCACGAACACTTATTGTGAGATTTACCTCCAGGAACTCAAGCAGATTTCCACAGTCCATACCAGGTAAATATTAAAGAAAAATCCCCTCAGACTTCTAGCAGGGAAAGAGGAAGAGGAACCATTTTGAAATCCATCAGAACACTCTTCTTAATAACACCTATCCTCAGGGGAAATTAGTTAACCTGAGACTAACCTTCTGGGGTTTTATTGCTGCCTAAACAACCTGGTGGAAAGGAAATACCAAGCTCCAGCTGGATCTAGTCATCCCACATGCAGGGGTGGAGGAGAGCCAGAAACGTTTGTGAAGCTCACTAAAAGATTGAAACCCAATCCAATCATAGGACTGAAGAACACTTCCGCTACCCTCACACCTCACCACCACCCCACTAAAGGTTTATTTACCCCGTACACTATACCCAGCTATCAGGAAAAAATTACAGGGCATACCAAAAGGCAAAAAATCATAAGAAGAAGAGATGGAGTAAGCATTAAAACCAGACATTGCAGTGATGTTGGAATTATCAGACCAGAAATGTGAAACAACTATTGTTAATAAACCAAGGAGACACTAATGGATAGAAGAGACATCATGCAAGAACAGAGAACTGACACAAGCAGAGAAATGGAAATCCTAACAAGGAACCAAAAAACTAAAACCAGAGGAGGAAAAAAACAAAAATGTAACGAAAATGAAGAATACCTGTTATGGGCTTATTAGTAGACTGGGCACAGCTGAGGAAAGAATCTCTGCGCTAGAAGATTAATAGAATCTTTGAAAACTGAAAAACAAAGAAAACAAAGGTTGAAACAATTACAATAGAGTATCCAAGGACTGTGGGGTGCTGGAAAATATATAACAAATATGTAATAGGAATACCAGAAGAAGAAGAAAAGAGAGAAAGAAGAAGAAATATTTGAAACAATAATGATGGAGAATTTCCCCCAAATTAAGGTCAGACACCAAAACACAGATTCAGGAAACTCAGAGAACAGCAAGTAGGATAAATGCCAAAAACTAAAACAAAACAAAACAACAACAACAACAACAAAAATCCCTTATACTCTAAACCACAGAAAATCAAAGATGAGGAAAAAACTTGAAAGAAGAAAGAAGAAAAAAAAAAACCTTACTATATAGGAACACAGGTAAGAATTATGTCCAACTTCTCAAAAATCATGCAGGCAGGGCACCTGGGTAGCTCAGTCAGTTGAGCCTCTGACTGTTGATTTCTGCTCAAGTCATGACACCAAGGTTGTGGGATTGAGCCCCATATCAGGCTCTGTGCTGAGCATGGAACCTGCTTAAGATTCTTTCTATCCCTCTGCTCCTCTCCCCCATTCATGCTCAGTCTCTTAAAAAATAATGAATTAAGTATTTAAAGTGCTGAAAGAAAAAAAAAAACACAAATCCAAAATGCTAAAAAAGGGGAGAAAATTCATAGTTTTTGCATGATGAAATATTCTATAGCAGTTAAAATACATAAACTAAAAATCTCTGTATCAATATGAATAGTAGAGTTACCATGGGCACTTTTTGTCTTACTGTGTCTTCAAAAAATGATAATAATAACAATAATGAGTTTATAATCATAGGGTTGTTGTAGAAATTAAATGAGTAAAGACATGTAAAGCACTTAAAACAGCCTGGTACACAGTGAGCTTTTTAGAAGTGTTTGGTCTTGCTACAATACACCTAAAAACAACATTGCATGAGGAAAGCAAGTAGCAGAAGTACACCAAGAATCATTCAGTCTTTTTATATTCTGGGAAGACATTAATCATCAAGATTTGGAATGAAAAATTCAAATTCTCAGAAATTCCTCAAATCATGATTTAGTCTGTGTTTTTCGCAAGACTTTTTAGAAGGTTTTAAAATAATAATAAGTAGCCACAAAAATAGACAGGGAGTCATTTTTCGTGATAGGGTTATACTAAACATTTTAGAGGTATCTTATAAAAAATAGCAATAATAATAAGCATATGATTATTAATTCCTTTAATGTGACACAAATATATTTTAATTACATATATAGTTATCTCCACCTGATACAGATATTAGAGAAAAGAAAACTTTTTCTTTTCTTTTTTTTTTAATGTTTATTATTTTGGAGGCACCAGGGTAGCTCAGCCAGTTAAGAGTCCGCCGCTTAATTTTTTTCTTTTTTAATGTTTATTTATTTTTGAGAGAGACAGACAGACAGAATGTGAGCAGGGAAGGGGCAGAGGGAGTGGGAGATCCAGAATCTGAAGCAAGTTTCAGGCTCTGAGCTGTCAGCACAGAGCCTGATGCGAGGCTTGAACTTGAGAACCATGAGATGATGATCTGAGCCAAAGTCTGATGCTTAACTGACTGAGCCACACAGGCGCCCTAGAAAACATTTTTAAAGATAAAATTAACACAGAAAATGTCAATAAAAGTCATGTTATTAAATGAAAGATAACTAAGCCTCCACATGTAGAAAAATTGCTTTAATCTATTAACACTAATCAAATTCTAAAGTTGCAGACAAGATCATCTTCAAGTTGGATGTTAGGATACATGTTGCAAAATGTGAACTAATTTCCTTTGCTTTCAGAAAAATGGAAGTTTCTGCTTGACAGTAAACTATAATTTAAAATGAGTATTCATACATTGGAAAATGTCAATGAGCACTATTGGGCAGTAATCAAGCAATGTAATGTTTGAATCTACTAGCAAGGTGAGAACACTACACAGAATCACATGCCAAAATTGCCAATTGAAGGACTTATTTTGCTTCTCAAACTTGTTATTTCTTGGGACATCACTCCTAAGATTTGTCTAAAGTATATTATGAATATAAATTTGTATATATTCTTTTTACTTGCAAGAATGACTCACTCTTAGCAGCAGACAGAACCTTGAGCACACACTCATAATACAGCCATAGTCACAAGCAAGACTATCTGGTCAAATGGTGTCCACTTCTCTCCTATACACTCCTATCTTGGTTTCTGAAGGTATTAACTGTAACCTTCAACTGCACTTGCAAGGACTTTCTGCCTTCAATTTGACATGAATGGATTTCTTACAACCAGCATTGTTTCTGTGCTGATCACCACGCTTTAATTCCTGCAAGAGAATTATATTCCCCAATTTCCACAATTTCTCAACAGATTTTTTTTCAATTTTGGATTTGAAAAAATATATAAATTTCCCAAGAAACCCTAAAAAGTAATTCCCACATGGAAACCATAACATACACTATAAAACATGGATTCAAGAAATATTCACCATATTCCTGACTGTGACTATAGTTAAGAAGTGACAGGGCGATGAGTATACAGAGATACATAAAAGGAGCTTAAACTGTATCTGCAATGTGGCATCTCTTTTATGTAAAATTCAATGCAAAAATGATAGAATTAGGTCTGGTAGTTCTAGTGGAGGGTATGTATGTGTTTCACAAATTATTTTACTTTTCCTGAATTTTTAAAGTCTTTCTAAAGGAATTGCTAACACTGATTCCTAGGTCTCACCGCCAGAGATTCTGGTCCTGTGGATCTTGGAGGGAGACTAGGAATCTTCATTTTTACTAGATGATGGGGCAGATGGCACTACACCAAACTTGGGTGAATGCTGAAGTGCAGAGAAATTCAGATGCAAACCAGAGGTACCAGTAAGAAACCTAAATAGTGGCCACGCCAGATTTGCAAATTGCATCCTGAGGCCAAACAAACAAACTCCATCAGCAGGAAGAGCTGGATGCCTTTGACTGGGGCATGTGTGGTAGGAAATCCTCCCAATCCTCATCACATAGCTCTTTGTGGATGCCTGTCACAGCTCAGATAGACTAGCAGTGCTGTGCCATCCCACGCCCACCAGTGCGCACTGGTTTCAATATCAACACAGCAGGGCTAGGGGGAGGTGAAAAAAGGCAGAAATAAAGTTCTATACAGAAGAGCTTTTATTTAAAAAATTTTTTTTATTTTATTTATTTTAAGAGTGTCCAAAGTCCGTCCTTTATTAAAAGGAAAATTCCAAGGCATATTTGTACATTTGCTTTCTTTAATGAAAAGCCACTGTCTGACCTCATTGTGTTTCTTCTGAGTCTTTTCATAGCACTTTATGCTTTCTGATTGCTTTGCAATCATGAAGCAGTTAATGTGTAAATTACTAGTTTCAAGCCCTCATTATAAAATAATAATATCAACGTCCTTGTTTCTCTTGATTACTTGATTTAAAATTTTTTAACTCAGTACCATTAGTTAGTCCATATGCTAATATTTGAGAAATATTTATGCCATGAGAAATTTATGTATGTTTTATGGTACTTCAAAGTGAAGCAAGAAGCAAGTTCTAGGGCTCATGGCGATGAAAAGAAAATAAATCCATTCTACTCAATTCTAAAACCAGCGTGTGTTCTCTCTTCATTCTCTTTTTGTAGAAAAATGGGGTAGTAATTTTTTAAGTTTATTTATTTATTTTGAGGACGAAAGAGTGCAAGTGGGAAAGGGGCAGAGAGAGAGAGAGAACCCTAAGTGGGCTCTGCCCCACCAGTGCAGAACCCAACGTGCGGTTCAAACCCATGAATGGCAAGATCATGGCCTGAGCTGAGGTCAAGAGGTGGATGCTTAACTGCCTGAGCCACCCAGATGCCCCACAGTATTAATTTTTTTTTTTTAAGGAGGCATAGCCACCTGGAGTTCTGTGTTAGAGTTCTTAGAAAAATCCTAGGTTATGTATCAGTCCTTTGACTTCCAACAACAGAGCCTCTGCAAGCTTGGTAAACTTGACCTAAGCTTCTTACTTTAGCACCTAAACCTTTCCCTCTTTCCTCCCGTCTCATATCTGATGTCAAGAAGAAGGAGAATTCCGCTGTCCAAATGCAACTGACAAGGCTCGTTGTCATCTTGATCAAAGTTACACCATGTGGAAATTACTTGGATATTTATCCAAATGCCATGGAGTAAGTGGAATGCCATCTGTACAGGGAGTTTCACAGACTGTTCTGACTTTGGCATTTAAACAAGGCCACAAGCTGCTATTATGGCATAATAGGGCTAAACCAGCTATGTACACAAACTTTCAATTATAAAAAAAATAAAACATTTTTTTAAATTGTGCTTCATGAGTTCCAGGTGACAAAGACATCTATTTATCAAGAATACCTGGAATATGACCTCCAAATTTCCACTTCAACTCAGTGGTTACAAGTAACACATTTCAGATTATTGGATAGCCCAGTGCCAGAATCCAAGCAGTCTCTATCCTAACTCTGAGGCCTGTGAACTGAAGATAAACGATCAAGGCTTTGCTTCTTGAATCACAAGCGGCAGGAATTAAGGTAAGAAGACACGTTAATTTCTTTTGCTGTCTCTTCCCTGACTCAAGTTCTACAGTTGGTGCCAACCAAAACCCTGGGCAACCACCCTTCACCTGCATGAAACTACTGTTCTTCAAGACAAGCAAAGCACTGTATTCATGGCCCTGTCCTCACCCTCATCTCTTGCTATGCATCGACAGATAGTGCATTCCAGAATGCAACCAGAAAGCAGCAAATGTGGTGGTGAAAAGTCAATGATGTCAGAACATGGCCACAGCAACGATTTACAAGAAAAGTGCTCTCTCTACGGAGGTGCAGAAAGGAAAAAGGCTGCTAGCCTATAATCAAGTTCCTCTCCTTGTAAAAGGCTGCCAGATAATCAAATTTCTGTCTTTGTAAAACATCAATTAGTATAAAAGTGCTTCCAAGAAAACCTACATTATATTCACACACAATATATATACACACATGTATATAGGAAAATACTGTTATTTAGTCTTTTGGTGTACCATATTTGAGAAAAAAGAAAAGAAACCAGTAGGAAAAGATGGCACTGCATGAAGCAAAATTAAATTAGATAAAGTGCTCTTTATGTATTGTTGCTCTAATTCTCGTCACAGCCACATGAGTACAACGTTGTGGGCTGGAAAAATTCATTTTTCTTCTAAAGTACAGCGAGATCTAGTTTCCAAACATTTTGGAATCCATTCATTAATTTAGCACATATTTACTGCCTATATGGTCCTGTAGCAAATAATGAGCCAGATCAGAGACAGATGGTGTGCATTTCACTACATGTTGAGCTCCCTGAAATCACAGATGACCAAAATGCAAGTGAAAAACATGTAAGTGATTTAAGACAAGGGAACATAAAGTGTTATGAGCATTTAGAGGAGGGAAGACGGCACTTCAGGGAAGAGGGAATCACGAACTTTGAGCTTCCTAGTAGGGATTAATGGAAGTGAAGAAGAGCATTCCAAGACAAGGCACTAATAAGCACCAAGGCAAATATCAAAAGGAACAAAGAATAAGATTGAAGAGGTAGCGTGAAGGCATAGACATGGAGGCCCTTGAATGTTCAACTAGGGAGCATTCCTTACAGAAAAAAACCTACAGATATTTTCCACATAGAAAGGCACTGGTGATTCTTGAAGTACAGAGTTAAAGTATCAGAGCTGTGCTTCAAGAGTCAATAGAGCTCCAATCAAAAGACATAGGGTATCAGAATGGATAAGAAAACAAGAAAACAAGATCCATCTATACACTATTTGCAAGAGATCCATTTTAGACCTAAAGACACCTTCAGATTGAAAGTAGGGTGATAGAGAACCATCTGTCATGCTAATGGTCACCAAAAGAAAGCAAGAGTAGCCATACTTACATCAGGCAAACTAGATTTTAAAATAAAGACTGTAACAAGAAATGAAAAAGTACATTATATCATAATTAAGGGGTCTTTCCACCAAGAAAATCTGACAATTATAAATATTTATGCCCCCAATGTGACAGCACCCAAATATATAAATCAACTAATTACAAACATAAAGAAACTCATTGATAATAATACCATAATAGTAGGGGACTTCAACACCCCACTTACAGCAATGGACATATGATCTAAGCAGAAAATCAACAAGGAAACAATGGCTCTGAATGACACATTGGACTGGATGGACTTAACAGATATATTCAGAACCTTTCATCCTAAAGCAGTGGAATACACATTCTTCTCAAGTGTACATGGAACATTCTCCAGAATAGATCACATACTGGGTCACAAATCAGCCTTCAACAAGTACAAAAAGATCAAGATCATACGTGAATATTTTCAGAACACAAACTCAAAATCAATCACAAGAAAAAAATTGGAAAAAACATGAATACTTGGAGATTAAAGAATATCCTACTAAAGAATGAATGGGTTAACCAAAATTAAAGATATTTTAAAAGTACATGGAAGCCAATGAAAATTATAACACAAAGCCCAAAACCTCTGGTATACAGCAAAGGCAGTCATAAGAGGGAAATATATAGCAATCCAGGCCTTCCCAAAGAAGGAAAAAGGCATCAGTGCATAACCTACACTTACACTTTAAAGAACTGGAAAAGAACAGCAAATAAAGCCCAAGACCAGCAGAAGATGGGAAGTAATAAAAACTGGAGCAGAAATCAATGATATCGAAATCAAAAAAATAGTAGAACAGATCAATGAAACCAGGAGCTGTTCTTTGAAAGAATTAACAAAATTGATAAACCCCTAGCCAGATTGATCAGAAAGAAAAAGGAAAGGACCCAACTAAATAAAATCAAGAATGAAAGAGGAGAAATCATAACCAATAGCACATAAATACAAACAATAATAAGAGAATAGGGGTGCCTGGGTGGCTCAGTTGTCTGACTTCAGCTCAGGTCATGATCTCACAGTTTGCAAGGTCAAACCCAACGTCAGGCTCAGTGCTGACAGCTCAGAGTCTGGAGCTTCCTTCAGATTCTCCCTCTCTCTCTACCCCTTCCCTGCTCATTCTCTGTCTCTCAAAAATAAATAAACATTAAAAAATTTAAAAAATAATAAGAGAATATTATGAGCAATTATATGCTAACAAATTGGGCAACCTGGAAGAAATGGACAAATTCCTAGAAACATATAAACTACCAAAACTGAAACAGGAAGAAATAGAAAATTTGAAAGAAATCAAATCAGTAATCAAAAATCTTCTGATAAACAAGAGTCCAGACCCAGATGGCATTCCAGGGGACTTCTACAAAACATTTAAAGAAGAGTTAATGCCTATTCTTTTGAAGGTGTTCCAAAAAATAGAAATGGAAGAAAAAGTTTCAAACTCAGTCTACAAGGCCAGCATTACCTTGATTCTAAAACCAGACAAAGACCCCACTAAAAAGGAGAACTACCAACAAATTTTCCTGATGAATATGGATGTAAAAATTCTCAACAAGATACTAGCCAACTAGATCAAGCAATACATTAAAAAATATATTCACCACGATCAAGTGGAATTTATTTCTGGGATGTGGGTCTGGTTCAATATCCACAAATCAATCAATGTGATACATCACATTTATAAAAGTATAAGAACCACATGGCCTCTCAATATATGGTGAAAAAGCATTTAACAAAATACAGCATCCTTTCTTCATAAAAACCCTCAGAAAAGTAGAGATAGAAGGACCATACCTCAAGATCATAAAGACCATGTATGAAAGACCCACCACTAATATTATCTTCAATAGGGAAAAACTGGGAGCTTTCCCCCTAAGGTAAGGAACACGACAAGGATGTCCATTCTCACCACTGTAGTCAATATAGTGTTGGAAGTCCTAGCCTCTGAATTGAGATAAAACAAAGAAATAAAAGACATCCATATTGGTAAGGAGGAAGTCAGACTTTCACTCTTTGCAGACAGCATTTTTCTCTATGAAAAGCCCAAACTATTCCACTGAAACACTCCTAGAACTGACCCATGAATTCAGCAAAGTTGTAGGATATAAAATCAATGCATAGAAATTGGTTGCATCTCTATACACCAATAATGAAGCAGCAGAAAGAGAAATCGAAGAATCGATCCTATTTACAATTGCACCAAAAAACATTAAAAAGCTAGGAATAAACCTAACCAAAGAGGTAAAAAAAAAATCTATGCACTGAAAACTATAGAAAATTTATGAAAAAATTTTAAGAAGACACAAAAAATGGAAAAATATTCCATGCCCATGGATGAAAGAACAAGTATTGTTAAATTGTCGATACTACCCAAAGCAATTTACACATTCAATGCAATCCCTATCAAAATAACACTAGAATTCTTCTCAGAGCTAGAACAAACAATCCTAAAATTTGAATGGAACCAGAAAAGATCCCAAATAGCCAAAGAAATCCTGAAAAGAAATCCAAATCTGGAGGCATCACAATCCCGACTTCAAGATGTATTACAAAACTGTAATCATCAAGACAGTAGGATACTGGCACAAAAACAGACACATATGTCAATGGAACAGAACAGAGAACCCAGCAGGGCCCATAAATGTATGGCCAACTAATCTTCGATGAAGCAGAAAAGAATATCCAATGGAAAAAAGACAGTCTTTTCAGCAAACGATGTTGGGAAAACTGGACAGCAACATACAGAAAAATCAACCTGGATCACTTTCTTACACCATACACAAAAATAAACTCAAAATGGATGAAAGACCTAAATGTAAGACAAGAAACCATCACAGTCCTGAAGGAGAAAGCAGGCAAAAACCTCTTTGACCTCAGCTGCAGCAACTTCTTACTTGACATGTCTCTGAAAACAAGGGAAATGAAAGCAAAAATGAACTATTATGACCTCATCAAGATAAAAATTTTCTGCACAGCAAAGGAACAATCAGCAAAACTCAAAGCAACAATTGAAATGGCAGAAGATATTTGCAAATGACATATCGGATAAAGGGTTAGTATCCAAAAATCTATAAAGAACTTATTAAACTCAACATCCAAAAAACAAATAATCCAGTGAAGAAATGAGTAAAAGACATGAATAGACACTTTTCCAAAGAAGATATCAAGATGGCTAACAGACACATGAAAAAATGTTCACCATCACTTATCACCAGAGAAATACAAATCAAAACCACAATGAGATCACCTCACACATGTCAGAATGGCTAAAATTAACAAATCAAGTAACAACAGATGTTGTGAGGATGCAGAGAAAGAGGAACCCGTTTGCACTGCTGATGGGATTGCAAACTGGTGCAGCCACTCTGGAAAACAACATGGAGGTTCTCAAAAAATTAAAAGTAGAACTACCTTACGACCCAGCAATTGCACTACTAGGTATTTATCCAAAGGATACAGGGATGCTGTTTTGAAGGGCCACATGCACCCCAATGTTCATAGCAGCACCATCAACAATAGCCAAAGTATGGAAATGCCCAGATGTCCATCAACTGATGAATGATAAAGAAGATGTGATATATATACATATACAATGGAACATTACTTGGCAATCAAAAGAATGAAATCTTGCTACTTGAAACAATGTGGATGGAACCAGAGGGTATTATGTTAAGTGAAATTAGTAGAGAAAAACAAATATATGACTTCATATGTGGAGTTTAAGATACAAAACAGATGAACATAAGGGAAGGGAAGCAAAAATAATATAAAAATAGGGAGGAGACAAAATACAAAAGACTCTTAAATACAGGGAACAAACTGAGGTTTGCTGGAGGTGTTGTGGGTTCAGAGATGGACTAAATGGCCAAGAGGCATTAAGGAGGGCACTTGTGGGATTAGCACTGGGTGTTATATTTAGGAGATGAATCACTGGATTCTACTCCTGAAATCATTATTGTACTATATGCTAACTAACTTAGATGTAAATTTTAAAAAATAATAAAAAATATTTAAGAAAGAAAAGAAAAAAGAAAAGTCAATAGAAAACAGACTGTAAATTGGATTGGAAGGGAGGATTAAAGGAAAGTAGAAAAAAAAATCTATTGAAATAGCCTAAATGAGATTTATTAACAGCCTGATTTGGTATTTTGCTCCATTTTACAGATGAGGAAACTAAAGCACCCAGAAGCTAAGTAACATGTCTAAGTCACATAACTGGTTAGTGAAAGAGTCATGATCTATGTCTGGGAAATCTAGTTCCAGAGTCTGTACTTTTAACCCTTCTGATATTGGACTTCTTAGTATCAAGATTTTTCAATAATAGTCTGTCCTTGCCAGCCATTTCTAAAGCTAAGAGCATAACCATGACATGACATAACATTTAATAAACAATACTTAAGGTATAAATAAAAGTAAAAATAAAAATATGAGCAATGTAGAAATTCTATAATAGGTAAGAATGAGGGCATCAATTATGAAACATACATACCATGAGCATTAAAATTGATGCTTAAAAGAATAATAGTATAGATCTACATATATATGTGCATAGAAAAAACATGAAAATTATTGATAAAAATAATATTTGCAGTTTTTCTTATTTATCTTAAAGGGAGTTTTGGTATAATTTGATTATCTTTATTTTTCTGCATTTTATGATTTTTCTGCTTCTTTCTGTAATAAAACTGTAGAATTTTCCAGTGCCAAATAACCAATTTGCTCCAACTTTTCACCTCTTATACTATTTCTTATGTAGAAAGAACTTCAGGGCTTCATATTTAGTTTCTTTAATGTATTTGAACACTAAGCAGACACGAGACACTGTGTTAAGTGCTGAAGTTACAACTGTGAATAAGATAAATAGAATCATGAACCTCACAGCCTAGTAGAGAACAGGATATTGAACAAGTAAATTAAAATGTGATAGAGTAGCCATGAGTACAAAAAAGGACTGGCTAAAGAAGGAAGAAAAGTAATGTGAAGTAAGGTGTGATGGTAAGAGAGTCCCAGGATGGGCAAAGAGCATGCGTGATGTCCGTAGGAGAGGGAGCATGGAGGCGGCGAAAGCGGCAAGGGTTCTGGGAAGACAACGGAGATCCTGGCCAGTGTACAAGGTGGAGGGTCTTGGAGAGAAATTAATGATGGTAGGATTTGTCCTGATGATAATGGGGAGCCACAGTTGTCCTGTGGAGGCTGGTCTGCTGAAGGGCAAGAGAGGTTGCTAGGGGATGAGTTGGGAGGTTTTTCTAGGAAGGTTGGTGGCTCGAACCAGGAGAGCAGAAATAGTTAAGGAGAAAAGCAGAGAAGTCAAGAGTACTTAAGAGGTAGAATCAGCAGGAATGGAATGTATGAAGTTAGTGGGGGTAAGAAAACTGTCCGAGATGACACCCTGCTGTCTGACTTGGTCAACTGGATAGACAGGTAATTTACTGAGACAGAAGTCACTAGAGGCAGAAGAGGCTAGCAAAGAATGACACAGAACCTTTACTTCTAAAATCTAAACTAGTTTAAAACTCTGAAGTAATGTTTACACTTCCTAATGGCAGAATTAGCAGTTGACCTGCAGCCTAATTTTATGGGAGTGACTGATTAGCTTTCATAAATCCTTAGAAAGATATATGGTCCTCCTGACAGCTGGAATTGGAAAAGAAATACAGAATTCCAACCACTTAGATAAGCGATGTCTTAAGCAGAGCTTAGCTTCATTTTATCAACCAGAGAGTCATCCAGACAGACAGACAGTTCTAACTGAAATCTGGAGGTACACACCTTAACTCAATTATAATAACAATGTTATTGTTACTCGGGAAAGCAAGTGGTAACAATGTTATTACTTCAAGATGGAATCTGTTTATATTTATTAATAAGGAGCTTTAAATATATTTATTGTTTTCAATCATTTTATCATAATTCTTTCAAATTAAACTCTTTTGTGATTTCATTGCCTTAAGGGGTCTTCAGCAGCATCATTCAGGGTTGTCAGTGATTCATTAGATACCTGTATTGGCACCTCAATATTCCCAAACAGGCAGATCAGTAAAACAATATGGGTAAGAGCAAGATTGGAAAATTAAAATGCTTAAAGGGCCAAGGCAAGCTATGTGAGTGATTGAAATAAGCTGGACACAGGGGGGATAAAACCTGAAAGCAATGTTAAATGATAAATAATAAATTGCTACAGAGTTGGTAAACATTACAGAGTGGTGGTGACGATAGCATTATGGAGTGTCCATGCCCTATCCAAAAAAAAGTTAATTGGCTAATTATTAATATGTAGGAATATAGACCTTGAGTTTCCAGCTGTTTTTGTTTTATCTTAATATTTATGTGAGCCTCTTGATTGCTACATATCATTAATTAATTCCACTTTTTCAAATGTGTAAACCAAATAAACATGCCTATCAGAGGCTATCAATTCACAACTGTGATGGGATAAAAAAAGCAATTTTGCCAATATTTCTCAGTCACACCTTAGTTAAAAGAGGTGGTCCCTTCTGATTATGAATATTATTAATATCTGACATTCTTATATACAAAGCAGCTATGAATCCTTTACCCATGTGCCCCTGATAGAAGGAGATGCTGGATAAACTATAACTGGGAGCATATTATCTTGCAAGACACAAGGCTAAGACATACTTGTGGCATTGTCAGTTTCTGTAGATGAATTCTAAGTGAACCAAATCCATTTTTTAAATTATTTTGCAGTATTTGTTAGGCAATAACTCAAGACAAGACAAAATGGAAAATGCAGTCCTGCCCAGGGGGCATGAAGTCTACACCAAGGAAGACAAAACATTCCAGAAATAAAAATGCCAGCTGGGAAGGAGACATAATTAATGAAATAGTGCCAAGATTGTTGTCTTGCTGCAATTACCAGGTGTTTTAGATACTTCAACAGAGACCGATGACTCGTGGTGAAGGGGACAGACCGGGAGCTCACACACTTTGAGTTCCATATAGAACTGAAATGGAGTGTAAAACTCTCATACGCTGTGGTGCCTCATTCTGTCTACAAAAGGCAGCAAGTAAAAACTAACTGATTTGCAAAGCACTGTTAATAGTTTCAAATGATAGTCATTCTACAATTACACAATTGCCTTGACCTTTACAAAAAATTAACAGCATTAATGTGAATTACCTCTTCCAGATTCACCCCAATTCATTTTTTAAAGGACTTTACTATTGTTGTCTGACTTTTAAAAAAGACTTTAATAAAAGATGAGGAAAAATAAATGGGAAACATACACCGTAATCAACATAATATGACCCCAATTTTGTTTTTACAAAATGTGCGTAGGTAAAGAAGACTGAAAAGAAATGAAGATGCACTGATTACCTGCAAGTGGCCAGTATCTTGGGTGGTTGATAGTGTAACAGCAAGCAGAAACCAATCATGTTTTCTCTACACTGCTTCTCGGGTCCACTCCATGAGCTTGCTGTGTCCTGCCCCTTGGATGATATTTCACAGAGTTTCCATAATATTCTCTGGTGACTCTTATATAATAGAGGAATAGTCTCTTTCTCTGATTAATAAAATATCCAGTCCAACCTAAGAATCACACAACACCAGTCAGGTGTAATATTAAAACTTCAAATTCTTTTTTTAAATTTATGTTAATGTTTATTATTTATTTATTTATTTATTTTAATGGGGTTTGTTTGTTTTGAGAGGGAGAGAGAGCAACAGAGCACAAGTGGGGGGTGGGGCAGAGAGAGAGAGAGATACAGAATCAGAAGCAGGCTCAAGGCTCTGAGCTGTCAGCACAGAGCCCAACGTGGGGCTCGAACTCTTGAACTGTGAGATCATGACCTGAGCTGTAGTCGGACGCTTAAAAGACTGAGCCACCCAGGTGCCCCATAATGTTTATTTATTTTTGAGAGAGAGACAGGGAGAAAGCCAGGGAGGGGCAGAGAGAGAGAGGGAGACATAGAATCTGAAGCAGGCTCTGGGCTCTGAGCTGTCAGCACAGAGCCCAAGGCCGGGCTCAAACTGACAGACTGCAAGATCATGACCTGAGCTGAAGTTGGACGCTCAACTGACTGAGCCACCCATGCGCCCCTAAAACTTCAAATTCTTATCCAACGTCTGTCTTTACCTGTAATGAACAGTGAATGCTCAGCCCCTCTCAAGCCCAAATCCTGCACAGTGGAAAAGGGATGGCAGCTCAGCTTGTTCTGTCTGTGCGTCCTCTGCAATCTGGCAGCTGAAACGTGTGGTCTCTTGTGAGTTGGCTGAGAGTGAAGGGTGAGGAGAGGTAAAGGTAGTGGAAAGGATTTTCCCTAATGACACACTTCTAATCTGGTGGTGAGGCTTTCTGGAAATGGTAGTCCACAGCTGACTCTTCCTTTCATAGGGATCTTTGGCAAATTCCTCAGACATTCATCCTTGGTGCCTCTAACTGTGGCTCCTTCTCAAACCATTGGTTCCTCTCCTCTAACACACATCTGACCCCCTATAGCCCTGGACTTCTAGTACTCCCCATTCCGGTTGGGATCAGATTGTCCTTTCATATGGTCTGGACAGTCTGTTTTAATGTAATCACAGGCTGCTCCTTTCCATGGGGTCTAGTTTCCAAGAAAGAAACACCTTTGTCCCACCTTCAAAGGAAACAACAGCTCACTCTTAGTGTCCCTGGCCAGTCTCTTACCTTAGTATTTTTCCCAGAAAGAATCAGGCCCCAGTTCTGAGTTCACCAAATGCCAGGGGATGAATGTCAAATTCTCCAAGTAAATCTTCCAAAACTCCTTGTCTCACTTGGCTATGGTGAGGAAGGAGTAACTCAACTCTTCTATGCTGTCCACGTGGAAGCTGACTCTGGGTTAATGCTGCTGACCAATCCTTGCATCTCCTAGTGCATCCTGTGTACATGGTCCACATCTCACTTTTGAATGTGGGGTACATGAAACCTATTTTATTATTCCTTGCCTTTCAAGTTTCTGCTGAAACTCAATGATAAAAAAAATGTATTGTTTTACATATTGCTGTGTTATTTTCTTTTGTATGTTTTTTTCTCTTTTTATTCTAATTTTCCTACATGGATTATTTTATGTGAATTATTTGACTATTAGAAGAAAAAAAAGTATTTTTTCTTAAGAATATCCAGTCCTAATTCTGTGGAAACAATTTGGCAGCAGTTGCATATATTTGTTCAACAAAAATTTTAAATATTTTAAAATTAAAATCATAGGATTATTATCTTGAAATTTGTAGTTATAGAATATTTATAAGTTTCTCTTAAAATTTTGCTACATATGTAATCAGAAAAAAAGCACCCCTATAACATGTCACCATGTCCACATCATTGCCACTCTTTGTCTTTCCCCATTAATATTTCTTGTAGTAATTTAGGGAGTCATGGTGATAAGGTCAAAACTAAGGGAAGACTACCAGTCTACTCAGAAAAGGTTTTCAAGAATAGCACATCTCTAGTGAAGTCATCATTACCTTGGGACTTAATCACAGCTCTTCAGTCTAAAATTCAACATAATTAGGGAAGCCAGAAGTTATCAGACTTGGGATAACTAAACAAAATCATCTAACAATGACATATATGATATATATGTAATAGGTCCAAATCTCAGATCATAAACCTAGTTGTTCAAGAAACGTTACTTTCTTTATTCTTCCCTATCTTGAACTTTGAAACTTTATGTTGCTGAGGGGAGAAGTTTTATATTGCTCAGTTCATGGTCATCTGTTGATTTCAGGATTCCTTTATGATTCAAGATATCCACACAGGATGGCTGACACAGCTCTGGAGAAACGCCATCTGGTCTTCACTATCTTTGATGAGATATCCCCCTCCCCAGAAAAAAAAATCTTCCCTGCCTCTCTCTCAGCAAGCTCCCGCTCACCTCCTTAAGCATTTAGAGGTTGTCATTAATAGAAGTTGGCAGCCACCCCAAAGGAATCACTCTAAAAAATAGCCTAGAGCCAACCTGTACAAGAAAAAAAAAAGCATAAACAAATAAATCAGAGGGGCAAGAAGCAGAGCAGAAAAAGTGGGGAAAATGTGATAAGAAGTTTAAAATTTATTCCACTGCCTGTGATTTCAAAAGCCATGATAAACTACTTTCCCATTTCCTAGCTTTGGAGTCATCCATGTGGATTTAGGGGCTAGTACCAAGAAAGAGCTCACAATCCCCCAAAAAGACAGTGTAGTATTAACTATGGGCAACTCATCTTCAAGAAAATAACTGAACTGGTAGAGGGAGATTTGATAAATTATAGCACTAAATGGTATCTCTGTGGCCTGGAGAAGTTATTTTTTTTTTTTAAGTTCAGTAGGCATCCGCCATATAGCTATCTTGTTAGATTCTAACCCAGAAACAATATTGGATCCAATTCTTTAATAATGCATACTTATTACAAGCCTACAATGGAAAACACTGAGTGAGATCAGAGACAGAGTGTGTTTATGGCTGGTCTCCCAGAGAGCACAAATAACCACAATACACCGTGAAAGGGAGCAAGTGCCCAAGAGAAGAAAAGATGGAGTGTTATGGGATCTGAGAGGAAAGTATATTATTTCAAGAAAGGGAATTGGAAAAGGCTTCCTAGGTGTTTGAGTTGAGTCCTAAATGGCAAAGATACGGATGTATGGAAGCAATGAAAAAGGGAAGTGCAAGGCCCTGGCATGAGCAGAAGCAAAAGGCAGGAAAGGAAGGATTATAGAAGGAAGAATAAGGTTGGAAAGATAGGCTGGGAAACAGACAAGAAATGCCTTGAAAATCACCTAAAGACTTCAGAGGAATTTTTTTTTTTTTTGGTGTTTCTTTGTTTGTTTCTTCATTTGTTTGTTTTCCTATGCTAGGGATGTACTGGTGATTATTAAGTTAGAGAGTGCAAATATTTGAGCTGTGTTTCAGAAAACAATTGAAAGAAGATTGTTAAGTGAGGCTGGAGACAGTGAGAAACCAGAGTCTGTTGAAACAGTCCAGGGGACGTCTGCAGAAAGCCTCACCTGGAACTGTCACCCTGCTCCTTTGGCAATCCCAGAACACACCATTTGCTGCAAGGACTAAACACAATGGGTTTAAATGGTCATTGAACAAGGAAGATGAGGGAGAGAGTGAATGAGTCAAGCTCTTCACCTAGTAAAAGACTGGGGTGTAGAACAAGGAAGACAAGTGAGTTTTGGAAAATGACATTGATTCCTACAAATAAATCTAAAACTATGTACAAAGGTTAAGGTCATCTAACAGGTAGGAAATTAGGGTCATGAATGACTGACAGGATTTGGAACTCTTTACTCACTCTCTCTCTCTATCTTTCCATCACAACGAGAAAAATAATTTAACAGGTATGTTCTCTTTCTTCTTGTCACCCCACCTACCTGTTGTAGCCTCAGAACATATGCCACAAGCATAACTTTTGTCAAAACGTAAAATTAAAAAACCCACGTGATTGTATATTATCCAGATACAAAAATATCATCAGCTTACTAAAGGCGAATTGTTTAATTAATAACTTGGAGGTTTCAGAAAATCACTTATAACTCCATCCCCAGAGATAAGCATATTTAGTTTTGTATACATGTAGATATATGGAATATAAGTCACTAGACTGGTAGACTTACAGATAGAGAAATATATATTGCCTGGTATACTTTTCATTTGGAATGATCTTATCATCCGTTCATTATCGGAAATAAATTCTTAGGTTCTTTGTTATCTTAAAATGTTGTCATTGTTGCTTTTACATCTCAGCGTCATCTCAAGGTTAAAATCTACGCCAAAATTAAAGAACTCTGTTTAGCTATCTCTTGGACCACATTACTGTCCTTACTTTAATTAGTTAGAATATGTATATAGGACATTTGCTGCAAGGGAGCTGGCAGCCTTGACAACCTCCAGGAGTAAGTAGAAACTACTTTTAATCTCAGTGCTCGGATTCATAAACGCAGGCATCCAGCAGTTCATAATGAGCTCAAGGTCACCTGGTCCATGAGACGCAGGCCTCCGTATCAAAGCCAGGATTCTGTAGACTGGCATTTTTACCTAAGGATGGAAATTTCTTTGTAGATTGTTCAGTCTCACAGACCTGGACTGGAAAGCATAGTTCAACCTCTTCAGTTTACAAACATTGAAATAGAGCTGTTGAGAGAGAGGTTTTATGGCTTACATAGATCACATGGATGCTTGATAATGATCAAGTTATCTCTTTCCATTGTTTTAAAACTGGAAAGAGTACAAAATTTCCCTAAATATTGGGGGGGGAAAGTATTAAAGGATCCTCTTTAAAATTAAAAAAAGGTTAATTAAAACAAACTCATATTTAGTCAAAAATCAAAGTTCTTTAAAAATGAAGAAAAGATAGCCTATTTTGACTTGATGAAAATGACTTAAAAGTAAATTTCATTTTTTTAAAACTCAGTGTCTATTACTGCAATGAGTTTTTAAATTAAGTTATTAAGTCAATTCATGTTTTGTGATTTTTAATTAACTCTGCTTTTTTAAACATTGCTTCAAGCTTTGCTACACATTAGAAACAGATTCTGTCCATGTGCAAAAGGAATCTATATTTTTTTAAGTGGGGGTAGGTTGGGGAATATTGTGTGTAGGGATTTGAAAGGTCACACATCAAAATACTAACAATGGATGGTGGGGTTTCAGATCATTTTTATTTATCATTCTCTTATCTGTGCTTGCTTATTTTCTCCTTTTTCTACAGTAAATATATATTTCTTATACAATGCAAAAACAATCTTGCCAGTGAATCAATGTTCTTCCCAACCTTTGTGGGAAAATAGTCATTTATTGCATTTGAAAAGCAATGAGCTTTTTGCTCGTTGTGGTACATACTGTATGTGGCTTGCCTGCTTAATATCCGTTCCAGCCTCTTTCAAATACATCTTTCTATACTGTGGTGTTTGAGAAGCTGAAAATACTATTTTTAGAGTTCTTTGCAGCAACGCTTTGTAGGGTACCAGATGAGACTTAAGTTCTGTCAATCAGATGCCCTCATGTGAGGCTAGAACTTGAAAGTAAGTTGAATGGGCAGGGAGGCAGGTTGTGGGGTGCAGATGGCAGCCAGTCATGGCAGAGGCTGCACATTTCTGTAGGGTCTGCTCCCCTGCCTCCTGCCTCAACAGCTTCTTACAGCAGCAGTGGTAACTGCACTGAGGACAACAGCGGCCGTGTGATTCTGGGGCCAGCAGCTATTGCTGAAATTCCACCTGCCACCTGTTCCTTTGACTTTCACAATCATAATTTTTCTTATGATATCTCATACATAGTAAAAACCCTATTCAGCTTAAAACTAGCTACGACATACTTCTGCCACTTGCAATTGAGCATTAACCCATGGTCATGTTCAAAATGTTCTTATATACCATCTTTCAAGTTCTTAACTCTACCACTAATTTTTTTCCATTTATAGTTACAATATCTGAATGTGGCAAAAAAAAAAAAAAAGAGAAGAAAGGAAGAAAGGAAGAAAGGAAGGAAGGAAGGAAGGAAGGAAGGAAGGAAAAAGAAAAGGGATTCAATGCCAAACTTAGACATTAAAAAATGAGGGGGTACCTGTATGGCTCAGTCAGTTAAGCCTCTGAGTTTAGCTCAGGACATGATCTCACAGTTGGTGAGTTTGAGCCCCGCATTGGGCTCTTTGCTGACAGTTCAGAGCCTGGAGCCTACTTTGGATTTTGTGTCTCCCATTCTCTCTGCGCCTCCCCTGCTTTCTCTCTCTGTCTCTGGTCTGTCTCTTGCTCTCTCTCTCTCCTTCAAAAATAAACATTAAGAAAAATGAAAATATGTCCTTATGTTCCTCACCCCTCAGCTTATACTGCAAAGTAATCCACTTTAAATAGTTTGTTTTTTCATACCCTTCCAGATATTTTTTGTCTCTATAGAAGGTGTGAACAGAGAAGGAGGTTTTTATTTCAATTTTACAAAAATGATAATACTACATATATGTAAAGCCTGCAAGCTGATTTTTTAAAAATTTCTTTATGTTTGTATGTGCTGGCTACCTGGTTCCTTTGAACTACTATACATTACTCTGTGCTATGGAGAAACTAAAACATATTTCAATGTTCTATGGCTAGACGTGTTAATATTTAGAAACAATGTTGTAATAATCATTTATCATATATCTTTATGCATACATTTGAATATTTCTAAAGATAAATTCTAAAATCTAAATGTAAAGCATTCAAATGTTGTAAGCTTGCATTTAGCAATGTTTTTAAAGAATACTGTCTCTTTCGCTTCTTACTGTATCCCTGGAACTCAGAACAGCATCTGCCACGTAGAAGGCACTAAATAAATATGTGTGAAATGAATGCCAAGTGAATGATTGAAAATAGATTAGCAAAGGCATTAATGCAATTCATCACATGAAGAGATTAAAGGAGAAAAAAGTAAATACATACACAACCACTATGACGGATGTCCCCACAAATTGGGTAAAACTCCATATCCATTCGTGATTTTTAAGAAAAATTATTCATCACGAAATAGAAGAAATATCATTAACCTGATAAAAAGACTTATCAGAAACCAACAGAAAAATATATTTCTAAATATTTATAAAAGAAAGGTTAGTTATCACCTTCAAGGACTCAATTATGAATAAAAATAAGCTTACAGACCTGAGATAGGAAAGGAAGCAAAAATATTAAAATAAGATATAAAATATTAAAGACCTATATACTTCCACAAAGAAATGCAAAGCAAGTCTAATCAAAAAGCAAAATTGTCAGCCACACAAGTGCACTGAGTTTACTCTGAGGAAGTTCATCATATTGGGGGCAGGCCAAGTGGCCCAATTTTAATATCTAGGAAATGACATGGTCAGACAAGGAACCATGCTCAAGGAAGCAATGGGTTAGCCTGTAGCTCTTCTGCCTCCTTTCCAATACTCCTGGTCTCATCCGCAGAAACAAAAAACTTATTCCCTTCTTTTCCCTAATTCTCTGTTCTATCAGTTTTAAATGCTTTTCATCCCCACCCCCTAATTGTGGTCATTTGTAGGATATGGACAAGGCCAAGAACAAGACTCTTTTCAACTTCAGGAAACTCTGGGATGTAAGTTCAAGTTACAGGAAACAACCAAGTGTCCCCAAACTGGAATATTATATAACATGTATATATTCTTATAGGGGAAAAAATACCCTAAGCTGTGTTATAATTTTTTTTTAATTTTTTACTTTAGAGAGAGGGAGCAGGGAGATGGTGAAAGACAAGGAGAGGGAGCCTTGAGCAGGCCCCATGCTCAGCATGGAGCCCAAGGCAGGGTCAATCCCATGACACTGAGATCATGACCTGAGCTGAAGTCAAGAGTCAGATGCTCAACCAACTGAGCCACTCAAGTGCCCCTACCCAAACTGTGTTAAATGAAAACCTAGGGTAGCAGTATGTATAGACATGATTATATATGCAAGTGTTTTTGTTTCTTTCTAACAACTTTATTGAGATCTAATACACATAAGTTTACTTATTTAAACTGTACAATTCTGCTATTTAAGTGTATTACAGGGTTGTACACCTATCACCATAATGGTACTATAGAATCTTTTCATTATTCCAAAATGTAACTCTGTATCCATTAACAGTAGCTCACAATTCTCCGTCATCCAGACCCAGGTAACCACTAAACTACTTTCTGTTTCTGTAGATTTGCCTATGCTGAACATCTGATATATAACATCTGAATTATATAATTATGTGCTCTGATGTGACTGGCTTCTTTCGCTGAGCATAATGTTTTCAAGGCTCATCCATGTTGTACCATATATCAGTATTGTATTCCTGTTTATAGCCCCATGATATTTTACTATATGGATATAGTACACTTTATGTATCCAATTTTCTATTGATGGATATCTGGGTTCTTTCCGCTTTTTTGACTGCTATGGATAAGGTTTCTATGAGCATTTGTATACAAGTTTTTGTGTAAACATATGTTTTTATTTTTCTTGAGTGTATATCTAGGAGTAGAATTACTGGGTCATATGGTAACTCTATGTTTAACATTTGGTGGAAGTATCAGACTGTTTTTCAAAGTGGGTATATTTTACATTCCCACTGGTAATGCATGAGGGTTTCAATTTCTCCACATCCTCGCCAATATCTGCTATTGTCCATCCTTTTTTACACCCGTCCTACCGAGTGTGAAGTCGCATCTCATTTTGGTCTTAATTGCATTTTCCTAATGACTAATGATATTGAGCATCTTTTCATGTGCTTATTAGCCATCTATACATCTTCTTTAGAGAAATGTCAGTTCAGAGCCTTTGCCCATTTTTCAACTGGATTCTCTGTCTTTTAATCATTTGTGGTCATATATATATATATATATATATATATATATATATATATATTGAATACAGTCCCTAATCAGATATATGATCCGCAAATATTTTCTCCCATTCTGTTAGTCGTGTTTTCACTATCTTGATGATGTCATTTAAAGCACAAAAGTTTTTAATTTTTAGGTATAGTTTATCTCTTTTATAACTTTCACTTCTGGTGTCATATCTAAGAAATTGTTGCCTAACCCAAAGTTTTGTGTACATTTCCAAAAGCACATAAAACCTCTATGTAAGTATATGTGCTATTTCTTTTTTAAAGATTCACAGAAATATCTATAGTGGTTAACTTTGTGAAGAAGGACAAGGGAAAGGAAAGAGAATTTAATGTTTTACTTTATTCATGTGTATGGCAGAAATATTTTACCATCTTCATGTTTCACTTCTATTTTAAAGTTTTTTTTAATTCAGATTAATTACTAATGGATAGCAACTGACTACTGTTGGCATTTTAGAAGGCCTAATAAATGACAATCCTGTTTTCTGCCTGAAATCAGAACTGAGCGAGATACAGATACAGGAATCAGAGAGGTGGAAGCCATAATGTCAACCTGATTTCTGATAAAGCTGTATTGTAGGGAATGGCTTAATGGAAGAACCAAGTAGACCAGTGAAAACACCCGCCCCCCCTCACCCTGGTTTATACCTTGAAACAGTCTCTCTAAAAAAACCTAGACTATAAGAATACATACATTTCATAAGGATTGGCACCTATCACTATTCAAGGGGAAAGAGAAGAGCGACAAGAGAAAGGATCTTCCATTACTAAAAACTTTTCATATATTAGCTTCACCCAGTAGAAAATTGGGGATGGATGCCTTTCATCCACCAACAACTTAGCTCATCCTGCCTCCATGGAAAGAACTAATGGCTGAGTTAAGAGGCTTAAATGTTTAAGAAAAACACCTCTCCATGAGCTACGGAGAACAGGGAAATAAGCATCTCTCCTTAGCAATTACCATAGAATTTTAAGATACAGTAGACAAAACTTTGTACCTAGATGTTGTATATCCTTTTATCATGCCCCTTATGATCCCATTACAAAATTGCTAAGTACATGCAAGTAATTGGTAGTTAAGCAGCAAACTGAGAACCTAAACCACTTTGGAAATCCCAAGGCATCTACACAGGCATCACATTTCCTGTGGAGGAAATTTTTGGAAAAAAAGCTCAAGATTTTAGGGTACAGGATTTATAAGCAGAATGCAAAAAAAAAAACAAAACCTAGAAAAAGAGCATTTTAATTCTAAAGCACAAGAATGGGACTAGAGAGTAGAAGTCTTTTCAATACAGAAAAAGAAATCAGCAGAATAGTTACTAAACTATTATTCCCTGCTTCCCACCATGATGAGCACTTAGTGAGGTCAGAGCTTTCCAACCCATATGCTTTCCAACCATAGTGCTTGAGGAGACTGATGCTCTCAGCCCTCAGGAAAGATGAGCAGTGTGTGGAGACATTAGAACCCACAGGTTTGTCACTTCCAGCCCAATCAGCCTTTCTCATTTCCCTGGCGGGTCAGTGAAAGATCAAGATTTGCAGTGTTTGCCTTGACATAAACAATGTCAGAAAGCACTGTGACATTAAGATACAGGGAAGATTAAGACTTTTAGAAATCTCACCATTGAGTGAGTGAGACAGACATTTAAGCAAATAACTGTAGTTACTAAATGCAATTCAGTAAGTGCTAACAACGAAACATAAACAGATGAGAGCCTCATTTAAGGTACCGCAATAATAGCCTATCATGGTTGGGAAATTCCTATGTGTGAAACCCTGTGGTAAGCAGTTTACGAACCTTTCCATTGTCCCTAAGAACCTTCCTAGGCAGGTTCTATTATAATTCCTTTTTACAGATGAAAAGATCAAGGCACAAAAAGGTTAGGTGGCTGAGTTTTATAGCTAATTAGCAGAGGAAATAGGATTTGAACCCTGCTATTTGAACCTGGAAACCATGCCCTTAAGCATCGACCATAGACAACTTCAACCATCCAGTCATGATCAAGAAGTATTTAAATATGGGGCTGAATTATGTCTCTCAAACGTCTTCTCACTTAATTCTTGGGACATTTGGTTTGAGTCGATCCTTGCTTGAAACTATCAGGGTAAATAATAAAACTATATTTTGAGGGTCTAAATAACCAATAAATGAGATAAATTCATCACATTCATTTAAGTGTAAAGCTCCAAATTGTTCACAGCTGAGCAGAATCACATATTCATGAGGACAAAGCAGGTACAGTGTCTTTTTCATCTTAGATTCTTAGCACAGTATCTAGTGTAGATGAGGAACTCAAAAACACTTGTTGAATAAATGAAAGAACAGATAAACGAAAGACCAAATTAAAAGAGTTGAGGGACACACACACAAAAGTGACAACAGTACAGAGGATAAATGAGGACATCTCATTATCAAAAAAAAAAAAAAAATAGTGGTGCCTTCATTATCTCCGATGATACAAAAGTTATATAAAGGTCATAGTGCATAATGTTGACATTGAGTTTATTATATTATTTGAAATTTTAGAATATTAGTTTTCCAAGAGACATAGAAGGTATTTAGTCTGACTCAGTTTTGAAAATCTCCCTGGTAACCTAATAGGATGTCATTAGCCCTCAATTTAACTACATTCAATGATAAAAGCTGCTTGTGACCAATTTAAATTGTTTAACATACAGAAGTCTTTCCTGTCTTAACCCAGTATCTGCTTTCTGGTCCTAGTTCTACTACTAGAAACCATGTACAACAATCTAATCTTTCCAGCTTCTGATAGCCCACCAAATATTTGAAGACATTCATCATGTTTTCTTGTTCTCATTCCCATATCTTTCTGTTTTCCTAGAGTACCATTTCTTTCTATTGATTTCATAAAACGTATTCATGCATGTATATTGCAACTGGATGGGAACATAATTAATGGAAAGTAGCCACAATCGTGGTTGGAGACTTGAGAAGTCCTTTTAACAGCACATATTTGGAAATTTATAGTGAATATTATATGAATATATATGATGACTGTGAATATTATGGACTTTGGTTGATACTGGGCACAGTCTAAGATCTTCCAAGATTTGCTTTGCGATCAGGAAGGTAGGGGGTGTTACATGACATTCAGTTAAGGAAAATGAGGTCTCACGACATTCAATAGGACAAGAGAGGGCGACATGCATACAAGAGGACATTGAGGATTTATGAAGGGGGTCTCAATATCTGTCTTGGAGGATAACATATTAAGGAGCCCTGTTAGTTGAGAATTTTATCTTTTTGAAAATAAGACAGTTTGTAGCTCATAAATCCTATTTCTGTCTTCAATATAGAATAGGCTGTGAGTCTCATTTCTAAAGGGCAACTTGTTCCTTCACCTCTCCCTAGAGGAGAAGATTTCAGTGTGTGCTACATGTGGAGCTATTTTGTTCATTGTCTCATGCTCCCCCCACCTTTTGGCCACAGGGACTTTTAATGTTTTAATGTGGGTGGAGAGTAGTAGTTTCAAACTGTCATGACTGAACTAAAGTTCCACTAAAAAAAGACAAAAATTTCTATATATTTAATCTGGCTCTTCAAATTAAAATTACATTAAGGAATTGCTTCTCTTTTTTAAGAAGTCGGGGTTTTTTTTGCCATTTAGTAATGAAATATAATTGCACAAATCAATGTTAATTTATAACAACGGAACAATAAAATATTGATGAAATAAAACCCCCAGACTTCAGAAATGAAAACAGGCATTTAAATCAATTCTTCACACAGCACCAAAGCAATCTTTCTAAAGCACTAACAAGTTTGTACTTCTTGCTTAAAACACTTCACTAGCTTCCTGCCATTTGTAAAATAAATTCCAAACTTATTAGTAAGATAAAATATTTCCTTTGTAGTTGATTCTTGCTTATTGCTCATATCCCACCATTCAGATGTGATCTTATTTCATACTCCAGCAAGACCAAACTCCTGACAGTTCTCCAAATACATCAAGCTATTTTATGCCTCCTTGCTTGCATGTTCATCATTCTAATGGAATTCCCTTCTGCAATGTCCACCCAGGAAAATCCCATTCATCCTTCAAAATCCAGCCCAGATTTTACCTGCTCAAGAAATCTTTGTATTAGTGCTTTCCTGAATAAATCCATCACTCTTTCCTCTCTCTGCCACCTCGGCACCTCATACATATTCCTAGATTTCTATTGTTTTATTTAATCCCAATGTCTTGTAGACTCTTTGAGAACAAACTGATTTTTGTATCACAGTACACAGAACACTCTATAGGGGCAAGTACTCCATAAAAAATTTAAACTGGATGACAGTTTAGATTATCTGACCAAAAAAAATACTCTATATTTTCATAGACTCTCCAAAATAAAAGCAAATACTTGTAGTTTAGTGTTGTATAGCTCAGACTTGATCCTTATAGTAATCTTGCAAAGTGAGCAAGATAAATATTTTTACATCATTAATATAGAATAGCTAGTGGGTAGAAGTGCTAGAATCAGAGCCAAAGACTTTTGACTCCTACGTTGACTAATACTCTACGTACTACCTACTTCGACAACAAAAAACTCACTCTGAGAGACTCTTCTGATCAGGTAGCTTGATGAAAAGGACCCCGCTGGAATGAATCTCTAATTATGCTGAGGGAGAGAAGCCACAGGAAAGAGTATATACCATATAATCCAATTTATATAACACTGTAGAATAGTGGTTCTCAGTCAGGATCAATTTTGCCCCCTGGGGGACATTTGGCAATGTCTGGTGACATTTCTGTTTGTTGCAATTGGGGCAAGAGTGCTATACACATTTGGTGGATAGAGACAAGGGATGCTGATAAATCCCCTGCAGTGCACATGACATTCTTCTACAACAAAGAATTATCTGCTCCCAAATTTCAATAGCACTGAGATTGAGGTCGAGGTTATCTACTGTAGAAAATGCAAACTAATCTATAGTGACAGAAAAGAGATCAGTAGTTGCTTAGGGATGGGGGACCAAACAAGGATGGGAGAAAGAGATTACAAAAGACCACCAGGAAACTTTCAGGGGTGATGGACACATTCACTATCTTGATTTTAGTGATCATTTCATGTGTGTAAACATGTGTTAAAACTAATGAACTTGTACGTTGGAACATTATTCATCTATCAATGCCTCAATAAAGCTGTTCTTTAAAAACATTCAAATATTGAGTGACAGAACAACAAGAAGAAAAAATCTTCACCCACATTTTTTAAGGGTTGGTCTGTATAAAGAATAAAATATAGGTATTATGGTATGTCACTTTCAAGATTACCTATAAAAGGCACTTTGGCTTACCTCTCGCTCTCTTTCTTTGACATACACCTTGGAGTAAACCAACTGTCACATCATGACCAGCCTTATGGAGAACCCCATATGGTAAGAAACTGAGGCTGGTGACCAACAGTCAGCAAGAAACTGAGGCTTACCAACAACCGTGTGAGGGAGGATCCTCCGGCTCCAGAAAAGCCTTCAGATGATAATTTAACTGCAACTTCATAACAGATCCTGAGTCAGAAGCCCTCAGCTAAACCATTTCCTGAATTCCTGACCCTCAGAATCTCAGTGAGGTTATAATAAGTGTTTATTGTTTCAAGCTGATAAGTTGTAGGATAATTTGTTATACAGTAATAGGTAACTATTGCACCATCCTACTCCTCAAAGATGGGAGTTAGACATAAGCTTACATTTGGTATGTATATCTTAGTAGCTGCCCACTTCCAACCTGACAGTTACTTTTAGAATTGCATCCCAGAGCCTACAAATGGTCCAATGTGCTTTTTGGACAATGTAAGGAAAGGAAGAAGGATATAGGGTGGTCAAGGGAGAAGATATAATCTGATCTGGTCCCCCTGGATCTGCATAAAGGAGTTGGGGAAAAGACAGACATCTCTTTAATTTAGAACAAGTACCTGAAGCTGGTTGCTGGTTGTATCTGGAAGCACAACTTGGAGACCTTAACAGAAGTCTTTCTTACCTGATTGTTTCAAGCAAACAGAGTAAGGGCTGGAATGTGATTCTGGAGCTAAGTAGAGACTTAATAGCCAAACAATTCACTTAAAGTCTGCACTGTTAAACCCACAGTTCTGGGTCTCCAGACATTGTCTCCAGAAGACCCTAGTTAAAACATCCCATGTCATTGATTAATAGTGTTCATTTCCTTTTTTTTCCAAAAGGTACAAAAAGAGAAAAAAATTAAGATAGAGACAAAGTTTGTTTCAACTGGAGTGCTATCAAGGGCCGTTAATTAAGAAATGAACAACAATAACAAAAACAAAACCACAAAGTGATTCACAACCTTAGCTGCATATGGAAATTACACAGGGGGATTTAAAAAATACTGATGCCCAGAACACATTCTATATCTCTTACTTCAGTGTGTTTGAGGGTGAGAAGCAGTCAGCCATGTTATTTTTAAAAGCTTCCTGGATGATTCCAATATGTGGCCACATTTAAGAACCACTGAGCTGTGGGATATAAGACATTCAAGAAGAACACTGCAAGAGCAAGAAGAGAAAGAAAAACAAACCACTGAATTCAATAAAGTTGTCTCATCCGTTCAAAGGATAGCCTAATGCTCTAGCTGCCACTATTTACTTGACAACATAAACTCATCAAGCTATCTCAGTATTGTATTCCTCATTTTTCACAGCACCAAGCAAGCTGTTAACGTTCTATAAATGTTAAATAATAACAATGGTTTGCTGTCAGATTTCTCTTTATAGTTGTCATTACTGTACAGCTGGATGTCAGGGGAGAGGTTTTGTTCAGCAAGTTCCAATTATTTGGATATCACAGGACTGGTCAAATCATAGTCTACTACAAACCCCAGGGCAGTGAAGATACAAGTGGAGTGTCAATAGAAGCAGTTCCTGGAATGTCACCTCATCTTTCCTACAGCTACATGGCTCCACTGACTTTCCAGAAAATCTGGGTATGTCTCTCATTTTGTAGCTATCCTAGATTTCTCCCCATTGTTAGGATGTGCTGGGATCTGAACCCAAAATCCAGCAGACTGTCTCCCAGAGAAGTGGCCCTCTTGCTCTTCTCTCTCTTGACAAAACATTTCCAAAATCACCTGCTCTGAACATTTTGGGTAGTTGCTATACAAGGAACACTGAACTATGTAAAGTCTGGGGAACCCTCCAGGTGTTGATAAGGAAAAAACAATTAAGGATCAAAACCTTAAAAATTATATTTCCAATGTCATATTAAATGACCTTTAATTGTGAGTAGCTAAGAATTATTCCACGTCCAGGCTCTCATGTGTCTATCGAGTATCTTTACATTACAAAATCCAAGCTTCTGCTTTGTTTTAATAATGTCTTTAAGCTTCCACTGGGAATTTCTTCAACACACAAAGATGTTAATTGGTGAACAAGAAAAGTATTTGAAGGACTTCATGACCTACAATTACTATTTAGGAGAGTTAGATTTTTTGTTTTAACATACGAAAGAATATTTGTGCCTCCACTTCTCAGGGAAAACCTATAGCCATAATTCTATCAGCATGCGTATGTTTTAGAATTGTGAACAAGAGTTTCTTCTGTCAGAGGTAGCATTCCAAGAAAACTTAATGAGAAAATAAAGCAAGAAAAATGCAATTCTCTTATGAATGCAAATACCTAATTCCATGAATTACACAGTAGACAAAAAATGAGGAAAATGCAAACAAGATTCTGGCTCTTCATTTATGTGAAGAACTTTATTTTATTTATCTGCTTGTTATTTGGGTGTGTGAATACACGCCCGCGCACACACACACATACACACACACAGGCTCAAGCTTTCGAATTTTCTTCTTTTCTAATCCAGAGACCAAAGAAGTTCAAGGGTGTTATTTATTTTCTTAGTAAAAAGGACGTTCACCACAGTAATACAACACATTATACACAGCCCTTTGAGAAGAGGTAAGGGTGTTTTGCAAGGCAATGTTAATGTTTTGGGGTAATTTGTGTGCCTGAAGTTCCTTATTATAATACTTTGAACCTGAGAGATGAAATTATTATGTAGCAATAAAAGACAATTGTGTTGAAGGCTTACTTGTCCATTACCTGGATTTCAGGTACATTTTTATTGCTGCTTTGTGCAATTAATGGAACCATGGCACATGAAAGCACAATGACAGGGGTGCCTGGGTAGCTTGGTCAGTTAAGTGTCTGGCTCTTGACTTCAGTACAAGTCATGATCTCACAATTCATGGATTAGAGCTCCATGTCGGGCCCTGCCCTGGCAGTGTAGAGCCTGCTTGAGATTCTCTCTCTCTTTTTCTCTCTCTCTGCCCTTCCCCCACCCATATGCTCTGTCTCTCTCTCAAAATAAACAAACTTTAAAAAAAAAACGCAATTCGGGCACCTGGGTGGCTCAGTCAGTTGAGCATCCCACTTCGGCTCAGGTCATGATCTCGCAGTCCGTGAGTTCAAGCCCCACGTCGGGCTCTATGTTGACAGCTCAGAGCCTGGAGCCTGCTTTGGAGTCTGTGTCTCCCTCTCTCTCTGTCCCTCCCCCACTCATGCTCTGTCTCTCTCTGTCTCAAAAATAAATAAACATTAAAAAAAATTTTTTTAAAAAGCACAATGACATATATGTAAGGCTTTTGACTATAGTACTGTTTGTAACTGCAAATAACTGGGGAAAAACAAATATCCATTAACAGGAATATTTTAAATAAATTGTGCTATATCTGTTCAGTAAAATACTCAGCAGTTGTTAAAACAATGTGATGATTTGTAAAATTCTCTTTAACAGATACAGTTAGATGAAAGTAAAAGGTGCAGTTTAGTATATATAATATTCAGTCATCTCTGGGACTAAAAGAGGATTAAACATGTATACATAACTCATATGTGCATAGGCTACTGAGAAAAATAATAATAATTACTATGGAGAAGAGGATTGAAAGAGTAAGAATTTGGGGCAGGAAGGAGAATTTTTTTACCTTTTTGTTCTTTGTTGTATGTTGTCTGTACCTTTCCTTAAAAGACTTTAACATAGATAATGTGACACATATGTGTACATTCAATATTTTTACCTTATTCCTGCACCAGGGGCGGGGGGATTAGTTAATATTTGAAGTTCCTTAATCATAAATACACATTTGAATAATTATTAATAATAATTACTTTTAAAAGTGCTAATCAAAAGCCCACATTGCATAAATAGGGTGATATAATCACATCATTAGTCTTGTTTCCTGATCAATAGCAAAGGTCATATTAGTTTAAAAATACATTATATTGATTTATTCACATATTTAACAAATATTGATTAAGCAACTCTATGAAAACAAGTATTTTTAGCACATTATCTATATCAATGAACAAAAACAAAGATTTGTATTCTTGTAGTAATCTAATATTTTTTTTAAAAGATTGTTTTCATTAATAAGATTAGTAGGTTTAACTTCCTTTTCCAGCTATAATGGGTTAAATAGTATATGACTTCTCCCTCAACACAAATAATTAAGTAATTGTTTGCAGACACTAAAAAACAGGGAGCCCAGGGAAACAAATAAGGTGACTCCTACTTGCTGCCCTGGTTTTCTGCCTAGAGGCACTTTCCAGAAAGTAGCACAGAAATGGAGACTCCAAACAAACCACAGTGGTCTTACTGATCAGAGCCATGGAGACAGCTGAAATTTGCAGGAAAGAATACTGGAGAAGAGAGTGCTACACAGAGGAATAACTCAAGAAATCTGTACAGGCAGCCTCCTGAGTCAGAAAAACTAAGGATGACTTAGGCTGAATAATTTTCCATGCTCACACAGGGCTGGGAGACATCCAAGCTCCAAACAATGTGGGGACTTCACTGAAGCAGTGGTATACTCAATAGAAACCCCAGAAGGGCCATGCTTTAGTAAAAAAGTTAAACTGGTCTTATAGTAAGGACTACACAAGATCACTTTAACAAAGCTTAAGAACAAGCCTTGAAACTATCACACTATCTCATCTGCTTGACAAAACAAACTTTAACATTCTTTCTAAAAAAGACAACAAAATCTTGGAGCACCTGAGTGGCTCAGTCATACTTCAACACAGGTCATGATTTCATAGTTCATGAATTCCAGCCCTGCATCAGACTCTCTGCTGTCAGTGCAGACCACTTCAGATCTTCTGTCTCCCTCTCTATACCCTTTCCCCCCCCCCCAAAAAAAGAATAAACATTTTTTTAAAAAAGACAACAAAATCTTGATTTTCAATAATGTAATATTACAATGTCTGGCATCCAATCAGTAATTACTAGACATGTTAAAAAAAAAAAGCAGAAAAATGTGATCCATAACCAGAAAAAAAAATCAAAAGAAAAAGTCACACAATGTTGGAGACAAGAGAATTACAAAAACTTTAAAACAGCTATTTTAATTATGCTCTAATATTTAAAGAAAACATAAAATGAAGAAATGGAACCAGTAACAAATAGGAACTTCTAAAAATAAAAAAGTACAGTAACTGAAATGATAAGTTCATGGAATGTATTTAGTATCAAATTAAACACTGACTCAAAGATATGGCAAAAAAAAAAAAAAAAACCAAATCAAAAACCCATCCAAGTGGAATCATAGAAAGAAAAAAACTGAATAAAATTAGCATATAGTTACTTATGGAATAGTACTAAGAATTCTCATATATGTGAAATTAAAGTAGTGAAATTCAGTAGGGGATAGAAGAAGAGAAAAAAGATATAATGGAAAAAATTTTTCAAATTTGTTGAAAACTGTAAACTTAACAGAGATCCAACATGTTCCACAAACCCCAAGTAGGCACATCATAGTCAGATTGCTGAAAACCATCTTTAAGTCTTTAAGACTGCTAAAAACAGTCTTAAAAGCAGTCAGAGAAAGAAGACACATTACTTAAAGGTAATGAAGGGAGAATTACTTTGATAATCATCAAAAATAACTAAAGCCATAAAGACAATAGGCTGGCACCTTTACAATGATGGGGGGAAAAAACTATCATCTCAAATTCTATACTCTGTGAAATTATACTCTGAAGATAAAGAGAAAATAAAGCGGGAGACAAAAAGGGAGAGAGAAAGCGAGAAATATCACTATTAAAAAGGGAGAAAGAGAGAGATGTCACTATTAAAGGAAGTTCTTCAGATTGAAATAAAAGGTTAGCTTATAGAAACTCAAGTCTATGTAATAGAATGAAGAGAGCTGGACATAGCTAGTATGAAACTAATATATGGCTTGTGTTTTCTAATTTTTCTTACTAAAAATAATAATATATTGTGGGGTTTATAACATATGAAGAAACACAATGATAACAATGATAGTAAAAGGAACAAGAAGGAGAAGAGGAAATACACTGTTTAAGGTTCTTATATATGAAGTACTATATTATTTTAAGGTAGATCTGCTAAGTTAAAATATAGATATATAAATCTATAATAGCCAATAAAAAAATTCAACAAAGAGGTAAATCCAAAAAGCTAACTGTGATGATAAAATGAAATAACTAATCTATACTTTATATATTTATTCAACATGTGTATTTTGTGATGTTTGTGGTATCTGTCAGCTCTACAAAAATATGTGATTTCTTTCTTTCTTTTTTTCTTTCTTTTTTTCTTTCTTTCTTTTTTCTTTCTTTCTTTCTTTCTTTTTAAGAGCAGGGGAGGGCCAGAGAAAGAGAGAGAGAAGATTGAAAGCAGGCTCTGCCCTGTCAGCAGAGCTCGATGCAGGGCTCAAACCCATGAACAGTGAGCTCATGACCTGAGTCTAATTCAGACGTGTAACTGATGAGCCACCCAGGACCCCTGTGATTTCTCTAAATACTCATTTTTATCTCTAGTTTTGTATTTATAATTTGGTTTTTTTTTCTTTTTCTTTTTTTTAAGTTTATTTCTTTTGAGACAGAGCATGTATGAACAAGGAAGGAGCAGAGTGAAAGAGAGACTCTCAAGCAGGCTCTACACCGGCAGCACAGAACCAGATGTGGGGCTCGGACTCACCAACCATGAGATCATGACCTGAGCCAAAATCAGGAGTCAGATTTTAACCAACTAGGTCAGATGCTTAACCGAACATCATTTGTGTTCCTTTTTTTTTTTTTAAAGAGAATTCTCAGAATTACTTAAGGTTTAGTCCACAAGAGACCCGTAGGTAAGGTATGCAGAGGGCCTATAAGAACAAAGAGCTGGTTCTCCCTCACGCTTTCAGAACAGGCTGTTTTTGTGCCTACTTGCTATTTTTATATGTGATATAATGGATCTAAAACTTGTTTCCAAGTATCCTACCCAGTAAGGAGGTTGTTAGGGAGGAAACCAAAAGCAGGGTAGCCGTATAACTGATCATCCAATTAAGACACTTTTAAGAGTGCTCAATTACTGACTGAACAGGACACTAGGACAACAGGCACAAATGCAGGCTGGTCCAAGCAAACTGAACCAGCATCCTTTGCCTCCTCTAACTACTGGATGCTATAGAAAGCCTCCAAAAAAGAATTTTGACAAGATCAAATGGGTTTAGGTCAATTTATAATATTTAGAATTTATACATGTATGTATATATACATAAATTTATATATGTGTACAGACATATATGTACATGTGTGCATATGTGTATACTTGTGTGCATGTATATCTATGTGCAGCTACATGTACATGTGTGCATGTGTGTATATCTGTGCACAAATATTTATGTATATACAGTGGATGCATGCGTATCTACAAGTGTATATGTGTGTGTGCATGTATGTGTATAGCATATGCATATATGATTTCAAACTGTTTATGTGTGTGTACAACTACATGTGTATATACACATATGTATATGTGTGTGTGCATATACACATGTATGTACATGTATTTTAATTTTTCAAAATAAAAACAAAATCCAATTTTTTTAATTACTTTACCATGGGGCACCTGGGTAGCTCAGCTGATTAAGTGTCTGACTTCAGCTCAGGTCATGATCTCGTGGTTCATGGGTTCAAGTCCTATGCTGGGCTCTATGCTGACAGCTCAGAGCCTGGAGCCTGCTTCAGCTTCTGTATCTCCCTTGATCTCCACCCTTCTCCCACTTGCGCTCTATCTCTGTCTCTGTATCTCTCTCTCTCTCTCTCAAAAATAAACATTTTAAAAAATTATAAATAACTTGACCATCATTTCAGATATGTAGTCTCTTTGGGAACAATTTAAGACATGGTTTTAGTGTCACTTTGTACTCAAAAGATACAGATACCCAAGAACAAAATGAGGGACTTTTTTTTAGGCAGAATAATTCTATTACTTGCATTGTTTGTCTTTCTTAGGGAATCCAGTTGTCCAATAACAGCACACTAGGAAAACTACAGATGTCAATGCTTTCTTAGAACCCTGTCAATGCAGAGGTGAGAGTGGGTGATAAGGGAGATACTTAAGGGACTCTAAAGGCAAGAGCTACATCAGGTAGCTGTTCTGGGCGTCACTGTTTCTGTATTCCATCTGAAAACCTTCTTCTTTCTATGTGACTATCCCCAGAAGGAGCGTGCTTCGGAAGCAGCGTTTCATGAAGTCAGGAAATATGGCTAGAATTCTTACAATCCTATATCTGGTATGGTTTCCTTAGACCCTAGAATTTGAAGCCAGACATTGCCATAAAGAATCATCGACTCTTGCTTAAGATTTTGAAAATCTCAAGTATCGCTGACTGATTCTCTGTGTCTATTTCCTATTTGGAAAGGAATCTATCATCTCACATTTCCCAAGACAGCCGTTTTGGCTTTCATAAGGAGAGGCTCTCAGCACACATGCCAGTCAATGCAGGTTTCCAAATGCAAGGTGACAGCTGAGTCATTAGGAGAAAATATACACTTGGTGTGACTTCACATTCAAGTGGCTTTCAGTTTCTCGTTTGACAGTATGTTAAAGGCAGGGGAAAGTGAAGATGTGCAACAGAGAAAACAAAACTGTTCAATCTTAAGTAACTGTGATTAAATCAACATTTAGATTAAGAACCATTTTTTGGGGAAAAAAAAGATTCTACTGGGGGTACCTGGCTCAGGCGATGAAGCATGCAACACTTGATATTGAGGTTGTGAATTCAAACCCCATGTTGAGTATGGAGATTACTTAAAAATAAAATCTTAAAGAAAACAGACTCTTCTGTCTCTGACGGTCACGAAAAATAAACTCAAAAACAGTTTGTTTTAATAGAAGTCGGAATGCAGTCAACAGAATTGTTTGATTTTTGTGGCGGGGGAGGCTTTACTAAAAATGATATTGAGTTTATTTTCTGTTTTTCATTATTTCTAATATTCTTTGTACCAACTGTAGTTGTTGCCATTGTTCCCGTTGTCATCATCAACAACTCTGAAGGGAAATTTTCCATGGAACGAATGAATGAATGGATCACAGAAGTTTAGGAACTGAAAGCTGCTAATTGGCTCTGCCAGTCAGTGGAGGGGCTGGATTTTGATTCAGGCCTTCCTCTTCCACGAGGTCTCTTAGTGCTGCTTTACTCTCTCCTTCAATTCTTAACTCTTTTCTTATTTTTCTTTTTCTTTTTGTCTTTATTTCCTTTATCTTAGGTACACAGAATTAAGTTAACAATGCTCTGCTATGGCACACCATTATCCCTAGTTTATTTTCTTTGTTTTATTTCATTATCTGTCTGCTTTGTTTCCCCATCACATTCCTTTTCCCCATCTCTAGACACCTACTTTACTGTATTTAAAGTAACCCCTTAATATTCTGTCCTCAGGTGTATTAGATTAATATGTATCCTTAAAATATTTATGTGTTGGGGTGCGTGGGTGGCTCAGTCAGTTGAGCATCTGACTGTTGATTTCAGCTCAAGTCATGATCCCAAGATTGTGGGTTCAAGTCCTGTTTTGAGCTCCACGCTGGGTGTAGAGTCTGCTTGGGATTCTCTATCTTCTTTGCCCTCTCCCCTACTTGTGCTCTCTCTAAAATAAAAAAAAAAAAAAAATTGTGGCACCTGGGTGGCTCAGTCAGTTAAGTATGTGACTTCAGCTGAGGTCATGATCTCACGGTTCATGAATTTGAGCCCTGTCTCAGGGCTCTCTGCTGGTCAGCGTAGAGCCTGCTTCGGCTCCTCTATTCCTCTCTCTGCCCAGTTGTGCTCTCTTTCTCTCAAAAATAAATAAATATTGGGCTGCCTGAGTGGGTCAGTCAGGTGAGCATCCAACTTCGCCTCAGGTCATGATCTTGCAGTTCATGAGTCTGAGCCCCACATTGGGCTCTGTTCTGAGGACTCAGAGCCTGGAACCTACTTCAGATTCTGTGTCTCCCTCTCTCTCTGCCTCTCCTCTACTCATGCTCTGTCTCTCTCTCTCTCTAAAATAAAATAAACATTAAAAAAAACTTTAATGAACATTTAAAAAATTAAAAAACAAAATTAAAAAATTAAAATTACTGTGTTTTACAAAACTTCATAAGTGATATTAGATTTAAAAATCATTATGTATTAGTTTAACTCCTACTATTTGTGAGTTCTAACCACACTGTTATCTAATGTAGCTGATTAATTTCAAAAGCAATAGAGTAATTCACCATGTGGTTATACTCACTTTAGATCCCATTCTCTTAAAGACTATCACCTATCAAGGACCAAATTTTGCCCAGTGAAAATGCTGCTGGGACCCTCCTCAAACACATCTCTTTACGGGTCTGTGCCAGAACTTCTCTGAGGTATATACACAAGAATGGGTGTGTGAGGTCTAAAGGTACTTCCACATTTAATGTCATGAAGCACTGTCAGGATGGGTCCACCTCAAACAACCACATATATGAATTCCTGCCAGCATGGCCTCTCCATTCTCACCATGACTTTCTCACTTTGGATGTTTGGCAAAATTAGTGCTGTTTGCAAATTTAATTTGCATTTCTCCAATTATTAAAAAATTGACATCTCTTCATATACTTCTTCGCCATTTAACTTCCTCTTCTCTGAATTACCTATTCCTTGTCTTTGTCCAATTTTCTGTTGTGTTTTCTCCTTTGAATTTGCAGACATTTCCTCTCTATTCTAGGTATTCATCCCTTCTTATATTTTAGAAATTGCAAATATCTTTGTCTGAATATAATATCCCACTTTAACTTGTTTATGGTAAATTTCGGTCAATTCAAACACATAAGGTTTTACCTGATCGTTTCTGCTTTCACGAATCTGATCTTTTTTTTTTACAAGTCCTTCCACAATCCAAGTTAATAAAGATATTCTCCTACTATATTCAGCTTTATATTTTTATCTTTATCACTCTAAATATTTAGTTCATCTGAGGTCCATATATTAGTGATCCAATTTTATTTTTTCTCTCCATAGAGAAACAGTTTATCCAAGATCATCTATGAATCATCAATCCTGTACCTACTGATTTGTAATGTTATAATATCATAACCCAAATTCCCATACGTGTGGACGATAGTTTTCTATTAGTCAACTCTCTGTGTCAGTACCATCTTGTTTTTATTTCTTTGTAATACATCCCAGCATTTGATTAGGGTTTGTGTTTATTCATAGATTTTTATTTTTTCATTTAAGTTTTACAAAACCATATTCTCAAATTTCATGAAATAATCCTTTAGGAATTCTAGTTGGGATTGCATTGAGTTTAAGATTAATTTGGAGATTGGGTGGAGATATACATCTTGACCATGGAACATGACCTCATCCTTGAATATACTGTGTCTCTTGACTTATTAAGTTTTATTTTATAAGTTATAACTTTAAACAAATTTTCTACTTGAAGATCTTATACATTCTTTTAAGATTATTCTTGAACATTTTATAGTTTCTGTTGTTATTATGAAAGATATCTTACTTTCTTATATTTTTAGTTTGTATTATATTTTGCAAGAGAATAGATATAGGCTTCTATATGTGAAACCTGTACCCACCATTATTGATTTAGGTATTTTCTCCCTTCCATTAACTCTTTTTTCTCTTTCTGTTATTAATATTAGAGAGTCATTAACATTTGTACCTCTAGCTTTCATATTTCTTAATTTTCTTTCATTCTTCCCATTTTTTATTGCCCTTTTCTGATGTCTTCACAGAGTCTTTCAATCTGATCTTCCACTTTATTGTTCTTACCTCAGTTGCATTCATTCTTCACTTTAACCCATCCATGGAGTCACTTCAACAGCCTAAATGTTAACTGAAGTCCACTGAGTAACCCTAACTGATGCCACATGGAATAAAAGAATCACCCAGGTGATCTCTGCGCAGATTCCTGATGCACAAAATTGTGAGAAAAGAAAATATTTTCTTAAAGATGTCATTAGATTGTCACACTTTGTTACACAATTGATAACCAGCTCATCATGAGATGGTAGTAAAGTTGTTACTGTGAGAGACAGATGAATCAAACTCCACTGTAGATTTTGAAAAGAAAATTAAAATAACCTAAAACTTGTTTAATGTCGACTTTAAAAAGAAAATAAAAGCCAGCCCAGACTGGTCCCCATGGCTGATGATCTCTTCCAGGCTCTAACCTCTCAGTAGTGTCATAGGAGTCATGGCATCAGAGAAATGTCGAGATCCCAGGGGTCTTGTACATCACTAGACTCGTTTGTGTGAACCATTTGGGGGGCACTTCCATTCATAGTGTTATGGCCTATTTATTAACTGAAGTAGCTAGCCTCATTATGAATACATCAAAATGTGCTTGTGTTTGCTCTTTGGATTCTCAGAGTGATTTTTAAAACACCTTTCTGATATGCTAAGAGCCTTTAATGAGGACAAAAACCATCAATTCAAAAAAACGCTAGGCTGCAAAAAGAACAGCTAACTATATGTTTTGCTGTTACTTGACAGTCCACATATGGAGGTCAAACAATGGATTGTCATTCGTCAGTAGGCCCCACTAAACAAGACAACCTACTACTGACCTTGAATAAAACAAACATGTATTTGCCTTTCATTTGTCTCGATTACGTAAAATTCATAGTTGCCCAAGAAAGAGCCCAGAAATGATGTGAGGAGAAGTGGGGGTAGAGTTACATATCTTAAACCCATTGTACCGTGTGGAAGGAGTAGAAAGGTCTTGGAGAAAGTTGTTTTTGGTTTTGGTTTTGTTTGCTCTACTTAACCTCAATTTCCTAATCCATGAAAGGAAGATAATAATACTCATTCAAAGGGCTAGTGTGAGAATTTATATCTAAACTGACTGAGAAGCACTCAACAAATGGTAACTGTCACTTTTATTACTACCATCATCACCATCAGTAATAAGAGAGGATGAATCTCAGTAATTCAAAACAGGGTTAACACCTAGAGAGACCATGTAAAGATAGCCTTTTGTCAAGATGTCACTCCAAAACTAATGAAGTTACAGATTATCTAGAAAAACACTAGAAATACCATGACTAAGTCACTTGGAAGCACCAGACCAGAATCCAGGAAGTCAGTTTAGGCCAAGTATTCAAATGGAGTCAAAAGGATGAAGAGCTTATAGAGATAGCAAATTTTTGACTTGTACAGCTTGTCCCTCTTTCTCTGACATTTTGAAAGGGCAATTTGCCTTGATTAATTCCCACTATAATATTCGAGAGCAAAGAAATCATTTTGATGAAGGAGCAATAAAAATAAAATGGGAAGGAGCAATGCTGTGCCCCAGAACTCCTCTTGAAGAGAGCATTCATTTTGGAAAGAATGTTTTGATAAGGGTAGCAAACATGGTTCATCTTTAGTCTAAGTCTTATTGTATCCCACATCCCTGTTTCTTTGTGCCCTTCTGTGCAGCCTCAATGTGCACTTGCCTCTCAGGACCCACAGTGGTATTTTTTCTTTGATGGATTGACCTTAGGCAATGGAAGCCCTTAGCCTGAAAAAAAACAGAGCCTCAAGTACATAAGAGCTTATTACCCTTTGGGTTGGCCCTTTGCTAGCGATTGATGGTGCCAGAACATGGAAGCCCAGCCTTCTTGCCACAAGGCACAAACTATGATGCATAAGACTAGATCAAGTCTAGGACTTCACCTGAAGTGTCACCTTTGCTTGGTTTCTTCTCTTTTGTGTTCTATTCCTCTCACTCCTTTCCTAGTTTCTCCTGGGAACACCTCAAATAAATTACTTACACTAAAATTCTCATCTAAGGATTTGCCTCTGGGAACCCAATTTAAGACAATGAGCTAGTTAGTTACTAGCTACAACCCAAAAAGCAAGCATAACAAAAGATAATTGCTATCTGCCTTCTACAATTGGTGGGTCCTATTAATCAGATAACCCTTTGTTTCAGTGGGTTTGAGAATATAAATTCATTAGTAGTGGCTGAGACAGAACTGGTGACTTATATGACAGAACCACTCCCCACCACGACCACACATATACTATACAAATCATCTCTAAAAAATGTCAAGTAATGTCTATGTCACACTCTAAGATGTTTACACACAAGTAGATTCTTTTGAAGAATGGGATCAAGTTCTGAGGTCTTCACCGTGATGAGCAAGAAGCAAAAATAGAAATTGTCCTTGTGTGCCTCTACAGGGCCAGAGAATTAGGGCACATTTCACTCTGGTTACACATATAAGAGAGAAGATTTTAAGTTGTGATCAACAACATAGAATGGAAAAATAACAGTAATACTATTAGCAAATCTAGTTGTTCTCTTTCATTAGCCCTTTAGAAATCCACACTTCCCATTTTAACCAAGTTCCACTCTTATCATTTCTCTATTCTCCTCTCTTTTACTTTCATCTGGCCAGTGTAAGTAATCTAGATATACAAACATTTCAAAATGCTTAAACCATTTGTACCAAGTTTCACAGTCTGTTATCAAAAGTCTAACATAATTAAAACTTTTGCTTCCCTCCTTCCTTCAGTGATCAAACACTACACTCTATCCTGTCAATTCTTCATCAGCTATTTTCCCATCTTCCCATGTCTCCTTCCTTATGGTGTCCTCCCACCTTCCTATAATTTAAGGCTGATGTCATCTTGAAAGAACATGCACTCTCTATTTTCAGAGGCTCTGTCACTAATGCAACTGTCTGGCATCCTGTCATTGCCCATCTCTGTCAGTTAATACATGAACACAAACCTTCGGTGACATTATGCAAATGTATAACCTTCCCTGGAGACTTTCTGCTTGGATGCCAGTACTTAGGTTGCACTGAAATAACACATTGTCCATTTAGACAGCTGTAACCTACTCTAATATGTGTCAGAAAAACAAAGAAAAATTATCTTGATCTCATCTGCTAAGGGAATCTATAATTTCTAGAGTGGAGTAGGATCCTGAGACCAAAAGTCTCACAAAGAAAAATGCTTTGAAATACTGTAACCCAAGCCATCCAGGAGGAGCCCTTGATAGAAGTAGAGTTTAAAATTCATTGAGCAAAATTTCCTCTTCTGGTCCTCCAATAGGCAATGTAGGCTTTTCATGATCCATACTACATTCAGAAAGAAAGGAAATTGAGGAAATCCACTTTTCTCATTTTAACCAACTTCCACTCTCCTCTCTATTCTATTCTCTTCTCCCTTAGGTTTATCAAGTAAATGCAAGAAATCAAGATACACTAACATTGCAAGATAGCAGGGCTTTTAAACTATTGTCATTCTCTACAATTGCTCCTCATGGCCATTTTAGCCACCAATATCCCTAATCTTCCCTTTTATTCCTTCTTAATTGCACTCAAAAAATATTTCTTAACTATTAACTGTTTTTGAACACTTAATAAGTCCTGGGAAAAATTCAGTCCTTGAGTCACCAAGACCGGTTCTCAAAGAGCTTGCATCCTAGCAGAACTCAACATAAAATCAGTGGGAGGTCACACACTGTTTTGATGACCAGAAGGGTTTCAAGAAGAAGGTAACATTTATAAGCAAAGATAGAGAAAGAAGATTATAGTAATTTTCTTGTTGCCACTATAACAAATTACCACAAACTCTGTGGCTTAAACAACACAAATTTACTCGCCTACAGTTCTGGAGGTCAGAAGTCCAACATAAGTCTTAAGGAGTAATAATAAAGGTATCGACAGAGCTGGTACTTCTGGAGGCTTGGAGGGGAGAAGTCAATCTTTGTGTCTTTCAGCTTCTGAAGGCTCCCTTGGCGTTCCTTAACTCATAACCGCTTCATTACAACCTCTGCTTCTGTCTTTATATCACCTACTCCCAGTCTGATCTCAGGTGTCTCTTACAAGTATCTTTATGATTACATCAGGTCCGCCTGGGTAATAATAAGCAGAATAATCTAATCTCCTGTTCTCAAGATCCTTAACTAAATCACAGCTACAAAGTCCCCCTTTTGCCATATAAGGTAACATATTCACAGATTCCAGGGATTAGGACACAGTTATGTCCAAGAGAGGACATCATTTGGCCAACCATCATTCAGCTAGCTATAGGTCATAGAAGTTTTCTAATTAAAGGCATAGAAGCAGGTGGGGATAACACCATTTGAAAAATGGAAAGGTGAAGGGTTTACGCATGGAGATAGAGAATCTCCATGTAAGTGGAGGACAAAATGCTACTAAAGAGGCTGAAAACTTTATTTAAAGACAACTAGAATCACTCAAAAGTATGGAGAAGAGTATTTTTAAAAATTAATGTGGCAGCAATGTACAGAATTATCTGGAATGGAAGTCTCAAATGTAAATGCTACAGTAGCCAACCAGGTACCTTAATGTGTGAGATGCTCTTAGTATGAAGAGAACGTGGTCCTGGGAGCACTAAGGAGAACAGCAGGACCCAGGCTCCATTCTAAAAAGGCCAGCACTGGGCAGCCCAGGCCAACTGCTGCCCCAGGGAATGAAGGTCCATTGGCACCCCAGCATTAGATTTTTCCAAAGAAGTAAGCAATCAGAATTGTATATAACGGCTCCCAATTTTTCAATATTAATAGCTATTTAAAAATATTTTAAACATTGTATCATTGAAAGCATGTCTGTGAACTCAACATAGCCCACAGTTGGCAGTTTGTAGCCTCTCAATTAGGGGAAGAAGACAAGACCAGCCAGCCACCTAGCAAGCAAAGCCGGTCTCTGCTCTCTGTGGCATCTTGACTACATTTTGTTTTATTTCATTTTGTCTTTCTTTTCTTTACAATTTTATTTAAACAATATTTGTCTTATTTAGTTGTAAAGAAATTCAGCTCGGCTACATTTTTTATGCATGATTCTGAATATAAAATTATAGAATTCTCTAGCCCTATTTATTGATAAATATATAAATTATTTTTGTTAGCAACTTATCATTTCTGATCATCCTGTAATATGTATTTTCTGAGAGTGCTCATACTGTTTGAAAATCCAATAAAGTTTTAAGAAGGTACATGTATTTAGAAGGAAATACTATAAACTATTAACTGCTGAACAAGTTTCAAACTCGAAGATAAATTTAATACTATGAATACTTAATACTATTTCACAGGTTAAAATGTAACCTATTGAATGAACACTTTATAAAAATTCTCCTCAAGCAGGGCTTAGTGAGTTACATTCTTAGGGAATTTGACCAGTATGAGATAGTTGTTTGCTGAAATACCAATGCTTCAAGTGTCTCATAAAATATAGTGTGTGTGTATATATATATATATACACATATATATATGTTTTTTATAATGTAAAAAAATTATATATGTATTCCCAGATATGTATAATCCTAATGGATTAGTGGTTCTCAATCTTTATTTTTTTTAACACATGTGATAGGTGATATTCACATGTTTATATTTCCATGGTTGTGCAGATCTTGCTGAAACAAAGAAACAACTGAGACCTGAAGCATTTTTGACCAATGCTTGTCAACGAATGAATGTAATGTAATGTAATGTAAACTTGAACGTATGTGATGTAAACTTAAGTTTCGCAATCTTATTCGCATTTTCCCACTTTCTTCCTTATTGTAAACTTACTCATTTGGTAAAACTTTTTTCTTAAATAATTAAAATTGCAATCTACACATATTTAAATGATTCATAATCCCTCACGTACTACAGGCACATTAATAACAGTTACATTCCAAGGACAAGGCTGGGAATTATGTACGATTTCCATCCAGATAATTAATTACAATTCAACCATTTTTCTCTCATGCCAGAAAGCAGGTGAGAGAGATAGGCCTGGGTCCACCTTAATTTTTAACAGAAGGTAACTCACTTATAAACTCTGGTACTCTAGTTAGTAACAAATGAACTATAGTGAACCTCACAGCTATATAAATGTGGCTTGATATCGTTTTAAGAACTGCTAGCCTGTTAAATGCAAACTAATGTATGTTTGCAAAGAAAAAAATTCAATTTCAAATGTTTGTGCTTTAAGTGGGGGATAAAAAAACGTGCTCAGCATAGTAACTCTGGATCATCACAGAACATACATTTGGAAGGAAGGGTCAGTGCATATTAATAATTTTTAACGTTTTCTATCTCCTAAAGTCACTGTATTCATTCTACCTATGGGCCAGATTTAATGAAAATATGAAATGTTATTATAGAAGAAACTGCATAAGAAAATTCATTCACCATTCAGACCCTATGCAGATTTTAAAAATCTCATTATGACCTTAATATGCAATTTCTAATGTTTTTCGTGCCTGGTGATACACATTGGTGGGGCCCAGAAGTGGCAGGGAAGAAGTGGCTGAAAAGATTTAGCAGTTTTGAGTTGATAGCAAAGCTCAATATGAGTCAACAGCGGGGGCAGGAGGCAATCGAAAAATCTCACACATTCTTTAATAGAAACGTAATGTTCAAATGAGTTCTCTTCTCTGCCTCTCAGACTATGCCTAGATTAGTATGTGCTGTTTGGAACTCACCTTCTTGAGTGGAATATGGACAAACAGAAGGGAATTAAGAGGAGTGAGTGGGGTTGTTAGGGGGCTTGAAATCATGTAATAAAAGAACTACTTGAGGCCATTATGCTAGGTGACACAAACCCTTCACAAAAAGACAAATATCTAATGACTCCATTTATATGAGGTTCTCAGAGCAGACAAATTCATTGAGACAGAAAGCAGAAAGGTTGCCAGGGTCTTGGAGGAAGGGACAATGGGGAGTTGTTGAAAAGGCATAGAGTTTCGGTTTTGCAAGATGAAAAGAGTTCTGGATATTGGTTTCTCAATAATGTCAATGTCCTTAACACTACTGAACTATTCACTTAAAATGATTACGATGGCCAATTTTATGTTATGTGTATTTTACCATAATTAAGAAATCTGCTGAAAGGAAAGAGAAAGGAAAAAGAAAAGACAAAGGCTCATGGTGCAAAAGATAAAAAAAAAAAAGAGGGTAAATCTTTTAATGAAGAATCACTATTTGGAAAATAAATAAACTTATTCTTGTGACTTTAAGAAAAAGCCAACACCAATTAGTATGAGCTACTGGGCTACAAATTTTAGCTCAATGTGAATATGAATAATTCAACAGTCAGAATTTAAGATATAAAGACAGAATGAAGTATTGGTACTTGTGGTCCATGATATTAGTTGGAATAATTCATTCCTCAGGAACCAACCAGTAGCAAAGAACCAGTTGGTAGCATTGATGTAGTGTGAAAGTAAGAGGATTAGGGAAAGGTCAGAAAATCTACATCTAAGTCCATTTTTGTCACTTATTAGCTATGTTACCATCTTAACATACCTTAATGTACCTTAATGGCCTTATTTGTAAATCGAGACTTAGGATTTCCCAGTTAAATAGAATTTAACTCCACTCCACCAGATTTCTATTCAAATAATCAATTGTGGAAAAAGTTGGATAGATATGCCAGAAACTAGAAAAATTTTGGCAGATATAGCACACCTGGGTCAGAGAAAAGGAAGATTCCAAGATGGTACCCACAGCTCTTACCAGTGAGAGAGCATCTCAAGAGTAAAAAGACTCCTGAAGCATCAGATTATCAACTAATTATCAATATAACTTAAATTCAAAGCTGAATTCATGCTGAGTCCAGGGAAGTAATAGAAAACATCACTTGAAATCACACTGCAGAGCACAATAGATTAGATGTCCAAGATTATCATTTGACTCAGAATATGCATTGTCTCCTCTCTTTACTCAATCCCATTCAAAAGACAGTGAAGGGTAAGAGACCTCTAAGATTAGATGCAGGTCTTCAGCATGTGAGCTATTTCAACATATTTGTAGAAGAGAAAAAAACAGATGGAAAAATATTGACAAATGAGACAAAACTGTGGATGCTATAGCCTAGAGTTTAAACAAAATGGGATTCAGTGCCACAGAGCACTAATCGAGTCTCCAGACTTAAGACAAAGAGCAGGTAAGAAAAAGGACGGAAGGGAAAAGGGGGGTGGGACAGAAAATAGGGTACTGTAGGTCTGTGTACACTACAGAAAAGTCGATTCCCTTCCCTCTCTACCTTCATATCCCCATACTTGCATGTAAAGTATTGGCAACTGACACGAATCTCCCAGGAACAAAAAGAAAAAGTAAATAAACCATTTCTGAACAGTTGTTTTTAAGACTTGGAATAATAACTAAGATAGCTAGTGAGTGTGCTTTAATGTCCTTGAGTGTATCCATCCTGATTCTAATACTGTGATTGCTCCTTCGATATATGTATATATTGAATATATATATATATATATATATATATGTATATATATATATATATATACACACACATATTGCTTTCAGTCTAGAAAAACAAATTAAAAGTATATTGTTACTAATCTTGCCCATATACATAGAGCTCTCACCCATCAGTCCTTCTTTCCAGAATTTGACCGAATATCCAAGGTCAATATCCAGAAGCTGAGAAAAACCTGTAACATTAAAGATAAAAACCAAGATAAATGACCCCAGATAATAGGAAGCTATTTTTGTATCTTTAGAGATATTCAAGGGGATATTGCATGCAGAAAACCCGAACAAAATTGGAATGATGATTTTTTAAGAGTCTTAGTATTTTTAGTAATAAAACTGCAAAGGAATTTTCGCTACACTTTTAAAGGCAGGAATATTCTCTAGGGTTCCAAATTTATTTATTTATTTTCCTCATCATTATTTTAAATATCCTACAACTTCTAGGAAATATTCCTAGATCTAAATAAACTATGGCCATGTTAATTCCAAAAAATCTAATGGACCCCTTGGGAAGACGTCAAGGGGGGAGAAAGAACATAAATTGGTAATATTTAGAAAACAAGAGCACTCAAAAATTAATATGTTTTTGAAATAAATTTTTCAATAAGTTGGAAATAAGGCAAGGGAATCTCCCAGAAGGCAGACTAAAAGACAAAAATATGAAAATTTTCAAAGAAAGAAAGAAGGTAGAGAGAGAAAGAGGGAGGGAGGGAGAAAGAGAGGGAGGAAGGGAAGGAGGAAGGTAGAAGGTAGGAGGGTAGAAAGGATGATGAACCCAGAAGTACAAATATTTGGACTAATAAGCATATCAAGAAGATGGGGAAAAGAATATAGAAAATGTATATATTCTGACTGCTATTTTAAAAAATATTTATCTGTACAACCTTATATTCAGAGATTCTGACAGGATATCAAGGGTCTTATCCTTGTAACTGTTATTTTCAAGCACCTTCAGATTTATTTTTACTTTAGTGCAATTGAATTATCTGCATTTGAAAAGTTGGTTAGAAGTAAATGCATAGAAAAGAAGGAAATTGATAAACCAGAAAAGCTAATGAGTTCTCTTACCAAAAGCATTTCTCCTATCTTCCATTCTTAAAGGCTATACGGTTGTATCGTGGGGGAACATACATGCTTATATTTCACCACAAGGCTGAACAGAAGGTCCATGCAGACTCCATGCATTGATTTTCTGACAAAGATCTCTTTGCAAAAGAACAAGACTTGAGAAATACGTATTGGATAAGAGGCAGTCACAAGAAAAGAGTTCCAAGACAATAATGAAAACATCAAACTATAGTGAAGATACTGAAGATACTGGCTCTAGTGGAAAGACCAGAGGAAGTGGGCCCTCCTAGAATTATACAAGGATGCATCCCTTCCATTAAAGGTAATCCAAACGACTGGACCACTGATTGTCCCGTGCTGGACAGATAAAGAGGAATCAGGCCCTATGAAGTTTATAGAATTCTTTTCAAGACGATAAATAATAGCTTCTTCCATTATGGTATGCTACCACTTCAAAGAAATTTATATATATACATATACATATATATATATATATATATATATATATATATATATATATATTTCTTTAAGAAAAGCTATAAATGTGGGGCACCCAGCTGGCTCAGTCAGTTAAGTATCTGAATCTTGACTTCCGCTCTCGTCATGATTTCATGGTTTGTGGGTTAGAGCCCCACGCCGGGCTGTGCAGTGGCAGTATGGAGCCTGCTTGGGAGTCTATCTCTCTCCCTCGCTCTCTCTGCCCCTCCCCTGCTCTCTCTCTCTCCCAAAATAAATAAACTTTAAAAAAAAAAAAGAAAATTTATCATTGCAATAGTGAAAAAGTGACGAAGGTATAGGAAGTTACTGGCTAACCATGTAGAAATCTTTTTATAAAAATGTTACAATGTTGGGTCCCAGCTTATACTTTTATTGGAAATATATATATATTTGGATCAGTTTTGGCAGACAAATAATATTAATAACAAATTTAATTACAAAATTAATTAATAACAAAAATAATATTAATAACAAAAATAAGAGTTTGTGCTGCTGAACACTTCATGCTAGGTACTGTCCAAGCACTCTACATGTGTCCACTTATTCAAGCTCACGATAACCTGGTGCGTTAGGTTTTAGGAGGTGAAGTGACTTCCTCCTGTTCTCACAGTTGGGGACAGAGGCAGAGCAAGAATTTGAAGCTAACAATTTAGCTTCAAAATCCATCCTCTACACCACTATACTTAGGAGTCTCAAGCTGACAAGGGCAATCAAGAAGTTACCATTGTTGTTACATGAAAATGAGATGATGGGGAGGTCAACGGCTGTAGCAAAAGAACAAAAATAGAAAACTGAAAAGGATGAGAAATAAGAACAATCATCTTAACTTGAAGCACACTGGAGCATGTGGAAAATGGAGATAGATCTGGACAGCAAAATTATGCAAATCATCTTGGATATCTTCTCAGATGTGGGGGTTGAGAAAATTGTGGCTAAAATGTCAATAACATAACAATCAGATCAAATGAAGAGCTATATGTAAAGAAGATATCAAATATTTTAAAAATCAACACATTTGAGGGTGGTATCACTTAAATGAGAACACTCTGCTAAAAATTAAAGGGAAAATAAGAGAGTTTTGAGAAAGGAGAGAACAGGTTGTACAGCCTGGCTACAGCTGGTGTATTCCTAATGCTCACTGCAAACTACCAAAAGGTAGTCAGGATAAGGCCATTCTCTTTGTCTCTTGGGAAGAAGATGTAGTGGAAAGGACATGGGCTCAGACATGGCACAGAAGTGGGTTCAAATTCCAGATATATCATCTATTATTGTAACTTTATTCAAAATTACTTAATTTTCCAAGTCTCGTATGTAAAATGGAAACAATTTTCCTTACCACATGTTATTGCAGTTATTTATGGTGTAATGGCACCTGGGTGGTTCAGTCAGTTAAACATCTGGCTCTTGATTTCAGTTCAAGTCATGATCTCATGGTTTGTGAGCTCAAGCCGTACGTCACTGTCAGTGCAGAGCCTTCTTGGGATTCTCTCTCTCCCAATCTCTCTCTCTGCCTCTCCCCACTCAAGCTCTGTCTCTCTCAAAAATAAATAAACATTAAAATAATAAAATAACAGATAAAAAAAACATAACAAGCCCATTAAATTTCAGTTCTTTTATACTGAAACTCTTGTTATGCTGAAAGTAGAAGATTTAATAAACACTTGACTTCTTTGCTGTCCTATCGCTCCCTCAAGGTGGAGAAGAAAAAAACAGCTGTTTCACTGATTACTGAACAGTTGGGAAAATTGGGATCAAATTAGAAGAAACATAGACTATTGTAGGTGGTGAAAAAAATGATAAAACCTTGGGAAGATCTATCCATACCATGTTGGGATACATAATAAAAAAGGAACACAGATGTAAGATGAATATGAGCAATGGCATATCATATTAATTGCAAGTAATGTGTATTTAGAGTAGGATCTTCTCCATAGCATAAATTATTAAAGTTTTTATTCAGTATTTATTTTTCCCCTCTTTATCTCATAATCTGACATCAAGAGTAGACAGACTCCTAAATAATCAATGGATCAATAAAAAAAACACAAGGGAAATTAGAAAATACTTTTATATTAATAAAAGTGAAAACACAATGTACCAAAATTTGGAAGGATACAACTAAATCAGGGCTTAGAAGGAAATTTATAGCTCAAAATTTCTATATTAAAAAAAACTATTTTGAATCAACAACATAACCGTACACCATAAAACGAGAAAAAGGAAAGCGAACTACACCAAAAGCAAGCAAGAAATACTAGAATGGGTGTGAGAGAATAGAAAAATAAGACAGTAAATCAATAGACCAAAAGCTCGGTTCTTTGAAAAGATCAACAATAATTGGCAAAACTTTGCTTAGACTAACCAATAAAAAAGAGAGAAGACTAAAATTAATAAAATCAGAAATGAAAGAGGGAACATTACTACTGAGTTTATAGAAATTAAAAGGACTTAAAGAGAATACTAGGAACAGTTGTACACCAAAAAAAAAAAAAAAAAAAGACAACCTAAATGAAATGGGACAAATTCCTAGGAAAACACAAATTTAAACTCCTGAAGAAAATTTTTTAAAATCTGAACAGACCCATAGAGAGAAAATATTGAATAAGTAATCAAAAAAACCCAGGGACACAGAAAAAGTCCAGAGACAGATGACTTTACTGATGAATTCTACCAAACATTTAAAGGAGAATTAATACCAACCTTTCATCAACACTTTCAAAAAATAGAAGTAGAGGGAAATTTTTCCAATTCATTCTATAAGGCCAGAATTACCCTGATACCAAAATCAAACAAAGACATCACAAAAATTAAAATTTCAGGCTAATATCCTCTATGAATATAGTCATAAAATTAATCAACACAGTATTAGCAAAAAGAATCAGACAATATATAAAATGGATTATTTACTATGATTAAATGGGATTTATTCCAGGAATGAATGGGTCTTGTAATATACTGAAATTTATCAATGTTATACCCAATATTAACAGAATAAGAATAAACACTACATGATCATCTCAATAAATGGAAAAAAAAGGGACAAAATCAAAATCCTTTCATTTACAAAAACAGAAAACTAGGAATAAATGGGACTTTCTTCAACTTGATAAAGAACATCTATTAAATACCTGTAACTAACATCATACTTAGTGGTGAAAGACTGGTTTCCCTCTAAGATCAAGATAAGGATTCCGCTCTAGCCAATTCGATTCAGTATTGTAATGGAGGCTGTAGCCAGGGCAATCAGGCAATCAATCAATCAATCAACCAATAATATATCATAAAAATGAAAAGCATCCAGAGGAAAGGAATAAGTAAAACTATCTATATTCCCATATGGCATTATCTTGTATATAGAAAATCATAACAAATCCAGAGAAAAACTACTAAACCTAATAACTTAGTTCAGTGAGGTTGTAGGATACAAGAGCAACATACAAACATCAGTTTTATTTCTATACATTAACAATTAAAAATCAGGAAATGAAGTTTAGGAAACAATTACATTTTCTATGGGGTGCCTGGAAGGCTCAGTCGGTTAATCATCTGACTTCAGCTCAGGTCATGATCCTGCAGTTTGTGAGTTTGAGCCCCACATCGGGCTCAGTGCTAACAGCTTCGAAGCCTGAAGTCTGCTTCAAATTCTGTCTCTCCCTTTCTCTCTCCCCCTCCCCGACTTGTGATCTCTTTCTCTCTCTCTCTTAAAAGAAATAAACATTAAAATTTTTTTAAATTCCATTTTCTCTAATATGAAAAGAAAAACCTACTTAAAAATAAATTTAGTAAAAGATGTGTAAGGTTTGTACACTGAAAAAAAAACAAACAACTATAAATCATCACTGAAATAAGTTAAAGAAGAACTAAATGAAAGACATATCCCATGTTTGTGAATTTGAGGACTTAATATTGTTAAGATGGGAATACTCCTCAAATTTATATGAAGATTTGAAATAATTCTTACCAAAATTTCAGCTGTCTTTTTTGCATAAATAGACAAGCCTATCCTATAATTCATGTAGAAATTTATGCGACACAGAATATCTAAAGCAATCCTGAAAAAGAAAAGCTAAGTTGAAGACCTCACACTGAGAAATTTCAAAACTAAGTAGAACTCTACCATATTTGAGACTGTAGTAGACAGAGACTGGCAAAGTCTAGTCTTCTAGATTAAGGAATAGAATTAAGAGTCTAAATATAAACCTTTATGCTTACGATCAGTTGATTTTTGGCAAGGGTGTTGGGACCATTTCACACACAAAAGAATGAAGCAGGGTACTTACCAAATGCCATACATAAAAATTCACTCCATGGATCAAAGACCTAAATGTACAAGCAAAGGGGTAAAACTCTTAAAAGATAACATAGGAATAAATTTTCATAACCTTGGATTAGGCAATAGTTTCTTAGACATGACACTAAAAGCATAGTGACAAAAGAAAAAATAGATCAGATCATCAAAATTTAAGGTTTTTTTCAAAAGACACCAAAAATAAAGTAAAAAGACAACTCACAGAAGGGGAGACAATATTTGCAAATCATATATTTGATAACAAACTTACATCTTAAGTCGTAAGGAATTCTTACAACTCAATAATAAAAAGACAACCCAATTAAAAAATATGCAAAGGCAATGAACAGATAACTCTCCAAGGGCAAAGTACAAATAGCCAATAAGCAAATGAAAAGATGTTCAGTATCATTAATAATCAGGGAAATGCAAATCAAAGCCCTAATGAGTTGCTATTTTACAGTTCCTAGGATGTCTAGAATCAAAAAGTCAGATAATAATATGTGTTACAAAGAATGTGGAGACTCAGAACCCTCATATACTGCTCCTGGCAATGTAAAATGGTACAACCTATTTGGGAAACAGTGTGTAAGTTCCAAAATGATGAAACATAGAGCTACCGTGTCAACCAGCAATTTCAGTCCTAGTTATATACCCAAGAGAAATGAAAACATGTATCTAGACAAAAATTTGTATACAGGTATTTAGAGTGGCTTTATTCATAATAGCACAAATGTGGAAACAATTCAAATATCCATGTGCTGATGGATTGATAAACAAAACACGGCAGATCTGAATAATAGAAATTATTCAGTCATAAAAAAAGACTGAAGTACCCACAAATGCTACTGTATGGATAAACCTTGAAAGCATTATGCTAAGTGAGAGAAAACCGGTCACAAAAGGCCACATATTATATAATTCCACATGTATGAAATGATCAGAATAGGCAAATCTATAGAAACAAAGAGTAGACCAGTGTTCCCCAGGGACAGGATGTAAGGCGAAATAGGGAATAATTGATAACAAGTGTGAATTTTCTATCTAGGGTTATAAAAATATTCTGAAATTAGATGGTGGTGATGGTTCCACAACCATGGATATACTAAGACCTAGTGAATTGTACAGTTTAAAAGGGTGAATTTTATGGCATGCAAATTAATTATCCCCCAATAAGTCTGTTATTTAACAAAAAAATGTAGGCACAATGAACATAAAAACACAATTCAAATGAAGAAAATAAATTTTCAGGATTATATTTAAATATTTTTATTCAGGAAGTGCACGTGAGGCACTGCCAGTGTTCCAGGGCACCCTCTTCTCAGGTTCAGTCACAACATGGCAACTGTGTTTGTAAGGAAAACAATGCTGTCAGCCCTGAACCCTCTGCTCCATTAAAATCATTTCCCGGTGAACCACCCAGCATCCCCAACCTTCTCCAACCCATCCCCCAACTCTGCACGCTTTCCACCCTTCAGCTGCAGGTGTGTTGGTGCAAAGCCCAACATGGGGGTAGCTTCAGTGGTCTTGCTTCTCCCCATCTACCTCCTGCCCAGACTGCAACTTACTCTGCGGTTCAAGACCAAGGATGTTACCCTGGTTAACCCTGCAGGGACTGTTACTGGGTGAGGAGGCATGGGCACTGGTTCATCTATTGAAAAATTGAAAAACTAACCCAAAACACAAGTAGAGACAGATGTAATTCCTTTCACTATAAAGTAATGTGCAAAACTGCATCGCTTCTTTGAGGAATGGTCCCACCTTATAGAAGGAAAAATAAAATTTAAACATTGCCTAAAAAAACTCTATTTACATAAAAATATTGCATAATTTTCTTTGTATCAAACATTGATGTTATATTAATGGTATTATACTTTTTATTTGATTTTAATTAGATTTATTCATTTTCTGCTTCTGACTCAGTAGTGTTCTGATAACCAAAGCAGCAAACATAAAAGAATCGACTTTTTTTGGTGTAGTCTTTGGCAAATTATGAGTTGGCAAACAACAGTCAGAATATTATCTGAGGTCAGCTTTAAAGTTTTCTTAATTTTCCTTGCAGGGAAATGAGCATGTGTGCACACAATGTTTCTTTCACTGAGGTCACCAAACAAGCGCCAGACTCAAAAGAAAACAAAACAAAGAATCATGTTTAACATCGCCCATAGAGAAGATATTTATCAACATTGACTATATTTTCATTAAGTTTTATTCTGAGATGGAGGATTTGCTTAGCAGAGAAATCAAGTGGGATTAAGCTTGGCTCCTTATAACAACAATAACAAAGATCTAAAGTAAAAGTAGCTTATACAAGAAGACATGAGTTTATCTCACATAAAAGAGACTCTGAGGTTGCCAGTTCTGGGCTGGTATAGGCTCTCCACAATGATGAAAAAAGACATGAAGCATTCATCCAACACTTCTTGTGACCGACCACTGGCATTTAATCACACAGCTAACTGCAATGCATACCTGGAAATGTAGTCTTTTAGTTAGGCTAAAAGATTATATATCTATACTAAGGATGGAGGGGAGAATGAATAGTAAGAGGCAACAGCTAGAAATCTCAGCTATGTGTAACAATGATCAATATTTCTGTTGGCCCAATCAAGTCTAAACAAATAATGAGCATAAACAATGTAAGGTTTTGGTCTATTTTTATGTGCTGGTGGTAACTATTCTGCAGCCATTTTACACATATTTTCCCAAAGCTGTGTGCCAGATCAAAAAGTCACAACGTCCTATGTATACAAATGAACTTTGTTTTTTTGTTTTTGTTTTTTAAATATTTTTAACGTTTATTTATTTTTGAGACATAGGGACAAAGTGTGAGCAGGAGAAGGACAGAGAGAGAGGGAGAGACAGAATCTGAAGCAGGCTCCAGGCCCTGAGCTGTCAGCACAGAGCCTGACACGGGGCTTGAACTCACAGACCGCGAGATCATGACCTGAGCCGAAGTCGGCCACTTAACTGACTGAGCCAACCAGGCGCCCATGAACTTTATTTTGAATCAATAAGCAATGAAGAAGGATGTTAAGAAAAAGCAAATAATCATCTAAGTAATGGCAGAGTCTGAGACAATTTTTAAGATGCCATGATAATTTCTCACCAGACATGGAGAACTGTCTCCCTGTCATGGATTAGAGATGGCTATAAATTCTTCAATCTCTCCTTCTATTGAGATGAGGGTTTTATTACCCCTCCCCTGAACCTGGACCGAGCCTATGATATGCTTCAATTAATAGAATACAGACAAGTGATAATGTGTAACTTCTGAGGCTAGGCCTCAAGAGATTTTGCTTCAAGAGCAATTTCTTCCTTCACCACTTGAAATACTACTCTTTTTTTTTTTTTTTTAAGTCAGTTGACATATTTTTAGAAGTCTAATCCAAGTCTTAGTTGAGAGCCATATGGAGAAGAACCAAAACACGAAGGTGTTGTGTAAGTCAATACTAACTTCCGGTCAGGTGAGCAACACCGATTAAATGAGTCACATCTACACATGTCTGCAATTTCGGCTGATACCATGCTAAGCAGAACCATACAGGTGAATCCAGTCAATCCCAGTTTTGTGAAATATGACCCATTTTTAAGTCACTAAGTTTTGTCATGTTAATATGTAACTGACACACATATACCCTCCCATGTTAGATAAGTGATAAAATACAATGTTTTTGTCTGATTTAGATTTAAAAATGTTGTAGCCTTTTAAAATAATGACTCTTAAACTTGTTTAAATCATCAGGAAAATGTATCCTCATGAATCAAAAACGATGTCTTCTCAGGGCACCTGGGTGGCTTAGTTGCTTAAGCATCCTCTTTCAGTTCAGGTTATGACCTCACACTTTGTGAGTTCGAGCCCCACATTGGCTCTGTGCTGGCAGTGCAGAACCTGCTTGAGATTCTTGCTCTCTCCTCTCTCTCTGCTCCTCCCCTGCTAGTGCTTACTCTCTCTCAAAATAAATAAATAAAAACTTTAAAAAAAGAAAATGATGGTTAGCTGTTAAAAAAAATGAAAAGAAAAACTATGTCTTCTCATCTTTAATTCTATAGCACTTGTATAGACAAATAGTAGAACTGGTCATCAGGTAAATAATTAAGAGACAATACTTTTAGGGAAGCCTGGGTAGCTAAGTTGGTTGAACATCTGACTTCAGCTCAGGTCATGATCTCACAGCTCATGAGTTCGAGCTCCATGTTGTGCTGTGCTGACAACTCAGAGCCTGGAGCCTGCTTCAGATTCTGTGTTTCCCTCTCTCTGTCCCTTCCCCACTCACACTCCGTCTCTCTCTGTCTCTCAAAAATAAACATTAAAAAAAAAAAAGAAAAGGCAATGCTTTTGGACAGATACACATTTACAATATGAAAAGTAAATGGCGAGTAAAGACTATTTGATAAGTAATGTAAAAATTTCAATGAAGAACTTACTCTTTTGGAAATTATTTTGAGCATTTTAAGGAGAATGATATTTATAGGTGAAAAGTTTTCCTTCAATAAAGAATCACACACACACACACACACACAGGAAGGAAGAAAAGAAAAACGTTCTTGATAATTTCTTATTTTGCTAGTCATATTGAATTGATCTTGGATTTCTTACTACTTTTCAAAACATATTTCCCGAAATGTTATTTAGATTTTGCAAGTTTACAAGTTCAGAGCCAAATTTCGATTTCATATATTTCGTATATTTTTACTACACTCTTAAGAACAAAACTTCATTCAGACTACAGATAATTTTTTAGATCCCTTTCGTGTGATTATTTTGTGAATTTAATAGTCCATGCCACTTAAAGTCCCCTTTTCTACTTTTTGAAGGAGATACTGAATCTATGCATGATTGGGAATCCAATGTAAAGATTAATCTTGATTAGAATTTATGATTCTCCTATGCCATTGAGAGAATGTAATTATGAATAGCTCGAGAAAATATCCCTTATATTCTGTCTTTAAAAATTAAGGTTTAAGGGGTGCGTGGGTGGCTCAGTTGATTGAGGGTACGACTTCGCCTCAGGGCATGATCTCACCGTTCACGGGTTAGAGCCCTGCATTGGGCTTTGTGCTGACAACTCAGAACCTGGAGACTGCTTCAGATTCTGTGTCTTCCCTCTCTCTACCCCTTGCCTGCTCCCATTCTGTCTGTCTGTCTCTCTCTCAAAAACAGATAAATGTTAAAAAAAAATTAAAAATGTTTGAGGCTTAAAAATAAAAACATTTTCATCTAACAATATCTCCTTATTTAGAAATGTAAATAGCCTCTTTCAAGAAATAATTCACTGCCTTAAAATCATATAAAGGTAGGATAATAAATAATCTAAGCTACTGTCAGAACTACATTATAGTTGTATCTTGGTGTACGACAAAAGCATTCCATGAATTTAATAAAGTATATGGCATTTACTAAAGATATCATTCATTTAACTTTGATTACATGGCATCGATAAAATATTTCAAATTTACATAGGTTATAAATATCCCGACAATAATATGACGATTATTTACAAATCTGTATCTTGGAACTGAAGAGTTTCTGGAGATGCCATTCATCTCTAAAATATCAGACCTATTTGATTTCAAAAACTCTTCTCATTTTTCTTGACAGCCAATAACTTTGTCTGCTTTGGTCAAGTACATCTATCAGATGTTTATCCCCCCAAGAGAATAAGCAAGCCCTGAATTCACAAAGGCTAGTATGTTGTCGAAAACCTCCTAAATTATAATTCCTTATATCTGCCAAGGATCTAACAACCTACACATGCATTATTACTTGATATACAAAGCCACCCTGGGATAGTAAAAGATTATTAGTTTTTGACACGGGTCAAAAAAACAAGACTTTGAAAGGCCTTGTCCTGGTTGACAGTATATGGCCCAGTGGGAACTCAATCCAGAACTTCCATCGCCGGGTCTAATGCTCTTGCTATATACTATATTATGCTGCTTCAAACCACACAATATACTTTAACTTGAGGGATTGATATCAGAACCTACAACTGCTGACTTAAAGAGGAAAGTGTAAATTTACTTTATGTGGTGTTAGAAACTACGGAATATTGTAAAGGACAGGAACATAAAGTGTGGTTATTGTCAAAAAGAACCTTTGCAAAAATAGTGCTCAGAAAACATATATTTTCTTCTCATGCGTCTTCTGATTCACATATGCTTAGCGTACTCAGAAAAAATAAATTTTTTACTACCTGCCTCCTCTGCAGAACCAATACTGCTACAGAAGAGCAAAACACAGGCTATTCTCTCTCATGAATCAAAAATATTACTAAATTTGGATTTCAGAGTCACCATAGGTTGGCAGTGATATAGAAGCCAAAAGAAATCCTTCTTTGTTAAGGAAAAAATACAATGTTTTCTATGCTATGTTCTTAATATACAAAAGAAACATAAATATTTGGCAAAATGTTATATTTGAACCCTGTACCAGAAATACTTAAATTTGTTCCGATAGAGACAGAAATGCTTGGCATCGTCAGTCGTGGATATAAGAGCGTACTCTGATATAAGAGTGGCAGTCACCAATCTTATTATCAGGAGATGGGTGATTTAATTTAATACATCCTTGACTTTTATGTGGCAGAAATATGTAGCAAAGCTCCAAGAAATTGAGAAACATTGTACTGGCCCAACCATGCCTGGAAGTGATTTGAAATTAGGTAGAGCAGAATCCTTCAAGCCATAGAGTACATCTACATAAATATGAGGAGCTTCCGTACGATTGCATCGGCTCTTATCTGTATAATAGCAAAATCCCAGCAGCTGAAGCCCGCGGACTCATCAATGCCACAGGGAAACTGGCTGTACTCATAACTGCAGAAAACAAATATGCCTGGCTTCCTCCAAGGGCGATGACAACTCAAGCCTACAACATTAAAGACTTGGTTCTGGGTTTTCGGTAAAATCCAGACAGGCCAGCACTTAAATATTTCCACAAAAATGTTAATGTACTTTTTTCACTAGATGGGACAAGTCTACCTCTTTTCTGGATTCTTTCATTACTAAAATACTTTTTACCTAAGAAGCAAGAACTTTCCCTGAAATGAATTATGAGAGGGTAAAAATGAATTTTATCAGATCTGAGGCAAAAGAAATATATACAGGCCACTGTCCTCTCTCCAATGCCGGCATATTAAAATCACATTACTTTCATATTTTAAAGCAGATAGGGGAGAAATCATAGTTATCTTTTTCAGCCAGGCCATTTCCCAGCATTATAAGAAATTTGCCATTAGCAGTGAACCTGGACATTATTCTACGTGGGTTATGTTTTTATCTGTTTCATCCATCTTGCATTGGAACTCTTGAAGATTCTTTTACTACTTAACCTCTCAGAGCCTCTCTCATTTTTAAAATAGGACAAAAATAGTCCTGAGGAAAGGAAGGCTGTTGCGAGAATTATTTAGCATGTATAAAGCAATGAAAATGGTGTACAGTCATGGTAGAGCGTGCAGCAAGAAGGCATTCATGGCTGTGGTTACTATGTAATCCTAGCTTTAAGGAGGCTGTAGAAGTTAGATCACAGTTTCTGTAATAAAAGCCAAAGGATTGTTGAATTTCACCAGCAACAAAATTAAAATTTGGTGATTTTCTGATAGCTACATTGAGTAAATTTTGAAGTAAGAGCCAAATTCTGGGGTGGAGGGAACAGGAGAAAGAAAACCAATAATGAATAGGGGGGAAAAAAGTGTAGTGTTCCATTTACTCAAGTGGATGAATTTCCGATGGCTTCATAAAAGTATATAAGTCCAAGAATCTTGAGAAACACATTTTCCTCTTGGATGACAAATCTAGAAAATAACTGCAGAGTACCAAAGATCAGAATTTTTGAGACTGAACGCCACTGAACAGACAACAAAGGGATCTCAACACAGAGCAAACCCGGGGAATGGTCAAAGTAAATGGAACTCTGGCAGAAGCAAAAAAAAAAAAAAAACAAAAACAAAAACCCAAAAAACAAAAAAAAGTAAGCAAAGGACAACACAATCAGTCTTCTCTTCAAGATATTGGAGAGAGATGGAAGCAGATAACTTACTCTAAGAAAAAAAACCTATTAAAAATATCTGGTGACAGAATTAGCAAGAAGAAAATACCCAAATATAAAGTGGAGGAAAAAAAAGGACAGTCTACTCATCAGGAAGAAAAGACTCTGAGCTCCAGCTCTACAACGTTTTTGCCTAGATGTGATGTAACATTTTAAACAAGACAACTGATGCAGTGTGCTATTTTTAGAGATCTTGAAGATCACCTACAAATGGAAATGATTTATAAAGGAACAAAATTTTGGAAGAGGTTCAAAACAAAAGAAGGAAATGGCTCAGGATCAAGATTCTAATTCACAATTTCCTGACACTCAGCACATGGTAACAATTTTAGTAAGGATGGTCTCATGAAAGACATATTCAACTCTTAAATTTCTCTATTTTGTTCTATAAATTCCTTTCCTTTAAAAATTATTGTATATTATTTAAGATATTCCACAGAAGTAACCACCTGAATATGATATTTCTATAGATTACTTACTACCCATAGTAGGCTCAGTGACTTAACGTCCCTAACTTCCACAATGCACAGATATTTTGAAACTGAAGGACTATATTCTCTTACAGATAAAAAGCCACAAGATGATAGTGAATAAGCTTATCGTACCTGCCAATTCTTTTTTAAGAGGTATAATTGAGGAGCTCCTGAATGGCTCAGTTGGTTAAGCTTCTGACTCCTGATTCGGTTCAGATCATGACCTCACAGTCATGAGATCAAGGCCCACATTGGGCTCTGCGCTGAGTGGAGTCTGTTTAAGATTTCTGCCTCTGCCCCTTCCCAGCTTGTGCTCATGCTCTGTCTCAAAAAAACAAAAACAAAAAAAATATTTACTCACTGGCAACTTACAAATAAGCACCACAATGTTATTGACTATAGTCACCATGCTGTACATTGCAACCCGTGACTCATTTATTTTATAACTGTAAGTTTATACCTCTTCACCCATTTCATATACCCCCAACCCTCCTCCACTCTGGCATCCACCATTTTGTTCTCTGTATCCATGAGTTTTGTTAATTTGTTTTCAGATTTCATATATAAGTGAAATCATGCATTATTTGTCTTTCTGACTTATTTCACTTAGCATAATACCCTGGAGGTCTACCCACATTGTAGCAAATTGCAAGATGTCATTATTTCTATATCTTGGATATTGTAAACAAACCTGCAATGAACTTAAGGGTGCATGTATCTTTTCAAATTAATGTTTTCATTTTCTTCAGATAAATAGTCAGAAGTGGAATTACTGTATCATATAGTAGTTCTATTTTTAAGTTTTTGAGGAATCCCCATACTGTTTTCCATAGTGGCTGTACTAATTTGCATTCCTACCAATGATGCACAAGGGTTCCCTTTTCTCTACGACAACTGTTATTTCTTCTCTTTTTGATAATAGCTGTTCTAACAGATGTGAAGTGATATCTCACAGTGGTTTTGATTTGCATTTCCCTGATAATTAGTGATGTTGCCATCTGTATGTCTTCTTTGGAAAAATGTCTACTCAAAGCCTCTGCCTTGTTTAAAATATATTTTTGGCTCTTTGCTATTGAGTTGCATGAGTTCTTTATATATCTTGGATATTAACCCTTTATCAGATATATGAGTTGTAAATAGTTTCTCCCATTCAGTAGGTTGTCTTTTCACTATGTTGATGGTTTCCTTTGCTGTGCAGAAACTTTGTTTAATGTAGTCCTGCTTGTTTACTTTTGTTTTTGTTGCCTTTGCTTTAAGAGTCAGATCCAAAATATCATTGCCAAGGCCAAAGCCCAGGAGTTTTTTTTTTTTTTTTTTTGGTGTGTGTGTGTGTGTGTGTGTGTTTGAGGAGTTTTATATTTACAGGTCTTACATTCAAATCTCTAATCTATTTTTGAATTGATTTTTGTGTATAAGATAATAGTCTACTTTTATTCTTTTGCATGTGGTTGTCTAGTTTTCCCAACATCATTTATCAGAGAGACTGCCATTTCCCCATTGTATATTCTTGGCCTCTCTGTCATAAACTAGTAACCATATGTGGGTGGGGTCATTTCTGGACTCTATTCTGTTCCTTTGATCTATGTGTCTGTTTCTATGCTGATACCATGCTGTTTCGATTGCTATAGCTTTTTGGTATCGCTTGAAACCAGAGAGGATGATGCCTTCAGATTTTTCATTCTCAAGATTGCTTTGAGTATTTGAGGTGACTCATGTTCATGCCTGTACTCAAATTTTAGGAATTATTTATTCTATTTCTGTGAAAAAAGGCCTTTGAAATTTCGATAAGGGTGGCATTAAATCTGTAGATTGCTTTAATTAATATGGATATTTTAACAGTATCAATTCTTCCAATCCATAAGTATATAATATATTTCCATTTCTTCAATTTCTTGCATCTTCTTCAATTTTTCTGTCAATGTTTTATAGTTTCCAGTGTATAGGTCTTTCACCTCCTTAGTTAAATTTATTCCGACCATGTTATTCTTTTTGATATAATTTTAAATGAAATTGTATTCTTAATTCCTCTAATAGATAATTGTTAGTATATAGAGACATAAAAGACTCTTGCATAATGATTTTTTGTACCTGCAAACTTTACTGAATTTATTTATTAGTTCTCACCGTTTGGGGGGAGTCTTTAGGGTTTTCCCTACATAAAATCATGTCACCTGCAAACAGTGATAGTTTTACTTTCTTTCCAATTTCGATGTCTTTTCTTTCTTTTTCTCTGGCTAGGACTTTCAATACTATGCTGAATAATAGTGGTGAGAGTGGGCATTCTTGTCTAGTTGCCGATCTTAGAGGAGATGTTTCCAGCTTTTCACCACTGAGAGTGATATCAGGTGTGGGTTTATCATACATGGCCTTTATTATGTTGAGGTACATTCTCTGTATACCACTTTGTTGAATTTTTAGCATAAATAAATGCTGAATTTTGTCAACCTTCTTTACATCTATATAATATTTATCTTTCAGTTTGTTAATGTGGTGCATCACCTTGATTGACTTGTGGATGTTGAGTCATCCTTGCATCCTTAGAATAAATCTCACTTGATCATGATGTATGATCCTTCTAATGTATTGTTGAAGTCAGTTTGCTAACATTTTGTTAAGCCACTTTTTGCCTATGTTCATCAGAGATACTGGCCTGTAATTTTCCTTTTGTTGTGTCCTTGTATGGTTTTGGTATAAGGGTAAAGCTGGTCTTGTAAAATGAGTGGGGGACTTTTCCCTTCTCTTCAATTTCTTGGAAGAATTTGAAGATAGGGATTAAATCTTTGAATGTTTGGGGGAATTTAACAGTGAAGCTGTCTGTTCCTGGACATCTGTTTGTTGGGAGGTTTTTGATTACTGGTTCAATCTCCTTACAGGTAATTGGTGTATTCGGAGTTTATATTTCTTCATAATTCAGTCTTGGAAGATTATGTTTTTAGGAATTTATTTCTTCTAGGTTGTCCAATTTGTTGGTATATAATTGCTGAAAGTAGTCTTTTGTATTTCTGTGATATCAGTTGTAACTTCTCCTCTTATTTATTTGAATCCTATTTTTTTTTCTTGGTGAGTCTAGCTAAAGGTTTATTAATTTTATCTTTTCAAAGAACCAGCTCATAGCTTCATTGATCTATTGTCTTTTTGGTCTCTATTTCATTTATTTCCACCTTGATCTTTATTATTCCCTTATTTCAACTAACTTTGGGGTTCCTTTGTTTTCTTTTTTAGTTCCATTGGGTATAAACTTAGGGTGTTTGTTTGTTTGTTTTGTTTTTTTGAGGTAAGCTTGTAGCCTATGAACTTTCCTCTTAGAACTTTTGTAAAGATTCTCAGACAAAAAAATCTTTTGGGTATCTGCATCTCATACATTTTGGTATTTTGTATGTCCATTTTCATTCGTTTTAAGGTATTTTTCTGATTTCTCCTTTGATTTCTTGATTGACCCATTGGTTTTTCGGTAGCATGTTGTGTAATCTCCACATATGTGTTATGTTTCCAGTTTTCTTATGATTTCTAGTTTCATACTACTGTGGTCAGATAAATGCCTGATATGATTTCAGTCTTAAATTTATTGAGGATTGTTTTGTGGACTAACATAGGATCTATCCTAGAGAATGTTCCATGTGCCCTTGAGAGGAATGTGTGTCCTGCTGCTCCTGGATGGAATGTTCTGTCTAATGTGTCATTTAAGGCAAATGTTTATTTCCTTTCTGCCTGCATGACCTATCCATTGATGTAAGTTAGGTATTCAAGTCCCCTATTATTATTGTACTGCTGTCAATTTCTCCCTGTAGGTCTGTTAATATTTGCTTTATTTATTTAGGTATTCTTATGTTTGAATACTTAAATATTTACAAATATCATTTCCTTTTATTGGATTATCATTAAGTAATATCCTTCTTTGTCTTTTATTACAGTCTTTGTGTTAAAGTCCACTTTGTCTGATATAAGTATAGCTACTCCAGCTTTCTTTTTGTTTCCATTTGTATGGAATACTTTTTTCTATCCCTTCACTTTGTCTGTGTTTCCTTACATTTGAAGTGAGTCTTTTATAGGCAACATATACATGAGTCTTATTTTTGTTTGTTTTTGTTTTTTAATCCATTCAGCTATTCTGTGTCTTTGAATTGGAGAATTTAGACAATTTACATTAAAAGTAATTACTGATAGGGGTGCCTGGGTGACTCAATCCGTTGAGAATCTGACTTCAGCTCAGGTCATGATCTCATGGTTAGCGAGTTCAAGGCCCGCGTCTCTCAAAAAAAAAAAAATATTTTAAAACATTTTTACAAAGGTAATTATTAATAGGTATTGCCATTCTGTTCATTGCCTTATGGCTGGTTTATAGTTCCTGCCTTTTCCTTTCTTCTTCTCTTGCTCTCTACCCTTGTGGTTTGATGACTTATTTACTGCTATACTTTAAATTAAGTTCCTTTCTCATTGTATTTTGTATATCTGCTATAGGTTTTTGCTTTGTGGTAATCATGAGCCTATCTATACAACAGCCTATTTTAAGTCAGTAGCAACTTAGTTTTTGAGGGGGCTGTTCAGCTAGTTTTCAGGTCTTTTTCAGAGGGAACTGTCCCATATGTAGCTGTAGACCCAGCGTGTTCCTGGGAGGAGCAGAGTTCAGGATTCTGCTAGACTACCATCTTAGACCACCCCCTCCAAATTCTGGATACTTGCCGATTCTTTTTTTTTTTTTTTTTAATGTTTGTTTTATTTTTGGAAGACAGAGAGACAGAGTGCAAACAGGGGAGGACAGAGAGAGAAGGGAAGACACAGAATCTGAAGCAGGCTCTCCAGGCTCTGAGCTGTCAGCACAGAGCCTGACATGGGGCTCAAACCCGCCAAGTGCAGGATCATGCCTTGGGCCAAAGTTGGACGCTTAACCGACTGAACCACCCAGGCGCCCCACGATACTTGCCAATTCTTAAGAAACTATTACACTGTAATATAAAAAGACACAAAACAATTATTCTAAATATTTTAATTTGTCCTTTCTTCTTCTTTCCTCAACCATGGTTATAGGAGCTTAATATGGTTTCCACTTGATATTCCACCTCCCAAAATGCCCAAGTGGTCATCATCGATTGGCGTTATCTTTTTGTGTTACCATTGAGAGCACTTTCTCTTACAATTTTTAAAAACTCCCATTACCTCCCCGATAGCTAAATGATTTTCATTTGTCTTTCAGAAGATCTCCTATCAATACTGCCTTTACTTCTAGGTTACAAGAGTTATAAATCTCAACAGTTCAACCTAAAGAAAAAAATGCCTTGCCAAGGAACATTAGATTGAACGCCTCGCTGCTAAAAAGATTATCCATGAAGCAATGATATTTTGTATATAGAATACTATGAATAAAATCAGTGGACTTATCTGGGCAGGAAATGATTCAATGACTTAAAATCATCATTCAAGGGCCCAAATCGCATTCAGAAAAGAAACTGTTTATAAGTTCTGTTAAGTTGACTACATGACTAACCTTTCTTTTTTTTTTTTTGTCAGACATTATCTCAAAGGGTCAGATTATACCATTTAAGACAGGAATATGCCCAATTACTTCCAAATGGCATAAGTAAACCGAAGCATCATTTTGTTAACTTTATGTGAAATGTATAGTTATATGTAACTATATATAAAACCTTTTCAGAAGAACGAGTACACATGTTGAAGACATTGGTCCATTGCCCACAGCTACCTCTGGCTGAAAACCACCGAGTAATCTGACTGAACCCTCAGCACAACGTATGATGGGTGAAAATGACTTCATAGATAAGAAAGGTCAAAACCAAGTGCCTGCAGATGGGGCATAGATAAGAGATGCTAACTCACTTCTCAAAACCTCACTCTGAGGGAAAACAAGTGCCACGTGAGAATTATTTACCAAACCAAAGTCAAAGTCACCAGTGATAGCAGAATGAAAACCTTTTTTCAGCCCAAATATGTGCAGATTGTATTCTTTCTCATGAAACTGCTGGAGATATGCTTCATCATGATAAATGTGTCAAGCAGTGAACAGGGACCCCGCCCCCCCACCAGCCCAATAGAGAAGAGAGAAAAGGGGTTTTCCAGGACCTGGGAAGGCAGGGAAGTCAAAAGATAAAAGCCTTGCAGTAGACTTCATTGGCAAGCTGTCCAGCCCACACTGGAGAGAGAAGACAGAAGCCTTCAGGAGGAACGCTTCCAGTAAAAACTGAAACTAGTCTGTTACCCAAACAGGTTTTTGTCTTAGAAAAAAATTATATTGTGAGACTTTTTTTCAAAGATGTCAAAAAGTAATTGAAGATGTAGACACAGGTTCAAACCTTTAGACAGAGATTTAAAAAGTTATAAAATTTGGGGCACCTGGGTGGCTCGGTTGGTTAAGCATCCGACTTCAGCTCAGGTGATGATCTCATGGTTTGTGAGTTTGAGCCCCACATCTGGCTCTATGCTGACAGCTCAGAGCCTGGAGCCTGCTTCAGATTCTGTGTCTCCCTCCCTCTCTCTGCCCTCCCCCACTTGCACTCTGTCACTCTCAAAAATAAATAAACTTTAAAAATTAAAAAAAAATCTCTACAAAAAATTAACAAAAAGGTTTATAAAACGTAAATGTAGGGGCTCCTGGGTGGCTCAGTCGGTTAAGCGGCTGACTTTGGCTCAGGTCATGATCTCGCGGTCTGTGAGTTCGAGCCCCATGTCGGGCTCTGTGCTGACAGCTCAGAGCCTGGAGCCTGCTTCGGATTCTGTGTCTCCCTCTCTCTCTTTGCCCTCCTCCTGCTCATGCTCTGTCTCTATGTCTCAAAAATAAATAAAGGGGCGCCTGAGTGGCTCAGTCGGTTAAGTGTCCGACTTCGGCTCAGGTCATGATCTCACGGTCTGTGGGTTCGAGGCCCGTGTCGGGCTCTGTGCTGACGGCTCAGAGCCTGGAGCCTGCTTCTTCAGATTCTGTGTCTCCCTCTCTCTCTCTCTGCCCTTCCCCTGCTCATACTCTGTCTCTATGTCTCTCAAAAATAAAAATAAACGTTAAAAAAAAATTTTTTTTTAAAAATAAATAAAAACGTCAAAAAAAAAAAAAAGTAAATGTATGGACACCTGGGTAGCTTAGTCGGTTGAGCCTCCGACTTTGGCTCAGGTCATGATCTTGCAGTCCGTGAGTTCGAGCCCCGTGTTGGGCTCTGTGCTGACCACTCAGAGCCTGGAGCCTGCTTCGAATCTGTGTCTCCCTCTCTCTCTGTCCCTCCCTCACTAATGCTCTGTCTCTCTCTGTCTCAAAAATAAATATAAAAAAAAAAATGTAAATGTAATCACTACAAAAAAAGTTGGAAGATCAGTGACTATGTCCCATAGCCATCATTGTGAAAGCCCAAGAAGACATTTAAGTTACCTATTTGGAAAGATTTGGAAAGGGAAAGATGAATCTCGGGAGTACAAAAATGAATAAATGAATGAATTAATGAATCAGCTACCATAATAGATCACAGATGTCTAAAATAATCACAAGAATGCAGTACATGCATACTTACTTGTGTAGAAGGCAAATACCAAAATAAACTCCTAACAGAGTACAAAGCGATTGCTTCTAGGTAGAAACTCAGAAGTATGGGAGACTGATGCAATTTAGTCTAAATCTTTTAGCACTCTTTAACTTTTTAAACTATGTACACAAATTACTTCACTACAAAATGGAAAATTTCAGAATACTAACAATTCATTTAAAATTTTTTTTACAAGGGCACCTGGGTGGCTTAGTCAGCTGAGCATCCGACTTCAGCTCAGGTCATGATCTCGTTGTTTATGAGTTTGAACCCTGCATCGGGCTCTGTGCTGACAGCTCAGAGCCTGGAGCCTGCTTCTGATTCTGCGTCTCTCTCTTTCTCTGCACTTCCCCACCTCACACTTTCTCTAAAAATTAAATAAGCATTAAAAAATTTTTAAAAAGTTTTTTACATTAAAAAAAGAACACCTTCCAACGACTACATCTGAATTCATAGAAAACCAGTATGAATATTAAAATGATGCATTTTTTCAAAAAGGTAGATGAAATAAATCTGGATAGCTTCAACTGCTGTTTAAATTATCTTGAGATTAAACTTGCTAACTTAGCAAATTAAACACGGATAGCAAAAAACTCATTTCCTATTCATGGCTTCAGCAAGCTGCATTTCCTATTTCTGATTTGTCTTCTTAATTAAAAAAATAATAATAAAAAAACCCTCTAGTAAAATATTGATAAAATGTCATTCTCTCCTGCAAAAGACAAGAAGTATCACTCAAAGGTAATCAAAAAGTGCTTAGTATCATGGCGAATATTAAGTCATCTGATCCTAAGAATGTGTCCTAGCTATCCTTTCAAAAAATCCTATGTCCAGAGCAAACATTGGTTGTTTCTTCTGCCAAGCAGGCCAGGTAGACTTTTAGAAGTATGTCCTGGGGTGCCTGGGTGTCTCAGCCTGTTAAGTTTTCGATTTCCACCCATGTTATGATCTTGTGGTTTGTGTATTTGAGCCCTGCATAGGGCTCTGTGCTGTCAGCTCAGGGCCTGGAAACTGCTTTAGACTCTGTGTCTTCCTCTCTCTGCCCCTCTCCTCCTCACTCTCTCTCTCTCTCTCTCAAAAATAAAAAACATTAAAGAAAAAAGAAATAGAAGTTAGGTCTCGACATATACATGCCCATTGGTGTGCAGGACTCCACCAAGGCACTCCTCCTGCATAGGTCTCAGGTCTAGCTTCACCAAGAGCAATGCCTGTGCAATCTTTACTTTCTACTTTACTTCTTATTTGGCTCTCCTGCTAGAGCATAAGCCCCTTGCGGGTTGTAGCCATGTCTTATTCCTCTTAGTTGTTCCAAGTGAACACAGCCTGATATCCAGTAGCTTCCCAATAAATATCCAGTGAAAATTTAAAGCCAGATCTATACTTCTCAAAAAGAGAGAAAACTCCTATACATAATGCCCATGAATTTTTGCATAACCCTTTAAATAAGAGGATACTTACTGAAAGTCAATTGCCTACTCTTCATGCTGCGCTTCATAGTTGCAAAAGAAAGGTCAGTAGGAAAAAATCTTCAGACTTGGTTTACTTTTAAGAATGTAATAATTCCCTTTTAAGTTAAATATCACCCTTGCTAATCGTTACGCCCACCACCCAGAAAAATAATCCCAATTTACCATCAGGTGTCAGGACATCAGCACTCACAGGAAATGGAAGTCATTATTACAATGGGAACGGTAGAGACAGTAAGGCACATGCATGGCTGTGTTCTCCATCGAAGTCCACATGCCCGTGCTTCAGAGATGCTCGTCTTGGGGAAGCAGACACATTACATACATAATATATGGTCACATCTGGACACACACACACACACACACACACACACACACACATTCTGCATTGCACTAGGTGCCTGAATCAGAAATACAAGGTTGCAAGGAAACTTCCAACAGTAAGTGGTGCCGGGCAATGACTTGCAGCTGTGGTTAGTGCTGGCATAAAAATCACCTGGAAAGCTTTTCAAATATACTTTTCCTTCCTACTCTTTCCTTATCCTGGAGTTTTTTTGTTTTTGTTTTTAACACCTTTAACTCCCAACTAAGAAGACACAGCCTGCCAGCTGAGAACCATTTCTGTACCGAGCCACAATTATTGACTGGAATATATCCCTATACTTCTGGCATGCTGTGGGGAAAGTACCAAACACATGAAGATCACTTAAATTTTTAAGGCATGGTTCAGTTTAGTGATGGTAAATACATCTTCTGATAAAACCAACTTCACCAATTGGTTGTGGCTGCCTGAAACACAAGCTGAGAAAGATTTTGACTCTTTTTGATCTCAAAAACAGATGTAGAAATTAATAATGTCTGCAGAAGGACAAATGGGGGCTGCAACCCATTCGGGGTAGATGCCATCTCCCCTTCTGGATGTCCGCAGACCAGCCCAATAAGCTCATTTAAGAACAAGATCACAGGCTCCTATAATAGCACACACTTCAATCTACTTAAGGAAGCAACGTAGCTTGGGAGGTGGTTTGGCCGAATGAGAGGAACACACGTGCTTAGTCTGGGGCCTGCCAGCAATGAACGGTTCTGGAGTTCCCCAGGCCTGTGTCCTCACCTTCACATAGGCAAGGCGATCTCTGAGGTCGCTACCAGAAAGCCTAAGATTCTTTTTTTTTTTTTTCCTTCCTTTTTCTGGCTGGTCTCTAAACTGTAAGAGCTGGAGTGCTTTGAACCTTATGTATAAAGTCTCATCAATTCATGAAAATCACAGCAATCAACTAAGGCTCATTTTCTAAGTTTTGTATTTTAAGTGGAACTACAGGTCTTAATTGTGTAAGGCACGCACTGCATTTTGTAGTGATAATAATGACAGGTGGGGACTTGCTTGACATTGTAAAGAAAACCTCCTCCGTCCCCCAGGACCGATGTTTATCACAACAATGTTTATGCAGACTTATCTATAACTGGAATAACCCAAATATGCAATAGCAGGGATTTAGTTAAATTATCATCATCTTGTTGATAGGCTACCATACAACTATTGGAAATTACATACAAGAATAATCACGTGGGAAAATATGGGAAGTGAAAGTATATTCGGGGTTTTATTCCTTAGTTGTAAAAGCTCTCTGTGCACTTGAAGGGGGCGGGGAGACAAAAAAGTTAATAGTGATTTTTCTGAGTTGTCGATTAACTTAGTATATGCAAAACCCAAGTAAATGAATAAAGGGGTGTGTATCTCAAGTGTGGAGGCCCAAAAAAATCCTGGTATCCAAAATAAATGCATCCATGGGATGAAAGCTAAACCAAATGTTCCCTGAATGGGCAGGAGAGACCACACAGATGAGGACACTTCAGAGATGGGGAGAGGTCAGAGGTGAGAAATTAGGCTGGGTCCTCGTTGTTAAGACTAACCCAGCAATGTGAAGACAGCAAACAGTTGAGCCGGGGTTGGGGACAACAGGCAGGACAAATCAGTTCTGAGAGGAGCCTTGCTACCCAAAGCCACCTTTTAACGAGCTGCTTTTAGAGTTGTCTCTGATCTGTATTGCTCACCAAGGTTTTAGGAGGTGGATCCTTTGAGGGCCACAAACAAGGTACTGAATGCTTTTTCCATCTTTAGGTCCATGTGAGATGGGGAGTATTTTTCACACTTTATAACTGCAGACACAAGTTAGCTAAACTAGTAACGAGATGATAAACAAATCCAGGTCCAACAGACTTTAAAGCCTGAACAGGAGTCATGCCCTTTCGGCGCCCCGCCTCCCATCCACTCCCCAGTATCTTTCATCCAATCTTCAAGCCTGACAGTAGGCTTACTGAGCTTCTGGCAGTGGCCTGCACAGTCACACGGGAGCACTGGGACCAAAGGAATATTCCTTGGGTCAGGGGAGTTAGTCATCAACCTTTTAAGTCAGGTCTGGGTCAGAATAGTCGGTGCCTTCCCCACTTCTCCCACATCGCCATCCTAATTAACAACTTCCAGTTACCAAAAGGTGTAGTATGTGCCTTAGAAAGGCACACAAATAATCAGCAATCCTTAATCCATAAGACAGTATGCAACTAAGTCGCCAAACATAATATGTATTAGTTGCTGAAAAAAATTAGAACTGCTTAGTTTTCATTTATTAGGTGATTCAAAGATACAATCATACATTAATTAAGTTCACGATTTGTCGTGCAGTCCATCTTCAAACCAAATAGTGGCTTAGAGTTCTTAAATATTATTTCCTCCCATTTTAATGTGTTCTGGTTATAGAAGAGAATATACATTTGCGACTGCGATGAGGTCCACAAACCTTCAAATCACAATGGACTCTGTTTTTGCCCCAACCCAAGGAGGGTAATTACAGGTAACGTGTAATGTGACTGTCCCTCCCCGAACCTTCCTATTGCCACAGGAATGTCATACCTCCCAAAACATGCAGAGGTCACCTAATCACCAAATTCACAGAGCAGGCTCAAAAGAAATCAAGACAGGTGGAATAAATAGTAAATCTTAACTACAAAAATTTAAGCATCTGACTCATAAGTGGATCACCAAAACCCTCACCCATTATTTATCCCCATTTTGCTCATAATTCTAATATACTTCCTACCTGGTTTTCATTCCTTAGCAAGTCGAAAGAAAAAAAAACTAATTAGATACGGTAAGGTATTAATGGGAACAGATAAGTAGCGACAAAGTAGTGGCCGCCAAGGGAAAGAAGAGGACAAAGTGCGGGCAGAGCTAGAGAGCAGCCATGTGTAATACTGTGGACAAGCCACCTACTCTCTGGCTTTAATGGAACCATGAAGGAATCCTCCTGTAATAACTGACACTCTTAATGAGGATTCCAACTATCAAGGTTACACTGTATTCAGACAAACTTATTTAAGGTAATAAAGTGCCTAATACACTTTACAAATATTTCTATCCAAAATTAATTACAACGTGGTAGTGTTCCAAAAGATAAGCTTTGTTAGCCGAAAGGCCTCCTCGCAGGTCCTGCTGAGTGTTGCTCTTCAACCGCGCAGAATGAGCTGCTCTACAGAAGATACAGAGATACAGAAACACAAGTAACTTTAATGATTTGCAGTAAATAAAAAGGAAGCTTGAATCTATGATCAAAAATGGAAACGGTTACAAGTATATCTATATAGAAATCACAAGATTTAAGAGCTTAACATCAACCAACTGCTGTCAAAATAAATTAAAGAGACCAAAGAAAACCACAAAAAACTGGCTTAAGAGTGGGGGACAAAATACAACAAAGAGGGAGGGGGGAAAAGCCAAGAAAATGAATGAGGAGTGAGCAGCAACCCTCGAAGTTGTTTTACAAACAGGGATCCAAATCAGAGGAACAGACACAAACCTGTCTAGGAATGTGACCGATGAGGCAATAGAATGTGACTAAAAGTCCGTTATGAATCAAAAATGACAACCCAAATCCCAGAGCGTCTTAAATTATTTAATCCAGACGTTATGCAACCCCTTGGATTTGTTTGGTGCTATGGTGTTCATCGTTCTCCATTAGGATAAAATGTGGGACAAACACATTACTGGTCGGAGAGCGTTTTCAGGGCCAATTCACCCTTGAAGGTCAGAGTCCACAATGTATCACTGCATTTACATAATGTATTTCTTGATATGGAAAAGGAACGTGTCAAAGAAAGAATTACAATAAAATTATTTTGAGAAAATCAGCAGAAAGTCAAACTTACAAATAAATGAATTTTAATATGTTTATTAACTTTAGACTCTCAGTGTTCTCATCCAGGACTTACACTGTTCTCTAGCCCACAAGGTGCCAAACCTGGCCAGGCCCACAGTGTCTCCCCTCCCCACGTCTTTAATATTAGCAATATATTCAATTTCTAGGGAGACTTATTAAAGAATTCTGCTTCTTAAAGAATATTTTTAAATGATCTTATTTACCTTGTCGATTCATTCACAAAGGAGAACACTTCCATCAAAGTAACCTCCCCAGGCCTCCCCGTTCTCAGGTGGCGTCCTGTCCACTCTTCTCGAGCCTTGACTGCCTTGGTATTAGGAGCAAGTCCTTCCCACTCCTACCCTTAGACTTACTGTTATGGCCTTTTGTATCACTGGACAAAAATCTGTTCTAAATCAAGCAATTCCCAACTTCTGCCTCCACATCCATCTAAAAGTGGAAAAAAAAAACTTTACAAAAAAAGAAATTAAGACCTTCGAGAACAATTATTTTAGCAATAGGTAGCAAGGTCTACCAGAGAAAGACTGGTTCCTAATTTGTTAATATTTGATTGACAATTTGCTAGTCTGGTAAGACCTCCTAAGAAGTAATTGATACTAAAATGTGTTAAAGAAAATGCTCTAAGTATATATATATATACATATACTGTAGAGAAACACAGTTAAAAAGTAAGTTAAGAAGAAAGTATATACAATAAAAATATGTACCATGAGCCCAATGTTTTCACCACAAAAGGATAATGTTATGGTTTAAGTCATGATTTCTTGATGAATAGGTAAGATAAAAAGGGATAAAAATGTAGGAACTGATATCCACGTATATTGTAACAAACTAAACACAATGTAAGAGGATGACAATTGTAAACAGAAGAATTTAACACCTATGGTGGTACATTTAGACCAGGTACTCTATCTTCATTATGATAAAGCCAGAATCAATTAGTTGACAATATTCCTGGTTTACCAAAGGATGAGAAGTATTTTTGCTGGTGGCAAGTGCGGACTTTCTTCATCAAAGAACGTTAAAAGGCTGAGATGATAATACTACTTGCATATTTAACCGATAGTTCTGAAACTCTCTCATTAATCTTTGATAGCTGATAATCTGAATAAAAAAACATGATGAATCAAAACATATCCTGTTTTAAAAATAAAAATCCTTCAAAGCAATCTCAGCATCTAAATGGTAAACACAGAAGGAATTCCTAATCTGGTATACGTTTTTATTGTTTTTTTTATTCAAGAAAAATATGAATGAGTGAGTCTGCCTATTTGTAAAAATGTGTACAATTAAAACAGTGCAACGGCTGGTTCTCATGCTGTAAGTCCAATTCGAAACGTTAACCGGGTGCGATATTCAGCTGTCAAGAGGAAGCAACTCAAAGGACATCACACAATCTATAAACCAGCTGGAAGGAGCCATCCAGACTTTGCCCTGCCGCACCCTCTCTGGGCGATGATTAGACAGATCCTCATAGATGATGTACTGCGTGCAGAAGCGCTGATCGGAGTCAGCTTTCGCATGGTACGCGACGGTATTGATGGTCTGAGTCACGTCGCTGTCTGGCTTGGGCTTTCTGCTGAGGACCTGGCCCCCAGCTGCAGTGACAAGCTTCACAAGGTTGTCCTTTGGATGGTGTTTGAAGGCTCCACCAAAATAGAAGTAGCAGCCATCAAACAGCTTTGGCAACTAAAATAACAAGAAAAAACTTGTTAAAAGCAGATCAAAACATTTAAAAACGCTGCATAGGAATGAGGAAAATAAAGATAAATAGTCATGCGCAGTGAAGAGTTCCTTAAAAGAAGTGCTGGGATACGCTGCATTTCAAGTACACTATTTGGGTCAAGAAAAAGACTTATGCTCTATAGACTTCCTATTTACTATTTTTTCCGGAGTCCCCATCGCAGGTACTTTACTCTCCTCAGATCTTAGGTGTGCTTTGCATATGCACTGCTCATCACACTTAACAGAATGTTATTCGTATTTGGTGGGACTTAAAGCCCCAAGAATTCCAGGGTATCTGAAATGTGCTTCAGGGATCCTGGGCTGCATTTAATACAATTATATGAGTAACGTGATTTCTGTGAATCTCTATCCAGTTCTGCCCATCCTGACTCAGGTCCCTATATGTTACCAACCTCGGGTCTCCAGGATAGCCCCAGCGGGAGTGTGGCCTTTGGGGTTCCAGATACATATTCCCTGGGGTACGACATGTTATGACACCACGGCTAGGGATCCAATTAGCTATGAAACATATTTCTTTGTGTCTTACTGAAAAAAAAAAACAGTTCACAGTTGCCTTCTACGAAAACTCTGCTGCGTCACTCCTAATGTGTATATATACACAGGATAATGGAATGGCATCCACTAAACCTGCAATATGTGGCAATAAATACCTATGGGAACTCAATCCAAGCAGCAGCCGTAAGTCTTCCTCCAAGTGACTTTCTGCATCTGAGACTTCGCCCCAGATTCTGAAAGGTTTATGGGAATGTTCAAGATGCCAACAATCCATTAACAGTATGAAATTATCACCTTCTGGATTTTACTGCTCATTGTGATCATCTCTCAGAATCAAGTGCTTGAAATAAGCACAATAAAATTTTAATCAGTCACCTGTACTTGTTGAAAGGGCAAGAGAAGTTTTTTCTGATGGTGATGATATGAAGTTATAAGAACAATGAAAGCAGTATCAAAAGAAAAATACCAGCTGGTCCTTGTTGAGCCTGCTTCGCTGTGGTCCTTCAGGAACCTCATACTTTTCCTCCTGTTCACATGCTTTTCTCTGCAGACATGCTCTCACCCCTAACAAAAAACAAGGATAAAAGGAAAATAAATATCAAGTGAGTATCAAGCAGCATATACAAGACCACTTTTAGCTTTCTCAGCTAATAATTTTCAAACTGAAATGACTACATGAATGAGCTATGTTATTTATGTAAACACAGATTTCTCCATATTGCGGAACGATATATATATTATATATATACACACACCCACTTTATAATGTGTCCAGCCATCATACTTCTAAAATGTTTAGATCCTCTCTTCCTTTTCACATGTTCCATTGTTTCGAGATTCTGACTAAAACTATCATTTTGCAGAAATATAGGAATAAAGTACTTCTCTTATTAAAACTTCTTTTAGCCCAGATATATGCCTGATCATGTCTACCATTTCAGGTAAGCTTTCCTTTGGCCCTGATCTTATTACTTTCTTATGTATGGGAAAGCAGCCCAATTCCCCAAGTGCTGCTTAACTCAAAGTCATTAACTCAGTCATTAAGGTAGCTCTGGCTACCTTAGCAAAGCCTGGAATCTTTGCATAGTAATGCAGACTATGAATTCTGGGCTACGATCACTTTTTTTAAGAGAAGGTTGTACTATACAGGAAAATATTCCTTTATTCTAAATCTCTAGTAACCACTCTTATCTCCTATACCTCATAACACCATATATCTCAATGAATATATATTTTCACAAACCGCTGATGACGTTGGTGAATCTATACTAAGCTTAATCAACTTTATCTTAATCTAGTTTTAGAAGGGGAAAAAAAATCTAGTTTTACATCATGGAAATGGGAAAGAGTAGGAAAAAAGGGGTCCCTGAAACCACAGCTACACACAAATGATTACAGAATACAATGAAGATGGAATAAACCTTTGACACGGAGACCTGTTAAACGTCCAGAGGGGGAACTATCCCTCCACAGAAGGCTATAGAATCTGCTCATTTTTTTCAAAACCTAGAGCAGTAAATAAACCCATATTTTAAAGAATTGCTATTTTTCTGGAGCTATCCATAGCTGAAATAGCACTGAAAATATCAGAATTAAGTATCACTCTCAGTCAACATGTAATGTCCTTAAAATTTACCCTCTGACTCTATTAAAAATGAATATCCGAGTAGTACTAACAAAATAATTTATTTTTAAAATGTTTTTCTATTAGGCTTTTTAAGCAAAGAGCCTATGACATCATTAAACTTTAGAAAAAATGAAAGCATCACAGGAAACCTTATACAACTGTGACAAAAAATGGAAAAACAACTTATGCTCTCCCTTTAATTTCTGAAAACCTGGGTGGCCAGTATAAGAAGAAATAAGCCCAATATTACAAAAAGAAACAGTAAAGATGGAAGGATAATGAAATGAAGGCTGAAAATATACAATAAAAGCTCAGTGTTCTACTCAGGCCATCGACAACATCTAGACTTGGTATATCACTGCAAACACTACCGCAGATCATTAGATTTTGTAATTATATAAATACCATTTAATAACTCATTATTTCTGGCTACTTTTTAGGCCAGTATTCTAACTACAAGCATACAGTTAGATATAAAAACAGACGTCTTCATAGGATAGTTATGCAGAATTATTTCGCTTAATGTATATTGAGAAGGTCAAATTCTATCTTAAAAACCTATTACAGGCTGTATCATAAAATTTTCTTAGGCAAAATATGGGTATCAATTCTAAAACCCTGTATCATTCATAATATCAAAATAATCCCCTTTTTAGAGTTGTGGTTAAAGATCAAACTCAGTCGAATATCCAAAATGTTTTCTTAATAAAATAATTTAAAAAATCATACTTGGTATTCTTTTTCAGTCACATATTGAAAGTTTAAATATGTACGTAAGAATTTTTTCTTTGATTGGTGGGACAATCACCGTAACACAATGTCCTCGGTAGGTCTACAAATCAGGGATAAGAGACCTGGCATGTCAGACTGCAGAAATATACACATGCAGGTTCTAATTTCCCTGATAAACACAAAAGCCCTTACCTATACAATTAATCTTGGGAAAGCTGGAAAAAAAGATATACTTTCTAGTTGTTATTCAAATTTGAAAAGCTAGATTTCTTCCAGACAGCATGGATTTCACTCAACAGACACCACTGTTTTTAAAACTGTTACAAACAGGCCTCTGCCTATCATCCCACCAGTTTTCTTTTGATTGTTCCCTTGCCTGTATGCATTCACACATTTACATATTGTTAAAAGTGAAGATATAATTATTTTATGCTTTTTTAAAATGTAAACAATCCTGTTTTTATAATACTTCAAACTTAATCATTGTCATATAAAAACATGGTATTTTTCAGAGACTATCTTTAAACTTTTCTTAATTCTTTCATATTTATTCCCATGTCCTGCTATTGGAAATAACAATGAAAATAATTTTTTCTTTCTTCCGTATTTCTGGCTTAGGACAAATTCTCAGAAGTGGGGCTATTAGATTAAAAGATGTTATTTCTTAAAAGAGTAACCTTAGAGCACTTTTGGTGAAGGATTTCTGTCAGCATGAAGTCGCTAGCAATCTTAGCTGATAAAAATGCTTTGGTATATTTACTTTTTGGTAATTAGCAAAGTTTAAGTAGAACTGAACAGATTCTATTGTATTGAGCTGAATACAATTTGAAGAAACATTTTAATAAGAAAGTGTGAGTCCGCTAACCTGACTATGAGGTTATACGATGGTAGAATGATTGTCTTTTAGGCTCCGCTGTCCTCAACTGAAACAAAAACAGAAGCAGAAACTAAATACCCTATGTGGTGCCTCCTCACCTCACAGACACCAGCCTAAAGTAAAATGTTGGGCACGTTCCCACGAAATGCCCTTTGGTGCTAAGGAATTTCAAACCTTCTCTAGCAGCAACTGTATTTAAACTTAAATGCAAGTGGGGAAGAGAGAGAGATCACTAAAGAACAGATGACAGCCATCTGCTCTCCTTTTCACACTGAGATGAGATACGAAGAGGCAAAAAAAATTTTTTTAAAGGTTAGGCGGGAGGAAATTTTGAAAGCAGGATACTGAAAGGACAGGTCAGTAAAAGACGTTTCCTCTTTTTGAAGGCGAGGTTACGTCTTTAGGATGGAGTTCCACCTTGTTCACAGTCTACAAGGAGACTAAGAATTACTTATTCATGTATCTTCTTTTTTTTCATTCTAGACACGTCTTTAACAACCCTTGTACAATACAACGATGGTTCTAAGTTGCCTTTGAGAAACTGGCACCAGAAACAGGACTTAAGCAGGAGCTCGGCCCTAAATTTACTCTTAAAGGAACTTTTCCTATCTGTATTTCCCATCTCTATAAAATATCTCTAAAATAAATACTACAAGACAAATGGCTGGCACAATAGTATTATTATGGCCTAATCTCAGAATCTTTGTTGGTACATCCATTAACTATGAGACTTAATATACTCTACACATATAACAAGGGAAAATAAAGAGATTAACCAAGACAGACAAAACATGGTTAAACAGAAAATATCCAACAGTTAAATTCAGATAGTTATATTTTTTATCATTAATTTGTTTAAATTTGTCTTAATTTGTTAAAGGAGTCAATTTCTTTTTTTTTAATTTTCTAATAATTTATTGTCAAGTTGGTTTCCATACAACACCCAGTGCTCATCCCAACAAGCGCTCTCCTCTGCGCCCGTCACCCACTTTCCCCCCTCCCACACCCCCCCTCCCCTCAGTTTGTTCTTAGTCTTTGAGAGTCTCCCATGTTATGTCTTCCTCCCTCTCTGTGGCTTTTTTTTTCCTTCCCCTCTTCCCCTCCCCCCTGGTTTTCTGCTAGGTTTCACAAAGCCCACCTATGCGTGGAAACATATGGTTTCTGTCTTTCTCTGCCTGACTTATTTCACTCAGCATAATACCCTCCAGCAGTTCCATTCATGTTGCCACACATGGCCAGATTTCATTCTTTCTCATTGTTGCATAGTATTCCATTGTATATATGGACCACATCTTCTTTATCCATTCGTCAGTTGATGGACACTTAGTCTCTTTTAAAGGAGTCAATTTCTACAGAGAAAAGTTTGGATAAAATTTCCTTGAGGGCTCATGGGTAGTTCAGTTGTTAAGCATCTAACTTTGGGTCAGGTCACAATCTCAAGGTTTGTGAGTTCGAGTCTCACACCGGGTTAGCACAAGCCCTGCTTCTGGTGAGCTCATGTCCCACTTCAGTGAGCCCTGCTTCTCGTTCTCTTTCTTTCCCTCTGTAACCCTCCTGGGATTCTCTCTTTCTCTCTCTTTGCCCCTCGCTCACTTGTGCACCCCCTCAAAAGAAAAATCCCTCTTGAATCTATGTGGTTTATGGAAAATCCCATAAAAAGATACTACTGATGTTTCTGTACAGTTAAGCCAATAAAGATTTTGTCTACCAGCAAGCTAATGGGTATCTTCAAACACAAGACCTAGTTTTAATAAGTCATAAATCTTTACAATTAATTTTGAAAGCTTTGGCTCACCTCAACTTTCTTCGATGTAGATGTTTTCAGACAGTTTTGAATAGATCTGAACATTTTTAAAAATCAAACTGACATGTCTGACACTAAGAACAATGTACTGAGAAATATAGATTAGAAAAGAAAGTATCTGCAGTTTTTTGCCTTCTTTTGATGCACCCAGTGACTATGTACAGTAACTGTCTCAAACCCTGCCCCTATTTCTCTTTGGATTGTGGGTTAGAAAGTACAAGCATAGGAACCTCAGTAAGAGATTCCATGAATCCCTTATCCTACAGAACCACTGACACTGGAGTGTTATTCACCAGTGAGAAGCACCAAAGAGCACACTATTCAGTCAGCTTGAGTCCATCGTGATTCTATAAAAATGACACGGCTAAGCCATTAAACTGACGAAACTTCCATTTCTTACAGAAGGTGAATTTTATGGAAACGAATCATGTAGCCTGTACATTTAACCAGATGCAAGTTGAGCATATTCACAAGAACTAGACTTACCCGGCAACGCCTTAACATTCACAATGTCACATGACTTCTTTACTGTTAAGACCCTGTTATTATGAAAACCCATTCCTTCCTATAACCGCTGGCAAAGTGCCTGGCGCAGGTTCAGTAAAACAGTATCTACAATCATGGAACCATTTTAAATCAATGTTTTAAGCACTGAGGCCCAGTAAGACTTGCCACAGACTTGAAAAGGAGAAAGAGGTTCAAAAACAAGAGTGAAGCAGAAAGAGAAACTTCTTTTTCTATGTACATAATAACTCAGTCCAATTGCTTATTACGCATCTTAAATTGGTCATGACCAGGAGAGACTAAAGGGGAGACCAGTAACAGTTGCAGATGAGAACGGGTAAGTGGCAGTGCTAGTTGTAGCCTTAGCTTGGTCTGACCTCATCGGTGGACATGGGCATCACAAGGAAGGCAGTGGTGGCTGCATTTGAAAAGGACATGAGTACCAACTACTAAAGGGAAATTGTTCTACAAACCAAATTAATTTCAAACTAGAGATTAAATTAATACAATTAAGATCTTGATAAATCAAGCATTTCTACCATAAAACCTTCAAAGCACAAAGCCATACCATAAAGTTTCTTAAAACTAATTCTAATCCATCATTTGCTTCTTACAAAGTTTCATTAAAAATACTCACTATTCTTTTTTAACTTTTTAACCTGAAATAATTATAAATTCATAGAAGGATACATGGAAATGTACAAGAAGTCCCATGTGCCCTTCCTCAGTGTCCAATGTTAACACCCCACACACTATAGAAGAATTGGACACTGAAAAGACCCGTAGAGCCTATTCTGATTTCATAGTTACACACACACGCAAGTACATGTGTGCGCATGAGTGTGTGCAGATCTATACAGTTTAATCACATGTGTCGCCCTATGTGATGTACCCACCACTGGGGTCAAGATACTTGGCTACATCATCACGAGACTCCCTGTGTAACCTCTTTACAGCCATTAGTCTTTTCTGAAAAATTAGTTAATATAACAGGTATACCCATTGTCCTACTTCAGCCATCATATCAAAAGTAGGTACTTTAGCTATTGAAGAACAGGAAATAACCCCACATGAGCTTTCTTTTTACTTGAAGCCCTAAGTGAATCCAAGATCAAGAAAAGCAAACAAGCAAGAGCAGGGAGGTGAAAGGCAGCTCTGCAGATGTGGTGCTGGACCAACCCGAAGCAGGTAAGGACCATACATTTTCAGCAGAGGTTTGGAAAATGGCTGGTGCAATCGCCCCAAGTCAGGGAGTACAAGGCAGTCTAAACTCCTAACAGCTTCCTAAAATATACTGGATCAGCTAAGAAAGCATACACAGTTTTTAGAAATCATAAGGCAAAAGCAATGAACTATTTCATGTCATGGTAGTATATTTAAAATATGTATTTAAGTTAAATATATCATAACGGTAATATGGATTCTGAAAACTTAAAAGTCTACTATATACTCCATTTACTCTTTATTAAAATAGTTCATACTGTGAAAAAGAAGACTTTAAAAAAGACCAAAAAGTTCTGTGGACATTCATCAAAAACATCTAAACAATACTACTAATATAGGAAGCTTTTTCAAAATGCAGCGACCAACCAGAGGTAAGAAAAATTAGCGTTAAGTTCCTTAAATAATTATTGGGCAGTAGTGCATCATAAAAAATGAAATTAGTCTACTTCATTCATTTTGTTGTTCTCCCAAATCCAATACTTACACTCAAATTTTAAGATCCAACATCCATTGAGAATCCCAAGCATACATTTTAGGGTACTTTGAACTGTATCCCCAGGAACAATGACATGAGTTACTAGAATACAAAAAAAGTAACGGAAACAGAGATATATACCAAAATAATTCTTCAACGATTATAACCACTTAGTCTGAGCTTCATAATCTGAATTTTCGTCAAAAGCAACAATTTTTATACTTAGAGACAAGACTTTTTAAATTAAGTATCATTCTCCATCCTGGCCAACATGAAAATTTAGATCATAAACCATGTATCTTAAAGCCACATAACAAACATTTTTCTTTTATCTTCAAATTATAACTAAAGAATTAAAGTATTACATCGCACACAATTTGTCATTAGCAAACACATAAGTTTGCTCTTCTGACACACTGTTCTGTCCTAAAATACGTGCAAAACTTTAAACTTTATATTTCCTGACTAAATTAGGCCTATAAAACATTTTAGATTTATTACAAGATTCAAAGCATACTGCCATTCCCCAATGGCTAAAACATATAAACTATGAAGGGAAATCTACAAAGGGAATGTCTATTTAAAACTTTTTTCAGCCAAAAATAAATATATAAAAATGCTCACCTGTACTATCAAATTCAGCACACTTTTTAGCCTTAAGAATCACTGCGAGCTCACTGAGCATTTTTTGTTGTTCTGAAGAAAGCCCACTGCCTATAAGCACAAGAGGTCCATCCCTCCGCTGACCAGTGTTTGTCTGTTAATGAAAAGGTAGATACCACAGTGTGAAAATCATTTAAAAACTAGAGAAAGATAATACACTTTCACTTGATAGAAGCTTGAATTTCAGTATTTATCTTTGTCTATCTAGTAATTCCCCATAATTTCCATCAAGCTGTCGCTCAGAACGTTAATCCTCAATGCATTTGAATAGTTACTTTCAGTCCTTTACCACTCCCGCCACCTGCCCCAGGATAAAATGCTAAATAATAATCTAAACCCGGGGTATCTAGTTTCATTGATTCTAAATTAGATCTCTCTAGAATTTTATAATTTCATTCTGTCACCAGTACATCTTATTTTTATTTACTTTTTAATGTTCACCTATTTTTGGGAGAGAGAGAGAGAGAGAGTGAGAGAGAGAGAGAGAGGAGAGGCAGAGAGAGCAGGAGATACAGAATTAGAAACAGGCTCCAGGCTCTGAGCAGACAGCACAGAGCTTGACATGGGGCTCGAAGCCACCAACCTTGAGATCATGACCCGAGCCAAAGCTGTCGTCTAACTGGCTGGGCCACCCAGGCACCCCACCAGTAAGCCTTTTTTAAAAAAAATTATTTGTAATCTCTGCACCCAACGTGGGGCTCAAACTCATGACCCTGAGATCAAGAGTTGCATATTCTACCTACTGAGTCAGCCCTACTTTTTGTTAAGTAACCCAAAACACTCACTTAAAATTATTAATTCCCTGTCTCACCTCCACTAACTTATTCTACTAAACTTGGTTTGGTCTTTTTCTTTTCTTTTCTTTTTAATTTTGAGAAAGAGAGTACGTGTAAGCAGTGGAGAGGCAGAGAGAGAGGGAGAGAATCCAAAGCAGGCTCTGCACTGCTAGCATGGAGCCTGATGCTAGGCACAAACTCACAAACCATGAGATCATGACCTGAGCTGAAAGCAAGAGTCCGGGGCTTAACCAGCTAAGCCACCCAAGGCGCCCTTGGTCTTTTTATTTTAAACCGAGATTACATAAAAAAATCAAAGAACACTAAAGCTTTTAACACCACTGAGCTCAAAAACAGAAAACCAACTAAGACTAAGCAAAACAGTTACCTATCAAAACCAAGACAATTAAAACAGACAAGAGAATACAAAAGTTAGACCAGATCCACTAACAGTAATAACTCAATGCAGCTCATGAAAATGAAAGAATTGCTCTAAGACCAATATTTTCACTTGAACAGAAAAACATAGAAATTACAGGAGACAAAAACAACAAATATAAAAAGAAAACACCACGGATAGCATTAGAAATTAAAAGTGAAAGATTCAAAGAAACAATGAGCTAATGCCTTCAACAGTAGCCAACAGAATTTAATAAATGGAATTGGAATGAGAGTCAGCCAAAAGCTACCCAATAAAAGACAAGCAATGACCCAGCAAGGAAGAAAAGAGAAAGTAAATCAGCACTATTGTTTTAAAGGATAAAAAGCCAAATACAGTACTGTAATTTTCAAGTACAAGACATAGGGTCCTCCGTCGTGTATGACTTTGTACGCATAGGATTTTTAGGTTCTCACAAGCTCTGAAGAACGAAGTGGAACAGTAAGGTATGATCACCAGTAGAGCTCAGCAACTAGACTAGAGAAAGTTAGTGTTTAAACATTCACATATCAGAGTAGTGATAATTCAGTCTGATGCCCTCCCATATAACATCTAAATTGTTAACTACATCTATGAACAGATTGATCCCATTCATTCACTCAAAATATATGGAATGAGATTCTACTATGTATTAAGTAAGTATGTATACATTTTTTTAAAAATTTCTATAAAAGGTTTTTCTAATGGTGATATTCAGCACTTGAATATCAAAACTTGAAAACTAATTGAAAACTGACACTTGATACTTGATGTTCAGTTTCCTGGGGCTCAATCAGTTGGGCGTCCAACTTCAGCTCAGGTGATAATCTCATGGTTCGTGGGTTTGAGTCCTTGTGTCAGGCTCTGTGCACACAGCTCAGAGCCTGGAGCCTGCTTCGGATCCTGGGTCTCCCTTTCTGCACCTCTCCCACTCACACTCTGTCCTCTCTCTCTCTCAATAAATAAACATTTAAAAAAATTAAAGAAAAAAAAGTTCAGTTTCCTAAGTGCACCTGGTGGCTCAATCGGTTAAGTGTCTCACTCTTGATCTCTGCTCAGGTCATGATCTCATATTCATGAGATTGAGTCCCATGTTGGGCTCTGTGCTGAGCACAGAGGCTGCTTGAGAGTCTCTCCCTCTTCCTCTGCTTATCCCCAACTCGCTTGCACATGTTCTCTCTCAAAAAAAAAAAAAAAAAAGTTCAGTTTCCTGAATTACTTATTCATCTGAGGTTCAGGTTGCAAAGGTTTGACTGGACACGCTACACACATATTGACATCATATTTCTGTATATGTATCTTTCCTATTCACTAAGTTATAAGGTGCTGTCACCATGTCCTAACCTACACATTGTAAACATTCCCTAAGATGAAAATTGTGCAGTGTACTTGATGGATCATTCAATTACTATGTAATAGTAAAAAATAATAATTCAATAATTGTCAGTTATACAAATATGTGCCATAAAAACAGCTCTAAATGGAACACATTACTTTCCAATTTATATAACTCCACATCAGCTAAATGAGTTCTCTGCACAAAATACAAGAGTGAAAAGATCAATTCTATATATAGCATATGATACTATCTCCACCAGCCCAAAGAAGAGGACCAAAGTGGGTCAAGCATTTTCCTATCACAGCTTTTAAATCTGAATAACAAATAGTAACTGGAACTAATTTCTCATGGTTAAGGAATACTATTAAAAACAACAACAACAACATAAAGCAAACAGCCACCAAAGCAACACATCTGGGGGCAGGAGGTGCGGGTGGGGAGGCACGTGGTTTGAATGAGCAGAGGTCTTAGCACCATGAGGTTCAAAAGGTGTTCAGAACACATCCAAGGGCTCGATCCCCTGGTTTTATAGAGCTTAGCTGCTACGTACATGGCATTACACTCTTATTTAAAGAATAATTGGACATGAGAATTTTTCTCAAATAAATTCTTAATGAGTTTATTAAAAACAAGGTTTAAAAATTATGAAAAGAAGAAAAAGGATAAAAATGCTACTTACTCAAAGGGATTATGGGCAGGAAAGTAACAAAATGAACATGGTAAGCAGCTTTTTAAGCCACTAGAGATAGCTTCTCAAATTTAAAACAATGCTTTCCAATAAAAATTCTAGATGGGAAGTAAAGACACTCAAACCCACACACTTATTACCCCTTTCCTTCCACAGGATGCTCTTCCTGAAGCAGCTCCCAGGACTTGGAAATCATGAATTTGAAGGAATTCAGACTCAGCTATTAAGCACTTGCCTGGTTTCAGGAGCAAGCATGTATCAGGGAGGGCCCTCCAGTACTGTCTCATGCATTTAACATACACTTATTGAGCACCTACTATTTGCCAGACACTGTTCGCAATACTGGGGTTACTACATTAACACAAGAAAGGCAAGTCCTTGACCTCACACACAGGTTATAGTCCAGTTGGAAGGGGGGAGAAAACCTGGTAAAATAAAAATATATGTTGTCAAATGATTAGTGGTATGGGAAAATGAAGCAAGGTTGGGAGGATACAAAGCCCTGGGAAGTTGCTATTTAAGAATCAGTAGTACAGAACCCTCTCTGATCGGACGGTTCCAGAGTGGGATTTCAAGGGAGTGATGCAGCATGCCACATGTATGTCCAGCTCCCCATAATTGTTCCTGGCAGAGAAAACAGCTCGTGCCGAGGACCCGAAACGGGACCCGAATCTGCGTGTTCGGCGGATTCGAGGAGCAGTGAGGCAGCCCGGAGTGGCGGAAAAAACGATGAGTGAAAGGGGGTCTGGCAGCACCTGAGGGAAGACTGATTCCAGAAAGACACAACCCTTTTGCCTTAGGACTTACCATATGTCCATTATCTTTTCCTTCGCCAAAAATCTACCACGAAGATAGTAAATAATGATACTGTCAGGCCATGTCCGTGTGACATGCAGAAAGTACCGGTTTCTTACATTTTATGAAAATACAACAGGAACTGGATAGAACTGACAGGAAGGTAAACAGTTTCCTCTTCTCTGAAGGACATCGCCATTTTCACACTCCAAGAACACCATACAGATATCTTTATTTTTGCCACATTTGAAGTAATTCTTCTCCAGATTTTCATAAAAGGAACATTGGCAAATGACAACTTAGTTATGCTATGTTCTGCCAGGAGAGTTCAAGTCCACATGAATAAATGTCAATTTATAGTTATTAAGTACGGTAAAACTGAATGAGTATTGACCTGAGATTTAAGAAATTCAAGTTCTAACTGAAGCATTCAAAAAAACCCTACTTTCTTTCTTCCTTTTTTTTTTTAATGGCTCGTTAACCATGAGCAAATCTACTAGGTCTCAGCTTTCTTCTTTGTAAACTAGTAAATTAAGCTGCTGATTTCTACTTTCTCCTGCAGTTCATTATCAAAACCACAGCTTGGCACACTCTTGCAGGGCTGAAGTCCAGAAGGCAAGAGATGTAAACAGTTGTCAGAGTATAAAGGTAACCACAACCAGCCTATGACAACAGCTATGACCACATCTTCGACAACAGTACGAGTCACTATGCCACTACCCTCACTAGATGGGAAGGGCAGGGACCTCTGGTCCTAGACCGCGACTCAGCCCTTCCTCTCATCTTCCCCTATCTGAGCAGCTGAGTGCGCACACCACACCTCTCTCTCGAAAGCCCCTCTTCTTCTCTCCCTGCCCACATCGCACCACCATTTCTCGTTAGAGTTCTGTTTATCACACTGCCTCCTAACCAGGCTCTGGTCTCGGCCCACTCTCAGCTGTCCTCTGCGGTCCCAATACACTGAAAATGCACGAGAGTGCCCCATTGAGTAGGGCAGTAATGTCTAAATTCTGAGCCAAAGCCTTTTGTATTCTGATCCCAACTTGGCTCTTGACCTCTGGTTCCTCCCTCTGTTCCTCTCACACTAGTTTCTCAGATTTCGAAAGTTCTTTATACTTCCTTGTGTATGAGCTCTTGTTCCTTAGATTTGGACTGCCAGCCTCGCTTTGTACACCTAATCGTGGTGAGGCAATGCTCACTTCCTCCACACTAACGGAATCCCAATTTTTCCAGATACCCACTCTTCAAGAACCTTCCCTGCCTTCAACCATGAGGTATGTCAACACCAATTGTGACCAGTTCTCACCAGTATGACATAGGGGAAAGTACACTGGAGGGCTTCTAGGAAAAGTTTTAGTCCTTCTTTTAACAGTGGACGTGGTCACATCTACAGTTGTGGCTATAATGCTATAACCACTGGGGGGAGATTAGTGAGGGCAAAGCCATCAAGCTGAGGATGGCAAAGTAGAAAGACAGAAAGAATTTGGGTCTCTAGTGCAGCCATTTAACTGTTGAACTCACCAAAGAAAGCTATTCTATATTGAGACTACCTTTATATAAAAGAATATACCGCCTTTAGGCATTTGAGTAAATGTTTTGTTATCTGCAGCCGACAGCATTCTATGAGGTACCTTGCTAAAACTTTTACCTTTAAAAGTTTACATGCTTTGTCACCTTCTCTGTGAAGCTCTTCTGATTCGTCCTGAAGTCAGCTTCTTCTTTCTCTGTGAATCTCCTGTACACTTTTATGGCTTCTATTATAAATTTATTACAGTATGTAATGAACTTTTTTATATCTATATTCACCATTAAACTGTAAATTCCTAAGGAATAAGCATTCTTTTCACTTTCTCTAGCTTGTAACTCTTTCCTGAGCTACAGACTCCCCTGCCTGTTCAACACCTCCACTGGTTGCCTTAGAGACATAAAATGGGTCAAGAGAACTATTAATTTCCTTCCCCCAAAGCAGGAAATGGCACCACCATCTACTACTCCTTTGCTAGTCCTACTAATTCTACTCTTTATCCACACTTCATATACAATCCATCAGAAACTATGGTACCATTAACTCAAAAATAGACACCAAACTTCCTCCTTCTCATAATTTCCACTATTACCTTCATCCAGGTGATCAAGATAGCTCATCCTGTCACAATGAAACAGGCCTCAGTGATCTCCCTGCTTCTACTCGTGCCCCAGCCCAGTCTCTTTATTACAAAGTAGCCAGAGTGAACTCCCTAAAACATAAATCACGTCATTCCCTTGCTTTAAATCCTTTTAGTGTTTTCCATTACTCTTGGACACTGACTCATCGCCATCAAGTAGGACCTTCTCTCTAACTTTCAAACACGCCACGCTCCTCCGCTGAGGACCTTATACACTTGCTACCCCTTCTGCTTGGAACACCTGTCCTCCAGATGTTCACCTGGATGCCTCCTCCTCCTCATCCAGGTTTCAAATCAAACAGCAACTCTCTAGAGGCCCTCCAATGACTCCAGCTAATGCAGTGCCTTTTCTGGAGCAACCCCCACTCAATTACGCTCTACAAAATCTTCAAACCACACATTTTAAGTTCCTGAAATTATTTCATTTATATTAGTTTCCTATCTCTATTAGAATGTGAGCTCCTTGAGAATAAGAGTTCTATCTGTCACACTGATTTCAGTACGAATGCTCCCTAAAATGTATCGGGGAGTCAATAAATATTTGTTGATGGATTTATTCTGATTATAATAGTCTTCGAACTCACAATAGCTAATACAAAGAGGGTGTTCAATAATTTTTTGGTGATTGAAAGCAATTTGCTAACTGGAAATTTTTCTATTATGTTCATTATCAATTTCAATAAAAGACCTAAATTTCCCAAAGCCTAATCCATACTTACTACGGAGCGATGGCGAGTTGACGATGATTCATTCTCCTCTGGTAGCAGCAACAGTGACTTCATATTTTCACCGTCTGCATAATCCACAGGCCGCAAACCAAATATGTTCCTGGTAAAATAAGTACAGATGGGTTTAAGTAAACAGAATGTGTGACTTGAGTTTTAACTAAATGGATGCACAAGAGAATGAATTTTTTTCAACTTCCTTAATAATACACAACTTTTACTAAAATAAATGACTCAGAATTCACACAAAACATAAGGATCAAGTATCACAAGCTGTTGAATTCAATGGGAAAAAAAAAACGTGAAATTTCAATTTGACATCAGACCATTCTAGGGAGTATTTTTAATTGAATATATTGTTACTTACACATAATTTTTTTCACAGCTCTGTATTCTTCTGTATTCATATTCACATTTTAAATACAGCTTTATAATCATTAATCACCAAGGGTAGGCTGCTTTCAAATGCAAATAAAAATAACTGACCATAGCTCTTATAGGTTCTGTATTCTATGTCAACAAATATAGAAATTAGATAAATACAAAGGACAAGCATTCAGATCCACTAGAAAGACAACCATGCCACAGAACAAACAAACGAATAAAGTAGTGGACAGGGCACTTTTAAAATTAATTTTAATAAGTACATACATTATCACGGCTATCAAGAGAACCAACTGGGGGTTTAGGGAACAAGTTCACGCAGACTTCTCAGCATGTGCGACTTCGTAAGTTACTGACTATCACACGAGAAGGGAATTCAGAGACCTGTAGAAATCTGCTATTTCATAGATAAGAAAACAAAAAGGTTCCAATGACTCAACTAAGGTTGTGTTTTTCCTTGTTTATTCTAATAATATTCAATACTGCCCATCATTCGTTTTTTAATTATGAGTAAATTGGTAAAAATATACAACTTTTGTCTACGATTCCACTTCCTTACACATGATTTCAAAATAATTTTAACATATTGTATTACAGTAAAAAGTTTTCTAAAATGAAAGAGTTAAGATGGCGGAGAAGGAGGGGGACCCTGGGCTTTCCTTGTCCCTCAAGCACAGCTGCGCTGAAGTCGGATCCCTGGGAACACCCAGGAAATCCATCTGCAGAGTGGCAGAAGGGTCTCCGCAGCTGGAGGGAGACAGCTTGGCAAGTGTGAGACACATGGATGTAAACCAGGAGAGAGAAAAACAGCTTTGCTGGGGAGGAGAGGGAATCCTTTCCATGGAGAGACAGAACAGAGAGGAAGAGAGGGGTTGAGATAGTGCAGCGTTGAGATAGCACAAGAGGAAAACCTCTCTGGACCATGGACTGGGGAATGAGAATTACTGAGTGTCTCAGTCTTTTTTGCAAACAGCTTACGGAGCTCACACTCTGAAGTTATGGATATGCACAACCTTCTCTGGAGCAGAAGTGTGGAGCGTGCTCCTGGGGAGAAGGGACGAGGTCCCGGAGTGCACAGTGTGGTGCAGCGCTCTTTGGGATACACTGGGAGACAACAGTCCCCTTCCTGCAGTACTTTTGGGAGGGGGTTCATTGCCTCCCCAAGGACAAAAGACTCTGCGGGTGCCAGCCAGGGCCTTTCATCAGCAGGGTGGGAGGGGACCGGGTCTTCGTGATGCCAGGTCCTTAAGACTTTGGGTTTTGAATCCCAGTTGGGCGCCAAAAAAACAAAACAAAACAAAACAAAAATTCCGGAGAGTTGTGATGCAGGGCAATCTGACTGCCCACTCTATTCTGGGAGGAACAATCAACAAAACTAAAAGGCAGCCTAGGAATGGGAGAAGATATTTCATTAGCAGATAAAGGGTTAGTATGCAAAATCTATAAAGAACTTGCCAAATTCAACACCCAAAAAACAAATAATCTAGTGAAGAAATGGGCAGAAGACACGAATAGACATTTTTCCAAACAAGACATTTGGATGACTAACAAACACATGAAAAGACGCTCGACATCACTCGTCATCAGAGAAATACAAATTAAAACCACAATGAGATACCACCTCACACCTTTCAGAAAGGCTAAAATAGGGGCACCTGGGTGGCTCAGTCGGTTAAGCGGCCCACTTCCGCTCAGGTCATGATCTCACCGTTTGTGAGTTCGAGCCCCACAGAGGATCTGTGCTGACAGCTCAGAGCCTGGAGCCTGCCTCAGATTTTGTATCTCTTTCTCTCTCTCTCTCTGCCCCTCCCCCACTAACACTCTCTCAAAAATAATTAAAAAAAAAAAACATTAAAAAAAAGTGACATCTTGCCATTTGCAACAACACAGATGGAACTAGACTGTCTTCTGCTAAGCAAACTAAATAAGAGAAAGATAAATATCATATGATTTCATTCATATGTGGAATTTAAGAAACACAACAAATGAACATAGAGGAAGGAAAAACAAGCTAAAAACACAGAGGGAGGCAAATCATAAGAGACTTTTAAATACAAAGAACTGGGGGCTGCTAGAGAGGAGGAAGGTAGGGGGATGCAATAAATGGGTGATGGGTATTAAGAAGGGTACTTGGGATGAGCACTGGGTGGTATATGGAAGTGATGAATCCCTGGACTCTATTCCTGAAACCCATATGCACTGCATGTTACCTAACTTGAATTTAAATAAATAAATTTTTAAAAATAAAAAAAAAGTAATATGTCAACATAAGAAAAAGTTTTCTTTTTCTTTTTTAATTTTTTAACATTTACTTATTATTGAGAGACAGAGACAGAGCATGAGTGGGGGAGGGGCAGAGAGAGACACACACACAGAATCTGAAGCGGGCTCCAGGCTGAGCTTTCAGCACAGGGCCGGATGCAGAGCTCAAACCCCGCGAGATCAAGACCTGAGCCGAAGTCGGACATTCAACCGACTGAGCCACCCTGGCGCCCCAAAAAAAGTTTTCTAAAATAAGCATTTCTTTTATGAGTGTTTATGGCTTTTAAGATTATGGTATGTCCATGTAATGGCCATTAAATGGCCATTAAATGTGCGTGAAAATGCAATGTGTTCAACCAGATACAAAATGACAAACATGGTATGATACCGGCTTTTCAAATTGCACTGAATGTACAGAAAAAGATCTGGAAGGAAACAGAGTGGAAGGAAGAGGGAGGAGGAAGGTGTCAACTCAGACGCTGCATGAAGGGTACATAAATGAGGGACAGGAGCACAAATCTGGAGATAAAGTCATTAATGACCGTGGGGAAAGCGGTTTCAACGGCATAGCAGGAAAAGAAAGGTGTGGATTAAGAAAAGAAATGAACCAGAGCAAACACTTCTCTGATGACTGTTTCTTATCACCATCAGGTTCAGCTGCTCTTTCTTCTTGGGCTAGTGCTGGTAAATATCGATAAATTCGTACTCTCAGATTTCCCTTTAGGCCTAGGTTCAATAACTTGCAACCTTCCTCTGGCAACAGTCTTTATCTAGCCAAGAATTGTATTGTGTTTCAGCTCTCTGATTTACAACAAAGCGACAAGTCATTGTGCTAGATTTGGGGTCTTTCCAAATTCCCATACATTTAGAGCAAACCATCTCAGTTTATTTCAAAAGGCAGCTAATTTCATCCACTCTACTGATACTTCTCAATTTCATTCTCTTAAATTACTCTGCTCACATAGCAAATAAGCAAACTCCTCACACATATATTCTGTAAGTATGACAATCAAAAAACAGAAACCTGAGAGAATGAATCCATCTTGTAGGTCTTAAACCACCAAGTGCAAAAATGAATAAACAACAAAAAACTATGTCACACGATAGGCCATCAAAAAAGATCATTGCACACAAAAAGACTTTTAAAAAGACAACTGTAAATTTCACACTTCATAGAAATAAAAGGTTAAGAGTCCAATCAAATGTAATTTAATAAACAGTAACTATAGCATAGCTGTTTTACACAGGTATGAATAAAAAGTCCATTATGACAACATAAAACAGTATTAACGAAAATACTTCTCAAATCACTACTATCAGCTTGTGGTGACTTCAAACAAAAAGTAACCAGTAAAACAATCGTCCGAACAAGTAAGATGCTTGTACTACAGTTTTCCTTCATAAAATGACTGGCAGGATTCTAATTTACATTTAGAGTCCTTACTACTCAGAGCTTACTATCTCATATGGTCTTTAAACATGCACTTGGATTATAGACAGCTTCTGCTTATACACAGTTCACTAAACCCTGAGCCCTCCTGTATTGCTAATGAACTGGAGAATGGCACATACAAATGCTACAGATTGAAAGATAATCAGTTAAGCCTCGGTCCTGCATCACAGGAGACAGAGCCTATTAAATCCTGTCATGTTTCTCCTTTGTCGTGGACTACTGAAATCTGAAATTAGAGACAAGCCTTTATGCTGCACCTTCAAAAAACCAGAGCAAGAGGAGACAGGGCATAGGTAAAATTTCTCCTTCATTACATGGGCGTGAGAAAGTCACACATTTTTCCCTATAATGATATATTTGAATGCACTAACATTTTTTTTACAGACTTAGTATTAAAAAATCAGCTAAAATATACATAATTGTAGGGCACCTAGGTGGCTCAGTCAGTTAAGCAGCCATCCAACTCTTGGTTTCGGTTCAGGCTGTGATCTCACAGTTTCGGAGATCAAGTCCCAAGTCAGGCTCTGTGCTGACAGCGCAGAGCCTGCTTGGGATTCTCTCTGTCTCCTTGTCTCTCTCTGCCCCTACTCTGCTCTCACTCTGTCAAAAAAATAAAATAAAATAAACATTAAAGAAAATAAAGAAATAAAATGAATATAATTTGAAAAAGAGGTAATAACTTGAAGAAAAGTCACATGTCACATGTATAGGAGACTATCCATGTTGTCTGATTAATAACTGAAGACAGTAAGAATAACTCTCCTCACTAGGACTCTTTTTGATCACTAAGACTGATGAGAAATAAGTTCTTACTAAAGAGTTGAACTGTTGTGTTTAACATTTTAGCTTCACCCCAAAGGCGACAGTTCAGGACCCAGCATAACCCTTTTGTGTCCTTTCTGCTCAAAAATGTGGTAGAACCTGCCCTCGACTATTCCCAAGAGAAATTTCACCACTCATAAAAGGGTAGAAGGAGAGATGGGCAAATTTAGACTTGCATTTGCACCCACAGATCATTCAGTCCCAGATACTCATGCAAAAAGGCATTTTTACTAATACCAAACCTATCATGCATGACAGGCTACCAAGACAGTACACGAATGAAATCGTTTATGAATCCTATAAAATTGCAAACACACAGATTTTAATTTTTCAAGTCACTTGGCCTGCTGGGAAGCAGGAAACAGAACAGAAATTCAAATGAGCAACATTTATTTTTTAAGCTGTAAAACATAAATTATCTGCTATAGGGAGATTAATTTTTTAAAAAATTAACTAGGGCAGTAGGACAATTAATAGGTCCAATGGTCCATATAATATTTTCTAATTAAGAATTCTACACCCCTGCAAGGAAAACTATGTTAATGGCAGACCACGTACCAAATCCTAAACTTTATATATCTCTTAAAAAAAAAAAAAAAAGCATATGCTATTCTCCATATGCTGACGGGATGGAAGAGCTTTTGTTGTAGGTTCACACTGGATGACTGAATGCAGTGGGGAAGAACGATGCCATTGAGGTTTTGACCAGTCATCAATATAAATATTCTCAATCAATATATAATATTCTTCAACATGGAAGCATAGAAGATATGAATCTTTTTATGTGAGGTTAAAACAGAAGTAATTTTCCCTCTTGGGTAATGGACTCTTGTTTTAGTGCATAAGAGGTAATTTCTCATGCAAAACGTAAGTAAAACCTGAGTTAATGAATTAATATTGTAGTTGAATGTAAAATGTATTTTAAAAGTGGCAAAGTTCACACAGCAAAAGCCCAAAGCCAATAAGAAAGCATTCTAAGTAAAATGTGATTTAAAAAACAGTAAGGTATTAGATTACGTCTAAACAGAAGATAAAGTTTGAAGTAGACATATATGACCTTCTACCATACACATATTCCCTCCATTATCCTAGAGATTTAGGGCCCTAAAACCTTACAGTAGGAAATTCATAGCTTAGGATCATAGCTTCCATGAGAAAATACAGGACTGTAAGATTTACTGGTAAACTTACAAAAGTCCCTGGGTTTTTTAAATTAAACAATGAGATGGTAGATAAAGACCATCAATGACAGCACTGTATGCGGTTAACTCGTAGTTACCATGCCTTGCCTTATGAGGCTTCAAGATTTCCTTCACCAGTATTCAGTAAGTTGCTTTTAAATTCACTTAGCTTTGTGACAAACCATATTCCAATCTTTCTTTTCTTATATCTGGTCTTCTGTAAACATTCAATTCCTAATTATATTTCTGAGTTGACTCTTTCCACCTCCAGGACTATAAAAAGACTTATTTTCACATGTTATAAGTAATACTAAAAAAAAAAAGTTCTTGAGCCTTCTCTCCAAAATGTTAAATCACATGGTCTTCTTTGTTAATTTTTTTTAATGTTGTTTATTTTTGAGAGAGAAAGAGAGAGACAGAGAGAGAGAGAGAGAGAGAGAGAGAGCGAGTAGGGGAGGGGCAGAGAGAGAGACACACACAGAATCTGAAGCAGGCTCCAGGCTCTGAGCTGTCAGCACAGAGCCTGACACAGGGCTCTAACTCACAAACTGCTAGATCATGACCTAAGATGAAGTTGGACGCTTAACTGACTGAGCCATCCAGGCGCCCCAAGTCACACAGGCTTAGCACCATTTATGGAAGCTTAATAACAGAACATATCCGAATACAGAACTTTCTAACCTAGCCCTCCTCATATACAAGCTTTGCTACATTCTGAAGACCTCCAAAAATACCTCTAATACTGGATTTTGTCTCAGGTTTTCATCTCCCTCCCAGGACTAAATTACAAAAATCTTTACTCCTCTCTACAAGTTTGCTTTACATCCAATTGGAATAATTCAAGTTAAATTTCAACAGTAGCAGAAAAGATATAAAGTCAATCAAAATATATCAAATGTCAAGTAAGAATAATCTACCTTTGGTGTCAAGGACATAGTCTTCTATCAAACATGCGTTCAATAGGAACTACATTAACCATCACTTCCTTGTGTCTGTACTACAATGAGTATCAGTGGACCCAAGGCTGGTTTACATGCCTCCTCAGCTTACAGGGCCCTGAAGTATGTGGAAATAGAGAGTATTTTTCAGCAGTCAGTACTCAAGAACAATCACAGCATTTGACTAAGCATATAAAGGCTAGATCCAAAACTTTATGGGTTTGAGATACTCTGCTATACATACAAGAAATATAATACAGACAGTATTTCCTCACAGATCCCGTCTCATCATCAGGATGGTGATCTTCATGGGCATCCTCCTAAAAATCACAGTTTCAGATAAAACTGCAAAATAAGTAAACTTTGTTTTTGTAGTATACAGGGAATATTTAAAGATAAATTTAAAGGGCACCTGGGCGGCTCAGTTGGTTAAGCATCTGACTCTTCATTTTGGCTCAAGTCATGATCTCACCATTTGTAGGTTCAAGCCACACGTCAGGCTCTTCGCTCATAGTGCAGAGCCTGTTTGGGATTCTTTCTCTCTCCCTCTATCTCTGCCCCTCCCCTGCTGGCGCGTGCTCTCGCTCTCTCTCAAAATAAACAAAAATTAAAAAAATAAAATATAAAAATATATATAAAGAAAAATTTAATGAGATAACAAAAAGTCCATCTTCACTTTAGTTCCTGTATTCTACTATTAATGTTACTATTTCAGAGTGATAACTACTAATAACAAAATTGGAGACATTTTCAAATATTATATACCACACAAATTACCAAAATAGATAATGAATGCTGAATGGAAGGAGAGTTTATTTCTGTAAGATACTCCATGTATGTTCCAGAGACCAGAGAAGGTAGAAAGCATCCTTGATTATCTTTAGGAAGCTGAATGAAAGGGGCTGGTAAGATGGAGGAGTAAGAGGATGCTAAGATCACCCTGTCCCATGGATACAACTAGGTAACACTCATATCAGTGTAAATAACTCAGAAAACAACCCAAAGACTGGAAGAACAAACTCCACAATGAAAAAGACAAGAGATCACACTGAAGAAGGTAGAAAGGGCAGAGAAGTGGTAGGAATCTAATTGGACCATTGCATCCCTGAAAGGGAGGGAGCCACAGGCACAGAGAAGGGAGAAGTATAGACTATCATGGGAGCCTACATGGGTAAGACAAATCCCCCGCAACATTTGGCTTTGAAAGTGAGAGAATCTTCATGAGTTCTTACAACCAGCAAGATTTAAAGCCTGATATTTGAATAATCTCCCTGTGGGAGAGCCCAGAGGGCATTAAGGAAGAATTCCCAGCCTTAAAGAAAGCTCAACAAAACAGCCCAGGGTGATATAGCAGCATCTTGCAGTAGCAGTATGAAAAACACCTGGGGGATCCAGGAGAGTTATTTACTCTTCTCACGGCAAGGGGTAGGTTTTGCAGGGAGACTCCACCAAGAACATTTCCCTCCCCTGTTGCCAGACATGAACACACAGCCACCTGTGGGCAACAATGTAGTACCGACATTGATTAACTTGTCTATAGCGAGCCCCGCTCCCTCTAGTCCGGCCTGCTTCAGTCCCAGACCCACTTGTCTATAGTGGGTCCCCTCCCCCAGAAGATCTGTGCAAGCCTTGCCAACATCACATCTCCCTACCTGCATACTTCACAGGACCTTGGTCATGATAGTGGTGGAGGGCCCTTATGGAGTATCACGCATTCTGTTAAAACTGTGCACCCCAACCTGACCAGGGACCTAACACTGCCCACGATTGGCAAAGAGAGCCACTGTAGATGACTAGACTGAAGGAAAAGGCGGCCAGGACACAACAGCAGGACACAACACACACAGGAGATGCCCACAAAGTGCCACGTTCCGGTGAACAGGGGACACTGCATGGCAGAACACTACGGGATCTCTTCTTTGTAATGTAATCACTTTCAAGAGCAGGAGATTTGGTTGACTTTCCTAACACACAGAAACAGACATAGAGAGAGAGGCACGTGGGTGGTTCAGTTGATTAAGCATCCAACTTCAGCTCAGGTCATGATCTCATGGTTCCTGGATTGGAGCCTCGCATTGGGCTCTGTGCTGACAGCTCAGAGCCTGGAGCCTCGCATTGGGCTCTGTGCTGACAGCTCAGAGCCTGGAGCCTGCTTCAGATTCTGCGTCTCCCTCCCTCTCTCCCTTTCCCCATTCGTGCTCCGTCTCTGTCTCCCTCTCTCTCAAAAATAAACAAACATTAAAAAAAAAAAAAAGACACAGAGAGTTAGACAACATGATGAAACAGAGGAATATGTCTCAAATGAAAGAACAGGACAAAATCACAGCAAGAGAGCTCAATGAAATGGAGATTAAAAAATATACCTAATAGAGAATTTTAAGTAATGATAATAAAGACACTCACTTGACTTGAGAAAAAGGTGGAGAACAAGGTGGAGAACATCAGTGAGACCTTTAAAAAGAGCCAGAGATTAAGAATACAATAAATAAAATTAAGAATAAACTACACAGAATAAATAGCAAGCTAGAGGAAGCAGAAAAATGAGTTAGCAACCAAGAATACAGAGTAATGCAAAGTAATCAAGCTGAACAGGTGAGAGAAAAAAATATATACAAATTGAAAAGAGACTAAAAGAACTCAGTGACTCCATCAAGTGTAATAATATTTGCATTACAGAGACCCCAGAAGAAGAAAAGAGAAAAAAGAAGGCAGAAAATTTATTTGAAGAAATAACTGCTGAAAACTTTCCTTCTGGGGAGGGAAACAGACATCCAGATCCAGGAGGCAAAGAGATTCCGACAACAAAATCAAGCCAAGGAGGTCCACACCGAGGTACATAGCAATTAAAAATGGCAAAAAGTAATGATAAAGACAGAGTTTGAAAAGCAGCAAGATAAAAGAAGATAGTTACATATAAGAAACCCCATACAGCTATCAGCAGATTTTTCAGCAGAAACTTTGCACCAGAAGGGAATGGTATGATATATGCAAAGTACTGAAAGTGCAGCCAAGAATACTCTATACAGCAAGGCTATTATTCAGAATAGACGGAGAGGGGGAAAAAAGTTTCCTAGACAAATAAAAGCTAAAGAAAAAGAAATAAATAACTATTAAACCAGCCCTGCAAGAAACATTAAATGGAAGTAAGTGGGAAGAAAAGACCATAAGTAAGGGTAAGAAAAGTAGAAAGCACAAAAGCAGTAAAAATAAGCAATAAAAATCAGTCAAGGGATTCGCAAAATAAAAGGATGTAAAGTACGACACCATATACCTAAAATTGGGGGGAGAAAAGAATGGATTCAAACAAACTTAAATGACCATCAATTTAATATAGACTGCTATACACAGAAGACATTATACAAACCTAATGGTAACCACAAATCAAAAACCAGTGATAAGCAAAAAATAAAAAGAAAGGTGTCCAAGTGTTTCACTAAAGAAAGCCAGTAAACTGTGAGAAGAGTGTGAGAAAAGAAAGGATCAGAGAATTACAAAAACAACAGCAAAATAAGTAACAAAATGGCAATAATAGGTACCTAGCAATAATTACTTTGAAAGCAAATGGACTAAACATTCAAAAGACAAAGAGTGACAGCAAGGCTAAAGAAACAAGAGCCATCTATATGCTGACTACAAGAGATTCATTTCAGACCTAAAGACACATGCAAACTGAAAGTGTGAGAAGAGAGAAACACTTGTCATGCAAATAGGGGTCAACAGAAAGCCTAGGCAGCGATACTTGCCTTGGACAAAACAGACTTTAAAAAAGAAGACTGTAACAAGAGACAAAGAACGCTACATAATTAGTAAGGAGACAATCCAACAAGAAGACAGAACAACTGCAAATATTTATGCACTGAACATGGGAGTACATAAAACAGTTAGTAACAGACATAAAGGAAACAGTCGATAGTGATACAATAGTAGGGGATTTTAAACACCCCACTTACATAAACCGACCTATATGGAAAGAGAAAATCAATTAGGAAACAGTGGCCTTGAATGACACACTGGATCAGACGGATTTAACACATACATTCAGAACATTCCATCCTAAAACAGCAGAATACACATTTCTTTCAAGTGCACACAGAACATTCTCCAGAATAGATCACATATGTCACAAAACAAGTCTCGACAAGTAAAAACAGATAAAACTCATACAACGCATCTTTTCAGACAGTAACCCTGTGAAACTAAAAATCAACCACCAGAAAAAATCTGGAAAAAGCACAAATATATGGAGATTAAATAACGTGCTACTAAACAATGACTGGGTCGACGAAGAAATCAAATAAGATATCAAAAAGTGCATGGAGACAAATGACAATGAAAACACAATGGTCTGAGGTACCTGGGTGGCAAAGTCGGTTGAGTGTCTGACTTCAACTCAGGTCATGATCTTATGGTTCTTGAGTTTGAACCCCACATCGGACTCACTGCTATCAGCACAGAGTCCCCTTTGGATCCTCTGTCTCCCATCTCTCTCTGTTCCTCCTTACTTGCACTCTTTGAAAAATAAGTAAACATTAAAAAAAAAAGAAGAAAACACAAAATCTTTGGAATGCAGCAAAAGGAGTTCTAGGAAGGAAGACTATAGCAATACATGCTTACCACAAGAAAAAAGAAAAATCTCAAATAAACAACTTAATCTTACACCTAAAGGAGCTAGAAAAAGAAACTAAACCCGAAACCAGAAATCATAAACACTAGAGCAGAAAGAAATGATACAGAAACTAAAAATAAATAAATGAACAAGCAAATCAATGAAACCAAAAGATGATTCTTTGAAAAGATCAACAAGGTTGATAAGCCTTTAGCCAGACTCATCAAAAAAACAAAAGACAGTACTCAAGAAAAAAAAAGAAAGAAAAGAAAGAAAAAAGAAAAGGAAAAAAAAAATCACAGATGAAAGAGGAGAAAGAGCAATCAATACCACAGAAATACAAAGGATTATAAGAGAATATTATGAAATAGACCGGACAACCTGGACGACATGAATAAATTCCTAGAAACATATAACATACCAAAACTGAAGCAGGAGGAAATACAAAATCTGAATAGACCAATTATCAATAATGAGGTTGAATAAGTAATCAAAAAACTCCCACCAAACAAAAGTCCAGGACCAGACAGATTCACAGATAAACTCTTCCAAACATTTAAAGAGTTAATCCTGTTCTTTTCAAACTTATCCAAAAAAATAGAACAGAAAGAAAAACTTACATTTTCATTCTGAGACAAGGCACTACCATGATACCAAAACCAGATAAAGACACCGAGAGAAATATAGGCCAGTAACTCTCAAAAACACAGACCGACAAATATCAGCAAACTGAATCTAACAATACATTAAAAAAATAATTTTCCACAATCAAGTAGGATTTATTTATTCCTGGGATGCAAGGAATCCAATATTCACAAATTCAATATTCACAAATAAATCAATTTGATACATCACATCAAAACAAAAAGAATAAAAAACATGATCATTTCAATAGATGTGGAAAAAGCAACAATGTCCATTCATGATAAAAATCCTCAATAAAATAGGTTTAGAGGAAACATACCTCAATATAATAAAAGTTTACATGAAAAACACAGCTAACATTATATACTCAATGAGGAAAAACATTTTACATGAAAAACACAGCTAACATTATATACTCAATGAGGAAAAACAGCTTTCCCCCTGAAGTCAGGAACAAGTCACGGATGTCCACTCACATTTATTCGACCTAGTACTAGAAGCCCCAGCCACAGCAATCAGACAACAAAAATAAATCAAAGGCATGCAAATTGATAACTTTCACTATAAATAAATTCAGTAAGGTCAGAGGATACGAAATTAGTGTGCACAAATCTATTGTATGTCAATAACACTAATAATGAAGCAGCATAAAAAGAAATTAATAAAATAATCCCATTTACAAGTGCACCAAAAATAATAAGGTACCTAGGAATAAACTAACCAAAGAGGTGAAAGACATGTGCTCTGAAAAGTATAAAATACTGATGAAAGAAACTGAAGACAACACAAATGGAAAATGGAAAGACATTCCATGCTCATTGATTGGAAGAACAAATATTGTTAAAATATCTGTACTATCTACCCAAAACAATCTACAGATTTTTTTTGAAAAAATTTTTAATGTTCACTTTTTATTTTATTTCTTGGAGAGATAGAGCATGAGCAGGCAGAGAGAGAGAGAGAAACAGAATCTGAAGCAGGTTCTGGTCTGAGCTGTCAGCCCAGAGCCTGACGCGGGGCTTAAACTCGCCAACTGTGATAAACTGAAGTCGGATGCACAGCCGAGACTGAGTCACCCTGGTGCCCCTGAAATTTTTTTAAAAATTTATTTATTTTTGAGAGAAAAAGAGACAGAGCGTGAATATGGGAGGGGCAGAGAGAGAAGGAGCCACAGAATTCGAAGCAGGCTTCAGCCTCTGAGCTGTCAGCACAGAGCCCGACACGGGGCTTGGACCCACGGGCAGTGAGATAACGACCTGAGCTGAAATTGGACACTGAACTGACTGAGCTACCCAGGAGCACCAGCAATCTCCAGATTTAGTGCAATCCCTATCAAAATACCAATAGCATTTTTCACAAAACTAGAATAAACAATCCAAAAATTTGCATGAAATCGTAAAAAACTCAAATAGCCAAAGCAACCTTGAAAAGGAAAACAAAGCTGGAGGCATCACAATTTTGGACTTCAAGTTATATTACAAAGGTATAGTAGTCAAAACAGTATGGTACTGGCACAAAAACAGCCACATAGATCAATGGAACAGGACGTAAACCTCAGAAATAAACCTACAATAAATCCAAATTAATCTTTGACAAAGTAGTAAAGAATATCCAATGGGAAAAAGACATACAACAAATGGTGTTGGGAAAACCAGACAGCAACATGCAAAAGAATGAAACTGGACCACTTTCTTACATCATACCCAAAAATAATCTCAAAATGGATTAAAGATCTAAATATGAGACCTGAAACCATAAAAATCCTCTAAGAGAGCATGGGCAGTACTGTGTCAGACATCAGCTGTAGCAACATCTTTCTAGATATGTCTCTTGAGGCAAGGGAAACAAAAGCAAAAATAAGCTATTGTGACTACACCAAAATAAAAAGCTTCTGCATAGTGAAGGAAACAACCAACAAAACTAAAAGACAACCTACAGAATGGGAGAAGACATTTGCAAATGACATACCAATAAAGGGTTAGTATCCAAAATATATAAAGAACTTACACAACTCGACACCAAAAACCCCACAAATAATCCAATTAAAAATGGGCAGAAGACATGAACATACATTTCTGCAAAGAAGACATCCAGATGGCAAACATACCTATGAAAAGATATTCAACATCACTAATCATCAGGGAAATGCAAATCAAAATGACAATGAGCTATTATACTTATCAGAATGGCTAAAATCAACAACAGTAAGATACACAAATGTTGAGGAAGATGTGGAGAAAAAGGAATCCTCTTGCACTGATGGAAATGCAAACTGGTGCAGCTATCGTGGAAAAGAGTATGGAGGGGCTATTAAATTAAAAATATAGGGGCTCCTGGGTGGCTCAGTTGTTTAAGCATCTGACTTCAACTCAGGTCATGATCTCACAGTCCATGAGTTCAAGCCCTATGTCGGGCCCTGTGCTAACAGGTCAGAGCCTGGAGCCTACTTCAGATTCTGTGTCTTCCTAGCTCTCTGCTGCTCCCCCACTCATGCTCAGTCTCTCTCAAAAATAAACGCTAAAAAAAATTTTTTTTAATTAAAAAAAAATTACCCTATGATCCAGTAATTGCATAAAGAATATGAAAACACCAATTTGAAGGGATACATACACCCCTATGTTTATTGCAGCATTATCTACAACAGCCAAACTATGGAAGCAGTCCAAGTGTCCATCATTTGATGAATGAATAAAGACACTGGATATGTATATGTGTGTAAACACACACACACACACACAGTGGAGTATTATTCAGCCTTAAAAAAGAATAAAATCTTGCCATTTGCAACCAGCATGGATGGATCCAGACCGTAAAATGCTATGTGAAACAAGCCAGTCAAAGAAAGACAAATACCATATGATTTCACTCGTATGTAAAATTTTTTCCTGAACAAAGGAAAAAAGGGAGGAAGAGATGCAAACCAAAAAACCTACTCTCCACTATAGAGAACAAACAGCCGATTGCCAGAGGGGAGGTGGGGAGATGGGTGAAACAGGTGAAAAGGATTAAGAGTACACTTACCCTGATGAGCTTGATGTGCACTGAGTAATGTAACTGCTGAATCATTACATTGTACACCCAATGTTCATGTACTGTATGTTAACCACGCTGAATTAAACATTTTAAAATAAATTTAAAAAAAGAAGCTTTGAATATAATTTTAATATAAAAATCAGAGGGCAAAAAAATGAAAGATAAAAAACAGATCATTTCAACTTATGACTATAAATGCAAAAATACTGAATAAAATCCTAGCAAACTAATGTAAAATATTTGCTTAAAGAATAGCACAGTAATTAAATTAAGTTTATCACAGAAATATAACATGGTTTAATATTTTAAAAGGTAGGGGCACCTGGAGGGCTCAGCTGGTTAAGCAACTGACTTGGGCTCAGGTTATGATCTCACAGTTCCTGTGTTCGAGCCCCACATCAGGCTCTGCGCTGACAGTGAGAAGACTGCTTGGGATTGTCTCCCCTCTCTCTCTGTCCCTCTCCCACTCACGTAGGCATTCTCTCTCCCTCTGTCTCTCTCAAAATAAAATAAAACTTGAAAAAATATTTTAAAATATATTAATGACACTAACAGGCAAAAGGTCTAAGATCACCTCATTTAAGCTAAAAATCATTTAATAAGGTATGGTCTTGTTAAAAAATAGTAAAATAACTAGAAGATCTTTATTTTTAATATTGATTTCAATACTAAATGTAAACCTACAGCCAGTATTTTTCAAAAATGAGAATAAAACAAGTATGCCAACTATCACTATTATTTTATAATATTGTTCTAAAAACTGTGGCAAATGAAGTAAGAAGTTAAAATTGATAAATGATAATCAGATCCTTAGAATTAGGTGTTGGCTAGATGTAAGAAAAATGTACTAAAATCAATAGCTTTCCTATATATCAGGAATGACAAGTTTTATTCCTTAACAGAACACCCAGTTAACCAGAGCAACAAAAGAATCAAATGCCTAGAAAAATCTCAATAAATAGATAAGTGCATGTATAAACGCAGATACATACAAAATAGATGAAAAACTTTACTAAGATGTTTAAGAGAAGGCTTAAATAAATGGAAAAACATACTATGTTTCTGAGTGAAAAATCAAATTTATTAAATCCACTATAATCCACATTTACCCAATTTCAATCGCAACCCTAATAAAATATTTCTTAACTAAGTGTATCAGACTTCACATGAAGGAAGAAGCTGATGAAGAGAGTGAATTCCCTCCCTCCCCCTCCACTCCCAACACCGCTCACTGTCACTACGTTAGCTCAGACTCACCTCCCCAGGTTGCTGGACACACCTCTTCACTGAGGTCCCGGCCCATGTGCAGGAGGAACCTTCCAATGTAAAATTTGAATGCTTTGGCACACTATGTCTCTCTCTGCCTCTGCCTGCCACCTTCTCCAGCCTCTTATCTGGTCATCGTCCTTTGATACCTGTCTTTAACATCACCAACTGAAGCTCCTAGAACCGAATAGACAAGCGGTCTTGGCCGTGGTATAGCTTACCACCCACCATCTCTTTCTGAAAAGCCCATCCCACTATTCTTCAAAATTCAGTAGAAGTAGATTTTCACACCATTTTGTGCACTGGCCTATGAAGGCACATGTCACATGGCTCTGTAATCAGTTCACTCCACTAGAACAGAAGGAGCAGATAAACAACTGGGGGGTGAGGAAGTAAAGGAGCAGTGCGAGAGTACGAGAAAATCTGACGGATGTCACTGGAGACCCAGGAAATGAAGGCATCTAAGTAAAAAAGACTACTTGAACTTGACGGAATGAAGAATACTGCCAAAATGCTATGGAGTTGAAGACTGCCATTTAGAAATGCAGACCAAGCAGAAAGACCCTACCCACGTACAATTTCTGTCAGTCAAAGTACTAAGCCAAAAAAAAAAAGGGAAGGACCAAAGAACTGCCTTTGCTCTTTCCAGTTCTAACCCTTCTTCTTTCTTCCACGGACAGAGTCTAGTCCTGGTTATTGAGAGAAGAGTTCCATTCTGGGTAAAAGATATATAAACAAACTGACAGTTGGGGAGTGGGACATAACAGGTTACCAGTTATGGAACGAATAAGTCATGGGAACACAAGACACGGCACAAGGAATACAGTCGGTGATACTGCAGTAGCTCTGTATGGTGACAGATGGCAACTACACTTGAGGCGAGCATAGTGTCATATGAAACTAGTTGAATCAGTATGTTGTACATCTAAAACTAAAGTAACATTGTGTGTCAACTATTCTCCAAAAAAAAAAAAAAAAAAAAAAAAGAGTAAAAGAGATATAATAAGCAGAGAAAATAAAAGTAATATGCTTATGAGTGATGAATCACTGAATTCTACTCCTGAAACCAATTCACACAGGTTAACTAACTAAAATTTAAATAAAAAAACAAAACAACAAGTATTATGCTTGACAACTCAGGTTCCAGGGTCTAAGATATTAATGGCTTATAAGGAGGCAGTAAGGAGCCATCTTACCAAACAAGAGTTTCAGGCCAAAAAAAAAAAAAAAGAGTAGTAAGAACCCCATACAGACAGTCCCCATGCCCCCCTCCCACGCTCCTCTTAGATGGAGAAGTCAAGGAATGAATTTCATCTATTGTCACTTGTTAGTACGTAATTCAAAAAGACAATATATAGAACACTGGCAGAAAGAAAAACAGATCTTAAAAATGTGAAGGCTATGGGAAATACTTTGGAAAGCCATGAACCCACAAAAGGTAACATACTATGGATTATGGATGCCCGGTGGACAAGAGACTAAGAATTCTGCCCAGGGAGCACACATCATTTACTCTAGCATCTACCAGGAAACCAGTTCTGCCACTCAAGCAAAGGTGCAGCTTACAGAAACTTGGTTTTAAACTTTCACTCCACACTTACAGTGAATTTGGGAGCAGAGGGAAGAAATTCCTATTGTCATCTCCTATGACCCTTTTTCAAAAGAGAGGAAAAAATATACCATCTTTTCATGCATTTAAATACTTACTAATTTCCATCACAAATGAATGTGGGCACAGACTATGTTCAGCAAGTTAGCAGGCCCAGGAGAGCAGGCATGAGTTAGAAAGGCTGGCGTAAAAAATGCTGAAGGAAAGGGTGACAAGACGAGGCTGGAGAGGTTAAGTGGTGCCACACCATCCAGGGCCCCCTGAACCATGTCTTAAAGTTTTTAAAAATATTAAGAGGTGCCAACGAAGGGTTTTAAGCAAATAAGTGATTTGACTAGACTTGTATTTTTTTTTTTAAGTTCTTGGGCAGCAGTAATGGGGAATGAACAAAAGAAGTCATCTGAAAAGGAGGAGACCAGTTACGAAATGGGTGAAGCCAATTAGGTGAACAACCACTACTTAGGAAATAAAACAGGAAGCGAAAAACACAGAAAATACTTAAATATGATGACCACCAGTGTGGAATAGAAGAAATAACAATATTTAGAAACAACTATCACACTCTTATACCCTAGATTCAATATACTCTGCATTTGCACCATAGTTGCCTAACCATCTTCTACCCAATGTTATTCCCAACTTTTCACCAAATAAATCCTCCTTGTCCACTATTCTAACTATATCAACCAGCTGTCCAACTCAGAGGCCAATTGGCACATGTGGCTATTTAATTCAAATGAAATACACTTACAAATTTAGTGTCTCAGTAGCAACAGCCACATTTCAAGTCTTCAACCACAGCAGACGGCTAGTGGCTACTGAGTGCTCAGCACAGACACAGAGAATTTCCATCAATACAGAAAGATCTATTGGATGGTGCTGGGCTATAGCTAAATCTGCCACTTCACTAGGTAAGCCTATTTAAAAACAACATATTTATCTGAGAGGCACCTGTGAAGGCAGACTCGGCTCACTGTCTCATGCCCACACCTTGTATATTAATAAGCTTCACAGTGTAGTGAAGAATCATGGTGTACAAACCACAAGACAGGCCCTGTGTTTTGGCTCATTAATCCTCACTATGCTCTGAAGAAATAGAAAAGCGGTAGGCATCACCCATGTTTTATAGGTGAGGACACCAAGGCACAGAAATTAACCTGCCTGAGGCTATAAAGTCAATAATGGAGTCACAAATAAAAGCTGAATTCCCTAACGCCCTGACCAGTGCTCCATTCATTAAAGTAGTCATGGCTGATTTAAGAACCCACGGATGGAAACTATTCAGTTTCACCTGACCCAAGTAACCATTTGCTTTATCAAACAGCTGGCTATACCCACAGGAGGGTCATATCTGCTAGGTCCATGTGTGTGTGTGTGTGTGTGTGTGTATGTACGTATGTGTATATATATATATATATATATGTAATGTGTGTGCACACACACGAGCACACAAACTCACGACCCAGAAAATAAAAATACATAAAAATATGTATTTTTGAGCTCGCCCCAACTATCTCATCACATATGATAGAAAATAAATGATATTAGACACACTCACTGAAACTAACAGCACCAAAATATGGTACATTCCTGCATTAACTTGTTTTTAAATTATGCTATAAAAAACTACAACCTAGAAATTCTGCATTTTGTAATTCTTATTTGCCTCTGTAACCAGAGTAAGCCTGACTTTCGTGTGCTCTTTTTAAACCTATTGAAGCAATGGGGACATGAAAAGGCAATTCTTCTATTTCCATTTCAACTACCTCATTAACTGAAAAGAGTAAAATAATATATAGGGAGACATGAACCAAGTTATAGATTAAAGATATAAAATCCACATATGGCAATTGCTTGTGACACTGTTGACAACAGCAATTTTAAAATGCAGCCGCCAGCATTCACTAATGCATCTCTGTGCCCTGACACTTGAAAACAATTTACCCACAGCTTCATTTGAATGATGTGAAAAATCTAAGAAATAACTCAATAGCACTTGCCCAACATCAGAATTCTTACATATTTAAACTAAATATCCAGGAAATCACATACACGCAAAAAAATAGAATATTTAAAACAAATTCTGAAGTACTGGGAAGCATACAAAATAGTTATTTCTATGTTTCTAATTCTTTTCTTATTAATAAGTATGACTCAATCTACAGAATATAACTAAGTGAATTTGTCCAGAAAAATCAAAGCTTCCAAAATTAATTTGGCAATTGTTCCTGATTAAAGGAGCCAAATCTCCCTCAAATATGTAAGTATCACAAAGGAAAAGGGCATCAGTGCTGATTTTAAGTATGGAATATAATAGTCATGTCTAGCCTCAGTTGTGAAAGACAAGAAAGATAGCCATCAACTTGGATATTCACGTCCTTGCTTCCTGACAGCCTTAACTCAAGAACACATGTCAACTAAAAACCAGGTTTTAAGTTGAACAACTTACACGGCGTTCCTGGAGGCTCCATCAGAAAGTAAGAGCTTGACTATATCCATGTGCCCATTCTTGGCGGCATCATGAAGAGGTGAGTCATTCTGATACCCAGTCGAGTTCACCAACGCCTTGTGCTGTAGCAACAATTCCACTACCTTCAGGTGCCCATGGTTGCAGGCTTCATGCTAATTAAAAAAGAAGTGATATAAGTGATGAGGAAGAATAATGCATCACATCTTAATAAAATTGCACTTTAGAAAAATAAATGTGAACTTCAGTCAGTAAATTTGTTCTAACCTAAATATTCATACAGACCAGAAGTGTTGGCCTGGAGTAAAAGCTCTATCATAGTAATCTTAGTGATAACATATATAATGGTCAAGATCTATGCAATTCATGGAAAAAGATGTTATTTATTTGAGACTTCAGTCAACTCCTCTTTTTTTAAGAAGAAAATGTAGCTATAAACCAATTCTAGATCCTCGATTATTCCCTGGTAAAAAAAATTAAAAACAAAAAGCTTAGAAAGTATTTAACAACTAGATTATGCATAAAAAGTTAAATTCTCCAAGTCTGAATAGAACCTACTACATCGGGCACACTTAGCCATACCCTAAGTGGTGCACTCGCATGTATACATAACCACCCCACAAAGTGAGTAGCCTGTAGAGAGTATTTACAAGACAAGCCTCTCTATTTGCTGAAGCTACAGATTACTGTACGGCTGGTGTCGATGATAACAGAAACAACATGGAGTAAAAAGAGCTTACCAACATAACAGGGAACAATGAAGCATTCGAAGATGCCTCATGTGCAAATCTTTCCTTATGTCTAATGAACTGTTAACGATGCCACTATATTATATTCTAATAAGTCACAGACATACCATGCTTTTTAAGTACATCTATTCAATTCGTAATGGGCAATACCCCACTAACTATCTGTAGGTCTATTTCTAGGAGAAAATAATCCAAATTAGACATTAGGTGCTCTAATAAATCACTCACCAACCTTTACTACAATTTGCCTTACTGACTTAAAAAAAAAACAACAACAAAAAACTGACCTTTCTTTGAAAAGGTTAACTAGCCTGTGGGGTCAAAAACAACAAAGTGACTCAGATCCAGACTAAACCCTCCTAAGCTTAAAAATTTGGCAAGGAGAAGTTATTCTCTACAACTTGAAACCTTTTTTATACCTGGCCTAATAAGAATTTCTCCATTTCTGTGATAAATTTCCAGCTTACAGGGTAAGGGCTTCTACCTCCTCTGTTGACACTTCTATAGCTGTCTTCAAATTGCACTCAATTAGCTCACACAGAATTTGTTCCCAAGTATTTGTGCTATTCTTTTTCCAGACTATACTTCACATTGCAGTTTTAGTAATAATAAATTACTAAACATTTTAAAAAATGTTTAATGTAAGCAAAGGTTTCTACTGCCTCTATATATTTACAACTGGGTAGGGTATAAATGAGGCTACAATAGATCTTCAGTAAGAATCACTGCCTTATGATATAATCCTATACCCAGTTCCTCTGACCTCTTTGTTCCAAGAAATCTGTTTCCAATAACTTGCAATGTGGGAAAATGAGGACTAATGTCGGCTCCAATAGTTACCTCCATATGTTAGCTACATTCAGCAATATGGTGTAACTAGATTCCTAAATCTAAAGGTAGTCAGCGAAAAGGTAGCCAATTTCTTGCCTGTCACAATTGAAAAGCTCGATGAAAAAGTAATCATTTTCTCTTAGTAAAAATGTATGTTCTTCAGATTAAAGAGAGAGTGTGTGTAGACCACTACATAAAGTATAATAACCGTAAGACATAAACAAAATGAGAATAAAAAAAGAAATTGAAAACTACCAATGGTGTCCATCCAGCATGGTCTTTAACATTTGGGTCACTTCCATTTTGTAAGAGGTATTCCACAGAAGGTAGGTCACCCTAGTAGAATAATGAAAAAATAAAAGAAATTAAAAATAATCAAGAAAAAAAGGAGATATTGAGATTTGGGTTTTGTTTTATTTTTTAAATTTTGTCTTCTTAAAGACAGAATCAAACTTAAATCTTTTCTCTAATGCCTACTGCTCATGAGTAGTAATAAACAATAAGTCATGTATAGATGAACTGTTCTAAGGTACCAAGAAATCATGAAGTCATATGGTCCATCCTTGAATATCAAGTTCAAAATCTCTGCGATTAGCAACCCTTATCAAAAGTCATTTCAAAATACCAAATAAAGGGCATTAACCAAAAATCAAGGGATGATAATGAAGTATTTAAATTCATCACTTCATTTGTGAAAACATTCTTTTTGAGCATGCATTAAAATGATTCCCAGGTACTGTTCAAAACAAAATCAAGGCCAAGAAGTCCACTCAGTTGAAACTACCAAAAATTGTTTTTTTTATTGACAGTTATTCCATTTATTCTTAATATATTAATTTGGCTTATATTCACCTTTTTTGTGATAAGATATTTTTCAAGGCAAAAGCAAGGCTTATTTTCTCCAAATATTACTGACAAAGCTTACTCTGAAAAAGGCTGAATAAATAAAAGTTACCATATGGCAACAGGGCGCCTGGGCAGCTCAGTTGGTTAAGCGTCCAACTCTTGGTTTCAGCTCAGGTCATGACCTCGTGGTTCTTGAGTTCAAGCCCCACATCGGGTTCTACACTGACAGTGCAGAGCCTGCTTGGGATTCACTCTTTCTCCCCCTCTCTGTCCCTCTCCTGTTCATACTCTCTCTCTCGAAATTAAAAAAAAAAAAAAAAACTTAAAAAAAATTTTTTTAAAGTTACATATGGCAAAAGTTACCTATGACAAAGAGGTGTTCAACTGGTTTTGTGAAGAGCTTCTTTAGGGAAAAAGAAATCTCTCCTCTCCCACTCCCAGCCTCAATATTCTTCTAAAATGAGTTTTTCCCCTATTGGTTTCATTATGTAGAAGTCACTAAGTCTCCTAAAAACAGTAACATTTGCTTTTATCTGATTGTTTTGAGCTGCCTCTCAAGCATGACAAATCTTAAGATGATAGCTTACTTAGTTCTCTGGAAAAAAAAAATCCATTTGCTTGGGCACCTGGGTGGCTCAGTTAAGCATCTGACTCTTGATCCTGGCTCAGGTTATGATCCCAGGGTTATAGGACAGAGTCCCATGTTGGATTCCACACTGAAGCACAGAGCCTCCTTAGGATTCTTTCTCAGCCTCTCTCTCTGCTCCACCCCCATGCATACTCCTCAAAATACATAAACGTAAAAAAAAAATCAATTTGCAACATACTGTTTTAAGTTCCTAAATTAACAAAATGTCCCTAAATATTTAATGGACCTAAAAAATAAACATTATATATGTTTCAAATCAATTGCCCCAGTTCCAATAAAAAAACAGTTTCCAACAGTTTCTTAGGGGTGCAAATTCTTTTTTTTTTAAATAATTTATTGTCAAATTGGTTTCCATATAACACCCAGTGCTCATCTCAACAAGTGCCCTCCTCTGTGCCCGTCACCCACTCTCCCCCCTCCCACACCGCCCTCACCCCTCAGTTTGTTCTTAGTCTTTGAGAGTCTCTTATGTTTTGTCTCCCTCCCTCTCTGTGTCTTCTTTCTTTTCTTAGGGGTGCCAATTCTATACCACTAGTACAAGTTACTATTTATTTAACAACCTTTGCTCTATATTTAAGTCTGTTCCCAATGAAACTAGGGAACATCTGTCAAGATACAAATTTGAATTTTTTTAAACAATCCCATGACTACTGGGGCAGATGAACTGACAGAACCACACACATTTCCAACTTTCAACATGAAAGTATCACAAAAGCCTTCTGAAGGATTTCCCCATTCTAATTCTGCATAGTAATCACAAAAACATATTAACCTAACGAAGCCCGTAAAATAATATAAACACAACTGTGGAATGAAAAGTCACATGAGAACAGTCACATTCAAACAGTGACAATTTAAAGACTAAAAGCAGATTCTTTTGTAAGGTTGCTAGACAGTAGTATTTTTCTTTCTTGTAACCTTGTCAAACTATCAAAGTGTCTTCTATTACAAAGCACCCCTGGACTTCCCAGAAATACATAGCCCATTTGCAAACCACTTGCTTATCATACTCAATCTGCTTTCTCTTCCCTAGTACTTAAAAGTTTGTCACATTTTCATTGTTCTACTTTATGTAAATTTAATGTCATGCACATAAATAAAATTATGAAAATTAGATAGAGTCCATAGTAACAGAGTCAGCTTGAACCAATATGGAGTTTCTTGGAAATAAATTAACTTCTGCTTCTGATTTCTTTAAATTACTTTCTTCACTAACAGAATATTTTCTGAGTAATAAGCACTTGCTTTTAGGCTCCCCACAACTTAAAAGAGTAATTTTCTTAAACCACAGCAAGAAAAAAAAAAAAAAACCATCCAAGGAAAGTATTTACCAAGGCTTACAAGAAATTTTAAGTGGATTTGGTGTTTTCAAGTAATATCTTACAGGCTGAAAAGAAAGGGCATGTGTGTGCCACAATGAATTTTCTTATTGCTATCCTTTCATTCAAAAACAGATTCTTCACACATCCGTACACATTATAGTTTTATATAAATTAACTTCCCAAACATACACACACATTTTTTTTCCATATTATTAAAAGTTAGCTCTTCTAAAATATAATTAAGAATCAATATCTTGATAAAAAAGGTACAGGGCATTACAATGATGATGACTTACCCCAAAGGGTTAAGCTTTTCCACATAAATGAACTAATCAGCTACCCAGTACTTCTTCCTTTGGCAACTAGATATTGTTAAAAAAATTTTTTTGTCATCCAGAATGAAGCTCTAAAATATATTAAACATTTCCCTGGCTTCTCAAGAGTTTACTGAATAAAATAACTTCACAGATGATTCTGACATCCTAATCTGTGTGTTAAGCTACTGGCATTAAGCAGGTTCAGTAATATAAAGATGGTGGTTGACAGAGGAAAAAATGGATACTGACTCCAAGAGATGTTCTAGAAATTACGATCTTGAAAGTATCATAGATGCCTGTTTGCTTTGGAGTCCTTTGCAACCTTCTCAGGAAGCTGGTATAAAGGACATGCAGTAACCGGAGTTTACACACAATGTGACTGCCTTAAAATACAATAAACGACAAAGTAAGCCCTGAAGGAGGCTCCTTACAAGGGATGCTCTTTCCACCCAGGAGATCCTCATCACCTCTGCTATGTTAAGTGCATCATGCCTTATAAGTTACCTGAAAAATATGATTCGTTATGTCTGCATCAAAAATGTATCATGACATGCCAACATCGAGCCTTCTATATTATGGCGCATTCAATGCTGTGGCATGAATTATGAGTAATCATTACCATTTTAAGAATCTGTGCTGGAAATTTGAGGTTTATTCCAGCAACTACAAACCCTCAAGCAGCGGTGACATAATAAAGTAACAAATCTAACTTTTCTTTCTGTCTAGAGAAATATCAAATACTAAGTTTTCAAAAATTAAATCAGAAGAATAAAGGAGCGTTTATCTTAGTTTCCACTTAGGCACAGTAACACTTTCTCATAAAATCTCTCATTTATAACATAATGTTCTCAGTAGCATTTTAACCATAGGTGACATCCACATTCAAATAGAAACATGGGTAATAAAAAGAGCCAAACGGATCTCAAATTTGTTCTGGTTACATAAGAATACACACAATCCCCCAGGCATCACATTAATGAATATTCTGCTTGAAATTCCAGTGTAATTAAATGAAAGTATAAATAAGGAATTCAAGAAGAATCCTGCAGGGTTTGTACTTATATGGGGCTGAATGTCCAAAAAGTAGAATGGCTCACCTGTAAATCCAGGATACTGGGGGAAAAAAGATTTGAGAACTGATAATACAAACCATATCTGCTGGTGATACAATAGCGGTCTATATTCAGTGGCCTGAATTTAGGCAGTCTGGGTATTTAAAAGACCCTTCTATTGCCGGGTATGGAGGTTATCAAGATAAATAAGGTAAGAGATGCTGTACATTAACCCAGAAGTCGACATCTAGGAATTTATTCTAAAGATACGGGTGCTCACATATGAAACAAAGATTGCTTGCCACAGCACTGTTTGTAAAAGCAAAAGAATGGAAACAAATAGGCATCTATCAGTAAGGACTAGTTAAATAACTAAAATGTATAGAATGCAATGTTACTACAAAAATATATAGAAAGCTGTGTACCAATATGGAAGGAATTTGCTTATATTTACATAAAGAAATTCACAAAGGACACACAAGTAAGCTTGTCAGTAATAGTGCAGCTAGAGGCAAAAATAGGAATGAGGTTTTCTACTATAGATACTTGTATTCTTATTTTTGAAACCTACAGTTGTTACTCATTTTAAAATTAAATTTTAAATGAAGAATATACTCTGTATAACCACAATATCTAATGGAGTCATATAATAAACAGAAAGCTAAATGAATATAAATGCAAACAAAATAATGTCACCATAGAGGAGAAACTAACTCTAGGAATCCTGAGAAAGCCTTATTAAGAAGGTAGGATAGGGGCGCCTGGGTGGCTCAGTCGGTTAAGCGGCCGACTTCGCTCAGGTCATGATCTCGCGGTCTGTGAGTTCGAGCCCCGCGTCGGGCTCTGTGCTGACAGCTCAGAGCCTGGAGCCTGCTTCAGATTCTGTGTCTCCCTCTCTCTCTGCCCTTCTCCTGCTCACGCTCTGTCTCTATGTCTCAAAAATAAATAAATGTTAAAAAAAAAAAAATTAAAAAAAAAAAAAAAGAAGGTAGGATATGGGGCGCCTGGGTGGCTTAGTCGGTTAAACGGCCGACTTCAGCTCAGGTCAGGTCATGATCTCACAGTCTGTGACTTTGAGCCCCGCATCAGGCTCTGTGCTGACGGCTCAGAGCGTGGAGCCTATTTCAGATTCTGTGTCTCCCTCTCTCTCTGCCCTTCCCCTGCTTACACTCTGTCTCTCTGTCTCTCAAAAATAAATAAACGCTAAAAAAAAAAAAAAAAAAGAAGGTAGGATGTAAACTGGATTTTTAAGGTTACATACAAAGAGGCAGGAAGGAAAGGGGAAGCCTGTAGAGGAAAGAATATAAATCAGAGAAAAGACCATGTGCAAAGTATTGGCAGCATTAATGAACATAAGGCTAAATAAAGTTCAGTGTGACAGGAGAATAGGGTTCAGAACATGACTGAGTAGAAAACTTGCTCATTTATTCATTAAATTCATCCGTTATGTTCCTGGCAATGTTCTAGATCCTGAAGATCTAACAGTGAGCAAACAGAATTCTTGCTCTCATTCTAAAGAGAGAAGTAAGAAACTAAGAGATCTATAACAATAACGTCAGGAAATAGGGAGACCCGGGTGACTCAGTCAGTTCAGTGTCCAATTCTTGATTTTGGCTCAAGTCATGATCCCAGGTCAGGGGACTGCAGCTCTGCACAGCATGGTGCCTCTTTGGGAGTCTCTCTTTCCCCCTGCCCCTCTCCCCTACTCGCACTTAAAAAATAAATCTTAAAAAAAAAAAAAAAAAAAGAAAAAGAAAAAAGTCGGGAAATAACTGGAAGAAAGACAAAACAAGCAGGACCGCTAGGTTAGGTAAGCTAGGAAGTCTCTCTGAAGAGGTGGCATTTGAGCAGAAACCTGAAGGAGGAGGTTCACACAGGGCTGTGTAGGTCACAGGAAGGACTGTGGATTTCATTTTAAGTGGGCCAGGCTCAGCTGCCTGAAAGGTCATCAAATCTACATTCTGTTCCGCAGCTCTATTTCCCTGTTCCTTGTTCCATTTTTAGTATTTTAACTTCATAGCCACCTCAAATCTTTTTCTAACGTAGGTGGGCACATGGGGCGCCTGGGTGGCTCAGTCGGTTAAGTGTCCAACTTCAGCTCGGATCATGATCTCATGGTTCCTGGGTTCGAGCCCCACATCGGGCTCTGGGTTGACAGCTCAGAGCCTGGAGCCTGCTTCGGATTCTGTGTCTCCCTCTCTCTCTCTGCCCTTCCCCCACTCATGCTCTGTCTCTGTCTCTCAAAAATGAATAAATGTTAAAAAGAAAAAAAAAAAGTAGATGGGCACAAAAACTTAGATAGCAGAATCACAATATTTGGTTTTCTAGTACACATTTTCAGCTGCAAATGAGAAAATTAGAGCAGAAAATGAAATGAATACTACTTATAAAAAGACAAATATAGTGATAAATCAACTTTTTTCCCACGTTCTACTAAAATCAACCTGGGTAGGGGGTTTATAGTCAACTCAGAACATATTTTTAAAAGAGAGAACTCAGTAAACAGTGATTAAAAAAAAAAAAAAACAATAGAAACCAATTAGTTTTTTTTTTAATGTTTATTTTTGAGAGAGAGAGAGAGAGAAAACAAGCAGAAGAAGGGCAGAGAGAGGGAGACACAGAATCCGAAGCAAGCTCCAGGTTCCACACTGTCAGCACAGATCCCAACGTGGGGCTTGAACTGAAGAACCATGAGACCATGACCTGAGCCGAAGATGGATGCTCAATCGACCGAGCTACCTAGGCACCCCAATTAGATTTTTCTGTACTGTATCAAAATCTGCAAACTAATGACAATAACAGTATTGATAAGTGCAAAAGAATCAAATGGGTAATTTTAATGCTGACAAGAAGACCCTTCCTAGGGAAACTAATAATACGACAAAACTATGAAATAATCTTCAGTGGAGAAAACTCACAAGACAGCATCATATTTTTTCCTGTCTTAAGATTCTATGTCTTTTTTCTATTGCTGAGGCCAAGGGTAGGCAAACTATGGCCTGTAAGCCAGATGCATGATTTTGTAGGTCAAGTTTTATTGCTTTATATATTTTCTATGGCTGTTTTTGAACTATAGGCAGATATGAATAGTTGTAGAAACTATATGGCCTGGGCACCTGAAAATATTTACTCTGCCCCTTTAAGAAAGAGTTTGTCAAACCATCACCTAGGTCTTAGAGATCTTCATTAGTAAAGATAAATTATTATTACAGTTAAAAAAAAATTCTCTACCAATGTAAATGGAGTCCTGCCTAGTAGTCTGAAAATAATTCCCAGAAAGCAAAATGTAGAAACTAAAGCAGTCTACATTCTTATGTATTAGTCAGAAAAATGAAAACATCATTATTATGCTAGCTACTTATGTCTATGAAGCATTTACAGCATTATAAAGTTAAGATTATAATAGCTTATTTGCATATCTATTATATATATAACGAATAAGACAAAAATAGAGTCTGATTTTTTAAATCAATGTTTTGCAAAAAAATAAACTAAAATATAACAGGGACCAACTGAAAATTCAAGTTGCTCAAAGGATACATATGTAGAAACTAGCATGCAGTCATGCTGCGGTTTCCCTCCCCATTGGTATCCTGCACCACATCTAGCACTCTAGATATAGAGTACTCTATATTCATCATTTATTGGAAGATAAAGCAAGGAAAAAAATAAAATTAAAACCCTAACAGTTGGGGAAACTCATTTTTTGCTTTTCCCTGTCTCCATACAAAAACACAGGAATGCCTAGACTCACGGTCTACTCCATACTCTTCTCAGATGTTTCATGTTGCTCACCAGCCTTATGTGTGCGGGCCCCCAATGGGTTCCTTCTAGATCTTCCAAAGTTCTCTATCCAGGCAAAAGACCCAATGATCTCCTGGTGAATTTACTAGAAGATCATAAAAGCTATCCTAATTTAGTAGTAAGCTCATCTGTATTTGATTTGGATACAGTCTTTAAAGACTATAGACTTTATAGACTGCATGAAATCACAGTCTATAAAGCTGTGGTGCTAGCTGCTCCCCCATATGTGCAGTTCTTGAGTCAGTTCCAAAGATTAACCTTGCAAGTATACCTCACGCTTAACAACAGGCTAGTTTCCAAAACACTAACACTGCCACACCCTCGGTGTTGAGGCAGCAAATAGAGAGAGGTAACTTTAATGAACATGCTATTGAAAGAAATGGCTGGCTGTGGGATACAGAAACACTCCTTCAGGGTCAACCATGAAAGCCATTTCTGATAATCAAATTTTCAAGTCATTGGAAAAAGGGACAGGACACATCTTTCACCCTTGCAAATTCTGCCAGTGCCCACTACAGTTGACAAAAATTCAGAAGTCTGTCACCTCCCACACTGTCCCTAGTTCTTTGGCTGGGCAGCAATGTGTTGCTAGCAGTAACGTGGCCATTGTCTATATTTGTAAAGCATAAGAAACTGGTGAAAACTGAACAAAATCATTATGAAATAGACAGATGAAAGCCCTTGGCAAAGCAGAAGCTGAAACATTGAAATACTAGTTTTCTCTAACAAGATTATGTTCCTCAGGCCCAGGGGCCACTCCTCTGAGGTAGGGACACAGTCCCTATGAATTCTGCTTCTCTGGCTCAAAGGAGGTATCACATGAGTAGGTTAATTATCCTAGTAATCTCATGTCACTGTTTACAGGCCCCACAGAAATTGTTTTTTATAGTTGGGCTCATTCTAAAATTGTATTTCACAGCAAGCATCCTACCTTAATTGAAGCAATATGAAGCAAAGTCTCTCCTCTATGATTTCTTTTCAGGGCTGTAAGGCTACCGGGAGACAGCTTCATTGCTGACGGGCTGGACATCATCCGTCTGTAACTTGGACTATTCAGGGCAGAAGGTGGTGTACCTGGTGAAAGGCTCATGGATTCGTCTGATACATTACTGTTTTTCCTCCTTAATGTGTCCCTAACTTTACGTTTGCTTGGAGGTGGTGAAGAGCAGCCAGGCAGTGGTTTGTTTTCTGAAAGCACCACTTGCTGCCTACTGGAGCCAGGAATGCTGCTCTTGCATCTCTCAGAAATGGGACTGGACCGTCTACCGCGACGTCCACGTCTTCCCTTAGGACCTGATGGCAAGGACTGCTTAGCTGTAAGATTATCTGCACAGACATTCTTCTCCGGAGTCACGTCCTCATTCCTGCTCTCCATTTCTGGAGACTCTATTTGCTCAGCCAATGGTAAAGAGACTTCAGTCAAGCTTCTAGAACACTCTGATTCCGTTACAGAGTCACTGGCTAGTAAGTCTATGTCACCATTTGTCTGAGGACTAGCAATAACAGATGGCTGGCTACAGAAAGACACCAGCTTTTCCTTAAATTCCTCTTTGGAGTCAGGTTCACCATCTTCTTTTTCTGCCTCGAAATTCCATTTTTGGTTGATTTCAGTCAAAGTTTTCTTTTTTTGTTTTTTTCCAGATCTTGTGGAAGCCTTTTTAGCCCTTGTTGGAGGACTTGTAGAGACAAATTCGTACATTGAGGCCTGCTGAGTGTTCTCATCATCTATCACTCGAGGCTGGGTTTGCACTGAGACTTTACTCACAACATACCTGACCTTCTTACTTCGAGGACTAAACCACATTTTTATTGAATTCTTCTTATTTTCTGCATCATTGAATACAGTTTGCCTAGATGTGTCTTCTTTCAAATCTGATAGAAAAAAGAAAAAGAAATCTGTTACATGAACTTAATCTCCCCCATCTTGAGCTCCCAAAGAATTCTGTTCATAGTTCTCCTAAGGTGTATCACACTTCATTTATGTACCTTTCCCCCCTCCTAGGCCATGAACTCCTTGAGAGGAGACATTCGCTAATTCAACAAATATTTACAGAATCCTACTTTAATTCCAGACAACATTCTAGGAGCTGGAGATACAGCAGAAAACAAAATATGGAACTTCTATTCCACTAGGGATGGGCAGAATATGTAAATAAATGAGAATGTACAGCATGCTGGTTGTGATAAGATCCATGATAAAAAATAGGCCAGATTGACAGATAGGCAGACGAATACACAGACAGGCAGGCAGGCAGACAGATACAGGATTTAATAAGCAGTAGTAAAAAAATTAACACTTGTTAACTGAGACTTCTGAAAACCAATCAATACAATAATCAACAATTCATTACAACTATCAATAATTCACTACATCAACAAACAAAAGGAAAACTATGTGATTTTGTGAACGGATACAGAAAAAAATGAAAAAATCTAACTTTTATGATTTTATAAAAAGATCAACAAGAGATATAAAGGAACTTCTTCAACCTGGTGAGGGGCATCTAAAAAATACACACAAGGGCGCCTGGGTGGCTCAGTCAGTTGAGCGTCCGACTTCAGCTCATGTCATGATCTCGCGGTCTGTGAGTTCGAGCCCCGTGTCCGGCTCTGTGCTGACAGCTCAAAGCCTAGAGCCTGCTTCACATTCTGTGTCTCCCTCTCTCTCTGCCCGCCCCCCACTCATGCTCTGTCTCTGTCTCAAAAATAAATAAACATTAAAAAAAATTTAAAAATACACACAGCTAATATCATGCTAAATGGGAAAATACTGCAACTACCATTTTGTTCCTGTTACCAAGAACAAGGCAAAGATGTTTGCTCTCACCACTCCGAGTCAACATCATACTAAAAGTCCTAGATAGCACACCAAGAAACACATATAAAAGGCACACCGATATAAAACCATCTATTTAGAATTGACCTGAATCACTATATAGAATATCTCAAAGATATCTCACTTAAAGATGAGGAATTAAAGTTAAAAAAAACAGGAGAAGGAAGGGGGTCACCCAATCCAGTACTCCTCTCCACAGAAACTGGATTACCGAGACGCTGTTTTAGGTACAAGAACACAGGAAAGGCAGGGACAATGGAAAAACCACCACCACCACCTGACAGGATTAACAATGCCTACGAAACAATTTCCTACTGCCTGATACACATTCTCCAAATTGACACAGACTTAGTAATTTCCTTTGACCAACAAAGGTACTTAGAATATATTTCATTTGTACTATTTAAGGAAGGAAGGAAGGAAAGAAGGAAGGAAAGAAGGAAGGAGGGAGGGAGGGAGGGAGGGAGGGAGGGAGGGAGGGAGGAAGGAAGGAAGGAAGGGAGGAAGGGAGGAAGGAAAAGGAAGCTACCATATTATGTTTTTTTTTCTGAGAAATCACTCCTCATTCAAGATGAAGAAAACTCTTATTTATAAGACTTTTCTTACATTACAGACTCCAAACTAAATTTTAACAAACTTAGTTCTAAGTTACTTTAAGAAGAAAACCAATGGTATCTTATTCCTAAGAACTGGTAACATCTGCTATGTAGGAAATAAATGTGTCTGATGCTACTAAGGTGTTATATAAAATTGTCAAGTGTGCTTATTCCTGAAAAGTTTGAGTACTTAAGAGATACAACATAATTTTAGTTTCATTTTTCTTACTGGTTTCTGGGAATGCATTTCTTCTCAACATTCTCATGCCTTAAAATATTAATGAGAGAAAAGCAAATTATGAAATATTTTTAAATTCCTTTTAGGTATTTTTTACTCACACAGAACATTTTATTATCATTTAAAATTAATAAACCAGAGGATTAGTAAACTAAATCTCAAATATCTTTAATTCAAAATTGGTTTTTCTATTCCTCTTTCACCTATTTCAAGAGCACAAAGCTCCTATCTTTATAAATAGATCTGTACAGACATTACTTTCAACAGGTAAGAAAAAATGAAAAATAGTACATTTCTAAAAACAAATAATTCATATTTAACTGTATAGAAATTTCATAGGCATGACCTCTGCCTAGCAAAGGAATTCGGTCAAACTCCATTCTATTCCAAAGAAGTCATCCCTTCCTCCTGGCGCAAATGGAAGCAGTATACTGGCCAGACGGTAAGCCAATAAACCCAGCTGGAAGCCAGGAGTGTGTTACCGAGTAACATCACTCTCTGGCATCCTTCTTACGTCCTAGCTGAATATCACTTGGTTCACGAAGTGTTATTAGAGTAGGATCTTGGAAATAAAAACCATCGGAATGAGGTATCCATTCACACATAAGACTTTGTCTAATTTCTAACAAAGTCTTTCCTCTGCAGTGATTGGTAGATTTCTTAAAAAAATAAATTGATAGAATTTCAAGTCTAGAGGAAAGGTCAACATGAAATGTTACCAGTGTTACTTTTTTAAGACTCTGGATTACAAAGACTTAACGGTTAATCCTCTGGTAGTCGGTAAAAACTTGTATTTGATTTTCTAAAATTTCTTTTAAAGACAGATGATGACATTTTCAATTAAAAACAAGTCAAATGCTAGAACCTCGAGTGGCTCAGTCGGTTAAGTGTCCAACTCTTGGTTTCGGCTCAGGTCATGATCTCAAGGTTCATTAGTTCAAGCCCTGCATCAGGCTCTGTGCTGACACTGCAGAGCTTGCTTGGGATTCCTCTTTCCCTCTCTCTCCCCTTCCCCCACAGGCGCACTGTCTCTTAGTCTCAAAATAAACAAAACACTTAAATTTTTTTTTTAAAAAACAAGCCATATGCTAAAGTTCTTAATGTTTATAAAATTTACAAAGTGTGGAATTTCAAGGTGCCTGGCTGGCTTGGTCCATGAAGCGTGTGACTAATGATCTTGGGGTTGTCAGTTCAAGCCCCACATTGGATATAGAGATTACTTAAAATTAAAATCTTTAAAAAACAAACAAACAAAACACAATTTCATACTCAGGTCTACATATCCCTTAAATTATAAAGAAATGAATGAAAAAATATATATTCATGTAATTTGATGTACAGAATAATTTCACTAATCATCCAGCAGCAATAAATACACTCACAAAGATTTCATTTTGACCTTTTTTTCCGACTTGAGATGGTATCAGAAATGACTCGTTTTTGAAATTACGCATCTTGTCCTAACTGAGCAAGGACCCCAGCAGCAAATATGATTGTAAATTCTGCATTTTACACAGCATTTCTGAGTTAAGCCTGTAAAAAGCAAAACCCCCACCCTGCTGGAACATAAATCACAGTATTAACAGCTACAACAATTTTTATGAGTGAATGTTTCTAAGCATTATAAACTGTCATATTCATTTCATGAAGAAAAATATTGGTCCTTGCTCCACATAGTAAATTTCTTAATGATGACATTTTTAAAAATTCTATCCCCTGAATATAAATATTTCTGAGAACACCACAAAATATCGAGGAACAGAGATGCACATGTTGCTAAGGAGCAGCTTAGCCAAGTTTTATCTTAAAATTTAATAATAAACTATAGAAAAAGGAGGCAATTAGAAAACGTGATTTAGCTATCATTAATCTACATCAAAGGATTATAATGATGTACATTGTGTGCCTTTCAAACTATTCTCTATTATAGGTCTTACAACAGAAGTTGAGAAATCTCTTTGACAAACTAGTCCCTTATTAAAAATCAAAGGAAAGTACTTTGCTACCATCTGTGCAACATTAACGCCTTCACCGAAGAATGATTATTTTGTAAGTTAAGAAGTATTCAGTTCTATTTTAAAAAAACAACAGCAACACAGCTATTCAAATGTTCATCTTCATCTATTATAAGAAAGTCATAACATATATGAAACACTATGTAATTCACTATAGAAAGACAAGCATCTCTTTGGTAGCCAGAAAACAGAAAAGGAAATTATGATCCCATGAAAGCATAATCAAAGCGCTGAGTTTTTTTGCTTGTTTTTTTTTTTTTAACGTCACCATCAACACCAACAAATGATTCACAGAGCCTGACCAGCACCTGCAAGGTCAGATTTAATATGATGGGAAGCAATATAAAATGCAAACTTTTAAATTTAACTCCATTAGTAGAAAAAAGATTATGTTATAAAGAATAAGGTAAAATTATCCATAAATGGTTGTCAGAAAAATTTGTAACAGACAATCTTTTCTCTTTAAAGTACACTGAACCGAGGAAAATCTGTTCAAGTATTCAGAAGCTCATTTTAAAAAGCATTACTATAAATCAGGCTTCTTTATCTCTAGTATACCATATACCATGTCCATGATTTGACAAGTTCTTCCTAATTACCACCTTAATTACAGTAATTATATATTTTATAGTAAATTCAACTAACATGGTTCTTTTGAAAGATAAATTGTGAACTATAGGGCAAAAAAAAATATGCATGTAGATATCTGACCATCCCACTTAATTTATCATCATCGACACCCATTTAACAGAACTAGATGATTTTCAAGCTAGACCTTAGAAATCACTTAATCTAACATCCTTATTTTATGAGCTCTGTTTCCAATTTCCTCATTATAAAGAGGATAAACCGAGGTGCGTGGATGGCTCAGTGGGTTAAGCATCTAATTCTTGATTATGGCTCAGGTCATGATCTCACGGTTCGTGGGATTGAGCTCCATGTCGGGCTCTGCACTGACATTGCAGAGGCTGTTTGGGATTCTCTCTCTCTCTCTCTCTCTCTCTCTCTCTCTCTCTCTACCCCTCCCTGCCTCACACATCTGTGTTCTCTCTCCCCACATAAATAAAGAGGATACACCATTATTTGTCCCCAACTGTTAGTTCCCTCTACCTAGTGACCTAGCACACCTTATTCCACTTTAATTTTAGAGGTACTTGCTACATAGCTAACATAAGGTACTACATAAAATACTGAACACACTGTAAAGAAACAGAAATACTCTCAAAAAAACTCCAAAGCCCTTTGAGGCTAGTTTGTTTTGGGGAACCTCAGGAGAAAAAGTTGATGCAATGCCACGGATCAGCGGAACAAGCCTTGTGCCATGTAAATTATAGCTCTGGACAGAGATTTATATTTCAATATGCTTACACTCTAGATTTATCATCTTCTGTAAAAGAAGGAAAGGAAGATGTTACCATTATAAAATGAACTGCTGAAATCAAAACCTGAGAATTTGTTTTAAGGTTGTTTTGGGGCACCTAGGTAGCTGAGTCAGGTAAGCATTCAACTTAGGCTCAGGTCATGATCTCATGGTTCATTAGTTCAAGCCCCATATGGGGCTCTCTGCTGTCAGCACAGAGCACTCTTCAGATCCTATTCCCCTTTCTCTCTCTGTTGCTACCCCGCTCGTGTGCACACGCACATGCGCGCGCTCTCTCTCTCTCAAAAATAAATAAACATTAAAAGAATTTTAAATTAAATAAAATTGCTTTAATTAAGTTTAGTCTCCGGAGTATGAATTAAGCCTTACCACTGCCAATTTGTCTCCAATTCAACAGGTATAATGAACACCTATACACCTAACCAAAGCATTGTGCTAAATAGTGGTAAGACAGTACACAAACTTACAGTGTGACCATCCTGCATAATTTAAGTCCTCAATTTCCTCACCTACAGAATAAGTGATTTACATGACCCTCCTGCTCCTAAAATTCTGATTTTATGTTATCTAAATCATGATATTTCAATTCGTGTTAAAATAAGTAATGTTGAAATCAGCACTGCTGAAGTCTGTTAAGACAAAAGTAGTTACTGCTCACTATAAGGAAAATGAACATAAAATGGCTTTCAAAAAATTAATCACCATAATCCTCTCCTCGAACTCCAGTATCTACTTTTAGATGACAAAGATGGCATTCTAAGAGGCCTCTGGCCCCATGCAAAAGCTTGTTCTAAACTCGATAATTTTCATAAATATCCTTAGCAGTGTTGAAATATGGAGACATTTCATAGTCACGGTCCACAAAATATGAAAACCATACTAAAAACTCAGCCATCATTAATGCCAGTAGAATTTCTGGAGAAGTCCCCTATCTAATTATTCTTTGCACCCCAAGGCACTGTGCCCATACCCCGCTATGCTATAATTCACTGCCCATCAAGAGTTACTCTGCTCCCTTTTTATCAGCATTAAAAATGTCACATTGTTATGGGTTAAACTGTGTTCCTCATAAAATTCATCTATCCAAGTCCTACTCCCAGTACCTCAGGTTGTGACCTCATTTGGAAACAGGGTCATTACAGATGTAATTGGTAAAAATGAGTAGAGTGGGACTCTACAATGCAGTATGACTAGTGTCTTTATAAATAAGGAGAAACTTAACACAAACATACAAGCATGGAGAACAGCATGTGAACACGAAGATTGCTATCTACAAACCAAGCAGAGAGGTCCTTCCCTCACAGATCTCCCTCACACACACCCTTCCCTCACAGATCTCCCTCACACACACCCTCCCCTCACACACGCCCTCCCCTCACACACACCCTTCCCTCACACACATCCATCCCTCACAGATCTCCCTCACACACACCCTTCCCTCACACACACCCTTCCCTCACAGATCTCCCTCACACACACCCTTCCCTCACACACATCCATCCCTCACACACACCCTTCCCTCACACACATCTATCCCTCACAGATCTCCCTCACACACATCCTTCCCTCACACACATCCATCCCTCATAGATCTCCCTCACACACACCCTTCCCTCACACACATCCATCCCTCACAGATCTCCCTCACACACACCCTTCCCTCACACACATCCATCCCTCACACACACCCTTCCCTCACACACATCTATCCCTCACAGATCTCCCTCACACACATCCTTCCCTCACACACATCCATCCCTCATAGATCTCCCTCACACACACCCTTCCCTCACACACACCCTTCCCTCACACACACCCTTCCCTCACACACATCCATCCCTCACACACATCCATCCCTCACATACATCCATCCCTCACAGATCTCCCTCACACACATCCTTCCCTCACACACGTCCTTCTCTCACAGACTCTGATGGGACCAATGATACCAACATCTCAATCTAGAACTCCTAGCCTCCAGAACTGTGAAATCATAAATTTGTATTCTTTAAGCCACCCAGTCTGTGGTGCTTTGTTACGACAGCCTGAGCAAGCTAATATATTACTATACAGCAACAACTGGAGGAGAATCAAATCAAACCATCACAACAGACAGGATTCTCAGAATAGCACAGCAAAAGTCAACGCATGGCCAATGTTCCTAACAGACCACACATTTTTGAGATTCTGACAAAAGACACTTTCAGGCAAACATGAACATTTTTCATACTGTACACTTAAATCAAGACTTTAAGGGGCGCCTGGGTGGCTCAGTCAGTTAAGCGGCCGACTTTCAGCTCAGGTCATGATCTTGCGGTATGTGAGCTCGAGCCCCAAGTCGGGCTCTGTGCTGACGGCTTGGAGCCTGGGGCCTGCTTCAGATTCTGTGTCTCCCTCTCTCTCTGCCCTTCTCCTGCTCACGCTCTGTCTCTGTCTCTCAAAAATATATAAACGTCAAAAAAAAATTTAAAAAAAGAAAAAAGAGTTTAAGGGCCCCTGGAAGACTCAGTCTGTAGAGAATGCAACTCTTGATCTCAGGAATGTAAGTTTGAGCCCCACATTGGCTACAGAGATTACTTAAAAATAGAAAATCTTAAAAAAAAATAAAAAGACTTTAATCCTCCCCCCCAACCTCATCCAAAGATGCATGAACTCTTTAATCAATGGTATCTGTATGGGGGCAGGGGAGCATATCATACACTAATCATTTTAATTAGAAAATTAAACACTATCAGCCCTACCTCTGAGTAAGAAGGAAACAAATACAGATGATAATAACGAAATTTTCTTCATTGCACTCTTAAAGAGATTTACAACACAGTATTATTTTTTCAAAAAAGTAAATACTTTTTGAAATGTATGAGTATATAATTATGTCTGAAAATACGTAAAACTTTATCACATAGCACATTATATCCTAAAAGAATAGAATCTAATACAATGATCAGATGAACAAAACTTTTGGTAGGTAGACTATGATTTAAATTCTTCTTAAAAATATGGACCTAGTCAATAAGACAAAGTATTTGTCTTGTTTAATTTGTCTAATCAACTTCACCTTTAGTAGCTGACAATAACACAGCATGTCAGAAATCTAAGATCAGAAGATTTAAAAATGGAAATTCAACCATTTTATGTGAGCATTATCAATCATTCACAGCCTCCTGCCAGTCAAGAAAAGGTTATCTTATAAACATAAGCTAAAATGACATGATCTGGTCAATAAAAAGACAATCCCAATATCTAATTATGAAGATTCAAAACCTTTTACTTTCTTTCCCCAGCTAATTAGTTCTCAGCAGAAAGCACAATGGGAAGATATATAGTTAATACACAGAGTGTAAGAACAATTTGAAAAACATTAACCCCCATTTAAATAGAAAAGAAAATGAATATTAGATTTTTGCTCTTTCAAAATGTGCTCATCTAATTAATTCAGTCTAGAAAAGCGATGCACAGAAGGTTGTATTCTATCTTGTAAAAGTGTATTTAAGTGAATTTAAGGACAAAATCACTTTTCCATATATATTATACAGAAATTATTATAACTGTAAAAAGCAGGTAGAGTAGGTGGTAAAAAGTGTCTGGACTGACAATCAGAAGAAATGGGCTCTATTTCTCATTTCCGGTAGTAACCACACATGTGATGTTAGGTAAGATCATTTAACCCTTTGGACCTTGGTTTCTCTAGGTGATCTCTAAGGTCTGTCACTGAGAGACAAAATAATTGCAAATGCTGTCAATCTCAAAATCTGAAATACGTCATCAGAAATCCTGATAGATCTTTACATACTTTCTGTGATCAATACGAATCCATCAGATATTTATTGAAGAGAGAGAGTGATCTTCTCACCTGAAACCTTATTGTCATGTAGCAAATTCCGAAGCTTACTACAAAGCTGGATCATGCTGTCCAACTGTCTATTTATCTTCACATCTTGTATCCAGGCTGGGGTATAACACACGGGACATCCGGTTCCAATGCAGTCACTTACACAATTACTTTAAAAAGATTAAAAAATATATTTATCAATGCAGTCAGCAGAATTTGAATTCCAAAAAATAAACATAAGCAGAGTTTGAACAGAAGTAAATAAAGCAAAGGTTGTTTTTAACAAGCAATGGGCAATCATATAATATTGGTTAGAATGATGTTTTTGAAAGAGTATGATACACATACAAATCCTGTACCTAAAGTCACTTAGGTAATTTGATATGAAGAGATTTCTTAGTCAGACATTAGTCTGCATAATTTTTTCATGCAAATAAGTCTATAGCTTCTAAGGGGTAAGAGTACAGAGAGGGACATAAATAAACATATTTAGTACCAAATGTATAATAGCCATGCATCTCAACCTTTACTATCCTAAATCTTAACACTATGCTTCATGGCAAATTACCGCAAAGGGACTGGGAAAGGTATTTTTTGCTTTGTTTGCAGACAAGTGTCTAAAGGCTTTAAAGTAGTTTCTGAGAAAAGATATTTGATTCTTTCAGACGTTTTTATAACCTGTAGACTCAATTAAATTATCTCAGGTTATCTGTCCCAGAGTTAAAGTCCTATAATTAGGGGATTTTCTTAACTTTAGGGGTTACGAACCCTTTGCAAATCTGAAGATATACGTAAGCTCTTGTAAAAAAAAAAAAAAGGGGGGGGTGCCCAATCCCCCTCCAAAGCTTATCTGTGGAATCAGAAACAAGAAATCTAATGCTCCACTCTTTCCTTAGCTTCATCAAAGGAGCTCCAACAAGACTGGGTAAACTAACCAATAAAAACCACATCTCCCCCAAATACCACATTCCTTTTCACGTCACCCACTCATTTGTAGACACAGAGGACTCTTACAATATAAGCTCCTTCCAGAAAAAGCCTGTGATAGTTCTAGTCTTTGTATCTTAGATTCTGGCATGATTTGTAATGCAAAGTAACTCAATAAAAGTTATAAAACAAATCTGTACTTCATACTAGGGCTCAGAGCGAGCTTCCAGATCACTGGATTCAATAAATGTCAAATTTCTTCAGCAAAGAAAAGAACTTCTTTGAGTTTCTTTGTTGTAGTTAAGAACACTTAACTTAAAACTCCAACATAGAAAATAAGAAACTGATCCTACAGGGGACTGAAATCATCAATTATTATGCAAAACTTAAGTATTTGAGAAACACCAGTGACAAGAGTCACAATCCACTCATCAAGAATCATTACCTTATTTTCAGATAAAGAAAATGAGATCCAATTAGGTAAGACACTTACCCAGCACCACACTGGTACTCAGTCTATTTTATACATTCCATAATGTTCGTCTTATAACTGTTCTCAAATTATTTTGTAAACTTTAATCTAGAATTCCGAGGAAAGATGTCATTTCTCAATAGATCTGCATAACTCAGTATGCCACTATTTTCCAAATGACCGATGGGTGAGGTCAGAAAATCATGCTGGGTGAAAGGTCCATTCACAGCATAGGATAATCCAATGAAATTTAATGGAACAGAATACAAAAAGGTCATTGGTATCCTTTTAGAGTCCACACTGTAACAAATCTAAAGAAACTAGCACTTGGTAAGTAATGGTATAGTATCAAAGAAGAATATCCATAATAAAAAGTCTATTTAAAAATCCTTCTTTTTTCCAACTATGCAGATGTATAATACAAGATCTTCCTCACATACTGCAATCAAAAGAACAGATCACAAAAGAATGGTTACATAAGCAGATATGAGAATCTACAGTCTTCTATTCAGCAAAACAATAAAACAATATATTGCACAAATATAACATAGTATCACTCTCCTCACTAGTTTTTCTTTGGTTTATAAAATGGTTATTTTTCCTTAAAAATAGTGTTACTTATGTTACTATGTAATGAGTTTATTATTATCTTTAAGTGAATAGTATTTTTTAATGTCTCAGTTTTACATGGTAAATACACACATACAAGCAAAACTGCTTAGGGATCCTCAATTTTTAAAAGTGTAAAATGATCCAAAGCCAAAAGTCTGCATACGTCTGCCATATGTTTTAAATGATTTATATCCTAAAGAGAATACATGGACTACTTTTATCAGGGATTGGCATGAAAGTACCTTGGAACAACCACAACACCGTCAATGACATAAAAATCTGTGCCCTTCCGACTAGCACCCCTCCACTTCGATGCTGCAACTAGACTGGTATGTATCAAACCATCTTTTAAAACTGCATAGTATTTACGGGGTGCCTGGGTGGCTCAGTCAGGTAAGTGCGGAACTTCAGTTCAGGTCATGATCTCACGAGTTTGAGCTCCATGTGGGGCTCTGTGCTGACAGCTCAGAGACTGGAGCCTGCTTCGGATTCTGTGTTACCCTCTCTCTCTGCCCCTCCCTCTCTCTGTGTCTCTCTGTCTCTCACTCTCAAAAATAAATAAACATTTAAAAAAAAATTTTTTTAAACCGCAAAAGGGAGGCTGGGTGGCTCAGTCAGTTAAGGCTCCAACTTCAGCTCAGGTTATGATCTCATGGTTTACAAGTTCAAGCCCTGCATTGGGCTCTGTGCTGACAGCGCAGAGCCTTGAGCCTACTTCAGATTCTGTGTTTCCCGCTCTCTCTGCTCCTCCCATGCTCATGCGCTCTCTCTCGTTCTCTCTCTCTCTCAAAAATAAATAAACATTTTTAAAAAACTGCATGGTATTTACAATATTGCTCAGCAGTTTTACACAGCTTCAAATCTGCAAAGAATACAGTTACCCAATTCTTGGCATCACGTAATCAAAATGAACCAAAACTGCACTGAATGTATTCTTTCCTATGTTCATGTCATATAACAGATGATCATTTTCTCTTTCAGGATGTTCTCATGTCTATCTTGATCTCTCATGGTCCATTTTAAGTCACAAACCCTTTTAGAACCCAAATAAAGATACAGATCTCTACCACTAACACTCCTACTTACCTACACACACACACACACACACACACACGCTTTACATACAATTTCATGGAGTTTGTTCTGCTCCAGACTTATCACTGCTCTACTAGATACAGTGAGTACATCAGCTGAAACTCAATAAATCTGCTTACTATCAAGTAAGGACAGGAAGTAGGCATATTTCATAAGGGGACCATGGGAGGTCTTTTGGAGGTGGTGACATCTGAGCTGAAATGTAACTGATGAAAAGTTAGCCTCACAAAAATTTGGGGGGCGCCTGGGTGGCTCAGTCGGTTAAGCGGCCGACTTCAGCTCAGGTCATGATCTCCCGGTCTGTGAGTTCGAGCCCCACTGTCGGGCTCTGTGCTGACGGCTGAGAGCCTAGAGCCTGCTTCAGATTCTGTGTCTCCCTCTCTCTCTGCCCTTCCCTTGTTCACGCTCTGTCTCTATGTCTCTCAAAAATAAAATAAAAACGTTAAAAAAAAATTTTTTTTAATTAAAAAAAAAATTTGGCAGTACATTCTAGGAGGAAATAGCAAGTGCAAAAAGTCCTGAGGCAGGAATGAGTTTGGTGTGGTTAATGAACGAAAAGGAGAAGGTAGCTAGCCAGTGTAAGCCAGCAGGAAGTGTGGCTGAAGAGACAGGCAGGAATTGGGTCCTATATTGGGTCTTCCAGACCTCATAGTGAAGAGTCTGGATTTTATTCTAACTGTAAAAGAAGCCACTAGAGGATTTTAAAGAGGGTACGATACAGATGTGATTCACATTTTTAAAAGATCACTATTAAGAATGTGGAAAATGGGGAAGGGGTGCAGTTATGAACTTATTACACTAGTCTGAGGAGAGAGAGGATGGTGGCTAGGATCGAATAAACAGTAGTAAATATAGAGACGGGTGGGAAAATTCAAGACTCAAGGCACGTCGTGAGGTGGAACTGACAGAACTTAACGGTGTGACAAGGAAGAAAAGAGCAGCTGGGTATCACTTGGGGTTTCTGCCTCGAGCAGCTCTATGGTCGACAGTCTGCTTTACCACCATGAAGATCTCCAAGACGGGCACGGAGGACGCGAGGACGAGTGACACACATGCTGTGCCGACGTGAAGTCCTTGTCATCCTCCAAACGGAGAGATCAGGTGGGAAACATGTACTGTTCCCTGTCCCACCCTCCGGCTGGCTATGCCCCATATATCGAATCCATGTTTCCAGAAAGAAAACTGGGACCCCGCGCATAGTTGTGCCCACGCATCAGCCCATCGCAGTCACACAGTAAATTATTTTCATGTGTGCTTAAACTTCATGGTGAAGTCGTTCATGCCAGACAGCCACATAGTCATAACTGAAGTCATTAAAAAACTGACTCAGAGAAGGCTATCTGGACCCTGTCTCACAGACAATAAAATCAAGACATCCAGTCCTTTAATTGATTTCTCCAGCATAAGAAATAGAATGAGATGAAAATCAAGTATTCTAATCTATATGCCAGGCTTTCATACTACAACATGGACATAATTCCATAGTAACTGTTACAGCTTGAACTGTGTCCCGCAAAAAGAGTTGAAGTCCCAACCCCCAGTACCTAAGAATGTGATCTTATTTGGAAATAGGGTCTTTCTCAAGATCAAATTAACATGAGGTCATCGAGGTGAGCCTTACTCCGGGACAGCTGGCATTCTTACAAAGAGGGCCGGTTTGGACACAAAGACAAACACGCACACCAGACGCACTGCCACGTGACGTGAAGGTTAGAATCAGCGACAGACCTACAATCCAAGGAAGGACAAAGACTGCCAGAAGACAAAGGTTCTCCACCTACCAGTAGGTAGGACAGAATCATGGAAGAGAATTTTCCTCACAGCCCTCAGAAGCAACCACCCTGCTGACACCTTACTCTTGGACTTTTAGCTTCCAGAGCTCTGAGACAATACGTTTCTGTTATTCTAAACCACTCAGTCTTTGGTACTTTGTTATGGGAGCCCCAGAAAATTAATCCAACAACTGTAAGAGCAAGATTTTCATAATTTGGAAGGTCTAGACTCAAAACTGGCCAGAAGGAAAAGAGCCATATTTCAATTACATAACAGATTTTTTCTCCCCAAGCTTAGCAGAGCTACTTACTAAGCTTTGCAACTTTGAACAAGTCATCCCCTTTGAGCTTTGATGCTCTTATTTGTAAATTAAGACAGTTTTAAGCATCGAAATGTACAATAAGTTATTTATAGTCCATGAGAGTTACACAAACATAACATACAACATATTACTAATACGATTACATGAGAATGACCTAGTAAAAAAATACAGTTATTCTATGTATCAAGGCGTAATTACTTACCTACAAAAGATGTGCTCACACCCCCCTAAACACACAGGCTCCCTCAGAATATTAGTGCTGTTTGAAGAAAGGAAAACAATCAAGACTTAGGTCATTGTGAGATAAACATTTATTACCCAACATTTCATAAATCCAAAGATCAACAACACTACTGTGTTTCTCTTTCCAAAGCAGAAGATACTAAGGATGTATTTATTTGAAAGGATGTTAATCCCTGATTAACTATTGTATCATCACACATCTGCTGAATTCAAATAGCTACTAACAAACTCAGTACAAACTGTAACATTTTCTATAAGGCACGTAGGGGGAATTCAGAAAGAAGCAACTTTGTGTAAGACTCTCTATACCTCTTATAGAGGCTGGCAAAACCAACCACTGACTGCTTCTTTCAACTACCAGGATACATCTTCGCTTAATGATTCAAAGTATAGACCATAAATTCCAAAATAAGGCCTAAAAGGTTGAATGACCATATAATATATTGTCCGGATGAGAACGTTTCTGGGAGTGACAGGGCATGACAACTGAATAGGACACAGGGATAGCAGGTATAAACCAGCACTGACCCAAGAAAACCAGGACATCTGACCACCTTGACCGTAAGAATTCATGGTTTCCCATAGGAATACACTGGCTTCCGGCTACTGTTACAAGGCCATTTATTTTTCATAGGTGCCTTGTCAAAACTACAGCCATCCTTTCAGTTCACAATTAATTGATTGTTTTGTCCTTTAAGCAACTGCAAATAGGAATCATCAGGTTGACATTCTACAGACTGAATGAGATTCATGGCATTAGGGAAAGAGAGAGAAACACAATTATTGTCCATCAAAATACCTGCTACATTTGATAATCCTCAGAAAGTAACAGTACGTACTTATTAATAAACACATCAAATCATTATATTCAGAAGGCATAGTGCAGCAAGAGCAAACAGGAGAAAATAAAGCTTTTTAAGGATGAGTATTTTTTGTGCTTGGTTTATTACACTAACCTTAGGACCTGAAGGTATTTACAGCATTATTATCCAATTACCTCTGTATATACACCACATATCAATAAAAACAGTTTTCCACATTTCTTGAAAGATCAAAAGTATCAAACGGCACATATAATAGATGTGAACATTAAAGTGAAATTGAGCTTTCAGAAAGAATGCTAAAAACAGAATATACACCTACAATGTTATCCTCAAGATACCAAAAATGGTGCTCATTGACATTATAAAACCCATTACTTTTTAAAAACTCGCAATGTCTGATTTTTCTATCTCACTACTCAGATCAGAGTGACAAAAATATGACCTGTGAAGTGCCAGCCACTTTTGTGACTCTGGCAATGAAGGTATCTGCTACAATGATCACGCTTCTCCTGTAATTTTTGCTCACTATTTCACCTATCAAATCTAATCTCCTTTCTCCTAATCAAGTGTGTTGAATTCTACTTCATTACAAATTCTGCTTGAAGATCTCAGAAGTGATGTATCTCACTTCCTCCTATCATTATATACTCCCTATATTCTTTTATTCCATCCCTCTGACCAAACCTCCGCCTTCAGGTTGCTCTCCACCTTGAGAGAACACCATTCAGTTCGTTAGCGCCTTGGATTCCCACGCCACCATTACTACCACTTCACGGACATCTTCACCGCCCCCCTATTTCCACTGACCTTTTAGACGCTCGCAGATGCCAATAATGCCAGATAGGCCCCACAGTCCACTCCTTCCTTGCCTACTCTCAGGGGATGAAATAACAATTATGAAGAGACAGATCTATACACGTGTCTCTATAAATTCAGTTGGTAGTTTCTTCACATTTGTATCTCTTATCAAAGTGGTATACTGAACGTTCAGTGAGTAAACAAATGAATACATGGCTATTCAAAACAGACTCCATGCTCCTAAATCCCATTAAACCGACTGTGAGCTTTTCACCCGTAGACCTATTCCCACCTCTTCACCCATAATCCTCTCCCTCCCTCTGGGCTCAAAGGGAAAGATCTCCTGCAGTGATTCTTCCTTCTTAAAATGTGCTGCTCTCCCTGTCGCTAGATCCAACATCTTCCCTGTCTCCTAAAGTGGTCAATTCTCATCATTATACTCACCAAAATTTCTTCTTCCATCTGCAAATAAACATGCACAGATACTCTCTCCTCCACCCTAAAAAACCGCACTTTCTTTAGACCCTGCCTCACTCTACCTTCGGCCCCAGCTCTTCCACTTCCTGCAGAGGTAAGTGCTCTCTACACCATTCGCCCCATCTCCTTCTCTCCCTAGCTTGAACTCCCACCTCTGCTGAAACTGTTCCCCAGCATTTTTTGGTCTCATTCTCCTGGACTTCTGTGTGAGGTAACACTGATCTCACCTTCTTTCCTGAAACCTTTCCTTCTGTTGAGTTTTGATTTTCTTATACCACATTTTTCTGCCTATTTCAGCATTTCGTTAGCTGCTTCTTTTCTTGTCTCTCAGTTGTAGGCTTACCCCAGGATACAGTCCACAGTCTTCTGGCTTTCTGTGGCAGTACTCGACTCTATGCCTTGATTCTATTTCTAAATTTAAATTTCTTTCTACGGTGACTCTGAATCCTTTATCTATGGTTCTGACTCTTCACCCTAGCAATGAGATGCTACAGTGTGATTAGCAATGAACCTAATATCTATGAATAATTGATCAATTGTACTGATTATTCTAATAAGTGAACTAACATATATTTTTTGTTGCTGTCAACACTGGAAGACTAACGGAGAAGTATGTGCATGTGCAAAAAAGTTTGTAGACATGCGTAGTGGAAGAAGCAGGGAGAGGGGTGTTATACCCAAGACTGGGAGGGGGGGCTGTGCTGTCAAGTTCAAAAAATTTTTAATGAAAAGCTCAAAGAGTAGATAAAGAGTGGGACTGATCTCTGTCAAAGTTAGGCTTTCAGACAATGTCCAGAGCTTAGCGGAGAATATACTCTGGAATAAAACAATTTTTATTACAACTAGACAATAACTATCAAAATTTTAAATGCACCCATTTTTAATTCAACTATTCCCGTGTCTCAGGAATTTATCCTTCAGAGATACGCAGAGGCTTCAAAAATGAAACTCTAAAATACCAAAGATGTCTATCTAGACAGGATAATAAAGAGATTCCAGATTTAAGAAACAAACTAAAATGTCATATATGTATGTGTGTGTATGTATATACGCACACACACATATATATACATAAATTTATGTATTTATATATATATGTTTTTTTTTTAAGGATTCAGAATAGCATATGACATCTAAAGGGTGACAAGGGATGTCCGGCCTACAAAATAATGATTGAAAATTATTTTATACTTCGAATTTTATATCCAGTCACCTTCCACAGTAGAAAGTTAATAGATAGTAATAAGAAAACTCATCTTTTAGCACAGGAAGTTAGAAAGATAATAAATAATGTCTAAAATGGAAAAAATCAAGAAGTAGCAATAGAAACCTATTACTTGGAAATGTAGATACAAACCATGAAGAACTAAGACATGAAAGAGGCTGTATATATCTGGAGTACAGATGAAGCGAAAGAATGTTTTCATTATGTCTTTGACTTATTGACTGTTGACTATGTTCACGCATTATTTTTTTTAAAGATATTATTTTTAAGTACTCTCTACACCCAACATGGGGCTCGAACTCACAATCCTGAGATCAAGAGTTGCAGGCCAACTGACTGAGCCAGCCAGGCACCTGGTTCATGAACAATTTTAACTAAAAATTTGTAAAGGCCACTGACAAGGATTCCAGCACAGCTTATTATAGCCGAAGACCAGAAACAATCTAAATTTTAACCAACGCAGAAATGGTTAAATAAATCATGATACATCTCCCTGATATATAGTATCTTCTCATGAGGGTTACGATGCTTATATAAACACGGAGAACCTCGTAAAGGACACACAATAAATTGATCATAGTGGGTTCTTAAAGAAAAGGATTCAGGCTCACCTGTCATTCCCTTAAATATTTAACCACCATATACCTTGGTATTTTAATGCATGTATTATTTCAATTTTTAAAAACTTATTATTAGAATGTTCTTCACAAGCCAGTAACTCCAAAGCAAGCAACCTTTTCTTGCACTACTCCTCCACAAAAGCTCTGCTCACAGCAGGCCAGTGTCTGTAACATTTCTCAAATAATACCCAAGGTCCAAAACCAAGCCCACGGCTGCTCAGACTGTTCTCCCCAGCCTAGAATACACTTTCTCCCCCCCAACTCCCAAAACTATTCAAGCCCAACACATTATCCAAATATTATCCAGGATGATATAATAAAAATGACACAAAACAAAGCACAAAAATTCTTTGATTTTAGTTTCCATACCATCTCTTACGCAGAATCTGTACCTTGCACCAGACATGGAAAGAACACAAGGTTGACTGCAATACAATCTATACTTATACTAAAGGGCTTATAATCTAACCAGTTAATTTGATAAGCAAAGTTAGTGTATGACTTAAGAGAATTACAAAATGCTCTCAAGTTCCTAAGAGTTGGCATCTAGTTGGAGCTCTGGAAATCAATGCTGAAAGCTTAACTATTTTGTATTTTATCTGCTTGATTCCTTATTTTTCCCCCGGTCTCCAAATAGATTGTAGCCCTACAAACAAGAGATCCTGACTTTTACTTTTTCTGAGCTCCCCAACACCCCTCCCAAGCATGATGCTATATGAACAGCAGAATTTCGATGAATCCTTAGTGAATGAAGCAAATGGAAGAGTACACACAAAAATGAATTTATATTAAGAACTCTATTTTATCTCCACCCTATTGTTTGATATACATATATATTAGAAAGAAAAAAAATCCAGAAGAATAAGAAAAGACATTTGCATGGTAACAGGATTTTTGTACTTTGAAAATTCAGCTACTCTACTTTTTCCCATCTGCAGTCCTACTTCTGTTACTTTACACGTAGTTGATTTGCAAAGATCGGTGCAGTCAGAGGATTATAACTTCGGGAAGAACTAAGTAGTGACAACAATTTTTTTTTTTTAAAAGGGCCTATTGGTATAAAAATTTCTTTGCAAAGAAGAAAAGGAAAGTAAATTCAGTTGAGATTACAATACTGAGGCAGACCTATTTCTTAACAGAATAGCTCCATAAGCTTACTGAGATATACTGCTATTTAACATTAGGCAAGATAGCTACCACAGTGCTCTTATGGTCTAAAAAATCGCGCAGCTGTTTTTAAGTGGGGACCAACACATTTAACACCAAAGTGCACAGGCTCTTCAAGCCAATTAAACAATTTGCTGTTTTATCTTTAGAATAAACAAAACCATTAACAAGCAAGGGATATGAATAATGACACAAAAACATCTTATTCTGTGTAGTTATTTTGTATGTCAGATTCAAGTAAATCACATGAGAAAAAAATTTTTTTAATCTTATCTAACTGGTTAGTGTTGACAAATATTGAATAAATCAAGGAGTCAATCTCCCAAAAGCCAAAGGGGCAATAGACTTTTGTCTATTATAATAGGATCTACTGTTATAAGACAAACAAGAGTAGAGAATGTTACAGATACCTGCCTCAAACACTTCTGGTTATTCTGTCCTCTATTCCCTTTCTTTCAAAGCAAAACAGAATCTAAGTAACTGTCCTTAAAGCTTTACCTCTTCCACTCAATGGTTCAAATGTTGAGTTTTAAGGCTCTCTATATCCTCTTTCCTGCTCACTTCCAGAACTATGCCTTCAAGTCATCTAAACCAGATGACTGTCAAAAGTGTACTCCCAGCCTAGAATCTCTCCTCAAAGTCCCAGGCTCAAATCACAAATACTTCACTTGTACGACCATCCCCAACGCCATGGGAACAGGTGCTCAATGTCTCATGAAGTTTCTCCGCAGTCACAAGCACTCCAGGACACCAGGTATGTGGAGGTCTATAAAGGGTCTGTGTAACTTGTGGTTCTAACTCTGCCTCCCAGGGGGAAAGACCTCAGCCTTCTACATCTGCTCTAAGACCCTAGTCATTGTTGACTGTGAGTAACTAACCCCAGGAATCTACTGAGGATTCTGGGTGAGGCAAGTGAAATTAACAAGGCCCTTGGGGTATTTCCACTTGCAAAGGCTCCTTAAATATGATCCTAACTTAACCTAAATTCTTTCATGCACTAATTTAACGAACACTAAGAACTATGTGTTCAGCGCTGTGGCTACAAATGTGAACCTGTCTTTATGAAATGTGTACCTGTCTTTATGAAATGTGTATCAAAGAATCAAAATACCACATAAATAAATCCCACATTTAAAAGGGATATCTGTATGATACATGCTGAACACTGATGATGTAGGTTAAAAGTCAATAGAAACTTTTAAACTACAATTTGCATCCAAAGGAAACTCATAAATACGGAATCTGCAGAACTAGAGGGAGGCTTAGAAAGCCCTTTGTCCATTTTCCTCATTTTATAGATGAGGACATCAGAGTTACAGGAAAGTTACACAAATTGTTCTACTTAGGCACTATGTGAACCAACGGAGTAGTCAGTTGTTAGGCTACCAATGGCTCTCTGATCTGACCCTTTCTTAACTCTCTGCCCCTCTGCCTCACTTCCCCTTTATTCTACAGTACCTTTTAGCATACTGTGATTAGCACACTCCACTAAGCTCCATCTATGAAACCCTTTCTAAGGCCCAATTCAAAAGCCATGAAGTTTTCCTCCACTCGCACCATCCAAGTACTCTTCTCTCCATCTCTCAGGGCTTCATCATAATTTACCCTGAACTCTGTGTGCATTTTATCCCTTATAGTTAAGCATCTGGTGCCTCAGTGATGGCTCATGGTCCTCATGAAGAACCAGCACCAGAGCAAGCCAAAGGAGTAATCATCCCGCCTAAGGATCACTGGCCTATTAAAGTGCTTCTGCACATTCAAAGCTAATGAAGACAAAAGCTTAATGCTAGGGTCAGGAAATCTATCCTTTATCTTACAAACATCCATATAGCACACAGAACATAACAGGCACTGCTCTAAGTATCTTACAAATATTAACTCATTTAATTCTGGTAACAACCTCGCAAGATAAAAACTACTACTAATTCAGTTCACAAATAAGAAAAGGAAACATGCAAGATAAAATAATTGACCCAAAATCACTGAACCAGGATTTGTAGCCAGGGTTCAAAACTAATGCTCTTAACCACTAAGTGATGCAATAAGAGAAAACAATCTTGATCACCTTTCAAGTGACAAAAGATAATTAAGAAAAATAAAATCATCTATGCTAAAATTCACAAGATTGCTTTTTTACTTTTTACTAAATGCTGATTTAAAAAGTGCTAGAACTCCAATTACACTATAGCAGAGGTCACCCCGCACACACACAAAAATGTCAAGAGGCACCTAATTATTTTAATTCACAAAATAGTGTCATATGACACCTGGGCTTTTACAGTACAGCTCTTATTATTTTTTCCTACTTCCTTTAGGAACGCATTATTACTAAGCTTTCTATCAGTCTCTTAAATGATACGGTCTTCCTGTCTCATTTTTCCAAATCTTTAAATAGCTTCTATCTGGTTGTGAGGCTTGGACCTAACACAAATGTCACATCTGGCCTCTTGAAAAATTTCATCTGCTTCACCTTGGAGTCATACTTATGTTAAAGGTCAAGAAAGGATGCCCTGTAATGTAGCCAATTCACTCTCGCCCACGAGCAATGCTTCCTGTAAAACAGATCCAATATGCTACATAAGACAGGTGACACCTGGGAACACAATATAGATGACAGCTGCAAGCTGAATGTGAGGGTAATCGGGGTAAACTCTGTAAAAGGGCATACTGACACACGATTTCAAATAATAGGACACTGCCAGGAACGGTAGGTAGCAAAGCAAGAAGCGGACCATCCTGAGTTGCTCCTTCCAAGCAATGACGTCAGGCAGCTCCAGGGAAAGGTACAGGTGGGAAAAAAAGTGGTTATTTTCTCCTGGTAAGAAGCAACGGGCCACGCTTTATACACTACAGACGATGCCAAAACGTACAGAGACACCGACAGGAATGCAAAACCATTTCTAAATATTAAATCCTGTGTCATACAAAATTTTACACTGAGAATTTATAAATTTAAGACAGTCTACCTATGAAACAGATTAGCAAACTATAGCTTATGCACCAAATCAAGTCAGTAGACGGTTTCTGTACATGAAAACTTCTTATGTTTTTAAGGGTTGTAAGACAAAAAAATAGTAAGGACACAGATGGTGGTCAGCAAAGGCTAAAATAGTTAATATATGACTCTTCACAGAAAAAGTTGCCAAGCCCTGGCTAAAATCTGCAAAGACACCACTGAGATTTAGTTATTCCATCAGTGGTTCATATATTAATTTTTTTTAAAAATTCACTGAAGTTCAGTATTATTCTCCAGCCACTGAGTTGTAATAAAAGGATGATGAGTTGTAATAAAAGTCTGGACCTAGTTACTGATGCCTACTTTCAGTCCTCTGGCTTTTATTCTCTGCTCACTTTCGTTAGAAACTAGAAAAATATTTGGCAAGGGATTAAAAAGTGACATTGGCGGGGCACCTGGGTAGCTCAGTTGGTTAAGCATCCAACTTCGGCTGAGGTCATGATCTCACAGTTCACGGGTTTGAGCCCAGCATCGGACTCTGTGCTGACGGCTCAGAACCTGGAGTCTGCTTTGGATTCTGCATTTCGCTCTCTCTCTCTCTCTCTCTCTCCGCCCCTCCCCCACTCACACTCTTTCTCTCAAAAATAAACAAATATTTAAAAAAAAATTTTTAAGTGTAATTGGCTGTATTAGATTTCAGGACAACCTATGCACTATTTTTATTATTATTATAAATCACCTATTTTGCCTTCTCCAAACCATTCAGCAAGCAAGATATGCTTTTTTGTAATTTTATAAAACACCTATTATCACTTATTCTATAACAATCACCGTACTCAACACTTTACACATATATTTTCATTTAGTTTCCTCCCTTCCACAGAATGTTAGCTTCCTAAGGACTGAGGTTTTTGTCTGCTTTGTTCACTAACGAATCCCCAATGCCAAAATAGCACTCTGAAGGTTGAATAATATCTTTTATTAGTAATGAATTCTCATAAGTGGATGAGCAGAGCACTATCACTCAGATGGGGAAACTGAGGCACAGAAATTAAATTCTTGAGCCATAGGGTGCCTGGGTGGCTCAGTCCGTTAAGCATCAGACTCTTGATTTCAGCTCAGGTCATGATCAAAGGATTGTTGGGATCAAGCCCCACCATAATGCTCTGTGCTGACAGCACAAGCCTGCTTGGGATTCTGTCCCTCTCTCTCTGCCCCTCTCCCCAACTCATGCATTCTTTCTCTCAAAATAAATTTAAAAACAAATTTTTTGAATAAATAAATAAATGACTTGGGCCATAATGTCAAAGCTGGAACCTGAACTCAGGGATCCTGACTCTACCATCTAAGTGAAGCACTATGCTGCTATCCTAGTAGCTTCCATACAGAAATGTCCCATCTGAATGTCTAACTTTTGTTTAACTACTAAGCTGTGATTATAATTGCTTCTATTATAGCAACTAGCAGAGCTAGTTTTAAATTTATTCTCAGAGGACCCCGTGTTATGAAAAAACACACACAACTCAGAATGTCTCCAAGTATTCTAGTAAAAGTGCCACTTTTCTAAGAAGTGCAGTGATGTTTTTAAGTTTTTGTAAAACCAAACAGAAGTGCAAAACTCGGTGACAGTTAAGTCCATCTCATTTTTAAAGAAAAAAGCTACTATAACTTGTCCTTTATGTAAGTTCTGCAGGTTGGAAACCAGGAGAAAAAAAAATCAAAACAAAGTCCAAAAAAGAAATAGTCAGGACGGCTTCAAGCAGAGAGAAAACCCACGGAGTGATATCGATGCTGAAATGCTGAGCTGTGCACACAGCAGGTGCTCCATCAATGCTTTTGGAAGAAATGAAAAGGGTGACAAGCCCTTCTTGGATTTTATAAACCTCCTTGGTTTGTATACTAGGAAGAGCTACAGTTAAAGCATGGAGTACCAGTCATAAAAATCATGTCTTCAGATATAATGAAAACCTTGAAGTGAGAGGGCTCCCATGGTGCAACAGCACGAAGGAAAATAAACAGCAAAAAAATGATAATAAATAGCCTCTCCAAGAGCTGGAACCCCAAGCCATACGGCTTTTGACTAAACCAAGAAAATGAGAAACCGAATAAGAAATAGAATGGCGGTGTCCATCACACTGCCATCTCCCATCTACCTCCAGCAAGGGTCCCCAAAACTCTCTCCTCTCCCCAGAAACAGCTGCTACGGAGTAATGGTCAAAGGGCCAGCTCGGCAATGAGTGACAGCTGCTTGAAACTTAGCGGTCCCCGTCAGATTCTGCAGCCCTAGGCAAGAGGGATTCGCGGCCCAGTAAAAAGTGCCAATGCCTTAACCCCACCCCAGCCCTACCGATTCAAAGTCTGGAGGCGGGGCCTAAAGTCTGCATCTTTAACCACACCTCCAGAGGAGTCTTCGGCCTGCTAAAAGTTCGGCAACTACCATCTTAGTCGGGTTTGATGAAGAAAAGGCAAGAAAGCCGCGCGGAAAGGATGCGAATGGGGGCGAGGGAGGGGACAACTAACACCAGATCCTTGGGCAGGTACAAAGTCTGCTCGCCGACTCGACTGCGGGGCAGGAATGGAAGGAGGGAACCGGGGGTTTGAAAAGGTCCCCTCCCCCCGCCCTCGCGGCAACCCGCCTGAGGGTCCGTCTTTACCATCGCGAGCAGCGCAGCAGCTTCTCCAACCGGTCGAGCGCCGCGCGGCTGTGGGCCCAGGCCCCGCGCCCCTCCGGCTCCATGGCGGGCGCGGGACGAGGTTCGTTCCCCGACCGGACCCTCGGCTGCCGATTCCCCGGCATCACCCCGCCTTGGCCGGAAGGGCTCCTCCCAGAGCTGAAGACGCGGGGGCTCGGGCAACGACCGAGACACCGCAGGCCTCCGACCCGACCCCGGCCCCGGCCGAACGGTCCCAGTTTCTGGGCCGGCCGGACGCTGGGGGCGGGGCCCCGGAAACGCGCCAAAAGTCCCGCGCGGGCCGGGAGGGGCGGGGACTGCAGTTGGCGGGAAAGTGGGCGGGTCCAGGCCGCCTGCAGGGGTGAAGGCGAGAAAAAGCAAGCCCTTGCCTTTTCTGAACCGTGGGTTTTAGGGACCTCAGGACTCGACTGGTGGAAAAATCACAAAGCGAGGAACTTTTAGTAGAGAGTAATCTCTAAGGAGTGCTGTTTCGACTAATGTAGAACTTAGAGAACTCTGGTCATGACCCTGAAAGTGCCATCTTCTTTACTCCTAAAAAAGTAACTTTCTCCTCCTCCTTTCCACCTTTTCCAGGTTTTTTGTTTTGTTAAAGATCTGATGAGGGAGCGTGGTGCAAGCTGAGTGCAAAATACGGGCTGGCACCCGCCCCACTCCCTCCCCAGGTGCAAGTGGAATATGTGAGACTCCTCGGCCACTCCTGGCTACCCAAGAACAAAGGAAAGGGGTTTAAGTGCTTGCCATGGTAATGTGGGAAACCAAAGCCAATGAAAAGTTACATTCCCTTACTGCCCATTGACAGTCTTGAGACTGGCAGAGTGACCACTCTCTAGGAGCTCAGCTGCCTCTCAAGGATGACACTTTGCTGGGGGCAAAAGAGAACATTATCCCAACCTCAAGGATCCTGTAAGTCAACTTCCTTTATCTCAACTGCCCCAAGATATATCCTGGCGATCATATTCCAACCTTATGCCCTCCCACCCCATATATATCTAAAGGGTCTCATAACTGAGGTTTTATTAAGCAGTAATAAGTGGTGTTTCCCTAGCAACAGCTAGCCCCTCAAGGTCCTAGAAGCCTTGTTTCCAAAAATTCCTTAGAGACTTACTCTATCCCTGACCTCCTCCCAACCTGAGAGTATATAATGAGCTATCTGGCAGGACCCCCAATGCAGCTCTTCCTGCCCATGGGTCCTGTCCCTGTGTTTTAATAAAATCACCTTTTTGCATGAAAGACATCTTCAGGAATTCTTTCTTGCCCGTCAGCTTCTAACCACCCCACCATCACCCCAAAACTTCATCAGGTCTACACAAGGATCTTTCATTGCTTGCCATATTTTATGGATAACACGTACTGAGCAACCTTCACCCTCCCCATCCAACCACTGCCAAATCATTGCATTTCCCCTCTTACTTATTCTCAAATCTACCCACTTCTCTCTGTCTTCACAACAGGCCCCTTGTCTCATTTTTACCTAGATTGTTGCTGTAGCCTTCTGGCTAATATCCCTGTGTCCACTCAAGTCCCTTCCAGTCCTTAGGCTACACTGTAGCCATCTAAAACACTTCCAAATAACCGCTTGGTCAGTAGAAACAGAATAGGTAAAACTAAGAAAGAATCTTAGAGGGTGTTTTTACTGACCTATATTAAACTAACCAATTTTTTTTCTTAAACTCACAGGTAGTCAAGAAATTGACATATTAAACTAACCAATTTTTTTTCTTAAACTCACAGGTAGTCAAGAAATTGAGTTTGGTTATTAACCCTGTTAAGCCATTGCTTACTCTTTGCAGAGCCTCAGAGAAATCAAACTCTAGAAAACTTAAAACATTAAATACACTTAGAGATACTATGGTATATAATGGAGTAAATTGGGGATTTCAGGAGCCAGACATCCCTACTTCTGATCCCACTTCCTCTGCTAAATAATTATGTGATTTAAATCAAGTTTTAAGTCCTCTGAACATTAGTTTCCCTGTCTATAAAGTGGGAATATTTATTCTGTATATCTATATTATAAATGTAACATCACCTACATCATAAGTGCTCAATAAATGGTAGCTAATATGAAGATGATTACATATATAAACTATACTGTTTTTATTTTAATTTTTATTTATTTTTGAGGGAGTGGGGAGGAGACATATATAACCAGTACTGTTAATACTTACCACAGAATAACACTGAATATTTTTATCAGATGCTTTTGTAATTAGGATGTAATGTAACTGATCACAGAGTAAATGCAAATTTCACACTTTGGACCAAGCAGCTGTTACTGAACTATTTGTACAGTGCTGTTGAATGCGTTGTGCGGGGGCAGTGAGGTCTTCCTCCCATTAGTTTCCTCTTCTTTCCCTCTGCCATTGCCCCATCGCCTCCTGCCAAATCTCATGAAATCAAGAAATTTTCAGCAGCTGGTTGATGGCAGCCATAGTAAACTCATCAATAAGCAAAGTTACTCTCCCATCTGCAGCTTCCCTTTCCATGCCCTTCCTCTGCCCTGCTCTGTTATAGGACAAGTGGCTGATGCTTTATCTTTACTTTAAAAAAATTTTTTTTTTTTTAGAGAGCGGGCATAAGCAGGAAAGAGGGGCAGAGGGGGAGAGAGAGAGCGGAAGAGAGAATCCCAAGCGGATTCCACGCTCAGTGCCGAGCGTGACTCAGGGCTCAATCCCAGGACACTGAGATCATGACCCGAGCCAAAATTAAGACTCAGATGCTCAACCGACTAAGCTACCCAGGCACCCCACTTTACCTTTACTTTTTAAATTCCAGTATAATTAGCACAGTGTTCTATTAGTTCCAGATGTGCAATATAGCAATTCAACAATTCTGTACATTATTCAGTGCTCATCACAATTCGTGTACTCTTAATCTCCTTCATTTATTTCACCCACCCACCTCCCCTCTGGTAACCGCCAGTTCTCTATTTATAAGACTATTTCTTGATTTCTCTCTTTTTTCCTGTGTTCATTTGTTCTGTTTCTTAAACTCCACATATGACTAAAATTATATGGTTTATATCTTTCTCTGACTTACTGATTTCACTTAGCATTATATTCTCTAGATCGATCTATGCTGTTGCAAATGGCAAGATTTCATTCTTTTTTATGGCTTTGTAGCATTATACTGTGTGTGTGTGTGTGTGTGTGTGTGTGTGTGTGTGTAGATATAGATAGATAGGTCTTCATACATTCATCTATGGATGGGCACTTGGCTATTTTGGCTATTGCAAATAATGTAGCAATAAACATAGGGGTGCATATATCTTTTCTAATTAGTATTTTTGTATTCTTTGGTTTAAATACCCACTAATGGAATGACTGGATCATACAATAATTCGGTTTTTAATTTTTTGAGAAAACCGCATACCGTATTCCACAGTGGCTGTACCAGTTTGCATCCCCACCAACAGTGCCTGAGAGTTCCTTTTTCTCCACGTCCTTACCAACACCTCCACTTTCTTCTGCTTTTGATTTTAGCTATTCTGACAGGTGCGAGGTGGCATGGGATACATGTTTTTGAATCAACCCTTCCTCCCAGCCTTGGATCCTGAATTTTAAGAGCCAGTCCTTTCTCCCATGTGCATTTATGCGTGTGTACAAAAGATGGGCCAGTCCAGGATTGGTACACCAAGAATGCCTGAAATCCTGGAACTCTACTTCCAGAGAAAAACCTCCCAGGAAAATCCAGTCCATCTATGGGGTCTTGGTAAAGCCTTAGCATAGGCATTACCAATATCCTGTCTTCACTTTAAAAGAGACTAAATGTCTTAATTCCCTTTTTGTGTCCCTGCAAGGACCTCCCAAGCACATCAGAGTTTAGGTTTGTTGCTCCATTTTGCTCCTAGTCTGTTGTCTTCCAGCCAAGCAGTACCTTAGACTCTTCCAAAATTATTCAGCCCACCCAGTGTAACATTTGGGTCCTCCGGGTATTCTGAGGGAGACAAATTGGCTTGCTTTAGCCTGTTTACATATCCTTCTCTCTTCATGCCCTTTCTAACTGCATTGATTACCATCTGTAGTGCTGCTTATACTCCAAAGGCATCTCGGTCTGGTCTCTTTCCTGATCTTCAGGCTCAATATAACAGTTTGTCGAAAACAAACTGTCTAAATGCTAATTTCTTTCTTCTGTTGTGTTGTGAAGGATTTCACATAGTAAATCTCCCTCGTATGCACTTGGATAAACATATTTAACAAGCAAAATGGGACAAACAATACCGAGACTCTCCTCCTGTGGAATGTGAAGCTACCTCGCAAATTCAGCATGTACCCAAATTCTTCTCTGGCTTCTGATTATGGTGTCGTGGTGGAATCAAGCGCTTTGACTCTTTTGAGTTGATTCTCTTTCAGATATAGATTTTGTTTGCCAGGACCTCTATGAAACCTAGACACCTCCCCCACGCCCCCCCCTCAAATGCAGTTTGAGAACAATTGATAAAGAACAATTGAATGGAACAAACCTCCATAGCATCCAGGAGTGTGGTCTGTGCCGTCTACATTTGACTCACCTAGCCTTCCTGCATGAAAATGCTCTTAACCTAAGTTAAAGTCATAAGCTCTGTGCTATTTTTTCTGGAATCCAGTGTGGTATAATGATTAAGTGCATAGAGCTCTGGAGTGAAACAGAACTGGGTTATAAACCAAGCCCTGCCATTTCCTACGATTGTACCCAGGGGCCCGTTGTTTTAACCTATGTTGGAACTTAGTTTCATCTTTTGTAAATTTAGGATTAATGTCTCCCAACCTCACACTGGTAGGGGTGTTGTGAGAAAATAATGACAAATTGTGAAAATGTCCTCAACTAGTAGTGCAGCCCAACCAATGGAAATCCCTTCATGATGGACTGGACTGAGCTTTAATACATACGTCAAAGCTTAATTCACAATAAGCATTGAATACATTTTCCCAATTTTAGGACTAGTTCTGGTATTATTGAGCTACACTAAGCCAGTTATAGTTGCTTTAAAATTCTCTTAAGAGGGGCGCCTGGGTGGCTCAGCTGGTGAAGCATCCGACTTTGGTTCAGGTCATGATCTCACAGTTCATGAGTTTGAGCCCTGCATCGGGCTCTGTGCCGACAGCTCAGACTGGAGCCTGCTTTCAGATTCTGTGTCTCCCTCTCTCTCTGCCCCTCCCCTGCTCATGCTCGCTCTTGCTCTCTCTCTCTGTCACTCTATCAAAAGTAAACAAACAGTAAAAAAATATTTAAATTCTCTTAAGAAAGAGTGCACATTCTGAGTGAGAAGAAGTCATTCATTTCATGACTATTGGGTCACGGATCAAAGATACTTGCTGGAGCAAGTCCTTTGCAAATATGACAATAATTCTGAAAGGAAGCTTGAATTTTGTTTAATGATGATAATCTCTTTCAGTATCATCTCAAATGAAGTGTCCACTGGATTTCTAACACCATCCATGGCATGATGTTGGTACTAGCTAATAAAAATCTTTATAGTGTTTGTTCTTTTAACTCAGAGATCTTTTATTTACAACATTTTGTTCATCTTCAGAGAAAAAAATTCTCAGCAATTAAAAACCGTAATTTTGGGGCGCCTGGGTGGCTCAGTCGGTTAAGCGGCCGACTTCGGCTCAGGTCATGATCTCACGGTCTGTGAGTTCGAGCCCCACGTCGGGCTCTGTGCTGATGGCTCGGAGCTCGGAGCCTGGAGCCTGCTTCGGATTCTGTGTCTCCCTCTCTCTGCCCTCCTCCTGCTCACTCTCTGTCTCTATGTCTCAAAAATAAATAAATGTTAAAAAAAAAAAAAACCCGTAATTTTGTTCTGTGTGCTAGAGATAGCTTATATGAACCAAACAAAAAAGTGTGGCCAAAACTAATCAGCACCCACCACTCATAGATGCCATCATGACCAATGTGGGTCTCTTCTTGATTGGTACAGTTGGCAGATGATTGAGCTTTGGCTGCAATGGAGGATACCGAACTTTCTTGACATGCTGCTGTCTCCGACACCGTCTGAATATCACATAGATCTTGAAATTTACTGAAAAATTACCCAAGTCTAGAAGCATCTAGATATTTTGAGATGGTGTTTGTAAGAATGTTAACTCCGTTCTTGTGGGCTTCTGCCAAATTTCTGTCACAGGCTCAAAAGTAACTAGTCTAAGGACATAGTTACATTAATATGTCCCTATAGCGGTGGTTTTAAAGGTTTTGGTATCTTCCGTATTTCCTGACCATTTATCAAATTTTGCCTGACACAGATATTTCACTGGTCATTGTTTTTTGTTCAAAAGACTTTAGAGTTCAGCCCATTCCACTGCCTTTTATTGCTTGCTATTTTTAAGGAGACACCTCAGTAGAAACCCCCTTTTTCTGTACAGTGTAATTACTGAAGCACATAAAGTGGTTATAGCAGGAATTTATCACTTTCAGGTGGAAATACTCCCAGCCAAATAAAAGATAGAGTAGGAATGCCAGAAGCAATTTATAACAGGCTCACTGACATTTTGTGTTGAGAAGCTCTACCACTGAATAAGCATCAAGTCATAAATCTCTGTAAACGTGATTAAAGCAAGCGAGTTATTCTTTGAGGGGACACGATAATAAAAAAATGCTGTGATGCAAAGCAGGAAAATTCTGTTGACAAAAATCACCAAAAACAGCTGTCAGTAAAATTTACAAACAGCTTGTTTTAAATTCTGTTGAATTCCAGCAGCTGTTTGTTTGCACATAAAATGTTCATTTAGGAAATGAGCATTGGCCCTAGTTTGAGTTCCATTGTGTTTCAAAATTTTGTAATCAGCTTAATCAACATTCATACAATAATTTAAATTTCTTTCAATGGACGAGCAAGAGGTAGCTAGTATATTTAAGTATGCCTCGTATACAGTATGTGTTCAATAAAAAGAAGAAGAGATGAGTGAATGACTATACACCATTATCCCTGAAAGCAATGGTCATTACAAAGCTTTATTTTTTTCCATCTATATATACTGCTTTAGAAATTATGCCTTGTTCATATTGGATTCACTTTACTAGTATTGGTAATAACCCTTAATAGCCCTTCAGCAATACATTCTAGAGTTTTAGAAAGCGGAATTAAAATTTAGTTACTGTTGTAAAGTCACTCTCTGTGAGAGATAGTTCATTAAATCTCTCCTCATATTTTTGCAAATGCCTTCATTTAGTTACTTTTCTCACTATCACAAAAGATAGAGAAGATATTTTTTCATCTGTGAAGTAGGGATAATAGAAAATAATTTATTTCTGTTGTATGAATACAATAAGCTAATATACTTAGTGAAGTCCGTAGAACATAGTAAATTCTTAATAAATGCTGGCACTTATTACTGTACAAAAACCTCTAGGTTTGGGCGGCCTGGGTGGCTCAGTCCATTAAGTGTCAGACTCTTGATTTCGGCTCAAGTCATGATCCCAGGGTTGTGGGATCAAACCCAGTGTCTGGAGTCTCACTGAGCAGGGAGTCTGCTTGGGATTCTCCCTCTCTCTCTCTCTCCCTCTGTCCCTTTCCCCCACTTGCATGCTCTCTCTCTCTCTCCAAAAATCAAAACAAAACAAAAAACTCCAGGTTCAAGAATGATAAAATGATGAGACTTTTATTCTTAGGTAATAAGAGCCACAATATCCTCCTGTGTACTCAACTAGACAGGAATCCAGTGTGTTTCAACTTTTAAAAAATATCTGTGCCCTCAACTCCCACAAAATCTATCTATCTATCTATCTATCTACCTATCTATATCTATCTATCTATCTATCTATCTATACATCTATTTGTGCCATTTCTATGTATCAATTTGGGAGCTTGGGAAGTTGGGTCAAACCAAAAAGGATTACCTTAAAAATAACTATAACAATACTTTTCATACTTAAGCCAGACATACACAATTCCCGGTATCACTCAAAATATTAAAAACATATTACATTTATATTAAATTTCAATAAAAAGAGTCTATAGCCCTAACATCACCCAATGGTGTTGACATCATTATCTCTCCATTTCACAGAGCAGCAAAGAGGGCTTCATGTTTTTAGTAACTATCCCAAGACATACAGCTTATAACTGTAAGGACAAGGAAAGAGGCCCAAGTCTATCTAACTCCAAAGCTGAAGTTTTAAACGCCTACATAAATCTAGATTTAGTTAAGTTCAACTTTGAAGGATGTTAAGTCCAAATCAGTTGAAATACCAGAGGACATATTGATTTTCAGCACAATTATTTATTGGAAGGCTACAGAAGAAATTTAAACTTATCGTTTCTCCCCTTAGAGAACTGACTCTAGTTACAGACAAGACTAAGGTGAGAAAAAATACAAATATCTGAGACAGATTATAATTGTGTTCAATTATGTGGTGTACATAGAAATATCATGAAAGGTCAAGGGAAAGAATGCTTAAAATTGCTTAATGAAGATTTGAGTGATCCTGGCTATGGGAGAGGTGAAAGTATGAGTTAAGTTTTGCAAGATGAGAGGTTTGAAGTAAAAGGAGGGAGGAGAAAGAGTATTTCAGATGCAGAAAATCACATAAACACAGAGACACAAATGACAGGGAACATTATCACCAGTTTGACTGGAGCAAAGATATTTGAGAGAAGCATATGAAATTACTGTTTTTCTAGGTCAAAAATGGTTGGATAACGGCGATTCCATCTCACTCAACTTAATACATATTAGATAGTAGTGATTATAGATACTACCTAGCTGAATGCAATAAAGAACTCGTAGAATTTAGAGAGTCATCTGAAAAGTCACCTTCTTGAAAGAAAAGCTAACAGGAATCAGGAAATAATGGCTGAGATTATTAACTGCTCATGTATGCACCCTAAGAGACATTTAGAAATCTGTTGCTTAAATATTCAAAGAAATGCCCCAGTGCAATCAAAGCAAACAGAGTAAAATTAAAGGACTAAAGCATTTTGTTTTTAAACTTGCCTTTTCAGGGCAATTTGAGGCTGAGAATAAAAATTAAGTCACATTAGGAATAACCTATATTTATATAGTTTTGGCATCTATGAGTGGTATGTGATAGCTGGCTTGTATTGGCTTACAAGAGCCAATATTAACCCTGCAGAAATTCTATTAACTATTCTATTAAACACAGCCACTGTTTAAAAACCATACTGTGGGGGTGCCGGAGTGACTCACTCGGTTGAGCATCAGACTCTTGATTTCAGCTCAGGTTATGATCTCACAGTCACAAGATCGAGCCCCAAATTGAGCTCTGTGCTGAGCTCGAAGACTGCCTGGTATTCTCGCTCCCTTTTCCTCTGTCCCTCCCCTGCTTGCATTCTCATGCACCTGCTCTCTCTTTCTCCCTCTCAAAAATTAATTAATTAATTAATTAATTAATAGCCATATTGTGTAAGCTTAGAATTAAATATATTATTTCTTAAAGCCAAGGTAGTAAATATTCAAAATCCATCACTTCCTAAGTACTTTACCACCTGTCTTATTACTATCCTCTTGATGTGATTGACATTTTTTCATCTCTACAGTGGTAGAGATCATGTGCTACTATATAGCAGTGCATTCTTGAATATTTCTTGCCTACTCCATGTTCCTTGGTAGCTTGAAACTAACCACGGTGAGAATTTTTGCAAGTATTTACACCATGAATACTGGTCAATACTACATATTAGGGTTCAATATATTGTTTTGCTGGTTGTTTATACTTATATAAAGAAGATGCTAGTAACGCAGATTGCTATGTCATGTCCATAGCTTTTATATTGTGAAGAAGCACAGAAAGTTTGATTTTTCCAATATTCAAAATTTATTCAGCAAATAATGCACCCACATCAAGTTACGCTTTCGTCTAACCCATGAATTTAACATGACTATCAACTAACATATGTGTCAGACCTATACTCAGAAAGCCAGCTCTTCAACAGATACCAGCACATCAGTGCATCTACCCGTCTACCAGACTTCAGATCTGGTGTCTCTTCTGCCTGCTCCCCTGTGGAAGTCTACGGGCTGTGATTGACATTTACTCACAAACCCTGTGCCATTGGCTACAATATGGCATCCAGGCTCTGACTCTGAGCCTCATGGTGATTTCTGCCACCTTGGCTCAGAAGTCCGGCATACTCTGAAGTCATAAGGTCTTCACGCCTTTGAACTCCACAACGCTTCCCTGTCCCAAACTCTATCTGCTGCCTTTGGAAGGGACTCCATGTCAACACTGCTTTACGCAAACAGAATTCCTATTCCCCTATTTTTATGTACTTACTCTGAACTAATTGAGTGTTGCCTTGTACTCTATCTCTCAGAATTATTGTATGAAGTTGTCTCTTTATGTTCTGTTATGCTTTTTACATTCACAAGTCCATGAGGGGCCTATTTGGAGGAACACTTTCTACCCTACCTCACTTCCTTTATGTTTTCCTAGCAGGTATCATTAGCTAACACATTATGTATTTAACTTACTTACCTAATTTATTATCTGTATTTCCTTATGGGATGCATGCTCCAAGGGATTTTTGTCTGTTTGTTGCTCTGTCCCTGGCACCCAGAACAGCACCAGGGCCGTAGTAAGTATTCACATGAATGAATGAATGAATGAATGGATGAATGAATGCAACAAAATGGCACACTTATGCTGTGGTCAGTATCAGCTTGGCCCTTTGATGTGGGGGGCATTAGTTTTGGACCAAACTTGCTCTCCTTTCTCTGAACTTAAGATAAGGTTTCTTTTTTGTTTGTTTTTTTTTTTTTTTGTTTCGTTTTCCCCTAGAGACCTCTAACTCAGTTGTGCCTCCCAAGCTCTCTATGACTAAATTCTCTGTTGTAGACGCTGCTTAGATTCTCTTCCCCCCACCAACCCCCAACCATATGCAAAGTGGTGACTGGAACATTATAACAGAACTGTTTGAAGGAAAATAAGATCTATGAGTATGTAAAATCGGAATGTAAAAATGCATTTTCAGACCAGATTTCATCTGAAACAGTTTGAGGAAATTCTTGATGAGATGCTTGGCTGAGAAGGGTGTTAGCAAAACCCAGAGCAGCAATGGATAATGTTTAAACTATTTTCCATGGGACAAGGAGAGAGACATTAGGTTTGGGGCCTGGGAAGGAGGAAGGGAGAAGAAAAGAAGAGACACGGAGGCAACAACACTGTCATGAGATTAGACTTACAAGAAAAGGCAGCCGGTGAAAAGTCTCAGGAGTTGGGTGGATGAGAACCTTTAAGAACAAGTCTTTAACCCTGGACTGCTGGATGTAGGACAGCTATGGAAACAAACCTGAAGTCTATGGATTTATGGGGACTGACTCCCTTGAATATGTCACGTAAGCTCTGTAACTGAAAATAAAGATGAAGGTATTTCCTGTTTGAACAGGTATGTCTCTTTCGTGTAAGTGAAGTACGTGTACATGTTATCGTTTATAGATCAGAGTCAGAGCACGTCATTTTGTGGCCAGGAAAGAAGAGAAAGTATATGGTGGTGGAGGGGGTAGGAAACTCAGATCTTGAGATGATTAGGAAAGTATGAAATTATTAGCAAAGACGGTAAGAGCTCAGATTTGTGAGAGTCTGGTTTGAAATCTCATCTTTCGTTGTTCCTCGGTAGGGCTGGGTAAGAAAGGCTTCTGGGTTTTTTATTTGTTTTGTTTTGTTTTGTTTTGTTACATGAGCTACTTCCTGCTCCCATGGGGAAATATTTTGCTACCAGAACAGGCCATGGGGCTAGAAGGTATTTCAGGTTTCTATTGTCTCAAAACCATCCAAATAGTCCAGGAAATCCCGGCTTTTCCTTCCAGAGCAAGAAATGACTGGGTAAAATATATTGCCTGAAATTTTTTCTGACCATATTACCTTCTCAATAGAGTTCTATTTTCACACCCAGTGACTTGATGTCAAAGATTTTCACATCTTTCAGGCTTATTGCTTTAGGTGAATGGGGATGCTGTGGTAGCAGTAATTATCAAAACTGAGAACAGAAAAAGAAAAAAAATCCTTCGTTTCCCAGTTATTTTTATTGGCTAAGAGCATTTAAAACTAAAAGAAATATATTTTTAATGTACACAGAGTTTTGAAAGAATTCATAAGCATCCGTTGCGGGGCGGGGAGCAGGAAGGAGAAAACAAGAGGGAGGGGATAACTACCGATGAACAGACAAACAAAACCAAAAACAAAAAGACAGGGCAGTGTCTGTGGAACTAGAAGACACATGCTCATGCCCTGGCGTCCATTTACTACATTTTTTTTTAACCTTAGTGAAGCCATTTAATGCACTTCCAATTATTCTCATGCCTCAAGTGGTTCTTGCGAGCTTATCATATGCCAGTCCCTATCTTAGGTGCTGAAAATAAAGGGGTGAATAAGACCAACCCGACCTTGTCCTCATAGAGTTTACAATCTGTGCTTCTCTTTTATCAACTCTACAATGAGGAAATAATAATCGCCGTCTCTTCATGTTGCCGTGAGGATCAAATGAGATTAGCTTCTGTAAAAGCAGTTTGTAAACCATCCATGTGAGAGCTTATTATTATACTTCTCTTTGTCCAAACTCAAATTAAGAGATACTCAGCCAACCCCACATTTGTTAAAATTAAAACAAAATCATTAACTTCAATTGTCAGTGCACAATTGCCTCTGTAGAAGAAAATACCTTCTTTAAAAAAACCTATCAAGGTTTTGTCTCACTCCTAATTGTGATCGTAGACAATGCAGCTTGCTTTGAAAGTTTTCTTCTATATTTCATTTCCAAGTAGTAGTTAAATTTGCTTTCCTGAATTATAGGGTGCCAGAATAAATGGTTGAAACATTGGGTGAGAATCACAAAATCTAACTTACTCTGTCCCTAAATCTGAACCACAGACTAAAACAACAACAAAAAAACCCAAACGAACAAAAACTAATTTGAATAGAGATATTCTCAGACTTCAGGTCATTTTTTTTATTATACAACATTAGTACAACGCAGTAATAAACACATTTCTAAAGATAATTAAAAAAATTTTTTTTCTCAATTGGGGGGGTGGAGCGCACGCTCGCGCGCACACACACACACACACACGCACGCGCGCGCGCACACACACACGCGCACACACACACACACAAAAGCAGGGGAGGAGCAGAGAGGAGAGTGAGAATCCCAGGCAGGCTCTGAATCATCAGGGCAGAACCCAGGAACCATGACATAATGACCCGGCCTGAGATCAAGAATCGGACACTCAACCAACTGCACCACCCACGCGCTTCTAAAGATAATTTTTAAAATACTGAGTTAATATTGCACCTGGGTGGCTCAGTCACTTAAGCGTCCAACTTTGGCTCAGGTCATGATCTCGCAGTTCATGGGTTCGAGTCCCGCATGGGGCTCTGTGCTGACAGCTCAGAGCCTGGAGCCTGCTTTGGATTCTGTGTGTGTGTCTCTCTCTGCCCTACCCTGTTCACTCTCTCTCCTCTCAAAAGTAAACAAACATTAAAATTTTTTTTAATTTTTAAATACTGAATTAACTAATCTGTTCACTCAGAGAATAAATATGACATCCAATCAAAGATAACCATAGCCCTATATCTTCTCTGATTCTCATTTAAATCCTCTATCTCTTTAAGTAAAATTCTAGGGGTGCCTGGGTGGCTCAGTCGGTTAAGCGTCCAACTTCAGCTAAGGTCATGATCTCACCGTCTGTGAATTCGAGCCCTGCATTGGGCTCTGTGCTGACAGCTCATCAGAGCCTGAGGCCTGCTTTGGATTCTGTGTCTTCCTCTCTCTCTGCCCTTCCCCTGCTCATGCTCTGTCTCTATGTCTCTCAACAATAAATAAACGTTAAAAAAAATTTAAGTAAAATTCTAGCACTAACACACAGATCAAGCAATCTTGACATGCTCAGCTTTGCTAAGTGTTTTATAATTATTCAAAATCATAAGTATTACTTGAAATGAGTATTTCTTGTATTTTAAATATTATTTTTTCATAAGCATACCCGTTTTGAAGTTGTGGTAATACCAATTTAAAACAGTATTTGATCCATTAGTTTTCTAAATAAAGTTGCCGTTAACTTTTGAAACAAAGGATTACTAATACAGACCTCATAAGACAATAAAATAGAAAAATACATCATCTTCTCTTCCATAAACTGAAATATGTTTACAGTCTTTGTCAATAAATCAGCATGTGTATGTGTTTCTCTCGTTGTGCTGTGCTGAAATTTACAACCAAGTAAGCTTAGAACAAACCCCTATACATTGCAACTAAGATCCAATGTGTGTAAATATAATAGCACATACATACAAATAAATTACTGCAGTAAGATATAAGATTAAACGGACTCACTCTTAAATTCATAAGGTAAAAGAGTTACAGATTCTAGAAACAGAGGAAGAGTTTTTTCAGCAGTAAATTACTGCAGACAATTGGACGCTGTGAAGTGCACACGAGTTGGACCATACAAGCATAAAGAATAAACAGATCACTAAATTTGGTTTATGCGGTGTTTAAACACGGGCAATGCAGTTTTTGCCTTTATAAGGCAAATGTATTTTAAAATCAATTTGTAATGTGACAGAAAGCCAGTAAAATAGTTTCAGTAGTGGTATGATATACTGTGATAGTTTAGTTCTATGCAAACATGAATCAAGACCTCCATATCCTGTCAAAGCAACAAAGAACCTAACCTTGCTAAGGGAGTAATATGAGTTCCAAACAATGCACTTCTTAAAGGAAAAATTTAAGGTGAAAAATGGCACCAAGCTTCGTGGAAGAGAAGTACAATCATATTCCAAGTAGATGTTACTACAGCCTCTATATTTTAAAGTATCTTAACATATTTTCTCCTTCTCCATGTACTACTTAGTACAAATGGTTTATTTATCAAGCTGCCAAGAAGAAATTTTATCAAAATATAATACTCATTATTTTGCAAGGTTTGGTATGTTTAGTTTTTTGTTTTTTGGTTGTTTTTAATACAGTGGAAGTTAAAAATTCTCATGTTCGTGAAAATCAGTATTTTAACTCACCGGAATAGAAGCACAGGAACAACTTTAAAATTGTGAATTTGTTTTTTTTTTTAAGTCTTATTTACTTTTTGTGTTTTACTTATTTTACTATTTTGAGAGTAAGAGAGCATGAGTGCAAGCTGGGAAAGGACAGAGAGAGAGAGAGAGAGAGAGGGAGAGAGAATTCCAAGTAGGCTCCCACACTATCAGTGTGGAACCCAATGCAGGTCTAGAACCCACTAACCATGAGATCATAACCTGAGCCAAAACCAAGACTAGATACTTAACCAACTGAACTACCCATGCACCTTGTGAATTTGTTTTTTAAAATATTAAGCCTTGGGGCACCTGGGTAGCTCAGTCAGTTGAGCATCTAACTTTGGCTCAGGTCATGATCTCACAGCTCATGAGTTCCAGCCCCGCGTCAGGCTCTGTCCTGACAGCTTGGAGCCTGGAGCCTGCTTCAGATTCTGCGTGTGAGTCTCTCTCTCTGCCCTTACCCTGCTCATGCTCTGTCTCTCTCTCTCAAAAATAAACATTAAAAAGTAATAATAAAAATAAAAAGTTAAAATAGTAAGCCTTTTTGTATTGCTTTCCAACATGACTTTAGAGGGGATAACAGCTCCTTGCTATAATATATTATCATACTGTGTGTAAATTAAATGAAGAATATCATGAAACAATTTATAAACTTTATAATCATAATCAATGAACCACATTTTATCTAATAACTATTTCAGTGAAATATAATAAAATTGTGAATAAAGCATGTTTTGCAAAGAAAAATCATTTCACATTTTAGTTTTTTAAGTTTGCTTATTTTGAGAGAGAGAGAGAAAAAAAAAAACAAGTCAGGGAGGGGCAGAGAGAGGGAGAGACTGAATCCCAAGTTGTCAGTGCAGAGCCGGAAGCCAGATCTGAACCCACAAACTGTGAGATCTTGACCTGAGATGAGATCAGGAGTCAGATGCTTAACTGACAGAGCTGCCCAGGGGCCCCTCATTTCACATTTTCTATTGGAGCTTATCACTAAAGATAATTTCTTTAAATAATCTATTAAGATCAATAGAAGGTATCTGAGGAATATAATTTGCAAATATGGATACCCTCTTAAGATTCAAACTCAACCGATAACGTACACCTAATACTTCTATTGTGCATCTATACTAGAACTAGGGGTGACCAAAAGATCCAGAAGTCATTACCTATGATTCATTAGGATGCATCAGCAGGGAAGGTACCAATATTTCTTATTTCTCACTGGTATGGATGTTCTCGGCTGAATCATAATGAGCAAGGCAGTTCAGTTATATTTCCTTTTCAATTACTGAAGCAGGGAAGAAACTGAAATTTTATTCTGGCGATGGTATTCTCTGATACTTGGAATTAACAAAAAGAATACACTAAATAGGGAGAGATTCAGTTTCAAATCCAGAATGAAAGGGAAGAAGGTGAGAGATTTGTTCTACACACTGCAAAACAGTAATATGAGAACAGCCTCCTGAAATGTTATATTTCTTACCTGTCCCGTATGATCGAGCCTGATTTCCATGTAGAAAGAAAAATTATTTGTTTTTTTGGCCAGAAAAGTATTTGGAAAGATCTCTAAAACATACCTGTTTACCAGGTGATAAATAAAGCAATTTAAAAACATGATTCCTAATTTCTAGAACATTCAAGGGAAAGCACTGAGGAAAAGAGGGACAGGTTCCTTAGGGACCACTTATATTTAGGAGGCAGGAGAAGCAAGATAATTAAAATTAAAAAAGAAAAAAAGAAGAAAATCAAGCCATGGGGGAATATAATTTAAGCTTGAAAAACCTTATTTGGAAGAAGAGTTTGGCAATCTAAGTGAATAAGGTGGAAAGAAGGAGGAAGAGACTGCAAATTATAACTGATCACATTCTGCTTTTTAAAAGACTCTCCTCCCGGGGCACCCGGGTGGCTCAGTCAGTTAAGCATTCAACTCTTGGTTTCTGCTCGGGTCCTGATCTCATGGTTTTGTGAGTTCGAGTCCCACATCAGGCTCTGTGCTTAGTGCAGAGCCTGCTTGAGATATTCTCTCTCTCTCTCTCTCTCTCTCTCTCTTTCTCTATCCCTCCCCTGTTCATGCTGTCTCTGTCTCTCTCATAATAAATAAATAAACTTAAAACAAAAATTTTTAAAGACTCTCCTCCAGCACTGAGGACCTGGAAAGTTCACAGAATTAGGATATCTGCCCGCAAAACATGATGGCATTCCAGAAAAAGTATCATTACCTCCCTTCCAGTCTTTTTCAGATTATTGAGATTTGAAATGGCCCAGCTTATTCCTTTTTGTTTCTGCCCAAAATGTTCTCATGATCTGACACTATTTGGTAGGAGAAAAAATCCACTGAAGGTGGATCCTCTTAACCCAGGAGGTCAAAAATTTCATAATATGTACTGAGGAAGGAGAATGGAGATAAGAGAGAGAGAGAGAGAGAGAAGGAAGAGGAGGAAGAGAAGGAAAAAGAGGAAGTGAAAGAGATTTGATGCATCTTTAGCATGAAAAATGAAATAGAAATTATGAAAATAAATGATCACAGTTACCATTTAGGTTACAACTTGTAATTGTGTATTGATTTTTAGAATGAACAGAGAAAGAGCCAAAAATTCATTGCTTTGGGGTGTAGCATTGCAAATAAATGTTTTTGAGAGTAAGACCTGACATCTTCAATCCACATTTTCCCTCAGGTCCCTCTTAATCGTATATGTTCAAAGAATTCTCTTTTGAGGCACTGACTTTGTCATCACTCCCCCATCTTTGCCTCCTCTGGTGGTTGAATGGTTTAATTGGCATTTGCTTGTCGTTTTAGAAGTTCTCCAACATCACTTCTGGAACTTCATGAGAGTTTGAATCTTGGGGAAATATTTGCATTTTCACTTCGCTTTGCATTACATTTTATATCATACTGTTCAGATTCTGATGCTTTAAGCCGTGAGGAATATAAAGGCTAATGTTAGGGGTGCCTGGGTGGCTCAGTCAGTTAATTGTCCGACTTCGGCTCAGATCATGATTTCATGGCTCATCGAGCCCCATGTTGGGCTCTATGTGGACAGCTCAGAGCCTGAATTCTGCTTCAGGTTCTGTGTCTCCTTCTCTCTTTGCCCCTCCGCACCCCTCTCTCTCCCTCTCCTCTCTCTCTCTCATATATAATAAACATTTAAAAATGTTTTTAAACTAAAAAAATAAAGGCTAATGTTAGGCATTGAGGATTCTGTGTTATTTGAGTGGGACTAATTTTAGAAATGGCTAGTTATGTATTACATATTTGTAAATATTTTGTCTTTTGCTTTCCTATACAATCTAATATAAATCCAGGAATTTGATTATGAAAACTCAGATGAAAGACATCTCTGACCTCTGAAAAATCAAGAATGGCCTGTCTTTCCAAACATCTCATAGATGACTAAACTTTGATATAAAGGAAATATAACCATTGGGAAATATGTTTTACTTCACCTTCTGAAAGCTTGTTGTGTTATCCTTCAGCCATAATAATATATTTGGGAAATATATGTCTAGTCTTTAGCAAGACAATTGCTCATCTTAAAATTTAACTTAAAAAAATTCTGGATGCCTGACCATCTCTGTTAGTAGAGCATGTGACTCTTGATCTCAAGGTTGAGTTTGAGCCCCACAGGTGCAGAGATTACTTTAAAAAAAAAAAAACTAACTTAAAAGAAAAAGCAGAAATAATTGCTTGCCCATTGTCTAGGTATGACTGGTGAGCTATTATCAACAAATGAAAGGGGCTCCTGGGTGACTCAGGTTGGTTAAGTGTCTGACTCTTGATTTTGGCTTAGGTAATGATCTCACAGTTTGTGAGATGGAGCCCCACATCAGGCTCTGTGGTATCTGTGGAGCCAGCTTGGAATTCTCTGACTTTATATATATACCTCTCTTTCTCTCAAAAATAAATAAATAAACTTTAAAAAAAATGAAAGATTCTCTACTTTAATTGCTTTTCAGTATGGCATTTTAAATTGGTAAAAATTTTTAGTCAGTTTGTTAGGTTTCTCTAATTTTATTAATTTTTTAATTCTAATTTTATTAAGTTGTTCGTATATGTAAGAAAAAAATAGCTATACATTATGACAATTTGAAATGTAATTATAATCTTATGATACAATGCATATTCACAGTCAGAAAAATATAACATTGGTATGAGACTTGTTGCTAGGAAATGAAGCTATCTCTACTAATTTGTATTTCTGAAAATTTCCTATAAAAAGGCATGTATTGATTCATTTAGAAAGTTTCTTTGGAAAAAGAAAAAAATAAAGTTTCTCTGGATTAATTTGAATTTTCAAATCATGTTTACACAATGAATTAAGATGATAATATAAATCAAACTTAAGTCTGTTCAATGGTTTTCAAAAATAATTAATAACGGATAATTTAACAAAATACCATTTATATTTTCAAATCTCCACATTCTATTTTTACTACTGATATAGGGGGGAAAACATCATAATGTATCATAAAATTCATTTGTTTAGCTTTGCAAAAAAGATTTGCTTTTGGAAGAAGCATCTTTGCTGTCCAAATTACTTTGCATTTGGTTGCATTAGAAGCCAAGTCAGTGTCCAAGAAGCAATCAGTAAATGAAAAGTTATAGACAGAGATGCACCACCTTTATGCCATCTTTAATGCTTTTCTAGTCTAGTAATTTGGTCCATTTGTGCCCTTTTTGAAACATCCACTGTAATCATTTCTTTATTTAGAATTCTGTGAACCTTCCCATTGTTGTAAACCGTAAGGGCCAGTTCTGAAAACAGACTTGTTGACACTTTTCCCTTACTTTTGGCTACAAACATGATCTAACAATTATGACAAGTGGCCAACCAATTTCCCTAGGACAGTGGACAATGATTTTTTTAGTTCTTGGTCTACTGCAGGGACAAAAACTCAGTATCTCATACACACTACTCCTCCTGTTTTTCAATTAATGAGTAACAAAAAGTGTCATCCTGTAAGGTTGGGTCAGGGAAATCCTATAAACCACATTGTTGTCTTAAGGTGATTCTCAATTATTGTTAGTCTTGTTTTGAAATAAATTTTTCTTTTTTTTAAGTATATTTATTTATTTTTGAGAGACGGTGAGAATGAGCAGGGGAGGGGCAGAAAGAGAGGTAGAGAGAGAGAGAGAATCCCAAGCAGGCTCTGTACTGTCAGCACGGAGCCTGACGTGGGGTTCAAACTCAGGAACCTTGAAATCATGACCAGAGTCAAAGCTGGACACATAACTGACTGAGCCATCCAGACTCCCCAAATTAAAATTTTCAATAAATCCAATTACATAGCAATTTTAGTTCATGCAAATCAAAATTTAGTAAGTTCCTAGGAACTTAGTAGTATGTAAAAATTACCGAATGATTTAAAATTTCCCAATGAGGTTTTAAAAGTTATAAATTTCTGCAAAAAGTGCATAAAAAAGATTGTAAAAAGGCTGGACTATGGTAACTGCCATATTTTTCCTCCAAACAATCTCTGTGGAAACTGCAAACATCATCTGTCATTTTACCTCTCTGAAGCTTTCAAACTCGTGACAATATAAATGACAGACATCGAATTACGGTAGAAAAATTCTGAATTGTGAGTCTGGTTGCCAGAGTTTTAAATAGGGCTCACAATACTCGTAAATTTAAATTTCAATTGAATCCCCTCATCTGCTTTCTCCAACTTAACTTGTCTGCTTAAGGCAGACAAACTGCTACTTGGTCTTGCATATGCGATTCTCTCACTTTGACCTCCTTCTACATTTACTTCTACCCCCAAAGAATTTTTCTGTTTCTTTCTTCCAAACAGAAGAACCTTTTCTCATGCAAGAAATCAGTAAAGATAGAGGAACCAACCGATGGGCAATTTTCTCAAATTCAACCCATCTTCCCCTTTATCCTATTCATTTAGCAATCCTTTTAGCTTTGTGTACAGCTGTGGCTGATAATGAAAAAGACCTAATGAATTTGAATAGTCTCCCTCGAATGTGTCATATCTCCTAATTATAGCTATGTAGTGACCTTCATTATTCCATAGTTCATAGAGTCATGGAATCTGTTCTCCTTTTACTAAAGAAATACGCAATTAGACTTGAAATTAGAGTGCCTTTGAGGAACTGCCTACCATGTCCAGAGCTCTTTTTCAAAGGAGCTTCTATAGGAAGTGCCTTATGCCTCCCTGGACCTGCTGATGCTTTTCCCATAAGTGACTGACAAGGGCTGGGAAGGCTGCCATGAAAAGCTCTGTCCAAAGGAGATGACTTCTAAGAAAGCTTCAGGGTTGACTGATTGGATCTTTTAATCGGGGGAAGTCAACACTCAGGCTGGAGAGAGCTGAATCACCATGATGATGGACAAATAGACCAGAAAGATAACTGTGTGCTGAAAAATGTGATAGTCTGAAACAATAAACTGATACATGGTACATGCATGGATAATTGGAATGGCTACCTAATACCTGAATGCCATCATGCTATTTCATGTTTGTGTCTATACTGCATTCACATTTTGTGTACTGAGCAAAGGCCAACTAAATTCCAGTTTCTCAGTAACAGAACTTGAGAACAGTGTTGGGAATGTTGAGAGACCTCACAACATACTGAAGTCAAGAAAAGCCTTGGCACAGTCCCATCATACTTGGGTTGCAACGAGATTGTGGTAGGTTAATGCTGGCCCCCAAAGATATACAAGTCCTCATCCCTTCTACCCATGAAAGTTTGTTCTACAGAGCAAAAGACACTTTGCAGATGTGATTAAAGGAAGGATTTTGAGACTGGAAGATTATCTAGATTATCTAAATGCAATCACAAGTGTCCTGAGAGGAGACAGATGAGAAGGTAGTAGATGATGAAGCAAAGAGAGATTTGAAAATGTCACATTGCCGACCTTGAAGATTGATGAAGAGCCCATGAGCCAAGGAGTGCACCTCTATAAACTGGAAAAGGCAAGGACATAGATTCTCCCCTAGAGCCTATCAGCTGTGGGAGCTTGGCCCTGCCAAAACCTTACTTTCTGTCCATCAAAACTGAGTTTGGACTCTTGACTCTAAGAACGGACTATAAAAAAATAAGTAGGAGCTGTTTTATGCCACCAAGTGTATGATGAACTGGGCAGTAAGAAACTAGTACCAAGGTGTAGTGCACATTCCATTTCTGAATGTAGTAAATGGAATAGGAGATACACATTAAAGATTTTTTTACTTTTCCTCATCAATAACTAGATTTACATACCAATTTAATGTAAAATTCAATAAGTTGACAATTAGGCATTGTTCCTGGCTGAATTGTGATTAAGTATGAAATCTGATTATCTTCAACTAGCAGATAAATTCTTGAAATTATTAATACTAATGTGAGTTGGCATGCTCTGTATTAGTATTATTGAAATAAAAAAATAATAAATATAAAATCTGACTGTGACCATATCTTTGAAATCTTTTCATTATTTCATTTTACCAAAATAGTAGCACATATCATATTAACTTGATGTTTTAATTTCAATTAGCTTTATACTATGTTTTATATTTAATTTGAAATTCTGTTTATTTCCTTTTTTATTAAAGTTTATTTATTTTGAGAGAGAGAGAGAGAGAGCAAGTAGGGGAAGGACAGAGAGAGAGGGAAAGAGAGAATCCCAAGCAGGCTCCATGCTGTCAGTGCAGAGCCCTACATGGGGCTTGATCTCACAAACTATGAGATCATGACCTGAGCCAAAATTAAGAGTCAGCTGCTTCACCAACTGAGCCACCCAGGTGCCCTCAAATTTTGTTTTTCTACCTATATATTTATTTAAGCTTATAAGAGCTGTTAACCTGAGGAGGATAGGCTTACTCTACCCTCCTCCTTATCTTTGTATGGATCTGTAGCAGGCTGTGTGTTGACAGCAGAGAGTCATATGTGGGGCTTTAATTCACAAACCATGAGATGATGAGATCATGACCTGAGCCAAAATTAGATGCTTAACTGACTGAGCCACTCAGGCACCCCAGTTAAGCTACTATTTTAAAAGCTACAAGAGTGAGATGCAGTATTCAAAATCTTTGTGAGGTTTAGTAGTAGGCAATGGGTATCTATTCCATCATACCGTTAAAAGATAAACTGAGCCAGGGGTGCCTGGGTGGCTCAGTTGGTTAAGCAGCCAACTCTCGATTTCGACTCAGGTCATGATCTCATGGTTCGTGAGATGGAGCCCAGTGTGAAGACTGTTTGTGATTCTCTTTCCCTCTCTCTCCGTTCCTCCCCAACTCGCACATGTAATCTCTTTCTTTCTCTCAAAATAAAAAAACATTGGGGCACTTAGGTAGCTCAGTCAGTTAAGCATCTGACTTTGGCCTAGGTCATGATCTCACCATTCCCAAGTACCAGCCCCGCATTGGGCTCTGTGCTGACAGTTCAGAGCTTGGAGTCTGCTTCTGATTTTGTGTCTCCCTTTCTCTCTGCCCCTCCCCCACTCGCATTCTGTCTCTCTCAAAAATAAATAAACACTAAAAATCAATCAATAAACTTTTTAGAAAGGTAAACTGAGGCATATTAAAAATTTCAAGAGTTTGAGCAAAGAGTGATTCCTTCCAAACAAGCAGTACCAAACTGGAAGTGGTTAAGAACATTCCACCACCAGGAACCAGGAAGAAGACTTACATAAAGAAGGCATGGAAGCAAAGAAAGGGAACTCTCTGATTGGCTAATTAATTTAATTAGTTTCCCAATAGACTTCCAGTAATAGAATGTCTCTTGAAGCGTAAGAAATGTCATAATACCCCTACTTATGCACACCGTATTGTTAAAAGTATTTCCAGATATTTTGGGATGTAATGTAACAAACAAATGCAGTCTTTATAACAAATTCACCAGTTGGGTGAGTGAAGCATAGTTTTCAAATTAAACACATACTCTGGTTAGAACTCTTGTAGTTGGAATACACAAAGTTTCAGTTAAGACCATATTAATCCCTAGATGACAATTTACACAATATAAATTAAACAAGTAAGAAACAGTGGACAGTGAATAGGTGGTGATTGATGTCAATAACGTAAACCCCTTACGTCTTACTCAGTATCTCTGAAAACTCAGCTCTTTGTCATTTCTTCCAGGAAGCCTTGATGGGCCCCCGATGTCCACTAGTATGCGCAGTGGTGTTCCTTCATAGTTTCAGGTGCCTATCCTTGCTGTGCTGTCTCCCCATTCAACAGTGGGGAGAAGGCAGGGCAGGTGTTTGTTTTATTAATCTCTGTATCTCTATTGTCTCAAAGGTCGGGACTCCTTTTCCCCCATACCAGCATAACTAGTATATAGTAGACACCCAATTAATGTCTGTTCAGCGAATCTAGTTTCTACACGTGCTATGTTCGGAAGGAGGCGCAGTTTCTCAGGGCTACCCAGCAAATGTCAAGCCTTTTAAACTGTTGCCTAGAAATCTCTGACACTGGCAACATTAACCTTTAGAAGCCATCTTAGCATTTACTTTTAAAGGCTCTGTTTTGCAATGAATAACAGGCTACATCTAAAATCTGGTAATGTACTCCAATAACAGTTTTAACAAAAATGTAAAATGGATTGAGAAATTATCAAAAACCATAAACTCGCAGCTTATTACTCTATATCAAAGAACATATTCTCTGGTTAATCTTCTTCTATGTCCTAAAGAGCTATGACCGCTTAATCAGCCTTAGAGTCTAGTTGAATCAATTACTACATTAGTTCTTACGGCTTCAGACAGGAATATCCTTCATCTGCCCAAATCCTCGTGTTCCCCTGTGAATCTAGGTTTCATTGCATCACAGGTGAAAGCTCATTTTAAAAATAATATGTGCTTCGAGTGATTTGCCCTATTGGAGAAAAAGAAATGGAAAAATAGGGGACTTTGAAATCAAGAGCAGTACAACTGAACTTAATCTGTGTCTACTGAGGCTTTCTTTATCTATGCTCACTACTCTGTTAAATGCTGTGCGGTATATAAGAGAGGGGCAAAACATCAGACTTTATGCAGCCCTGTGGCACAGTCATGTGAAACATTTAATAACATTAAAAAGCAAGAGTATGATTAAGTGTCAAAATGAGATATGCAGTCAGTAAGTGCTTTTGAAGTTTCGCTGAAAGACATCCTCAGGGGTCTAAGGGAGTTGGCCCAAGGCAGATTCAAGACAGGTCCCTTGCGTGGACAACAGATTTGGGAAGTGCATCTGTAGAGATTTCTGAGCAGCCACGGCAGCATGAGCACAATCAGGAGGTGAGGGAAGAGGAGTAACCAACAAGGGGAAAATGAGAGGAGAAAAAGAAATAGAAGAAATTTTAGAAGGTCAAGACCAAGGAGAAAAATCAAACTGAAAAGTAGACATGAAATTTTACAGTTAGACCTGGGTTTGAGCTTTCTGACAGTTGAAGAACAGATATCATTGTAACATTTTTTTAATTTTTACATTTGTTCAAGACAGGGATTCTTTTTTTAATTTAATTATTTATTTAAATTCAGGTTAGTTAACATACAGTGTACTATTGGTTTCAAGAGTAGAACCCAGTGATTCATCACTTACGTATGACACTCAATTCTTATCCCAACAAATCCCTTCCTTAATACCCATCTCTCATTTAGCCCATGCCTCCACCCCCCACCCCTCCAGCAGCCCTCATTTTGTTCTCTGTATTTAAGAGTCTCTTATGGTTTGTCTCCCTCTCCATTTTTACCTTATTTTTCCTTCCCTTCCCCTATTATCATCTGTTGTGTTTCTTAAATTCCACATATGAATGAAATCATATGATACTTGTATTTCTCTGACCGACTTATTTCACTTAGCATAATACACTCTAGTTCTATCCACGTCATTGCAAACAGCAAGATTTCATTCTTTTTGATCATCAACTAGTATTCCATTATACACACACACACACACACACACACACACACACACACACACATCTTCATCCCTTCATCAGTCAATGGACATTTGGACTCTTTCCATACTTTGGCTATTGTTGACAGCACTGCTATAAACATTGGGGCACATGTGCCCTTCGAATCAGCACTTTTGAGTCCTTTGGATAAATACCTAGTAGTGCAATTGCTGGGTCATAGGGTAGTTCTATTTTTCATCTTTTGAGGACCCTCCATACTGTTTTCCAGAGTGTAAGCCAGGGATTCCTAACTGCGCCCATGCAATCCTTAATAAATTATGAACAATTTTCAGGGAGTCCATGAACATACTGACATTTTCTACAAAATGTCATTCAAATGGAGATTATGGAAGGTTTCTATAATTTCATCAGATTCTTAGATTCTTAAAGTAACGGTGAATGAAAATGTTAAGAACCATTGAGAAAATAATATTAAGTTTACATGCCACAATCACGTAATCATATCATTTGAGGCCCAGAAAGATTAAGTCCGAGGTCAAAATTAAGATTCCCCAGAGCCAAATTTGGCCTATTGATATGTTTTGTTTGCCCCCCAAAAACATCTAAAAAATGTAATTGCCAACATTTAAAAGTTTTGAAAAATTGAAAAATCTGGCAAGATGAGACTCTCACTCCAGCGCAGGAGTAAGTGTCAGAACTGAGAAAGGGCCACCCCTTGGAAACAGGTAAGTATCCTCAAGTTTAACCCCTGGCCAACACTTCCGAGAGCTCTAGAGCGTTTTGTTCACTGATTTGCTGCCTGGCTACTGTAGAAGTTTGCGTTTGAGGGTCCCATGTTAAATAATGTGTGCAGAAGCTGATAGCAGGATCCAGTTTCGGCTGTAATTCAGAATGGAGTCTTCTATGCCAGGGGGATCTCAAACTATGTGCCTGCTGGAACCCGGCTGTTATGTGCTCACCTTTGCTTTTTGATACCACTCATCAAACAAGCAAGTGTCAAACACATCTATAAGCAGTTTGTGACCATTAGTGGTTTTTTACAAAAGCATATGTAACATAATTATTGTATATTGTTATATGTGCATTCATTCAGCAAATATTTCTTAAGCATATAATAGTATGTTATTACACTATAGTAATAGTATAGTAATATACCAAGTGCTTTTCAAGTTCTATTTATATGTATATAAATACATCTGATAGTAAGGTGTTTTCTAACTTACACGATGAAATTAACTGTATCGATATTTTATAATGTTCTGTAAAAAGTGCCGTAAATCCATGTGTTCTGCACCTAAATACAATCATTGCCCTCTCCATGCTACAGCCCATTAAGTTGTTTGTGCCTATTGTTTAGTCTTCTTCCATGCACAAAAAAGATAACTCTAGAAGAACGTGTTTCTTTCCTCGTTAATTGCAGTTCAGTGACATTGATTGATGTAACATGGTAAACAAATTATTCTGATATGTTACTTTCTCCTACCTGGGCTTCATGCTCTTCAGAGAACTCTTGACTGCACATCAACAATGCACCCCTCCTGGGGCGCCTGGGTGGCTCAGTCGGTTGAGCATCCAACTTTGGCTCAGGTCGTGATCTCATGGTTGGTGAGTTCAAGCTTCGCATTGGACTCGCAGCTGTCAGTGCAGAGCCCACTGGATCCTCCGTCCCCCTCTCTCACTACCCCTGCCCCGCTTGCTTGGGCCCTCTCTCTCTCTCTCTCTCAGAAATAAATAAACCTTTAAAAAAAATGTATCCCTCCCTTAACCTTTCAATGTCAGTAAATGGCACTGGCATCAACACAGTGCAACATTTCAAAAATTTAGGCGACATCCTTGATTTTCCTGCCCCCTTATCCTTTCCTCAGTATTTGCTCTAATCACCTGTTTACTAACTGTACCACAAATGTCCACCTTCAAATGTCCCACAGATCCATTAACTTCTATCTCCTTTGCCCTTCCCCTGGTCCTTCAGCATCTCTCACCCAGAGGAGTGCAATAACCTCTTTTCTCCTTCCATTCTTGCAATTTTACAATTCAGTCGCTGCAGAGAAGCCAGAGCAGTAATTTTAATGTAAAATAGACCCTTGTACTTCACTGCTTACAACTCCCCTACGCCTTCTTCTTCCACTTGGAATAAAATACAAACCCCTAAATTGGTCTTGTTGAGATTCATGATGTAGCCCTTAAATCTAATCAACTTTTACCGAAAATGAAGAAATGAGTGCATGTCCTACCGTTCTCCCCTCTGCTCACTAAACTGCAGCCCCCCTGACTTCTTGCAGAAATACTGAGAAGGCCAAGTCTAGTCCTTTTTTAGGGACTTTGCATTTCTGTTCTCTGGGCCAGGAACACTCTCCTTCTAGTTCTTTGTATGATTGGTTCCCTCTTATTCTTCAGATCTTTAAACAAAGTTCATGTCCTCAGAGAGGGCTTTCTGGCCGGCCAATCTAAATGAGTGGCCCTTCCTCCCAATGCTAATCAGTCTCGCTCATTAACTTTCATGATATCATTTTATATACTTGCTTATAATCTGCTTCTAACTACTCGATCATAATCTCCATGAAAGCAGGGGAATCCTGTCTCTCTTAGTCATCTGAATACCTGGATTAGGCACCTGTTCACCTAAATGGGTACCCAGCACATAAGGGCCCCAAGATATTTATTGGATAAATGAATGAATGAATAAATGAGTGAAAACAAAGGGGAAAAAAAAGGTCAATGCTCTCAGAGTCTAAAGTGAGAATGCAGGGAATTGCAGTCTATTTTTCTGACGCTCAGAACAATGGACTACAGAAGTGATCGAATGAGGTGGAGTTTGAGGATGGGTGGATGTTTGGATGGATGGAATTACTTAAATGTTTGTTTGGTTGTTGGGCTTTAGTGCATTGGTGTGAGCAAGACTCATTTGATTTTGCTTGCGAGGGCCTTGCCTCTGACTTAGGCACATGCGAAGCCAAACTCTTCCCTAGTATATATCATTTTTAACAGAAAAAAAAGATTGTTTTGTTTCTTTTCTCAAACTAGCAAAATTCACTGTCTGCTTTTTGAAACTGTTTTCTGACTTCGGAGAAAAATGGATTCACAAAGACCACTTTAAACAATGACTAATCTTTAAAAAAAAATTTTAAGGGGTGCCTGGGTGGCTCAGTCAGTTAAGTGTCTGACTTTGGCTCAAGTCATTATCTCACAGTTCGTGGGTTCAAACCCTGCTTTGGACTCTGTGCAGACAGCTTAAAGCCTAGAATCTGCATCAGATTCTGTGTCTGCCTCTCTCTCTGCCTCTCTCTCCCTCTCTCTCTCTCAAAATTAAACATTAAAAAACTTTAAAAAAATTTTTTGGTATGGATAGACAACAATCATTTTTAATCATGCAAATTCATAATATTTGATAAATGGAAAAGTACAGTGCCCTAGTGATATGATAAATATGAAATTTATGCTAATGTTTGAACTGCACACATTTGGTTTGACAGAAAAAGGTAGGTTTTTTAAAAGATAAGCCTCAGGGTGCCTGGGTGTTTCAGTCGGTTAAGCGTCCAACTCTTGATTTCAGTTCAGGTCATGACCTCACAGTTTCATGAGTTTGAGTCCCACGTGGGACTCTGTGCTGGCCACTCAGAGCCTGCTTGGATTTTCTCTCCCTCCCTCTCTACCCCTCCTCTGCTCACATTTTCTTTGTCTCTCTCAAAATAAATAAATAAACTTAAAAAAAAATTTTTTAAAGATAAGCCTCTATAGACCTGTGTAATTCACTTATAAGACATGGTAAATAAATTTTTAAAAGTTAATTAGGAGGTAATGGAGGATCTAGTCAATTTTTGCTGAAAATCAAGAAATGAGTTATTTTAATAAATACCGAAGTTCAGCTCTCGGATCAGCCAGAAAAAGAAAAATATTTCAAGTCACATAGGAAAATAAAATGTTCTTCTGGGGTAAAAGTAAAGAAAGCCCAGAAGATTCTCAATGAGGCAAAAGAAAAAAATTTAAAATATTTTTTAAATGTTTATTTATTTTTTAGAGAGAGAGAGAGAGAGAGAGAGAGTGCACAAGCAGGGGTGGGGCAGAGAGAGAGAAGGAGACAGAGAATCCGATGCAGGCCTCAGGCTCCGAGCTGTCAGCAGAGAGTCTAATGTTGGGCTGGAACTCATGAACTGTGAGATCATGACCTGAGCTGGAGTTGGATGCACTCAACCAAACTACCCAGGCAACCCAAAATTTAAAAATAATAAAAAAAATCATTGTAAGACACGTATCATTTTTTCCCTTTTTTTAAACTTAGGATTTTTTTTAAATTTATTTATTTATTTTGAGAAAGAGAGAGAGAGAGAAAGCACAAGCGGGGGAAGGGGAAACAGAGAAAAGAGTGAGAATCCCAAGCAGGCTCCGCACTGCCAGTCCAAAGCCCAATGTGGGCCTCAAACTCATGAACTGCAAGATCATGACCTGAGCCAAAGTCAGACACTCAGCCAACTGAGCGACCCAGTCACCCCTATATCCTCTTTTTATTAAAGAAAAATGCTTCCTTGCTTAATGAAAATATTCAGAACCTGTCCCTAAATCTACCTGGAACTCCAAGCTCTACTGAATGCAGAATAGAATTCAGCAATTTTGAGAGATCTGGGACTTATGAATAAGGAATCTCCAGATTTGTCTTGAATGCCAGTGAATACTTAACTTGTAAAACTTACTAATAATAGCACTAACATTTGTGTAATACTTTAGAGTTTATGGACAATTTGAAATACATTATCTCATTTGGCTTGCAAAATAACCGTTGGGAAAATTAGAATACATTTAGTGTTATTTTACTGATAGGAAGAAGTTAGGGCAGACCCAAAATCACTAGTTCTGTACTGAAATAAGTAAAATCCTCTCTGCTGCATAACATCACCTTCCTGTCATTCCACACGTGTACTGAGGGTCAATCTACAAATCCCTGGGAGTCTTACCACGTCAATTTACATTTCCTTTTAGATGTAAGCCAGTGATTCCAGATGCTTAGGAAACGATGAAAGAAGAAATCTCCTTGACAATGCGGTTGTCCTTTGGTGGAGGAAGTTGCTGGAAGGAAGCTGGGGCCCATGAAGAGAACCTTATTCACAGATCCTCTGAGGCCACACTGTCCTCACTTTAAGCTGTACTGTGAACATCAAGTAGGAAAGTATATTTATGTTCTTGAAATTTTCAGCGTGTTGATTTTTAAAAATAAAGAATCAAGGCATAGTTTAAGTTTGCTAAGTGTTGTTTAAACTAAGACACGAAGAGTGAGTAGGAGGAGTTTGCCAGGTAAAGGGGGAAGGGAAAACAAAAATATCCCAGGCAGAGAAAGCAACATGTGTGAAGGACAGAGGCAAGAGACGGTATGGCCCGTTTTATGATGTGCTGGAATAATTCACCAAGACAAAAACTTTGAGTTTTATATGTACAGCTATCGATGGACCAGAAGCATGAGAGCTATTTTTCCTTCATCTTAAATTCTTTCTCAGTCGCAGCTAGGTTTTTGGTGGAATGAGGCTTGGTCATGCAGAGTTAAGAACATTTTGTTTTGTGAAACAGTCCCAGAAAGAGGATGGGCTCTGAGACTCTGCAATCAGGAACCAGATGTGACAAAAACTGACAGATGCTCTTAGCAGGGTTGGTGGTCAGGCGGTTTGGAAGAAGACCTGTATTCCACCTAGTCACCACATCTGAGGGTGGTAGTAGAGCCCAAAGAAGAATGGCTAGACCCAATCACTGAAGTTCCGTGCATCTCAACATATCTCAGTGCTCATGTTAACAACTGAGTGAAATAAGCCCATTGACCTGATCAAAGGAGGGACACTGAGACTCAGAGCACAGTGAAGTGAGGATTTAATCAGAGTTCTTGCCAGAGAGGGTATCTGACAGGCCCGCTCAGGGAAGTTGCAGCAGACAATTTATTTTCTAACATGCAAGTCCCTCCCCTGGTTCTCACTGGCTACAGAGGTTATAGCCTTACCCAGATACCACCTATGCCCATGTAAGGCAAAAAACAGTCTGATTGGAACAGATGTACTTTCCCAGAGGTGATGCAGAGACTTTCAGTCCCTCCTTCTTTTGTTTTTTGGCACATGCTAATTGCACACCCCACAAAAATGAGCCCATGAAATGGAGAGGGGAAAAAGAACCAGGAAGTGAAGTGTCTAAGGGTTTGGAACTCCATTATTGGGGGTGGGGGTTTGTGTATATTTCCAATAGGTTGTAAGCCTCCTTCCTATTTCTGAAACGAATCATCTCCCTTACTTCTCACACCAACAAAGCCTCCTTATGCAGAAAATTCAGCCTTGGACAGTAAGCAGTGACCCACATGAACCAAACGTGACCTGTTGAATGTAAGATGGTGTGGGGTTGGCAGAAAGATATGCATCTTCCTTTTCTTAGAAGTATTTAGAAGCAATTGCTGTAATTACTCATTTAGCATATGTCAATTGCTTATCTTAGCCTCAGAGATCTTAAGATTCCAGGTCCAATCCAGAACAAGAGGGGCTCATACTCCTCTTTGTCTTCATAATTTGTACGGTTTCTGAAAGTTGCAGGATCATCATTTCTGGCACATTGATACATTTTAGAATTAGAAGTATTCATCCTCACGATGATTTGATAAGTTCTATATTTTACAATTGGTCATAGTCACACGTCCTAGAAATCCATGTAAAGGTAGACAATGATAGATGGCACCTTTGCTGTCTAAAGATAAAAATAAGAGGTAACACTCATACATTTAGCACACATTTGTTCCCTAGAACTGTTCAAAGTGATTTCCTAGATTAAATCTCACGATCCTCCACAACCCTAGAGGTAGATACTATTTTTGTCTCAAGTGTGACTATTGCCAAGAGAAGGACAGTGGAGGAAGAAATGCAAACCCCAAGTAGGCAGCTATTTTCCGTCAGGAGGGATGACATCGTGCCCTGGTAAAGTAAGCTAAAGGGAGTTCCTGGACCAAATTCAAATGCTATCGCAAGAGAAAGAAAAATCCATTCTTTGTACCAGAGTTAAAACTAGACACAGAACAACTTTTTGCCATGTAGAAAATGGATGAAATGATCACATGATCTTATTTTGCCCCCTACCTTCTGAGAGTCAGTTGCTTTTCGTGTGTGTGAGGCTTTTTAACATTTTTCCTCCTGGATTCTCATTGAACAATTGAGGCTTACTGTTGGACGACTTCCAGCATTCTTATCAGGGAGCTGTACCATCCTGAATCAAGCCATCGTTTCCAGAGTATCTAGGGGCCTCCCATTGATTATAATAAGCCAAAAACACTCTGCGATTAGAATTTGTAGGTACTATTGTTCAATAGAATCTACTATCCAATTTATTTTACAGCAAAATCTATCACAAAAGCATTCAGTAAATTAATCTAGCTTGACTTCCAGGAGATGCTAGCATTATTGTATTTCCCCTGCCCCAAACCCCCAGGCACCGAGGGGATTTTGTTCATTTGCCATTCATATTATTCCCAATGTTTTATTGTCGATGACATGGCTGACCCTAGGCAAAGTTGCAAAGTAGCCAAAATTCATTTTAAAAGTCCTTCCTTCCTTCTTTTCATACATATACTCCCCGTTTTCCTGAGGAAGGCTAGATTGTATTCAGCCCCAGGAATGCTCAGATACCCACTGAAACTCATTGAATTTATGAAATGTTTTAGGCATCAAAAGTTTGTCATCAGGCTCAAAATGATCTTCCCATTGCTACACAGATTCACAAATTCACAGTCCTTATTTCACCTGACTTATCAGCAGGATTTAATACAGCTTATCATTCCCTCCTCCTCGATGTACTAATTTCTTTTTCTTTTTATTTTTTTTACATTTATTCATTTTTGAGAGACAGAGTGAGACAGAGCGCAAGCCGGGGACAGGCAGACAGAAGGAGACAGAATCCGAAGCAGGTTCCAGGTTCTGAGCAAGCAGTCAGCACAGAGCTGACACGGGGCTCAAACCCACAAAACCATGAGATCATGACTTGAGCTTAAGTTGGATGCTTAACCAACTGAGCCACCCAGGTGCCCCGATGTACTAATTTTTTAATCTCATTGTTCTCCTGGACATCTCATTCCCTGAGTTTTCTTTCTAGGCCACTAACACCTTCTTTTCAATCTTTGTTCCTTCTCTTTCCTCTATAGCTTTTTAACACTGAGGGGATGCAGTGCTCAGGCTTCGTTCCTCTATTCCTTCTCTCTGTGTTCACTCTTCTGGTGATCTCACTGCTTGAAATACCATTTATATACCAATGACTCTCATTATATCTCCTCTGTGAGCCTTCCTCCTGAACTCTAGACTCATGTATCCAACTGCCTATTTGACAGTATCTCTTGAATATTTACTAGGTATCTCAATGTTAAGCTGACCAAAATCGAGCTCTGTATCTTCCCCAGAAAGTCTGTTCCTCCTGAAGTTTTTTCTGTCTCACTTGAAAGAGACTCAATCATTCTAGTTAATTCAAGCAAAATATTTGGAGACATCCTGGACTCCTTCCTTACCTCATATGATACATCCAACTTTACACATCAAACTTCAAAATACATCCAGAATTAAACCACTCCAGATCATATCCAGTTACATGTACTGCTACCACTCTGATTGAACCATCATCATCTTCTGTCTGGATTAGTGCAATAGCTTTGTAACTAATTTCCTTGTTTCTACTCTTGTCTTGGTTAGGTCCCTTAGATCCTACTACTGGATGTAATTTTGTTTAGGAGGTGATGCTAGGAAGCATTGTAGGGCATGTTGCAGAGAGAAGGGAAAGGAAAAAAGTCAACAAAAGATTTACTCTTGTGGACAACAGGGCTCGATCCTGCTTGGCATCCTAGGAGACAACGAGTAGAAAGTGTCTCTGAATTTTGCCACCAGGGAATAAGGAATCTGTACTAGTTAACCCAACTGATAAGATATCTCCTAAATTCAAAGAAAGCTAAGCTTTGTACCTTTTTCTTTGTTATAGGACAATGCTTTCTTGTCCTTTATCATTGAAGAATGTCCTGGCATTCCTCAAAACATTGGACCGTAAAAATATCACTGATGTACCATGAATTTTTCTAAGGTTTATCTAATTTCCAATTCACATATGACTTACCAGAGTATTTGCCACTTCATGCTCACTAGTTTGATTAATATGATGCCATTCTCCAGGGGGCCAACATCATGTTCTGTGCAGTGTCCCTTTAGAATCTATTGTAATAGGGAGCAGGAAGATTAACAAAGACCTAGGGCAAAACTCAGAATGTGCACTGCTCTCCATCCAAGTGATGTTTTTGATCCTCTTTTCTGATAATGACTTAAAAAATCATTTTCCAGGTCAGTAGCAGCTGCGTTGATTTTTTCTTGTGGCAATACCACATACAACACGGTAGCTGTGAATAAAGTTACCACTTGGTCAATTTTATGGTAGTTCACTGTCATTGGCTGCAATCAACCTGATTTTTGTAGGAGCCATACCAATGAATTAAATGAGAGTATAATGGGGTCCATCTTTTAAGACTTTGAGCATGGCACAAATTTCTACCATTCCAACTGGGCTATAGTTGGCTTTCAACTTACTATTTGGGGTTGTATTACTGGACTCAGGTCCTTGGACCCAGCAATGGTTGAAGTAAGGCTGGACCCAAAATTTAAAGGAGTAGGCAAAGCTTCACTGGAGCAACACCTGCAGCTGAAGGAAAACACAGGCATGACAAAGGTGTGAGACTGGCTCCCAGAACATCCAGGGGAAGTTTTAAAGGACCCCAGGTGGGAAGGACTCTAAGCAGGGAGGTGTTGGGAAATACAGAAAATTGGGGATGTAGGTGCAGTTGACAGAACATGTTCTTCATCCATCCTATGCCTCATTTGCATATTAAGTCTCCACCTCTGGGTATGATTTTTAGTATTATAATTAGGGGGAAAGCTGGTGAAAGATAAATTTTGTGGCCATCATGTCTCGGACTAATTTGAACCAGCCTGGGCTTGCTCCTTGGTCTGTACTCCACTCTGCAAGAAAAGAGGTAAGAGCCAGCAGGGAGTGCCCCGTGCACAGGGGCTCAGTTCCCGAGGTGCCAGCTGTGCATTGCAGGGGTAGTTTCAGAAACTTATTTGGCTTTTCCAACTACCATGACTTAGGAGATTCCAAACGGATCTTGCTAGAGAATTGTCACCACGGCTGTGATAAAAGTTGCAGAACTTAGAAAAGAGAAACAGTCTGCCGTGAACTTTAGTTCCTCTTGCTGCATGATCCTGACCTGTATTTCACTAGATGGCTGTCCTTCATGGCATACCACTGGGTGATGCAGGAGAGCATTGATATTTTCCACCTCTGTACCCCATTAGCAGCAGCAACTTGCCCCTACTCAGTATCTGTAAAGAGAAAGATACCATAGTAAATGACTCCACTCTCTACTTCTCTTTCTTTTGTTGTTGTTTTTTGTTTTGTTTTGGACTCTGAAAGTCATACCTTAGCAAGATAAACTTGCCAGAGGCATGATTAAGATCAGTGAATCTGTCCAAAGCAAATCAAAAAACGGTACAAGACTCCTCATCAACTACTTTAAAAGAAGTCCCAGCTATTATTTGTTTCTTGTCCTTGGATGTCCCTGAGACTGCCTATTGTGTCCTTACTTCAAAATGCCCAGTGGGATGCCAGAGCCGAAGCTTCCCGCACTTGCAGGCTGGGTGCATCTTTTCCCAGCTCTGTACCCAGTGACATCACCACTGGTAGTTTGAAATCAGCCACAAGTAAAAAGTATTTACATCATGGAAACAAATCCTGATCTTTTTTTTTTCCCTTGGAGAGCTAATTGTTAATATTTCTCAGTACGCTACTGACACCTTTTGTTTAGCAAGTATGAGGAGTAGGTTTTGATTCCTTGAAACCAAAAATTGATTGACAAGAATCAAAAGTCCAAGGCCATGGAAAGACATGGAGGAATCTTAAATATTTATTACTGTATAAAAGAAGTCAATCTGAAAAGGCTACATACAATCTGAGTCTAATTATATGACATTCTGGAAAAGACAAAATTGATGTGGAGAACAAAGGCTAAAGAAGTACAGAAAAAAAAAATAATAAAACTTCCTTACAATTTACAGTCCTTTGAGAAGTACTTGAGACCAGGCAGAGTGACCTTCCTCCAGGACCTCACAGTCAATGTGAATGCTTTGCTGGAGGCAAAAGGACCTCCAGGATCCTCTTAAGTCTTTAACATATAAAAAATCCTTTTGGGAACTTCCCTTATCTCTACCCTACCCTCCACAAGATACTTGTTAGCAATCATCCTCCAAGCATATGGTCCAGTGATACACATCTAAAGGGTGTCATGACTGAGGGTTTACTAGGTAGTAGTAAATGACCTTATCCTTACAGCAGCTAGCCCCTCAAGGTCCTGGAAACCTTGCTTCTAAATTCCTTAGAGACTTACTCTATCCCTCCTCCTCTCCCAACTTGAACATATATAATCAGCCACCCTTCACAACCTCAGTGCAACTATTTCTGCCCATGGTCCTGTTTCCATGCTTTAATAAAACCACCCTTATTGGACTGAAGATGTCTCAACAATTTTTTCTTGACTGCTCTCAGACCCCAACATTTCACATCAAAACTATGGAGACAGTCAAAAGATCAGAAGTTGCTTGGGGGGTAGGGTTGGTGGATGTGAATCGGAGGGCATTGAAGATTTGTAGGCCAGTGAAAATACTCAGTATGATATTATAGTGATGCACACATGTCATTATACATTTGTCCAAACTCATAGAATGTGCAATGCCAAAAGCATACCCTAAGGTGAACTATGGATTTTAGGTGATTATGATTGTCAATGTAGGTTCATCAATTATTGAAAGATGACTTCAACTACCTCCATTCTGACCTTAGTCTAATAGACTGTAATTGATTAAATTATTCCTTCCAGCTTATCTATTAACTGGGTAAAACACCCTAGGGGCAAAGCCTCCTCTAACAGGGATGGAAAATACCCCTTGAAGTAATAAGGACTGCCCTGAGCCAGCAAGACCCCGCCCATGTTTGCCTCCAAGACAATGATTTGACCTTCACCACCCTTTGGCACATACCCACCCACCTTTCCCCCACATTTTCCTTACATAAACCGGAAGGAATTTGGAGCATTTTAGAGACCATCTTTGAGTCTTTGAGACTTCTGCTGTCTTCCCAGTGTTGCCATCACTGAAATACATTCTTTTCTTGTTTCACTATTGCTGGTTTCTCTGTCTTTGGATTCTGTCAGCTGCTAGTGGCCAAATCTGTTCTCTTTGGGACCCCAGGGAGCCAGGTGCTCTCACAGTCCTGCACCCAGGTTACACTGTGATAAATGTACCACTCTGCCAAGAGCTGTTTATAATGGGAGAGGATGTGCATATGTTGGGGTAAGAGGTGATAAGGGATCATAAGACAAGCTGAGGGCCAAGCACGAGCTAGCACCATCCCCCCTCCCAAAGTGAGATATGTGTAATATTCCTCAGGCACACCTGGCTGCCCAAGAACAAAGAAAAGGACAGAAAACAGTTAAACTGATCGTCTCCATCAACAACCTAATCTCCAGGAACTCCCTACTATCTTAATGATAATGCTTTGCTAGAGGGAGAAACAACCTTAGCTTAATAATAGCTAGGCTTCCAGTAATCTGTAAATCCTCTTTAGCATTTGGAAATTCCTTTAAGAAACCTTCTCTTAACTTTACTCCCCCCCTCAACTCCACAATATATAAGCAGTCACTCTACACTACCCCAGTGCAGCTCTTTCTGCCCATGGGTTCTGTCCCCATGTTTTAATGAAATCACCCTTTTGCACCAAAGATGTCTTCAAGAATTCTTTCTTGGCCATTGGCTCTAAACCCCACCATCACCCCAAAACCCCATCAAGGAGTATATGGGACATCTCTACCTTCTACAGAATTTTGCTATGAACCTGTAGCAACTCTAAAAAAGTCATTAAAAAATTCAGCAAATACCCTAAATAAGAAAAAAAGAAAAAAGCTCCAGTTACTTTTCACTTGGCCAAGTTACTAACTGTGATACCCAGTTCCTCCTGCAAAATGGAAAGTATGATACTGCCCTATTTACAGACAATAATGATTTTATGAGAACATGTTTAAACTACAAGGCATTTTATAAGCATTTCATGACAAGGATCAATGGCTGTATTTCTGAAACATTTTATTCTTCCTGTGCTAACTCAAGTGTCCAACAGACAATGTGTTCCTCTGAGCTTTGCCCACAAAAAACAAAACCAACCCCCCATGAAGGTATTAGTAAGAAATGTAAGATTTATGCATAATTTCACAGCAGAGGGGAGGAATTTTACTCCGTATGTTACTTAGTCAAGTATTTAGCAATATTTTCCCCAAACCTATTAGGCTGGGCCACTAAATGTTTTTGTCTTCTTCTTTTTGGAAACTTGCTGCTCCCAAGACCTATGTCTGCCCCTCTCCTCCCTTCATATTACGTAAATTACTTCTCTCTTCAAGAATCTTGGGACAAACACAAAGCTTTTTGGGGCCCTGCTTCTGGCATCTGTTTAACAAATCTGTCTTTTCCTACAAAGAAATTCTCCTGCAAGCTGCAAAGAAAAGAGCATATATTCTAGGTACTATATATTCCCCTGAGAAAATGTTTCTATGCTGATATTTTTATAAAGTCTGTCCCTGTGAGTGGAATGAATGGAAGAAAAACACAAAATATATATGGTTTTCTCAAGCCTCAGGGGCTCAGCCACTCCTCCTAGGATGGCTGAGGGTGTGGATATAGAAAATGTTTCCAACTCTTCTCGGAGGTCATCTTGTCTACCCCAGCCCACCTTGCAATCTGGAGATGCTGTAGTTCTTGCAGAAGTGATAATTAGTATGTTTTTACTGGTTCATTATAGGAGCCCAGGGACATAAAGGTGCCTGGGAGAATACATGTAGAGCCCAGTCCAGATTCTCAGTTACCCAAATCTGGATGCCTGACTCTGTGCTTGTTTCCTTCACCCCACAATATTTTCCGTGAGGGTATACTGAGCTGTATCAGCCCTTCCCTCAGGCTCCCTGCCTCCAGGAAGGGGAAAAGGAGCTGGGAAAGTAGGTAAGCCCAGCCAGCTGGAATACCTATGAGTACCTAGCAAAGTAGAGGGACTTCTTGCCTTATTTCTTGGTGTCAGTTTCTGGAAGACCAGGATAGACTTTGCCTCATTGATAAATCTTATTTTGAGATACCCGTCCTTCCTACCATAGAAATAAAGCTGGTTTCTCTCTACAGAGTCCTGGCGCTCCTTTGTTTTCTGTCCTGTTCATGAATAGGTAGTCTGCACCCCCTGAACATTAGGGGTAGAATCTAATCACGGCCTTAAGCTTTTTCTCTGCATCCTTTGGGGATGAGGGGTGGGGCATGGGGTTTTCCCATCTTTGGTAATCCTTCATGTGGGGAATTGGCCTGGAGTTGGAGAGCTGAATGATAAGAAGTCACTATTGTTTTCCTGGTTTGAAGTGGACGTCCCTACACAAACTTCCTTTTTGACTTATTTGTAACCTGAAAGCAGCCAGATCTCTCCCTTTCTTCCTCATTCTAAATGATCTTTACTGATAGTAATATTTCGGCAAATGTCTTATCCAGCTTGCTTCCCTCTCTTAGCTATCTGAGCTTCCTCAGAAAAATCTTACTGTAAATGGTTCCTGTAACTACCCACAGCAATCTGGATGGTCTTTCTGGAGCCCAGAGCTTCTTGTTCTAATCCATTCCGGCACAGTTTCTCCAGTCCTGGTACCTGGGCTGGGACCTTGTCTTCCCTGTAACTATGCAGTCAGAACAGATATGCCAGCCCTAGCAAATCCCTGTCTTCCTGGCTATCCGTATTCCCAGGTACTTGTTTGAGGTCACAGGAGACATTTGAGGCCTTGAAACCTTGAATAGTTCTGAATGCCAGGCCTTGAAATTGATGTTTTATCCCAAAACCTCTTCCCCTCCAACCCCCAGTCGTTAGCACTGGGTCCCTTAAAAATGCTTGCATTTTCTATGGGCACCTGGCCAGCTCAGTCAGTGGAGCATGGGACTCTTGATCTCAGGGTTGTGAGTTCAAGCCCCACGTTGAGTGAGGACATTACTTAAAAATTTAAAAAATCTTTAAAGAAAATGCTTATACTTTCTAGTAATATACAGTTTTCACTTGATAGACACTTGCTGCATAGTCCTGATTCAGCTGCTGAAGGAAAGAAAATGCCCTGACTTAACCTGTTATTCTCTACCTTAGACCTCTGACCTTCCTTGAGATGCACCCCCATTTTTTACAAAACATCCATGGACACTAGGTTAAGCATCAATTTCTAGCCTGCTACTTCATGAGGTTGTTTCTTAGACTTAAGCTTGACCCATTCACCTGATGCTATATTTATCTGATTCCCAGTTGAACAGGTATAAATGTGAACCTTCATCATTCCCCCAAGACTACATTGCCAATCTCATTATAGTTTCCACCTTCTCTTGTGGAATTTGGAAGGGCGTGCCAAGAACTGACAATCTCCTTGAACTCTGCATTGAAGAGCTTAGAGTTCAGCTGAAGGAGGAATGCTCCCAGCTCAGTTCTTTAAAAATAGCAGGACTCATGAAATAGAAAAGCCAAGAATTCTATGACAGTCACAAAAACACTCAGTGCCAGCCTTAGTTTTATCACTAATTAAATGAGGTAACTAAAAACAAGTCACTTAAACTTTTGGTGCTTCATTTTCCTTATATATTAAAAGGGAAATAATAATAACTAGATTTGTTGTGGGACAAAATTCAATAATGGGAAAGAGCTTTGAAAAATATGAAACTGTACCAGGGTAAGGTAATTTTATTATTATATAGCCTAAGATGCTTTGGTCTTCCAATTTCAGTTGAAATTAAACAATTGAACATGAAATATCAATTTCATAAAGGGAATATAGCAGAATGAACAGGAGTAAAAAGATCAATTTAATCTAGACTTCATATTTTTATTATGTGAAATCACTTAAAAAGAAATGGTATTTTTACTCATAATTTCAGTTAAAGAAAGAAAATATATTGGAACAATTGCAAAGAATTGGGCCATTAATTTTATTAGATTTGACATTATTTAAATATGCTTCGAGTAAAGGTTATGTTTGTTTCATGCTACAGAAATGGTAAACTCAAATGATAACACCATAAAGCAAAATTAAAAGAAGCTTTATCTTTTTTTTTTTAAGTTAACTTATTTCTTTTTGAGAGAGAGAAAGCATGTGAGGGGGAGAGGCAGAGAGGGAGAGAGACAATCTCAAACAGGCTCTGCCCTGTCAGCACTCAAAGTCATGAACCGAACTGTAAGATCATGACTTGAGATGCTTAGCCAACTGAGACACCCAGGTGCCCCTAAAAAGGCCTTTATCTTATGTGTAAAAAGAAAAAAAAAAGAGGGGAACGTTTAATGAAAAATATTACTATTGTAAATAGACTTTATTTTTTGCCTCTGGATTATTATGTCACAGCAAGTAATTTCTTTTCACTTACAATTCATTATGATCAAAGATTTTAGGTTGGGTGTAAAATTTGTATCATTAGACATTTTGGCAGAGTTTTTAACCTTTTGGCCCTCCTAGTTGTTGCTACTGCTGATTTGCAAGGTTCTCCTTCTTGCTTAAGATGATCTGAATTCCATTCACAATCACTAGGGTGAACAATCACAGGACAAAGAAATCCCCAAATAATCTTTTATTTTCAGGTAGCTTTCCTATCTTAATGCCTTATATCGCTGAATCAGAACACCTCCTTGGAGCAAACTGGGCGTATTGTGTTATACTTGGGCTTTTCTATCAGGCCGGTCTGTTTTTCCAAATGGAATTTAAAGTTGTTTCCAAATCTGGTGTCAAGAGCCCTGGTCTTTAAAAACAAAACAAAACAAACAAAAAAAAACAGTGGTCTTTAGAGTGAGGCAAATAAAAAAAAATATTTATATATAGATAAAACATATATAAGTATGTATTTATATATGTATTTATATGTGTATATATACATGTATATATATTATATATGGATGTTTCTATTTACTTTGCATCTTAAAAATAATTAAGCTTTATTAATAATAAAACACCATTTCACATTGGTGTCCTTACATAATAGCCAGTATTAATAGTTCATGTATAAATCTATAAACTAAAAACAGACATGGATGAAAGGTATGTGCTCATGTATTTATAGATAGGGCCATGTTGTCCCCGTGCTATTGGAGTTCACTTGTTTAGAGCACCAGAAAACATTTATGTGAAAATACTTAAAAGTCTACAGTATTTCACATTTCTCCTCTTTTTCCTTCCTTGTCCTCCTGGTTCTCAAAATTCTGAACAATTTAGCTCTGTGTATGGGATTCAGGAAAGGGGCACCTAGGCTCAGTTGGTTAAGCGGCCAACTTCGGCTCAGGTCATGATCTCGCGGTCTGTGAGTTCGAGCCCCGCATCGGGCTCTGTGCTGACAGCTCAGAGCCTGGAGCCTGCTTCACATTCTGTCTCCTTCTCTCTCTCCCCTCCCCCACTCATGCTCTGTCTCTCTCTGTGTCTCAAAAATAAATAAATATTAAAAATAATAAAAAAAATGTCCCATAGATAACTTTTTCTACCCACGAGAGTCAATAATACAGGGACCATCTCATTCTTGCACCTTTGGAATCTCACGCTCAGCTCCAGATGCCAGGGCAAACTACTTCGTCCCCTCTTTGGGTATTAGAAGGTAGGTATTTGGCATGCTATTGCTGATAAGATTTTTCCCCCAAATGTTTACATTTGCAGTTCTCCTTGATTTGTAAATGCGTGTCCAAATTTATAATTTTCTATCGTCAGGGAGGAAAATCTTTTCTCTATACACTTAGATTCAATACTGGAGGCCTTGAATTTTACTGACTAAAGGTTAATTGGAGAAAAGAAATAAATATATTAATAGTTTCACATGTGTGGGTGTTCACAGAAAAGAAATGAAACACAAAGTAGTTAGACTTGGGAGTTTTTATACTTTTCTTAACAAAGGAAGGAGGGTTTGGGATTCCGGGATGATAAATTGTGGGGAAGTGACCATGCAATATATGGGAGAACTAGTGGAAGAAAAGGGCTATGGCAGGAAACTTCTTCTATGTAGACTCATCTTGGTGCTGGTTCTCCATCTCTTTTGATGAGTGTTCCTCTTTTCTCCTGGTCCAGGGCAGGGGGTAAATTTATGTCTGTCTTTCAGGCAGATAAGGAGAGGGCAGAAACTCTTCCTGTATTTGTTGATCCTTAATTGCCTTCAACTTGAAATAATCCTTATGCTAAGTTTGCCTATTTTGGAGTGGCATATTTGGATCCCTTCACTACCAACATCTATAGTGAATCGGCATCTTTAGCCTCTGTAGCAGACATGCTGCTTGGATGATCCATTGTCATTACCAAACCCCTTCTCCCTTGCTTTCTTCTGTATGGGGTGGTAAAAGCTAAATACTCTTTTTCCAGGTTCCTTTCCAGGTGGGAGTGGTCACATGACATGATTCTGGGCCAATAAAATATACTAGAAATCATCTCTTTCTTTTTTTTTTAATGTTTTTATTTTTTTTATTTTTATTTTTGAGAGACATAGAGACAGAGGGTGAGCAAGGGAAGGGCAGAGAGAGAGGGAGATACAGAATCTGAAGCAGACTCCAGGCTTCGAGCCATCAGCACAGAGCCCGACGCAGGGCTTGAACTCACAGACCATGAGATCATGACCTGAGCTGAAGTTGGCTGCCCAACCAACTGAGCCACCCAGGCACCCCTCTGACTTTCTTAATAAGAGGGACAGAAATGACTTGTCATCCACCCTCTTGTTGATACCATCAATGTGGCTGTACCATCAGGAGCTACAGCAGGCATCTTTGCAACCATGAGATGCTAAGCTTGAGAGAAAGGCTGAGAGAATTGTAGAGGCAACTATCCTGACATATCATCAAACTTCTAGACCAATACCTAGAAGATTCTTTTCTCCAGAATTATTATGAGAAAAATATATCTCTCTGTGAGTTGAATTTCTCTATTACTTGAAGCTAAATACATTTCGTAACTACGAAACCTCCCCCTGAACAAGACAATAATAGTTTTCTTGCAGTTATATGCTCCAGTCCCTTCTCAACATTTCCTCTGGTCAGATTAGTCTTAGTTAAACATTGTACACCAACAAATTAGATGTCTTTGCCTACTTCTGTTGATTGGATTTTTTTCTCTTATTGGAGTTTATCTCTAGAAATTCTTTTAAAAAGGAATTATAAACGGTAGTCATTGTGAGCCTGTATGTCTGAAAAAAAATATCTTTATTTTGCTTTCCCACTAACTAGACTGGATATAGAATTTTCAAATTGAGCTAATTTTCTCTCAGGACTTTGAAATGCTTGCCCCACCATTTTCTAGCTTTTATCATTAACAGTGACAAGCGTGGCCAGGACACTGCTGCCAGAGGGCCATCTATTCTTCCATCTTCTAAGACTAGCCCTTCAGGAGCAGAGCGGAAGCTGTTCTCTCTGGGACAGAAAAAACATGGGAGCCCTGAGTCTGACACTAATTTGATTTTCATCTCTTCATAGTTACATGTTTATTTGATTTTTTCTTTTTCCTTTCTGAAAGTATTTAGACACTTGCTCTTTATCCTTTGGGCTCTGAACTATTTGTACAATGTGTCTCTGAGTGTCTGCATGTGGCTGTTTTTATATCAGACCTCGGGCAGTCCTGGGCCTTTTGGGTCTGGTAAGTTATCTCCTGGACTCCCTCCCTTGACCTTCTCACTTTCTTTTTTTCCTTCCTTCTTCTTCTTCCCTCTCCCTTCTCCTTCAATTTCCTCCCTTCATTTCCTCTGCTCCTTCTTTCTGGAATGCTGAGGGAACATTTGAATGTATTCTCCAGTATCAACTTTCTATTGTACTTTCTGCCTCTTCTCCTGAGCTATATTCACGAAGAACCTCCTTAGCTCAGTGGACCCCGTCCCTAAGTCAGCCTTCCATTGCTTCCACCTTGCCTGACTACTGTATTGCAGGGCTCACAATCTTCATTTCTGTAATTTCTACACATTCCTCACATAGTCGTTTAGTCTCGTTTTCTCCATAAACTGTTTTCTTTGATGTGGTTCTTGTTGAATTTGATGCCTCTATTTCATAGTTTTTCCATAAGTGTTTGGTGATTTTGTTTTTTCTTTATGTCAATATATTAAAAATTCTTATTTCTGTCTTGGTGACTCTAGGTTCTGTTTATAGCAGCTTGCCTCTGGGGATTGTAGGAGGGGACAGGGCATGAAGTCAGGCAGGGTACATGGAGATGATTTGGACTCAAGGCATTTGGGTTCTCCTTCCTTCCAGAGATCCTAAGTTACCAGGGCATTGGCCTCCTTCTCCAACTCTAGCAACCCTATGTGTGTGCCTTGTATAGGAGCATTTCTTTAGAAATGTTTTAGAAAATCATATTCATGGTGCAGTTTGGTCAAGGGAGGAGTCAGATTGTCTTGCCTTCTCCGTAGTCCTACTGTTCTTAAGGAGGTCTATAGAGAACCCGGAGTCTGCTCTGATTCTCTCTCTAACCCTAGTGCTCATGCCAAGAGACCTTCTAGGCAGATAGTTCATTGGGTTTGGAAAGCAGTTTTCAAAGTGTTACCATATTCTTACTTTCCACTGCTATTCTAAACAGTTAATATCCTGATGATATTTCAATCCCTTGCAGGTTGTTTGCATTTGTTCACTTTGAGCCTGAATCATCTCTGGACTTCCTCTTATTTCTCCAGTCACTTCCTCATGTGCACATTTTCCTTCAGTCTTATTCTTGTCCATGTGATTCCATCTGTTTTCTATTACTGGGGACTCTCTGTTCCACAGATGGCATCCTTGTTTTCTAGCATATGATGGAAATACTCTTCTAAAGATATATTTTCAGTTATCTAAAATAATTCTGGACAGGAAGGTGGGTTGACGCTGTGATTGGTCTTGATTTTCATAGTAATGTTTTCTGGTTGTTACTTACAAATTTGAAAATGGATTTAAGCCAAATATAAAAATTAAATCACGTAACCACACTATCTAGAGATGATCAGGATTAGTATCTTGATATTTATCTTTTTTGGGTTTTCTTCTGATATTTGTTGAAACAAAAATGGGATCATTGAAAATGGATTTATCTTTATGTATAATGAGCACCTAATAAATAGCCAGAACCACTATCTAAGGGCTTCCATAATGTTCGTTCCATTCATGTGACATCCGACATGTATTGTGTAAGACTAAGGGACCCATTTGATAACAAAGAGAGTATGGAAGTAAGTACATGACCAATGGACCCACTGGGCACATTGTATCCTGAACCACCCAGAAAGGTAACAACATGGGTAGAATGCCAGCTCAGAGGCAATATGTTGTAATGATGGAATATCATCCTCCCATATATACGCCCAGTATAACCTTTAATTAGTGCTTCACAACCTGGGGAAATTTTGCTCCTCTAGACATTTGGCAAAGTCTAGAAATACTTCTGGTTGTCACCACTAGGGGGTTGCTGTTAGCATTTGTGGACGAGGCCAGGGATACTGCTAAACATGTAACATTACACAGGACAGCCCCTAAAACAAAGAATTATCCAGCTCATAATGTCAGTAGTACTAAGGTAAAGAAATCTTGCTTTAATCGATGACCTTTATAGGGTGCTATTTACCTGTAGGTTTGGGACCCATTAGTAAGAAGTAGAAGTGGCCTACTTATCATCCCTATCAGTTACCTACTTGGGGAGGAACTTCTATTTCCACAACTCTCGACTTTATGAATTTAGAGGTTCTGGTTCCTAAAAGGATAACTCTACCATGAAGATATGCAAGATTCCTCTTGGTCTAGAAGCTACAGCTGTTGCCTTTAGGCTCCTTCTACCAAGGAACCATTAGGCACAAAAAGGACTCACTCTCTTGGCAGGAGTAACTGGCCATAATAATGAGAATGTATGGCTGTTTTTACCTTATGGGACAGGGAATAATATATTTGGCATCTAGTTATCCACTTGAGCATCTCTTGGTAACCCCTTCCCCTGTTTTGATGGTGAAAGGGCAAGTGTAGCATTTGGGGCCAGAGTGAAGCATGGTTACCAGAGTCTTACATCTCTGGGAAGGAGAGTTTGTGTCATACCAGCGGGAAAGATATAGAGGCCAACAGAAGTGCAGCTGAAGGTATACAAAATAGAGAAGAGAGGCAGCGAGTATCAGTCTGGACTGGAGACCAACTGCAAAGGTGAAGGTTACGTTTTGTTCTACTAATCCTCCTCTTATACATTCTTTCAGGAAAATCACCTCCATGGAATCCTAGACCTTATGTGAAGAAACAGATCTGAGCATGGCAAAGGACAGACTTCAGTGGATGCTGTGACATGCCCAAGTCTCCCTTTAGCACTGGAAAACGTATTCTCCTGTCTGGGAATCCTGCCAGCAGACGGCCCTTAGATTCCAGACATCTTGGAAATTACACAAGCTGAAGAGTGACCTCTCCCAAGGCTACACTCTGTGCCCAGGCCACATTCAAAGACTTGTGCAGACGTATGAAGGCCTCATGCTCTTCTCCCAATTTAATGTAACTCCAAATGGCCATTTCACCTTTAAACTCCTTAAGGGTCTACTGGAGTTTTTCTCGAGAGGGCCTCACAGCCCAACTTTTCTTTCTGCTTAGTTCTGCTTTCTTTTTTTCTCTTAGATGAGTTGCAATCTCAAGACCACTCCCCAATCTATCTTTTGCATGTCACGTCTATCTCAGACAGCTTCCTGGGGAACCTTATCTATAACAGATTACAATTGAAGCAAGGCAACAGCAGTGACAATGGAGACTGCATAGAAATTTTAGGATGTTTTAAGGAAAAATAGAGTTCATTATCATTTGGATGTAAAAGGAGAGGAAGATAGAAGACTTAATTATAACTTCCAGGTTTACTTGGACAACTGGATAGTCAATGGTGCATTCATCAAGATGAGGATATAGAAATAGGAGCAGAGTTTGAAGGGGAAAATGACCAATTTCTTGTACATTTTCATCATGTGTATAAAGGAAAATGCAATAACATAATATATAAAGTTATTAGGTGGAATTGTATGAAATTGCCATTTTTATAGGTCAAAAACTGTCAAATGCTGGCAATATCAAATGGATTAACCTAATTACATATTAGCTTCTATAAGAGAAAATTTACTATTTTTATTAAAACTTATGTAAGCCATGTAAGATTTTATAAAGGTAATATCTGTCAGATCCAAAAGATAATCTTTGGGATAATGATATATAATTTACATTTAAGCTTCCAAAGCAAGAATATAAGTCACATGTTATTGCTTTAAGGCACTTTAGAGAGGATCTCGATGAGATTGGGACCTCCATTTTATATCACTTTTCTTGTGGAAGTTGAGATATAATTGCCATAAATAGGCCCAGGAAAGGTCACAGATAACTTAATTTCTATTTCAAAGCTTTCACAAACATTCTATCATCTGTTATAAGAGAAAAAATATCGAAGACAAATGTGACATACTACAGCATTTGTTGCCTATCAACGGGTTCATTTCCAGAACACAAAATGCCGACAGTGTCATTTTAGGTGAGGCCAAAACTGAACTCTCAGACAAGCCCCATACCACCTTTATGAGCTGAAAATATATCATGTTAATATATCACGTTCTACCAAGGTTGTATGTAACATACAGTACTGATGGGTATGGGCACCCAAATATTAGAGATCTAATGGATACAAGGTGGTAGCTGAAGGTATGGAGTTTGAAACAAACTTTGTGCTGAACCTGAGAACTTTCCACTCTTGAATAGAGAAGGAATCCGTTGGATCTATATTAATCTGATCAAAGAAAGACAAGTAATCACAACTGATATCACATCAAACCACCAACCTGGAGAAAGAGAAAACTGCAGATAGAAAAACGACAGCAACCTTCTTTCAAAATATAAGGCATAGGTTCAAGGACAGAGGCAGTGACGTCATTCCAGTAGGTAAGTTAGAGAATGTAAGTGGGGGATGTGGTAAGGACTTTCGATACACCTATCAATCTGAATGCTGGGTTATTCTGAAGCAAACAAAAAATCCAAAACAAACAAGAAAACAAACAAAACACCCTGAAAATCTTAGTGACTTGAAACCACTAAGTTTATTTCTGGCTCACATTAAATGTCCATGGCCAGCTGGCTGTGGGCTCTGCTCCCCATTGTCCTAACTCCAGGAGCAGCCAAGTTGGGACAAGAAACCACTACCTGGAACACTGTAAGTTACTCAGAGTGAACAGAGTGTGATGAATTGCACATTGGCTTTTAAAGCTTATGCCCAGAGCCATATACATCACTTGCTCACTTTCCACTCACACTTTATTGTCCAAAGCAGGTCCAAAGACACAAATGACTTCAAGGGGGATGAGAAAGAACAATACTATAACACCCCTGGGAAGGAAAAATGAAAATATTTGGTCAACGGCACTAATGACACACTAAGATTGCCGCTTTTCTAGACTGTGGTTGACCAAAGGCTTACGAGGGTTGGGAGATGAAGTAGCAAACGTGCCAGGAGTCTCGGATAGAGCAGAACAATGGGCTCGAGTAATGGTAGGGTCCTGAGGCCAGAACACAGTGAGCCACACAGGCTTTGAAGTTTCAGATGCATGACAGTCTTTTCTGGAGATGTGAGAGGAACTATTTCTCCTTTACAAATGCTTAATTCCCAGATTTTGTTATCAGCAGGGAGAAGAAAAGCTAATATAGGGCAAGTGAAAGGTTAAAGGGAAAGTCGTGACCTGAAAGGTGACTTAGGGAATCCATTTCTCTGTTAACATCCTTCAGCAGCTTACAGGGTGCCAGTCTCCATTTGTCTCCAACACTGTGCATTCCGCTCCAGATCATGGCTTGAGTGCCACCTTATTAAGACAGAATATTAACATAGCAAAAAAAAAATGGGGGGCAAGCTTTAATTATCTACTAAAAGTGCTATTTCTGTATTAATTCCACATTTCTATTGGTTTTTCTAGTCTTTATACATTTGATATGATTTATTAAAATAATTATTCATTCAGCCAATTATCAGCCATGACAGTAATTTTTATGGTTTTAATTTATAGGGATAATGACTGTAACTAAGAAACATGCATGGAAGTTTTTGAGCGAGTAGAGATAGATTTTGTGTACAGTAGGCTTTATCTATGAGGGATATGTTCCAAGACCCCCAGTGGATGCCTGAAACTGCAGAGAGTCCTGAACCATATATATACTGTTTTCTTTTTCCTATACATGCCTGTGATGAAGTTTAATTTATAAATTAGACACAGTAAGAGATTAACAATAATAGCTAATAATAAAATAGAGCAATTATGACAATATACTATAATAAAAGTTTTCTCGAAATGGTGTCTCTTTTGAAATATCTTATTATACTGCACTCCCCCTTCTCATGATGGTGTGAGATGATAAAATGGCTACGTGATAAGACGAAGTGAGGTGAATGACGTAGGCATTGTGACTTAGCGTTAGGCTACTGTGACCTTCTGACTGTAAGTCAGAAGGCGGATGTTCTGCATGTGGACCGGAGTTGACTGTGGATAACTGAAACCATGGAAAAGTAAAACCGCAGATAAAGGAAACCACTGTAGAGTAATTCTGAGGAAATGGCATCATTCTGTAGATTATTGGCTACTTCTCAGAAATGTTCACAAAAGAGATGAGGAGTGCTTTTTCTTCTCTTTAGTTTTAGATTTGATTTTAGGAATAGAATTTATCCAAAAGCAAAATGATGTGGTTATTAAATCTTACACTATTAGACTTTAGTAAATCTGTAAGACAGATTGTTAAAAATGTGATTACTGGCTATGTTGACCAAGACCCTGTCACAAAACTATACTGAGAAAGCGAACCATGCAGCTCTTAGATTTTAAAATTGTATGGGCCATTTTAACGCCTCCTTCAAAACTCAACTCAAATAGAATATCAACTTGTCCATTTTATCTTGCAGTTACAAAATCAAATAATGAAGCAGATGGACAATAAAGCTGTATTTTAAAGTGAGCGGTTGCTTTCATCTTCACAGCTAGTATGGAGAATTTTGTTAATAAAACCAGGAAAGGCATATGTGAGCAAGCAAGTGAGCAACAGAGAGAGAGGGAGGGAGGGAGAGAGAAAGAGAGAGAGAGAAAAGTCTTAAAGAGACTTTGAATTATCTCAGTATCTAGCATAATGTTTTGTACATGTTAAATGCTCAATGATTGCCAAAATGAATTGAGTTAATGACTGTATGTCTAGAATTCTTTAATTCCACCCTGATTGAAAATTAAAACTGAATTAGAAAGTGTAAGTTACAATAATAATAATAGTAATTATTATTTTGGAATCTGTAATACTGGTTATATGAGTTTTACATGGATGCATATATGTCCAATCATGTAGAATTAGAAGTGTTCCTACCTCCTCTATTTTCTGAAAGAATTCATGTGAAATTCGTGTTATTTCTCCCTTAATATTAGAAGGAACTCACTAGTGAAGCCATCATGGCTTGGAGTTTTCTTCATGGAAAAGATTGTAATTATGAATTCAAATTTCTTTAACTGAGTTGTTATTCAGACTCACTATTTCTTCTTGGATCAGTTCTGCTAAGACGTGTCTTTCTGGGAATTTGCGTGGTTAGTTGGCCAAAACATGCACCACCAGGTGCCCCATACTGAGCAAATTAGGAAAGCTGCACCTGCTTTGATTTAATGGCAAGTGAAGAATTCAAAGGCTTAAGGAGATGGGAATGTTAAAGTGGGTTTGTCATTTAAGACCTACTCACCCATGCTGGGAGGGGCCAGAGGACATACCCTTCACTTCTGTGAGAAATAAATACATGAGAAGAACCCCGGCATCCTTGAAGAGCTCTCATCACTCTTCTCTGTGGGCCAGGCCTTACAGCGGGAGCTGCATCACTGATTTGGGGAAACCAAAATGCGATGGGAATTACTGGGAATTATTATTATCCTATGGCAGCTTGGACTTCCAAGACTCCAAAATAATGAGAAACGAATGGCTGTTTTTTAAGCCCCTCAGTCGACGGTATTGTGTTAAAGCAGCTCAAGCAGATGATGATAAGACTGTAGTTAGTTGAAATGGCAGCTGAAGCTATAGGAGAGTGCTGTCTGACAGGAGCTGGGTCCTAGGGAGAGGCATGCAGGCTTAGCAGGACTGGAGGTGAGAACCGAGACCCCAAAGCTACTTCTCTCCTGCCTTCCAATCTCTTCCTGACACCGCCTATGTGCCAAATCTAACTTGAAGTCAGAAGAGTCTAGTAATGTAATCCAGGTGTCAGCAAACTGTGGCCTGTAGGCCAAAGGTAGCCCCTGGCCTGTTTTTGTAAATAAAGATTAGTTGCAAACTTGTTCATTCACTTACATATTCTTGGTGGATGCTTTTATGCAATAAGAGTTTGGTAGTTGTGGTAGTTGCAACAGAGTCTCTATGGCCTTCGAGCCTAAAATATATGCTATCTGCCCCTTTACAAAAGTGCTTGCTGGCCATTGACATAGTTCACGAGGTTTGGTCTCACAGGGCACAGAAGAGGGTGAGAAGGATGGAGAATAAACCTAGAGGGGCAAACAAAGATCGTTCAACATAAAAAGTAATTTCATATTTTGTCAGTATATATTTGAAATAGGTTCTTAGAAGTAGGACTGCTGAGTCAAAGGGTAAATGCCTATGTAATTTTTCTAGATACCACCATATTAACCTTCATAAGGGTTATACCATTTTGCATTGTCTCTGCAGGCATGCGGAAAAGCCTGTTTCCCCACAGTCTAAACAAAAGAGTATATCAAACCTTTGGAGTTTTGCCTATCTGACAGATAAGAAGTAGTATCACAGTATACAGCTTTGTTTTGCATCTCTGTTATTAATAGTAAAATTGAACACTTTTTTTTAAATATGCAAAGACTTTAATTTCTTCTTCTCCAAACTACTATTTGTTAATGAGAGGAATAGATTTTTTTCCATTGAAAAAATGTACTTTATAGTATATAAAGTACATTAATGTATGTGTGTATATACATGTATAAATATACGTACACACATATATACAGGTCGATGAAACTTTTAAGCAAAGTAAATATTCCCATGTAATCACCTAGATCAAGTTATGAACATTCTTGGAATCTCTGAAGTCTTCCTCCTCCCCTCTCAGCCATCACCCCTCCTAAAGATAGTCACTATTCTGCCATAAATTAGCTTGATTTTTAGCTTTCTATAAACAGAATTGTACAGCATATGCTCTTTGCCTGGTTTCTTTCACTTATCACTACATCTGTGAGTTTTCTCTATATTGTTGGTGAAGCAGTAGTTTGTTCTTTTTTTATTGCAATATGATAATCTATTTTAGAAATATGTAATTCATCTATTCATTATAAGTATTCCCATTTTGTTTTGCAATTAAAAATAACACTACTATAAACATTCAAATGCCCATGTATTTTGGTGCATCTATTTATACATTTCTGTAAGGTATATACCTAGCAGTGAAGGTGTGAGTCATGAGTATGACTATGTTCAACTTCAGTAAATACTGATGAAAGCTTTCCTAAGGTGATCGTATTAATTTTTGCCCCCATCAGTAGTATCTTAGAGTACCACTTGCTCCACATTCTTGCCATAACTTGGTACTGTCAGAAATTTAAATTTAGGCCTATAAATCATCTATCCATCTGCAACCTCTAGTTTATACAATTCACCCAAATCATTACAGATGGATTTTAGGTCTAAGCATGCTTCAACAATCTTTACTGAGAAGGGATTTATGGTCCACACCAAAATAAGCTATGCCTTTCCTTGTAATTCAGTAAATTATCGATCATCTATCTATCTACATTTACAGCCATATCTACACAGTCACAATTTATGTCTAGCTATGTTTGTGCATGAACTAGTGTCATTGTTATGCCTTTTATTTGCTCCAAATTCCTTATAGTTTCAGAACTGAGGCTCTCAGCTGGTTCTCTTCATGGGTGGTTCACATCATAGCAGCTTACTTCTCCAAGACCAACAGAAGAAGAAACTCTCTTTTTTCAGTCTGCTAAGACAGGATCATAAAAGGTAGCATAACTATGGGAGTGGCATCCCATTACTTTGACCAGAAAGTATAACTAAATCAAGGGAGTGACATCCATCCCCTTTGCCATATTCGCTTGATCAGAAGAAGTCACAGATTCCACCTGCATTCAAGGGCATGATTCACTGGAGTATGCCCACCACAGAGTAAATTTCATAATGTATATATAACATGCTTTAAGCCAGTAGGGGATGGGCAGCTAACGGTATTGCTCGAACTGCAAAAATTTTTTTAATATATTTTTTTTAAAGAATTGGTGTCCTCTGGACACCAATGAATCTTTATATACATATATTTTTTATTTATTTGTGTGTGTGTGTGTGTGTGTGAGAGAGAGAGAGAGAGAGAAAGATAGAGAGAGAAAGAGAGAGAGAGAAAGAGAGAAAGAGAAAGAGAGAGAGAGAGTGACAGACTGTGGGTGGCAGAGGGTCAGAGAGAGAGGGAGACATAGAATCCCAAGCAGGCTCTAGGCTCTGAGCTGTCAGCACAGAGCCCGACATGGAGCTCAAACTCACAAACTGAGATCATGACCTGAGCCCAAGTTGGACACTTAACTGAGCCACCAGGTGCCCCTAATTTTTAAAAAAAGTTTATTTGTTTATTTTGAGAAAGACAGAGATAGCATGAGTGAGGGAGGGGCAGAGAGAGAGAGGAAGACAGAGAATCCCAAGCAGGTTCTGTGCTGCTAGCACAGAGCTGATGCAGGGCTTGAACTCACGAAACCATGAAATCACAACCTGAGTCAAAACCAAGAGTCACACTTAACCAACTGAGCCACCCAGATGCCCCTCAAGCTGTAAAAATTAATATAAATTAAGAATGGATGATCAGGAGGCTGAAGACAATCAATATAAAAAGTTACAAATTCACATCCACTTTCTATACCTAAGTCAATTTCTGACCCTAAATTTATCAATTGAAGAAGGAGGAACCCTGTAACACAATGACAAGTCACCCCTCCACAGGAATGATAACCACTTACTTGTATAACAAAATTCTAGGGAAAATGAAATACACAAACATTTTGAGGAATGTTAGATGTCAGGTCTGAATTGATATTGATAACTAAAGACAAAGAGCATCATCATTAATCCCACATTAAACTGCAGGTATATGGAGGCCAGATAATTAATAGGATTCTAGTCTAGGTCCAGTTTATACTAGTTGGTTCACTGAGTTCATTGACTCACAAAGTGATTGTTTACTTGGTTCCAGGATGTATAATTGGAATGGAGATACTTGGTTGTTAACGGTTCATTAGATTGCACAATAAGAGTTATTCTACTGGGAAGGCCAAGAGGCAATTTCTAAATATTGTCCCCCCACCCCACACATACACCTGTGAAATATAGTAAGTCAAAAGAATAATATTACATACCAGGGAGAATAGTGCAAGACCTAAAAAATGCAGAGGCCATAGTCTCATCATACCTCAATTTATTCACTATTTTGGACCCCTGAAAGCCCCAATGGATCCTGGATGATGACAGTAGACTACTACAAACTCAACTGAGCAGTAGCACTAATTGCAGTGGCTTTTCCAAGACAGATATCTTTCTTAGAGCAGAATATCACAGCTACAGGTACATGGCATGCAGTCAGTAATTTGGCTAATTTATCACTTTTTCTTTATCTCTATCAGAAAGGAGGATCGGAAACAGTTTATAAATATATAACTTTATGATCTTGGCCCATTATTAGGTTAATTTCACACCTTTTGTGTGGTTGGATATTGTCTGGAGGCAACTGGACAGTTCAGATATCTATATAGCATCAATTTGGTCCATTATATTGATGACATCATACTAATTGGACCAGATAAGCAAAAAGTGGCAAGGTAAAGTACACTGGAAACCTAGGTGAGACACATGCTCCAAAGAGTAGGAGATAAGCACTATGGAGGTTCAAGAACCCGCCACATCAGTTAAATTTTTAGAGGTTCATTGGTTTGAGGCATCCTAAGACATCCCCTCCAAAAAGGATAAATTATTGTGTCTTCACATTTTCTATCACTAGAAGAAACACAATGCTTGGTGGTTTTTTGGGGACTCCTAAGTCAATATGTTGTACACTTGGGAATATTGCTCTGCCGGTTTTGAGGGGAACCCACAGCAGGTAAAGTCTGTTAAGTAGGTCCATATGCAGCAGACCTGTGGTACAGGGGCACCTGTGGTAGGATAGCTGTGAAGTTAATGATAATAGGAGAATCATGGTTCATGAACTTGTGGTTTCACAAGTCCACAGATATAAAGAAACCGTACTCTAGGAGCTGTACTTAAGGAATCACACTCAAGGAGACTCATCCACATTTGAACATGATTTAGATGAGGTGATACTAGACACTGATCTGGTGCTGCAACAGGTTGAGTTTTATAGGGACCTGAGAAATTGTGAGTATATTTTTCATGTGGAAGAGATGAGAATCAATGGGGGCCAGAGGAATACAGTGGCATAGTGGTAGGCTGCTTGTAAAATGGCTCCTTGTCACCCCACCTTCTGGTATTCTTTCCCTTGTGAAATCCCTTTGCCCTTAATTCCTCACTTCTAGAGAATAGGATATAGCAAAAATGATGGTGTCACATCCAAGATTACATTATAAAGACCATGACTTCTATCTTGCTTGTACTTTGTCTGGCTCTCATTGATGCTTCCTTGCTCTGATAAGCAAGTTGCCATCTCTTACGATGTCTTATACAGAAGCTTACGTGAAGAGGAACCAAAAGCAGCCTTCAACCAATGGCCAGCAAGGATAAAGAATTAAATAGTGCCAATACTCATGTGAGTCAACTTGGAGACCAATCTTCCCCCAGACGATCCTAGGGTGACTACAAAACAGACAGTACCTTTATTGTAGCCGGTGAGACAACCTGAAACAGAGGACATCAATAAAAAATGCCGAGATTCCTGACTAACAGGAACTATGAAATAATAATTGCTGTCTTAAGCCAGTAAACTTTGGAGTAATATGTTACAAAACAATAGATAACTAATACAATAGTATATCATTATACAGCTGGAGAGTCATCTTTCTAAGACCCCCCTTCATTTTACAGCAAAGAAAAATGAATCTTACTGATCAGTAATAACATATGTTCTTTTAACATATGTTTTTTAAGATATAAATGTTTTTGATCACATTGATATTTGTATTATTTTTTTTAAATAGCACCCAAACTTTCAAGGTGTTTATATAAATGAATTAGTGAATTGCAGGATCATAAAGCTGGAGGAGAATTCAGAAATCAGCTAGTGTATCCACTCATTTTATGAAAGAGGAAACTAAAAATCTACTTTAGAAAACTCCCTTTTATAATTGCCTTCTACGGTGGTTTACGAGATATATATTGAGAAAACTAGGCTCATAACTTTAGCTCACCTTATTTTTGAAACCCCGAACAGTATAATCCAATTTAACCAACTACTTTATTCACTAGTCTTGACTCTTGGCAATCTCTAAAAAATCAAATCCCCCATCAAAGGATGAAGATTTGCCACTATTGAAGATAATCAAAGAAATTAGCTCCAGGCTCTGAAAGCAATTTCCAGAGGAGCTCCAAAACTGTTTTAAGCAATGGCAGTACCACTGGAATAAATGTATACCCTGTCAGGGTAAGCCACTTTGAATGGGATATAGTAATTTGGATCTGTAATTTCCGCTTTGTTTCTTGAAGAGTAGAAACATATATCAAGCACGTGGAAAATAGTAGCCATCCATCCCACAACTACAACAAGCAAGATTTGAATAAAAGATTTCAAATTGTGCTTCAATCTTTCACTCAACAATCTATACCTATGATCCTGAATGTGACCTGTTTGCATTTTGTAGTTATCAGCTCTTTGGTTTTATGATATCCTTTCTTTAAAGCTTATTTATTTTGAGAGAGAGAGAAAGAGAGAGAAGGAGAATCCCAAGCAGGCTCCATGTTGTCAGAGCAGAGCCCAACACAGGGCTTGAACTTGCAAACCTTGAGATCATGACCCAAGCCAAAGTCAGACGCTTAACCAACTGAGCCACCCAGGAGCCCCTGGATTTATGATATCTTACCATGAGTTCTGTCATTAACTATTGATTTCTTTAACACGTTCTTCGATCTCATATCTAATAGCAGGACTAGATTTATATGATGTAGAATATCATCTCTCATTTCCAATGCTTTTGTCCTTCCATTCAGCTCAGACTTTCTCCATATTCACACATCTCTACTGATACTTAAAAGGTAACCATTAGAGTTTTATGACATAGTTCCTGAATTATAAATAAGTTTTTGTGTTTCTTGTTCCCTTTATTGAGTTGTTTGTGGCCACCTGAAACACCAATGTGGAGAAAGATTATGTGACTTCATCTGGTCTCAATGGGAAAGAATTCCATATTTTGTTAAGCCTGCCATGTTCAAAGAGACTAAGTAACCACATATATATTGATGACCCTTCTTTGGATTGCTGCTTTGATTCTCACTGCAAAGAAAATATCTCTAGGGTAGATAAGGCTTTAATAGATTGTTAGCCAATTATCCCTTAGAAGGAATAAAAGGTTTCCATTGTGTGGAATTAGACAGCACATACAGCCACTAAGTATTGGGAATACAGGATGTCACTATGAGGGAAAATGAAACAGACTTGGTGCAAAGACTTCCAGACTTCACAGTTTTGCCCTGGTTCAGTTTTAATTGCTTTTAAATGTTTCTTCAATTTGGTATAATTGCCTCTTTTCACCATTCAGAAATATTGCAGAAACCTGACATATTCATATTATTACTTATATTTCCAGGACATTGATTTAATCTCAGCTCCTTTGTTTTAAGATAGGTTGATTTCCCAAGCTGTCATTTGCCTGCAGGGAGGGCAGCATTTGTCATGGTCATAGCACATGATGGATAAAACCTTGGTGGAAGTATTTTGCAGTATTCCTGCATATTGAATCAGGAAGCCTTCTTACCATTTTCTATCCAACTCACATCTATGGTCAGTGCCCAGTGTTAGATGCCCAGTCAATGCCTGATGTTTGGATGTCCCTATCCTGTCACCTGTGTCTGGGATTTAGAGATTGTGAATTTGTCCAGTTGAAATTCTTTTCTTGCCTGAAGTAATAACCCAGTTCAAAAAGGTAAGCAATCAGAAAAGTTTGAGATCAGCTTCCACGGGTACACATTGACCCTAAAAACCTAAATCAGTTCAAAATCCTTGAGTTGTACCTGCTATATAACCCCCATAGCTTCTCCCCTTCTCTTTCAGCCCTCCTCCACTGATATCTCTCTCTCTCCCCAAACCTCTTATTGATGTGTGTTTTCTTTTTCTTATTTTCTACCTCACTTTGCTGTAGTCATTCAGAACTAAATAGAGTGCCAACCTCTGAACCAATCTATAGTACATGGCTGTGACCTGAATCCCATTTTCTCAGTTACCAATAAATTGCAATTCATTCTTCACAGCTTCCTGACATAACCTCTGACTGGTTCACACTAAATCTTTACTATATCTCAGAAATCTAACCTGATCTAGACTCTAGTTCACTTCTATGGTAACTCAATATGTCTTTATAGGAGGAGAGTTATCCTAGTTAGCATTACCTAATATTTTCTTTTTTCTTTTAAGTTTATTTATTTTGAGAGAGAGAGAAAGAGCATAAGTGTAAGGGGGGAGGGGCAGAGAGAGAGAGGGAGAGAGAGAATCCCAAGTAGGCTCTGAGCCGGCAGCACATAGCCCAACATGGGGCTCAATCCCATGACCTTGGGATCATGACCTAAGCCAAAATCAAGAGTCTGGTGTTTAACTGACTGAGCCAACCAGGTTCTCTGTTACCTAATATTTTGTTAAAGTTTGAGACAATATTAAAAAATTTGGGAAAGGGGTGCCTCAGCGGCTCAGTCAGTTAAGCATCCAACTTCAGCTCAGGTCACGATCTCACAGTTTGTGAGTTCAAGCCCTACATTGGGCTCTGTGCTAACAGCTTGGAGCCTAGAGTCTGTTTCAGATTCTCTCTTTCTCCCTCTCTCTCTCTCTCTTTCTCTCTCTCTCTCTCTCCCCCCCTCCCCCGCTTGCACTCTCTCTATTGCTCTCTCAAAAATAAACATTAAAAAATTAAAAAAATAATTCGGGAGAAATGATATTAATTATAGAAAAAAACTTTTAAAAAATCTTCAATTTCTAGTGTCATTCCAGCTTGAAGAAACATGATACTTTGTTACAGAATGGATGAACTTTACTTTTTCTTTCATTTTATTAAGAAAAAATTTGAGGGTCACCTCGGTGGCTCAGTCTGTTGAGGTACCAACTCTTGATTTTGGCTCAGGTCACAATCTCAGGGTCATGGCCTAGAGCCCCATGTCAGATTCTGTGCTGAGCATGGAGCCTGCTTGAGATTCTCTCTCCCTCTCTCTCTCTCTGCCCCTCTCTCCCCACACACACTCCCTTTCTCTCTCTCTCTCTAAAAGAAAAAAAAAAGAAAAAGAAAAAGTTGAAACACACCAAAGTGTGCATATTTTCTCAAGTCAAGACTTTGCTTTGGTAGGTTGGGAACTTTTCTGAACTCTTTCTATTAGAAATAATTGGATGTGTGCATAAGATGAATTACAATTCAAACCAGTCACCGAAAGCATACCAATTGGCTTCCCTGAAAATACAGCAAATTCTCAAAAATCAGTTTGGCAGTGAGATAGAGAAAAAAGAATTCCAGCTTCTCATACCACTGATTATTCAATAATTAGTTTGTGTAACTATCTGTCAGAGATACAACTCAATTATGCTTTCTTTTAAAGACCGAAGATCTCCTATCACTTAAACACTCGTCTGCACCACAACCACCACCCTGCCACTGCCCATTAGATACAACACAGACTCGCAATATTCCTTTAAAATCCTTCCCAAATAGAGAACTTATTCTTCATTTTATATAACAATCTCGTCTCCAGTGTCTCCTATGGATACCAGGTAGAAGACATGCTATGAATTATCTGGGTGGAGAACGGAAAAGAAAAACACCTTGTGAATAGTTTACTCTGTAACGGTGAAGGAGAATCTTCGTCCCTGCATTAGAAGGAATGATGCTTGGGTTTAGAGAAGCAAAGTGGCGGCTGTGCACACCCATGCTGCTAACAGTGTAGTCTCACAGAGTTTACCTGAGGGCTACAGGCTCCACTGGAAAATCTTCCTTCTTAGCCAGCTATTTGTTTCTGCCCAGCCTCCGTTAATGTGGATTGCAAAATAATTGCATGGTCGACCGAAGGAAAATCTTTCAAAAATCTCCAAAATGGCTTTTTTGTTTTGGTCGCAAAATAGAACATCATAGGCCAAAAGGATGCTTTAGAATGAATGACAAACAGCACCCTGAAAAGGCAGGGTAAGGTGGACAGGTTTTAAGCAAGTTGGCCTAGGACCGCCTAAGTGATCACATTGGCTACAGGGTGTGTAAATATCTCTTCCCATAATATCAAGAATTAGAAACTACGAGAAGAAGAAAACATAAAAGGCAGAGCCTGAGGGCAAGTGTCGGTGTAGGGGCCGAGGATGGGCTGCTCCAAAATGTGTCACTTTGGCATGTTGGTTATTTTAAATAAAAGTTACTTAAGTGCAAGAAGGGGACTCAGACCCTCCTCTGTCCCTGAAAGCGGGAAATAAGTTTCCCATTTGAAAGTTACCTTCCCTGTATCAGGAGGTAAAGAGACATCTTCATCACGAGATAAGGGCCAGGGCCTTTACAAACAAAAGTCCCAGGGACTTTTATTATTATTTTTTTTTACTAATTTTTACTAGTTTACTCTCTCAGCCCAAATTCTGTTTAGAATTTCTTACTAATTGAAGCTCTGGAAGTTGTTTATTTTGTCCTGTTATTTCCTCAGGGATGTATTGTCTCTTTGTCTAAAAAAGTATAAAAACGGGTGCCCCGGCCACTTCTTTGGGTCTCAAGTTTATTATTGGTCCTCTATGTACACATAATAAAACTTTCTTTTCCTCCTGTTAATCTGTCTTAAATCAATTTAATTCTTACATTGGCTAGAAGAATGCTGGGGAAGGTGGGGGCGGGGAAGGAATTTTCTCCCCTCCAGCATCAAGGGAAAGTCTTCAAGGAGAATCAAAAACATATGGAAGGTAGAGATTATAGGAAAAAAATACAATAAAAGTAACTTTGAGTCAGAGAAGAAAAAGTATCAAGACAATAAATAGCATAAACATTTTAAACAAGGAAAAGAAACTGATAAGTAAAGCAAACTTGTAAGGATTTTCACTATAGGTAGCGAAGTTCTAGTAAAAATGGTTATATCTAATGCTGAGATGGTTTTAGAAGGCATATTCTGTCTTAACTACAGTGGGAATACAAAAATAGATAGAAGCTCTCCTGGAGATGATGGACAGCTCATATGGTGGAATAAATTAGGATTTCATGAGAGAAGTAAAGAGAAAAGTTGATCTGGAAGACAGAAGAAAAAGACTTAATAGAGAACCTTGTGAAAATCTCCAACTCAAGTGTGAGAATCTTGTCACCAACATATGATACAATTTTTCCTTCTTAAGAGAACAGATAAAACTAACAGATATCCAGCTATTCTCATACAAGGAATCTCCTTTTGAAATATATGCTGAATAGTTGCTCCAAGGGAGCATGAGTAATACCTAGGATTCTCATTCTTCAAGTGCTTTTCTTAGGGACTCTCGTTGCTTATTCTCTTTATACACAGGTCTCATAGGTGATGAAGAAATTCGAACCTTTTCATTCCCAAATAAGACAGAAGGGAGTTGCAATTGCATCTTATCAAATCCACATATTCTATATTGAGTACGAAAGAAGTAAAAATGGGCCCCAACCCTCTCTGTGCTGGAATCATGTCAAGGAATGTTGTGTAGAGGACTGGATGGAGCTTCCAAGTAGAGGCAGATTTGTTGTGAAAACAATGATAATCAAGCTTTGGGGCCACCTCATTTGTATGGGCTTCAAAACAGAAGTTAGTGCTTTGGGTATGCTCTGATTTTTTTTTTTTTTTTTGCTGTTGTTTTTTATGTTAGTAATGTCTATTAATTTTATCATTGATTGCTCATCCCTTTGTTTCATATTTCATTATTTCCATCTGAAAATTTTTTAGTTCTTTAATATATTAATTTATGTATGACAGAGACAGTGCCATTTATATTGTCAAAGTTAGTGTCAGTAATGTCTCATTTATTTCATTGAAACATTTTTATTTTTTTAATTGTTTATTTATTTTGAGAGAGAGAGAGAGAGCACGAGGATGAGTGGAGGAAGGGCAGAGAGAGAGAGAGGGAGAGAGAGAGAATCCCAAGTAGGCACCGCACTGTCAGTGCAGAGCCCCATATGGTCTCGATCTAGCTAACTGGTAGATCATGACCTGGGCTGAAATCAAGAGTCAGATGATGAACTGACTTGAGCCAACCAGGTGCCCCTCATTGAAACATTTTTAAAGTAATTATAGAATGGGTCTCCAAACAACTGCAGCTAGGTCATTTCTTTCTGTCTCTCCTGTTTTCATGTGTGAACTTGATTAAGTCCTGATGTAACCAGTCAATACCTGTCGGTGTCCAGCCACCACCAACACCCTGGCTCCTATTTCCTGCTTTCATCACTTGAGAGGGATTGAGGGCTTGTTCTTATTACCTTAATTCTGATTTTAAAGAAAGTCTCAGGTGGGTGCAATGTCTGTTTTTTAGAGCATTTTGAAAATGTGTATTTTGGTAATTTTGTGTTCTTTTTCTTAAAGAAGACCCTCAAATTGTAAAAGCTTCAGGACCATAAGGCCTATTCAGCTTCTGACTGGGCCAAACCTCTCATGGATTGCTCCTGAAGTGGCACATGGCACTAGATTGGAGAATTAGAACAGTTCAAAGGATTCAAAAGGCCGATTGCCAATGCAACTGATAGGGAATATAGTTATGCATTGTGGCTGACCCATCCTTCCCATAGATTTGTAATCAAAAGACTCAAAGTACTGTCTAAACGAGAATAGAAATCTTCTCGAATATTGGCAGATCTTAGAACATTATGTTATCCCAGCATAAGGAATTTATTGCCAGGATAGTTTGTCGGGGGGATGGTGGGCATGGAGAAGAGATGATAAAGATTCAATACAGGATTTATTAACTTATAGGATAAAAATAATAAGTTTTAATGCTTATTTTAATTCTTCAATTAAATGTCATTTTCCATGAAAGATGCTCAAGTTATCTTCTGTTTTTTTTTAATAATTTTTAAAGTTTTATTTATTTAAGTAATCTCTACACCCAATGTGGGGCTCGAACTCACAACCTCGAGATCAAGTTGGATGCTTTTGACTGAGCCGGTCAGGCACCCCTATTTTCTGTTTAAAATCCCAATTTTAAGAGCCTTAGCCAGGCATCGTTTGTAGCAAAAATACCTAGTATAGGGACCAAGGGCAACTGGGTAATATAATATTGCTTAAGAGAGAATGGAAGGAGGTAGAGTCCAGAATTAACCTATCGGGAGTGAAGGTCTCAGCACTAAGCCTTTAAAATTGTTGCAGAAAAAAGAATTGGCAAACACTTCACTCCCCACACTAGAGAGAGATGGCTAAAGTTTAGGAATTAATCATATCTGGGAGACACTCTGAGAAAAAAAGAAGAGTCAGTATTAAAGACTAATGTAATCAGTTATTCAGGAAGAACGCCCAGGCACAGCAGTGGTCTAAGTGTTATTCACACAATTATGGGGCTCAGGCAAAGGTGAAGGGAGAAGTGTCTGGATAATTAAGAAAATTACTTTCTCAAAATTGTTTTCATCTGATGCCCCAAATTCAGTGGATGGACATGTGTTTTGTTTGGCCTCTTAGTGTTTTAAAACTTGGACATTTCCCATGTAAGTTCAGATCTCTGAAGAGAGGAGAGAGAGAGATGACGACACTATATTTCTGCAGAACAGCAATTATTATGCCCTTTGCAAAGGCATGCGAGCTCTTTCTATTTTGCTATAATCTCCATTTTTTTAAGATTTTATTTTTTTAAAGTAATCTCTACATCAAATGTGGGGCTCAAATTCACAACCCTGAGATCAAGAGTTGCATTCTCTGCTGATCGAGCCAGCCAGGCGTCCCTATAATCTCCATTTTTGCCCCTTAATTGTATCAAGTCCTCTTCACTCATTTATATTATCTTTTTGACGTCCAAACGCTACAATTTGTGATTTTTGGTTTAGAATGCTCTATTTGTCCCAAATTAAGGACTATGTGTTTCACTTAAATGGTCTCTAACTATGGGGCTCAGCTCAACTGCAGCATATACTCTACAAACATCGGGGGAAATGCAACAGAGGCTCCTGCTTCAGCATTACCAAGATCAGGGCCATTTCTCCCTCACCTGTCCTGTGAGACTTGGGTATACACCTGCTTTGCTGATTATTTTGCAAAACCCTGGGGTGGCTGGTACATTTCAAGCATCAGATGTAGGCTGTTTATTTTAGGGGAGGAGGGGGATGGATTCAGGGAGAGGTGGAGTGTTCTGTGGAGGTGGGTAGGAATTCAGGCAGTTGAGTGGTAACTAGAGATGTTTGGAGGAGGGGATATTCCCTGGGGCCATGGGAGTGGAATGAGGTGTGTAGAAACCATGAGGGGAACACTTTTGCAGGATACAATTCTTAGGCATCTTCCCTTTTAATACTCAAGTGTGATCTGCCATCTATATTATATTTCTCTGCTGAAATTGCTCTAGTCTTTCAGTAAAGAAATTTGCATTTGGCTAAACATCTGGTGTCGTAGCCCTTATGAGATTAAAGTGATGAGTTAATAAAAGGAAAGGGGGCTTTCCTTATTCCATGAATCTCTGGGGCCAGGGAGAGGGTAGTTCTGATGATCTATTGCTGTGCAACAAGCACCTCCGAAACTTAAGTCATGAGGTAACAACCATATTATTCTGCCCACAGATCTGCAAATTGAGGCAGGATCTCTGCGGGAATATGCACGTGGCTGAGGGCTGGAGCAGCAAGCCATGTGTGACCCTCTCTTCATGCAGTCTCTGAGTGTCTCCACACAGTCTTCCCATGAAGTTTCTCCAGCAAAGAGGCCTCAGGGGGTCGGAGTTTCTACATGCCAGTCAAGCACACTAACAATGAAAGCAACGGTTCTCACAGCCTCACCTCAGAAATTGTTAAATGTCACTTCTGCAACACCCATTGCTCAAATAAATCTCTAAGACAAGCACGGATTTAAGGGTTGACGAATTAGACTATTCCTCTCAAGGAGAAAAGCAGCAAAGCATCTGTGAACATATTTAATCTACCACTGTGGCTTTATAAGCTTACAAGATACACCCTGATACAGGTTTCAGACAGTCATTAGCATCACAGAAGGGAAACTCCGTGGTGGAGCTGGATACTGAGGAGGGTGATTCACAATACAGGGGGGCTCTTCAGGGGGACCCAGTCAGCAAAGACCTCAAGATCAAACGTTGGATTGCTCCTAGACAAAGAAACAATGCTACCATTGCAAAGGAGAATGGAGAGAGGCAGAGTGGTTTTTTGAGAGACTGTTGAATAGAAAGCAATAAATCAGTTCAAATAATGTCAACATCTCATTTATTTTGATGACACTTAATTGGTTATCTCAACATATGACATAATGCTGAAGAAAAGTGAAAAGATTTCAGAGCAGCCAAAGTCTAGACGTTAAAGTGTATTTACTTATTCATAAGCCGGCCATTCCAGGCTTGACTCTGAGAGCTCACTCTGTTACTTCACATATAATCAGAATAAATGCAGTTTGTGGTATTTTAGCTGATAATACATTCTAAGGGGCTTGGTAGATTGGTGGGGGTGGGGATGGCAAATGCTGTCAGAGGTAAATTCACTGACAGCAACAAGAAATAACTCGGCTGTTAAGCCTGAATAGCTTCCAAACCCTAGCATCTTTCTTCCCCTTTCCATGCTCTATTCCCCAGCATACAAAAACCTGGAGCCAGTTGGTCTTTCCCTACAGACTCATCTTCATTTCCAGTTCTCAAGGCCAACAGAACCTTAAACTCTTGAAGAACCATTTTCTGAGGCTCATCATTGAGTTGTCTTTGCTGTGGAACTAACCCTGAAGTTTTATCTGTTTTGTTGTTGTTGTTGTTATTTATTTTTGAGGGAGAGGGGAGGGAGTGAGAGAGAGAAAGACAGAGCACTATCTCTGTTCTAATAACTGGGAATCCTCTCCTTCCTGAGCCTCTCACTTCTCCTAATTCTTCCACTTGGGCTTTAGTCTAGGTCCCGGTTTTCAGAGGGTTATGTTGATACTTGATTTCCAAATTCTTCCTGGATGGGGGTCCTGCCCTCTTAGGGTTACAGGCAATCCATGCAACCCTGTTTAGTTAGTTGGGTTTTCACCCTGTGAAGACCACTTCCAATGCCAACTTCATGTCTGCTGAACTACTAAGTGCTCCTAGTCTAAGACTCCAAAGTCAAGTCCTCCTCATGTTAAGATTCCCTGATCCTTCACTGTGAAACTTTTTGCTGTTTACAACGTAGGTCACAGATGAAGAATTGAGGGGTGATAAAATCTTGACCCTATGTTTATCACTCTGGCTGAATCTCTCTTGTCAGCCCTGTCTGTTGTTTGAGTGCTTATCCCTTACTTGTAGCGGGTCAGGGCTAGATGGGGTAGATGCTATTTTTCCCCCTTCCTTCCCCTCATGTTCTAAATGGTTGACCAATGACCATGCCCTCTTAAAGTTCTAGATATGCTCTCAATATCCGAAAATAAAGGAGCAAATATAAATGTCTATAAAACAAATGCAAAATCAAAATCAAAAGGAAGAATGTGGGCTTATTTTGTTAAAAAAAGAAAACCCTCAAGAATGATAACATGGACTTACATTTATTGGATACTTTCTACATGTCAGCCACTCTTCTAAGCCCTTTACACGTATGAACTCATTTCTTCCTTGCAACAACTTGGTGAAGTAGTGCTATTATTATTCTCTTTTTGTGGATGAGGACACTAAGGCACTAGTGTGTAAGTAACTACAGATGGTCTCTGATTTATGATGGTTCGACTTACAATTTTATGACTTCACTGTGGTATAAAGGCTATGTGCATTCAGTAGAAACTACTACAGATTTTTATTTGGATCTTTTCTTGGGATAGCAATAAGCAGGATGATCCTCTCTTGTGATGGGCAGTAGCCTTGAGCTGCAGTCCATAGGGTAAACAGTAGATATACTTAACAGCCATATGTACTCCTGCAACTGTTCTGTTTTCCACTTTCAGTACAGTATTCAATAAATCACATGTGATTATTGCTAACAGTGTTCTGAGAACATTTAAGGTAGGCTAGGCTAAGCTATGATGTTCTGTAGGCTAAGTGTTTTAAATGCACTTCGACTTACAATATTTTTTATTTAACATGGGGTTATCAGAACATAACCCTAGAGGAAGATCCGTAGTCTAGGTCATATGGCTGGGTAAGTGGGAAGGCTAAGTTTCAAACCTGGTGATTAGTGCCCCAGACTCCTCGTTCTTACTCATTTTTATAGGGTCTCAAAAGATGTCAGGGTGTCCTAACCCAATATGAGAGCTCAAACCCATAATGATTGTCTTGAGTCATGAAAAACATTCATTTCTACTCTAGAAAGAAGAAAATTGTGTCAGACACTTCAAAGAATCATCTCAAAATTGATTAAAAAATGATGGTCCTTCAAAGGGTCAGCTTCTGCTATCTGGAAAATTAGGTTACAGAGCACCATAACAATGAGTTATTACTGTCATGGTTTTTCCCTTTTTCATCAAGTTTATTTAATACATCTTTAATTTAGACATAAATCTATCAGGACATAGGTACATATACAAATATGTTTCTGGAGTTACACCAGAAACAATTTTATTTATGGTGTAACATATTTTGATGCTATGTAAGTTTTGGATTACATAGCTCTTTTCAGAGTTAAGATCAACAATAATCAAAAGTGGTGCATTAGAATCACATCTGAAAGACAATAGACTCCAAACTGAAAATAATTTGTCCTTTTTCTCCCCCTGTAGCATATTTGTAGAACTTCGATAATAGCTATCAATTCCATTTTTCTAAAAGTTTGGCCAGGTGACTAACTATACTTTGTTTCCTACACTATACTTCTTAAAAAATGAATTTCAATTACCTCACAATTAAGGCACAGTTAGTTACAGGTCACGATTTAATTACATCCATCTAGGTTTATTGCCAAATTATCTTGTTAGCAACCAGAGCCTTAAGGCCACTGAGAGTCTAAACAAAATCGGTTGTCGTAAATCTTTTCTGAGAGGGCAGATAGGGGTATTAAAAACACACAAAAATTAAAAAAAAAAAAAATGGAACCATCCAGACATTTCTTCTTAAGAAATGTCCAATATTGGTAATGGTTGAAAGGCAAGGCATCATATTCTAGAATGACATGAAAATTACAGTTAGACCTTTTAACAAATACTTGGGTTCCATCCAACAATGATTAAATCAGGAGCTCAGGAAGAAGGTCCCAAATATTGATGTAAAACTTCTCCAGTTAATTCTAATATGCAGCAAGCTTGAGAACACAGATCTAGCCCAAGAGCTGGCAAACTATGACTGCTGGCCCGGCCAATTTGTAAATAAAGTTTTATTGGAACACAGATACACCCATTCATTTACATATTGTCTATGGGCTGCTTTGGGCCACAAGGGCAGAGTTGAGTAGTTGAGAGAAAGACTATACAGCCTTAAACCCTAAAATATTTACTATTTGGTTCTTTAAGAAAAAGTTTGCCAAACCCTGCTGTACGCTAATTAAATAACACAGTATTTGTGAGCTCTGTTACAAAAAGAAAATATAATATAAGAAAAACCCCTTATTCAAAAAGCAGGGAATGCGGCACCTGGGTGGCTCAGTCAGTTTAGTATCTGACTTCAGCTCAGGACATCATCTTGTGGTTTATGGGTTCCAGCCCCACTTCAGGTGCTGTGCTGATAGCTCAGAGTCTGGAGCCTACTTCAGACTCTGTCTCCCTTTTTATCTCAGCACCTCCCCTGCTCATGCACTTTCTCTCTCTATCTCAAAAATAAACATTAAAAAACATTTAAAAAGGGAAAATAGTGCCATTAAATGTAATGAAATATAATTTTTTTCTTTATTCTGTTTTGTGTCTTTTCAAGTTATCAAGGTGTTTTTATTTGTTAATGTTCCTTTTTTCTTAAGATTTTATTTTTAAGTAATCTCTACATCCAACACAGGGCTTGAATTCACAATCCCAAGATCAAAATCAGTACACTACACTGACTGATCTAGCCAGGCACCCCTATTTAATGTTCTAAATAAAGAAAAGCTAAAATCATAAATGCTTAGAACAAATTTTACTGTTCATGTTTATATACTGCATGACAGTTTTAAATGTAAAACTAAGAGTGCTGAACCAAAATTACACAATTTGTATTTTATCACTTGTCCATGTATATGGAGAAATGCTGCACAAAACCAACTGTTTATATTTTACTACTTGACTCCTTTACTCTCTCACCTTTGGTCTTGGCAAAACGTTCCTCCAGCCTGCCTCAGAACACCTCCCTCATGGCACCTGCCACACAGTGCTCTGGATGTTAACATGCTTTCGTTATCCTCCCATCAAGCCTGAGTTCTTTCAAGTCAATGAACGTGTTATTCACCTTATTTCACTAGTGCCTAACAAAGAGCAGATATTCAATTTCTCTTTAGTGAATGAATATTAAACGACAGAAATTAATGAATGGCAAACCTCATTTTTCAGTTTCTAATTCCCAAATTCACCAGACAGAATGATCAGTTAGGTTTTTCAAAATTCTCAAGGATAGAAACTCTACAGCCCTCTTCTGTAAACCCATTTCTAGTGCTTTACCGTCTTGATAGTTTTCTCTTACTGTCAAATCGTAAGGCTGTTTTTCTTTCTTTCTTTTTTCTTTTCTTTTCTTTTTTTTTGTTTCCTACTCTTTCATGGGTACTGAGCAGGACTCATTTTGGCTCTGGTACAGGGCAAAGATTCAGACAGACTTAGGGTCAAGACTATTTCTAAGTCACTTTTGTAAGAATCTTCTGGTGTGTTGCCTGTTTTTGGATGAGTTGCTTTCCTCAAAGAGTTATGGCAAGGATTATGTCGAACACATAATAACTACCAGAGAGTACACTTTACAAAAATGGCAGTCCACTCCTTTACCCCTCCCACTTAAATATCTTCTACATACTCAGTATTGCAATTTTTTGTCTCTGAGATAAATAACTTTGACATTATATCTTAACTCAAGAAAAGACCATTAATCATCCAATATAATTTGAACTATATCAAAGTTCTTTTTCTCACTTTGTGTGTGGTGCCATTACATGGTTTAATTCCCCCACTATGCCCTAATCATGCACTTAAATATATTGAATTTTTACTTAATGCAAATTGTACCTTGATATTCTTGACAATATAAAAGAATAATAAAGATACTATAAAGTCATGTCAGTTTCACTTCTTTTATCTATGTTTGTCTTGATTCAAACTCCCACATCTCTCCTCTCTCCTGGATCCCTTCATATTGATCTCTGAAATTCATATTCTCTGTGTTAGTGCGCTAGAGGCCCCATGACAAAATACCATAGACTTGCTGGTTTAAACAATAGAAATTGACTGTCTCACAGTTCTGGAGGCTGGAAGTGCAAGATGAAGGTGTTGGCAAGTTTGGTTTCTCCCAACTCCTCTCTCCTTGGCTTGCAGATGGCCTCTTTGCTCTGTTTTCACATGGCCTTTTCTCTGTTCAGGTATCCCTGGTGTCTCTCCTCTTATAAGAACACAAGTCATATTGGATAAAGGCTTCACCTTGCTGTCCTCTATTGAACATAGTCACCCCTTTGAACATGCTATCTCCAAGTACAGTCACATGGATGAGGCCCTATCCATATGACCCCATTTAAACCTACTGCCTCTTTATGTTTTTATTATTTTTTAAATGTTTACTTATTTATTTTGAGAAAGAGAGAGAGAGTGGTGGAGGGGCAGAGAGAGAGGGAGAGAGAGAATCCCAAGCAGGCTCTGTGCTGTTAGCACAGACCCCAACTTGGGGCTCAAACTCAACAAACCGTGAGATCATGAAATCAAGAGTCCTATGCTCAACTAATTGAACCACCCAGGCCCCCCTAGCAAATTTTTATTTGTCCTTTAGTCTCAACCTAAATACCCTAAATGTTACTTCCTTAGGGATGTCGCTCCTTAAACTCAGGTTAGGTCTCCTGTTTCATGCTCATGATAGCATCCTGCAATTCCTTTATTATGTGATGGGTTTTTTTTTTTTTTTTTGGTTAGCTTTACTGATGTATAATTTATATGCAGTAAAGATCATCAATTTTAAGTGTACAGTTTAATGAATTTTGACAAACCATATAATGGTAAACCACCACAACAATCATAAAATAAAACATTTTTATTACCTTAAAAAGGTCCCTTGAGGCCATTTTCAGTCAACTTCAACTTCCTTCCTCTACCCACAGCAATCACTGATATATTTTCTGTCACTATAGGTTTGCCTTTTCTAGAATTTCATATGAATGGAATCATTTGGAATGTAGTCTTCTATGACTGTTTTCTTTCACTTATAATGCTTTTGATATTAACATATAGTTTACATACCAGTAGTTAAATCCTTTTGATTGAGAAGTAGAATCCTGTCATATAGTTTACATACCAGTAGTTCAATCCTTTTGATTGAGAAGTAGAATCCTGTCATATAGACGTATCATAATTGGTTTAATTCATTCAAGAGTTGACGAACATTTGGACTGTTTCCAAATTTGGGCTATTAAAAATAGCTACTACGAACATTCACATACAAGTCTTTATGTTGACATTTTTTCATTTCCTTGGGTAATTATAACTGAGGCCAAGCTTATTCTGCTTGCTATGTGATTGGCTACTAAGTCAAGAGGCAAGATGTTGGGGTAAAGAAAGCTACTTTATTTGAAAAGCCAGCAAACCGAGGACATGGAGGACTATTGTCCCAAAGAACTCTCTCCCTTTGACAGGAAATTCAAGCTTCTTTTATGCTAGTAAAAGGGAGAAGCCAAGAGGGAGCTGGAATCAAAAGGTGACTGATGTCTGTAGACATTCAAAGGAGGTAGTATAACTTCTTTATCCTCAGACAGTTGGTCTTTGCATACAGGAATGTGGTCATGTCATTCCTGTAAATCTGAAATATATCATATTCATTTCTGAACATGCTTCCTTATCTCCTTGGGTGAGGTAGGTTTCAGGTAAAGAACAGTTTTTTGAAAATCTTAGCTGTAACATGCCAATGTGCAGGGTTAAGCAGAAGTTTCTAATCTATGGATCATAGCAGCAAGGGCAACAGGAATAATATGGAGTCAGACGTGCTAAGTTTCTTTCCCTGTAACAATTCCCCACTGTCAAAGATTCCTTCCACAATTTTGTGAGATTGGGGACAAGGGGATATCATCTCTTATCTGACTGCTTCTTGCCAGATGGGGTCAACAAGGAGCAATTGTGAAAGGAAACCATTCGACTTGACTTATGAAATATTCCTCAGTGCCTCTTGTTTTGCCATTGGGGTCTTAGAAGTAACCATAGGCATTTCTATGGAAACAAAAGGAAAACACAAGTTAATGCCTGGAGCAAATTACAAACCCAGTGTCTGAATCCCAAAGTGCTGTCAGTGAGAGGATTTTTAGATGTCAGCCTCCAAGCATCTTCAGATGGGGTGGGGGCAGGTGGTGACAAACTGAGATTTTTCTGATTTGTAGTTCTAATGTCTCTGGTGATCGCTTTGAGTGGCCCACAGAGCAACAGGCACAGGGACTGTCTATACATGAGCTATTGTCACAATTTCTCTGAAGTTTACCTCAAGTTGTCTACCTTCAGTTTGCAGAGCTTTAGGTAAAAGGCAGTTTTAGTTCTCAATGACGTCAAGCCAAGAGAATAAGAGAAAATTGGGAACCTTAATTTGGAGGTTAATAGCCAGATATTTGAGGAAACCAGAAGAACTCAGGATGCAGCCTAGTTTTATAGCCAAACAACAAAAGCTCAAAGACAATTAATCAGAACTACAATCTAACATCCACAAGGATGTATTTTTGAAACATAATTTTTCTCTTTGAAATCACCATCATTTTTATCAAAGATAGCAAATTAAGACTAATTGTAAAATAAGTCTACAGTGGGGTCCCTGGGTGGCTCAGTCAGTTATGCTTCCAACTTTGGCTCAGGTCATGATCTCACAGTTTGTGGGTTTGAGCCCCATGTCAGGCTCTGTGCTGACAGCTCAGAGCCTGGAGCCTGCTTCGGCTTCTGTGTGTCTCTCTCTCTCTGCCTTTCCCCTGCTTGCACACGCTCTCTTGCTCAAAAATAAATAAACGTTAAAAAAAAAATAAGTCTATAGAAAGAATAACAATGGACAATATAGGTTCTTTAAAATCTGCTTTGCTCAGATGTTTTATAAGGAATTTCAGATTGAACTTTTTAAAAATTTTTTTAATGTTTATTTAATTTTTGAGGGACAGAGCATGAGTGGGGGAGGAGCAGAGAGAGAGAGGGAGACAGAATCCAAAGGCGGCTCCAGGCTCTGAGCTGTCAGTCCAGAGCCCGATGTGGGGCTCGAACCCATGAACCGTGAGATGATGACCTGAGCCGAAGTCAGACGCCCAACCGACTGAGCTACCCAGGTGCTCCTCAGATTGAACTTTAATAGTCTCTCAAGGCCAAAAGCCAAGCCAAATACTTGTTGTCAGATTTATCTGCAATATCTATAGATTTGGGTGAATTCCTCCATTCTCAAGGTCCCCAAAATATACTGAGGTATATTGCACCTGCCGGGAAGAGACATTCTTTAATCACCTGGTAAGTCTGCTGGGAATTCTGTAAGCAAGGTATCAGGTCAACGTTTCCAAGGGGGTTCTATTGGCTCCATAAAGTCAATATTGATTCCTTAAAGCTGTCTGGTCATATCTATGAACATCTCTCTCAAATATGACACTCCAGTCAAGCCTTGGTAATATAACCAATGTCTCCAATGGTTCTCTGTTTGTTACAAGGAGAATAGATTCTTACTGAGCTTATGCAAAAAACTGTAAATGCCATTAAAGAGAGAATACTCAATGCAAGTTTCTGAATTCTGGAGGGTTCAGGTAAGGAGGAAAGACAAATGTTTCAATTTGTGTACAAAGGAATGTTTTATCAAATTTCTACAAGTCAGATATCTTAAGAGAGGACATTTCCTTAAATCTGGAAGAGTAAACATTAGAAAACCAGCAATGTGATCCCACAAACCATGAGATGATGACTTGAGCCAAAATCGAGAGCAGGATATTCAACCAACTGAGCCACCGAGGTGCTCCAGAATAAAAGTTTTATATGTAATGCTGATAACTTTAAAGATGTGTCTATTTTAATGACAACACCAATCTTGAGTTAGCTTTAATACCAAATATTATTCCAAATAAAGTTAGCTTGAAAAACATCTGGGTTAGTTTTTATCTTTCTGGGTTTCAGAATGTTCAGTTTTTACAAGTGATTGCCTTTAAACCAATTGAGTAGAGCTCCTTTCCTGTGAGAGCTCTTTGCAGGCTCAAGGCTTGCTCCAGTGGGACCCTCACGTCCAACTGTCCTGGAGAAAAACTCACTTGAGCATTTAATTCACAAAAGAGACCTTGGCTCAAAAGAGGGATAAGCATTCTGGTATATACACAAAGCTATGTTTTAGCATGAGGTCCCCCAAATGACATTCTGAAGGCTGCAAAAATGAGTGATTAATACTTTTCCAGATACCCGGTGACTGAGGTAGCCTGACAGGTGTAATGTGCTAGCTCGGTGTCTATTACTGAGTATGTTGCACCTGTGTCCACTAAAAAATCAATTTGTTCCCCACTGTCAATCTTACCTGGGACTCCTATGGGAAATCTGAAATGGTCAGTTTAAGAACTTAAACTTCATGCTAATTTGGGAGGTGCTCCAGTTTGAACCTCATAAGGAGGTGGCCCTACAGCTTGGGGTGGTTTTTGCTCTCTGATCGTGAGGGTAGGAGGAGCAGGAGCCAATGGCATTGAAGACACTTAGGATGGTAAGGGGTCAGCTGTGTGAGCAGCCCAGGTGGTGGTGGTATAGGAACAGGAGAAGGTGAGGGTGGAGGCACAAGAGTGCTGCCTGCAGGGTCAGAAGTTAATCCAAAGTACGGACTTAACATTCCTTTCCTTCTCCAGTATTTCCCTCCTGCAAAACAGGCTTTTTCCCTGGTTGCCTTTCTGCCCTCTGCACTATTTATTCAAATTATGTCCCTAATGGACTTTCTTTGGAAACGGAAGGCATATTCCCCATTTTCCTAGGCAACAATTCAGAAAGAACACAGAAGAAACAAAACTCTAATGAATTGAACCCCAGAGTACCTCTGTTAGCATTTGTTCCTCCCGCAAAGTCAGTGATTCACCAACCGAACTGAATGGCTTCCAGACAACCTGAGAGAGCCAAACCCGAATGCCTTATTTGGAGTCAACTGAACGGAAGGCAGAAAGCTGAGTCACTAATATTTGTAGAGACAACATTACTAACTTTCCAAATACCTTTTTTTTTATGAAACGAATCTAACATGTTGTCCAAAGATGAACTAAAAGCTGCAGCAACAAACAAACCAAATGCAAATGAACCAGTTCATAAACTATGTAAAAGTCCAAGCTCAGCCTTCTCCAACAGGGTACCGCAGACATGAAAGGAAAGTGGCTTCCCCCTCACCCCAAGGAAAAGCCCAAACAGAGGGGAGTGGAAGGGGATTCCCGACTATACACTGGAGGACCTTACCCTACTTTGGAGTCCATAGACTGGCAGAAGTTTGTCGATTCCTTGTCCCAATAGCCTGGTGCTGGGGTGGCCAGTGCTGTTCCAGGCAGTTAAAAGGCAAGCCCCAGAACACAGGTAGAAGTGGCTGCCAGGAACTTACCAGCAGAATCCCCGAGGGTGGAGTGAGACTGCTGGCCAGGAGCCCTTTCTCCCAACCTCATTCTCCTCCCTTTACAACAGGCCAATGAGAGGCAAGATGTCGGGTTAAAGAAACCTACTTTATTCGGGAAGCCAGCAAACTAAGGACATGGAGGACTATTGTCCCAAAGAACCATCTCCCCTCCACACAGAATTCAAGTTTCTTTTATGTTAGCAAAGGGGGACAGGGGAGGGGGTTTGAAATCAAAAGGTGACTGAAATCTGTAGACATCTGAGGAAGGTTGTTTAAACTTCTTTGTCCTTGGTCAGTGGGTCTTTGCATACAGGAACTGGTCATATCATTCCTGTAAATCTGAAACATAGCATGGTCATTTTTGTACATGCTTCCTTAACTCCTTGGGTGGGTTAGGTTTTGGGTAAAGAGCAATTTTTGCCAATCTTAGCTGTAACGTGCCTACATGCAAGGCTAAGCAGAAGTTTCTAAGCTATGGGTCACAGCGGCAAGGACGAGAGAAGCAATATGGAGTCAGACGTGCTACGTTTCTTTTCCTATTACATAATTACATAGGAATGGAATTCTGGGCCATGTAGTAGGTATATATTTAACATTTTAATCAACTGCCATGTTATTTTCCAAAGTGTCCAATTCTTCAGTTCTACCTGCAGTGTTTGAGTTAACATTTGTTCCCTGTCTCAGCAACACTTAATATTTTCAGTTGTTAACTCTAGCCATTTTCATGCGTATTTAGTGGTATGCATTGGGATTTTAGTTTGTTTTTTCTTAATGACTATTTTGAGTTTAATTCTTTCTTAACACATTTAGGTACTTGCAAAATGTCTATTGTCCCTCTCTGCTAGACTGTAAACCCCATGACAGCAGGAATGATGTATTTTTTTGACTTCTTTATTTTGGAAACCTCGTGCTTCTTATTCTTTTAAACGTTGTAATGGAATATTTCAAGATATATAGAAAAATGATAAACTCTTGCGTATTCATCACCCATGTATAAGAATCTTCAAGCCAAGCCCCTTGTGTTTCATTTTTAATACCTCCTGTATCTCCATGCCTGACATATGCTGATTTATTTTAAAACATATCCGAGTCTGTATCTTTCTTGTTCACAGATGTATCACTAGGATTTAGAACAATGCTCAGACATGGAAGGTGCTCAATATGTATTTGCGTGACTAGATGTTATTTTTCATACATAACTTATCTTGCGGTCTTACTTAAACAACAGATCATTACTTCAAATCAGCTAATTAGTGGAGTTGAACTTTTTTTGGTAAATTTAAACAGAAACATCATAAGCCTCTTTCAAAAACTGCATCTCTTCTCTGACTATTGTCAGAGAGACGGTGGAAGCTCAAATATTAACATTTTCTTTAAGCTAATCAACATTACTTGGGTACTTGCCAAGATTTTTTTTTGGTTGTGAAGCAGTGTCTCTGGATAAATCAGCCATGAAAATGAGCTGCAGCTATGGTAGATTTCTAGCTTTCAGCAGCTGTTTGCTAAAGTCTGTATTAGGTTGAATACTGAATAGTTCATCATACCAATAATGGGGCTAGAACAGAATTGCTTGACTCTGGTTCAATGCTGCTTTAATACATACATCGTAAAACTGGCTGTCAGGATGGAATAAACAATCAGAGTAGCCTGTAGCAGAAAAACATTCATAGGCTGATGATTGGGCAGAAGTAAAACAGATGTGAGTCAAATTTCTGGAGCCCAGTGTTTTCTAAGGCATAATTCGCAATGTAAAAATCCTCCAGGAAACCTGGTTAAGAGATAAATAGGACTGCCTGAGAGGTAAGACAGGTAAATACATTTCCCATATTCTCATTGGCTCCTATAATTAATCCTGAACTAAAATGCTTCCAAATCCTATACCGAGTTTTGAAAAAAAAGATGCCTAAAAGAAAGGACGAACTTTCAAAACCATGAATTATATGTGATAGCCACAGCTTTGTTTTCCCAGAGAATAGCAACTGGATGACTCAGAACGCTTAATTAAGGGGTGATATTGCTTCGTGACTTTCAGTTTGCTTCTGTTTTTCCTTCTCTGGTGACTCCGACAAGGTAAGGTGTGTGCATTAGTTGAAACAATCCTTTTCCACAACTGGCTTTTCATGCCATGGGCTGTGGAATATGTGACACAAAAATATCACATATTTAAAGCAGCAGTTAACAATTTCTGTTAATCCTCATGTTGTGGTTAGATGCCAATAGCTCCATGAAGGCTACAGTTGAAAATAGCAATTATTTTAAAGTCTGTCTCTTTTGTACACCACTAGTAAATTGGATTATGTTTCCTGAGCCTCCCAGGGGCATTAGCCAAAGCATATCTAAAGCTTTTCCAGTACTATAAATCATCTTTATAGGCTCACAGATATTTTATAATAAAGGTTGGGATTTCCCTAATCTTTTTAATGTGAAATTCATGTTTCCTTCTCTCCATTAATCCTTATCCCATTTCTGTGACTCCACTCACACTTTAAGTTTATCTAGGCTATCAGCCAAAGTAGAGTGCTGTTTACTTTCTTCTTAAAGCCAGTCTTCTCATCCAAATTACCCACAGTAGATTAGAACTGTATTCTGACCTTGCTGCAAGAAATCAGGTAACTCTGCCATTCTGAATTATGAGTAGGTGGTAGGCTTATAAATTACCCACTTGTTTTGTTGGTATTAACTTAAAAGAGGCAGCTTTTCTTTTCAGAAGCATGTTCAAGGTTGTGAGAAAAGTAAGAGAAGACTTCCTTTTGTGTACTCGACAGGAATGAAGCTGTAACATTATGGCACATTTTAGAAAGAGCTTACTTCCCAATGGCCATTTTTAGTTTGCATTGTTGGATGTGTGTCTACACAATTATACAATATCTTAATCTTAAAAAAGAAATTCCCAGTTGTCAGTGTATTTTAATTCTGAGCTTTATTAGCCTTTGTAGAGACACTCCTCTGACACCATCCCCAAGTAAAAAACAAAGTGCAATTCAAACTAATAAATAAAAGCCACTCTACAAAGAGCTCCAGAGAAATTATCAGTATCATATTTAAGGGTGAGAGTGCCATTAGAATCTGAATGTATTTAAGTAATTTAGCACAAAACCAGAAAAAAAACTTGTTATTGGAGAGGTTTGCTTCAGCTTCAGTAAGAGGATGTAGTAGTCACTTCTCAAATCAATGTAATTCAAAATTTTAGATAAATATTATTTCATATATATATGGTTCCGCATTGCATAATAATAATAATAATAATAAAATTTCCTATCAGTTAATGTGATTTTTATTGTATTCTTTTGGCTTCAAGTAATAGAGTATCCACCTCAAATGGCTTAGCAAAAGTTAATACAATTATTTCATCAAACAAGAAGTCCAAAGGTTGGGTACATTCAGGATTGGTTCAACAGCTTACTGGTATTATGCAGTCAAATGCTCTACCACTGAGCTATACCCCCTTTACTGGTATTATGAAAGATTCAAGTCTTTCTGTATTTTGTCTCTCCATCCTCAGAGTTTTGTCTGGAACTTAGGTTTACTTAAACCTCTTCAACATAGGAGCGTAACTAGAGATGACAACATCTGCTGGGAAAAAAAATCCAGTTTCCTTCCACATATCTTTTTGTAAGAGGAGGGAAAACCTTTTCCAGAAGTTTCTGAGCAGACTTCTCTTTGGGTCCATTCTGCTTGGATGGGTCTCATGCCCATGACCTAGCTGCAAGGAAATTTAAGAAACCTATGTGTGATATGTTGAGACTGTAGTTGAATGTCATCTGGGCCAATAAGAAAGAGGGGAAGAGGGGAAAGAAAAAAAGACACAGAGAGGGAGGGAGACAAAACAAAAGAGACTCTTAAAAACTAAGAACAAACTGAGGGGTGAGGGGGGTGTGCAAGGGGAGAGAGTGGGTAGCAGGCACAGAGGAGGGCACTTGTTGGGATGAGCACTGGGTGTTATATGGAAACCAATCTGACAATAAATTATTTAAAAAAATAAATAAAATAAACCCATAAAAAAAAAGAGGTGGGAAGTGGGAGGTATCTGCCAGCTAGGAAGACAAGAATTGTCCACCAACAGTTTACATCACATTTAATCACTGTTTTTGTAAAATAAACTGACTAAGAATTGTTTGGATTTGCTAAGGAATTTGTATCAACACATTACAGATATTTTTGGAGAGAGTCACAGATTAATTCTAATTAAACTTCTTGAATTTCTTTCAAGTAAATTAAAAAGTTTTTTAATGTTTATTTATTTTTGAGAGGTAGAACACAAGCAGGGGAAGGGCAGAGAGAGAGGGAGACAAAGAATCCAAAGCAGGCTCCAGGTTCTAAGCTGTCAGCACAGAGCCCAACATGGAGCTGGAATTTGTGAACCATGAGATCGTGACCTGAGCCGAAGTCAGACACTTAACCAACTGAGTCACCCAGACGCCCCTCTTTCAAGTAAATTTTAAAAATCCCTTTTAAACATACTCAGAAAAAGAAAATAAACCTTATTGCGATATTTCTCTTCCAAGTAATGAAAAAATAATAGGGTGTGATGAATTGAGAAACAAAATCACACTCCCAATGGAATGTGGCAAAGACCAACTGACTAGTAAAATAATTAGGAAACAAGGCCCTAAACATGGACAAAAGCACAATGAAAACCAATCAGATTAAATAGACATCAATGTTATAATTATATTCCACAGCTGATGTAAAACCGAAAACACCAGGGCACCTGTTTTGTTCAAACCGAAGCTAGATTTTATAGACAGTTTGACAGGCAGAGGGCAACATTCAATCATCTCTCTTCATTTGGCTCGATTCACCAGGGAGATGTCTAGATTCTCCAGGGGTGAGACAATTCCATTCAGGAAAAAAAAAAAAAAAACTAAAAAGAATCAAACAAAAACAAAGCGAAAAAACAAAGATGTTACCTTCTTCTGAATGTTGCAGAATAGGAATACTTTGAAAGGATATTTCTCTTGTCATAGTTTTCTAGCTTAATCTAAAATGAATACAGGTCGTCTCCACAAAACAAACAAGCTTTAATGCAAAATATTGCTCAACAACATTGTGTAAGCAGGGATTTATAAATCCTCACAATAACTTCCTTTATTGTTTCCTTCTTTTGTCAGAAAAGGAAACGCCTCTGAGAGTCGCAAAGGGGACTTAAGATGGCTTGTTTAGTAAGTCTCCAACTAAAGGGACAGAGCCTAAGACCCGCTATATTTCAACCAAAGACAAAGACCTTACAAGTTTCTGCTAAGCACCAATATAAATACGATTCTGTCTGCATTTAATTGAGGATTAATAGAGAATACAGACATTACAACACATCATTAAGGAGCTATGGCACCCCCTGAAAGACAAGGTGCTTTTCTGACAAAAACAAACACAGTACATTGCAATTTCCTTAAACACACACACACATACACACAACACCTCATCCTAATGAAAATAAAGAAATACCATTTTATTAATCTATTAATTTTTCAAGAATAAAGGCTTTTTATATTCTTCATTATCCTAAAAGTCAAAATCTCCATTTCAATAGAGTGTTTTTCAGGGGAGGTGGAGGAAAGTTCTAATGAATATTTATATCTAATTCTATCTGGATTTGCATGGTGACAGGATACAGAACCTTTTTATATGCTTTTAAAAATGTGTATGGAAACTGACCTTAGAAACAAGATTGGCATCACGTTCAAATCGCTGGGGCTGGAGGTACTACAACAGGCCATTTCAAAAGTCTTAAAACAATCATTATTTTTCATGGTAACAAATGGCTTCCCTCCAAGACACAGTACGGCAAAACCCGTAGTCATTTCATTGAAGCCTGACTGAGCTAAGACATTAGGTTTAAGCCCACGGAGTGTTTCAACCAGCAGCAGCCAGCAACTGATTATTTCCCCTGTCAGCCTATTAAGTCAGTAAATATTTATTGAACACCTACTATGCACTCAGATGGATTCTGGGGACATGGCAGAGAACAAATCACAGGCCTGCCCTCAATTTCCAATTTTCTTTCTCTTTTTTATATTTTTCTTTGGGGTCTAAGAAAGAATTCTGAAGCCTGTTTTGAGATCCTCCAGTAATGCTAATGGACCCAGAGAAAGATAGATACCATGTAGATGATACTCATATCCTTCAGATTCCAGTGAGGCATAGCTTCATACAGAGAATTTTCCTCAACTCTCCTGTCTCCAAACAACACATACCTTTGGGTTGGACTTTTATGAACTCCACTATTATGTTAAACAAAATTCTTTCCATTTATTCAATTTAAACTAGAGGAGAGACAATGACTGTGAAATTAATATAGTTGGAAATAGACCTACAGTGGTCTGTAATAAAATTTCCAACTAGAAAATTAATATCATTGGGAATATACCTACAGTGGTCCATAATAAAATTTCTGAATCATCTTAAACAGCATGCCCATTGTTTTTACATGGACATAGCCAAATGAGTAGACAGCAACAGACCCAAAACTCTGAATTTTGTTTCTTAGAATGTATCTTCTTATCTGAGGGCCTTAATATAATGGCAAGGGTACTGAGAAATATTTATCTGCTCTATGAGAAAAAGCATTGCAGGCATGATGATAAATTTGTTCGATTATCCAACAAAAATTTATTGGGTGTCTGCAATATATCAGTCAGTGTTCAAGGCACTTGGGGATACTGTGATCTCTGCTACGTTGGAATTTCAATTCTAGAGTGTAGGTAGAATCAGAGATAAGGAAGTAGGCAAGTAGGCAAGTAAGAATTACAGCTGAGACATGGATTTGATCTGCACAATTCCACTTACATGAGGATTTTCCCAAAAATATAGGACAGTACTGTAAATGTATTTTCTCTTCCTCATGATTTTCTTTTTTTAAAATATTTGTCTGTTTATTTAGTTATTTAGAGAGAGCAGGGGAAGGGCAGAGAGAGAGGGAGGGAGAGAATTCCAAGCAGGCTCTGCACTGTCAGTGTGGAGACTGATGCGAGGCTCGAACTCCTGAACCCCAGGATCATGACCTGAACTGAAATCAAGAGTCAGATGCTTAACCGACTGAGCCACCAGGTACCCCTCTTCCTTAAAATGTTCTTAATAACATTTTCTTTACTCTAGCTTACTGTATTATAAGAATACAGTATATAATATACGTAACAAACAAGATATGTATTAATTGGCAGTTTATATTATCAGCGAGGCTTCAGGTCAAGAGTTGGTTATTAAGTAGTTTAGTTTCTGGGAAATCAGAAGTTACACACAGATTTTTGACTGCGCGGGGTCAATGCCCCTAATCCTCGCTTTGTTCAAGGGCCAACTGTATTTCAGAAAATGGGAAGTATAATCAAATAAATAAAAGAGAAAAAGTGGTAGAGAGTCACTGGGTTTAGTCCTTCAGTTCGAAAGGTCAGAAAAGTCTTCTGGAAGGTATGGAACGCTAGCTTCAGGGTTAGGAGAGACTCCAAGGTGGAGGCAGCTGTGACAAACTGGAGGGGTTCAAAGCTCACCTGAGACAAGTAGTGCCATTAAACTTCTGTAGACTATTTCTACCTGGCAATACGCGGATGGGGCAGGTGATGGAGACCATGGTGTGAGATGCAGCTGTTGGAGAGAAATTTAGAATTCAAAAGGAAATTTCTTTTTTAAATGTTGGCAAATAATTAAAACTTAAAACATTTTGCCAACCAACACTATACCTTTGGGAACCAAATATGTGTGAGGGGGTGGGGGACTGGATCAGAATAGAGGGTTGCCTGTGCTCTGAATCTCTGCTCCAAGTCTTTGCTCTGATCTAGCTCATCTAGGGCTAATCTAATAAAATAATCTGACCTAAAATGTTAATGGCAGATGGTGACTTAATGTGTATAACTTCTAGATATGATATTTACAATTTAATGGGACTTTCCATTGAATGCTCGTGATAACGCCTATTGGAAGAAGAGACTGTTCAGCCAGATGGATCTGGTTCACTCTCTCTCGAATCACTGCTATAGGTTTCCAGCCAGTCTCCTCCTACTTGTGGACAAAACAACAATGAGAACTAAACTGATGATAATTAGCATAATGATTAAGATCATTCAGAGATTTTATTATGGACCACTGTGGGTATATTTCCAACTGTATTAATTTCCCAGTCATCTCCTCCCCTGGTAAATTAAAATAAATGGGAGGAAAGAAAGTGAAAATTGGACACATAGGTTCTTTCATTTAATAAGGAAATAGTGTGTAGGTATTGTCAGTAATGCTTTATAAAATTAAATTAAAACACATGGCTTATAGTAAGAAGTGAATGGTATTTTGCCGTAGCATTTTAAGTTTTGCTCATTTTTAGGTTTACCTGGAATTATTTTCTATTGCCTCTTTATCTAACTCCTTCATCAAATCTCAGCATAAATGTCAGACCTTAGCTCTGATCCTTGGATAAATCATGCCACATAGTGTTAATGTCTCACCATTTCTAAGTAGAGCCTTTATTCTCTCCACTTCAAGGCACAGAAAGTATTGTAAGCAATTCTTTCTTAGTTTTTCTTTCTACTTCATCTTTTTAGAGCAGTTTTAGGTTTACCACAAAATTGAGAGGAATGAGGTAGATTTCTCATATACTCCCTACCTACACATGCATGGAATGCATCTTATCACCATGATCAATGGAGTGGTATATTTTCTTATCACCATGATCAATGGAGTGGTATATTTTCTACCCAGGATGAACCTACATTGACAAATCATAATCACCCAAAGTCCATACTTTACCTTAGGGTGCACGGTTGACGGTGGACATTCCATGGGCTTAGACAAAGTATTCATCATTATAATATCCTACAGAATATTTTCACTGCCCTAAAAATCCTCTGTGCTCTGTCTATACATCTCTTTTCCCCTCTTTCCTGACCACTAACAACCACTGATCTTTTAATTATCTCTATTCTTTTGCCTTTTTCAGAATGTCATAGAGCTGGAATCATATTGTATGTAACCTTTCAAGTAGGCTTCTTTCATCTAGTGATATGCACTTAAGTTTCTTTTATGTCTTTTCATGGCTTGATAGCTCATTTCTTTCTAGTGCTGACTAATATTCCATTTTCTGGATGTACCATAGTTTATTTATCCCTTCACCTATTGAAGGATATCTTGATTGATTGCAGTTTTGATAATTATGAATAAAGTTGCTATAAACTTTCATGAGTAGGTTTTTGCGTGGACGTAAGTTTTCAGCTACTTTGGGTAAATACCAAGGAGTATAATTGCTGGATCTTATGATAAGAGTATATTTAATTTTCTGTTAGTTTGGAAAAAAAGAATTATTGCAGTCTCCCATCTGTTTATATAATTAAGTGCAGGTTTTCTTCCATCAGGTCTGTTTTATAATCAGATGATGATTTCTGAGAAACTTGACCAAGTTTTATTTTCTTTTAATTCTGAAACATTTCAGACTGCAAAAATTGATGAAAAGTAGATTTTAAAATAGGGTTGCCTGGGTGGCTCAGTCAGTTAAGTGTCTGACTCTAGATTTTAGTTTAGGTCATGATCTTGTGGTTTGTGAGATTGAGCCCCATGTCGGGCTCTGGACTAACAGTTTGGAGCCTGCTTGGGATTCTCTCTCTCCCTCTCTCTCTGCCCCTTCCCCCATTCATGCTTACTCTCTCTCCCTCTTTTTCTCTATCAAAATAAATAAACTAAAAAATATATGTATATTAAATAATAGGGGCACCTGGGTGACTCAGTCGGTTGAGTGTCCAACTTTAGCTCAGGTCATGATCCCGTGGTTTGTGAGTTCGAGCCCCGCGTTGGGCTCTGTGCTGACAGCTCAGAGCCTGGAGCTTCGGATTCTGTGTCTCCCTCTCTCTCTGTTTCTAGCCTGTTCACACTCTATCTGTCTCTCTCTCAAAAAAAAAAAATAAATATTTAAAAAAATAATAATAAATAAATAACAGGATCTTCCTTTGAAAAGAATTATTAAAGTAATTGAGTAAAAACTATCCAGAATGAACTCTTTTGGAAAACAAATTATTTACACTGGAAAAATGTTTTAAAATTAAAATAATTACCTCATTTAGATTTTATAGCTTAGAGGAAGAAGAATAAAATGAAATGAAATAATAAAATTACTATTTTTTTATGAAATCTTTCCTTACTTTTCACCAAGGACAGATGGTATCAGGAAGGGGCAGTGAGATCTTCCATCATACTGATGACAGCAACAACACTGAGGCCAAAGATAAAGACAAAAACCTGCCACGTGGTTAGTAATCTAACATTACAGCCATTACATAGCTGAGTAACTTGTCTTAATCCTACTTAGCTCCCGGTTCTGACAAGCAATTCATTTTTAATTAAAAACTAGAACCATCTACTAGGAGATAAATGACACCTTAACTAAAAGGACTTGACTGTTTTTAGTGTTGTTCCCCTCCCCCCCCCCACCCAGTTCATTGTTTTTTATTTTTCTGTATTTTCATGGTCATTCTTTTGAGCAGGAGAGGAGCATGCTGTTTTAGTTAGTGCATTTACACCCTGCATGCCACCACTTAGAAATCACCTGCGGTATATTTCTCTTTTCTTTTGAAAGACTTAGTGAATGTTATGTACTTTGAAGAGGTTAAAATACACATTATCGATCCAGAAGGAAAGTTTCCTCTGCATAGACTTTCCTTTCCAAGAAAATGAAGAAAACTGTTTGTTCTTAAAGAATGCCCTTTGACCTCTCTGTTATTTGTCTATTTGGAGGGATATAATAGGCTACGAGCTGTTCTTTCTACAAAATGAGCTTGTTTCGAAGCTCGTGGTTCCAAAGGGGATTTTGTAGGGCTTTTTAGAGAAGTTAGAATCTGGATGGAGAGCTATGAATGTAGACTTACCAGGCAGGTTTGGATCTTGTACATGGAAGCAGTTATTTGAGGATCTATTCTCTTCCCAGTGTGGCTGCTGAGGATGTGGTTTGATTGTTGTTAAGTCACTTAAAGAAAGTAAGCAAATAGCTGAGTAACTTGTCTTAATCCTACTTAGCTCCCGGTTCTGACAAGCACTCAGAATGCTCACCCCTCATATCCCCATATTCCAACTATGTAACATTCCGTCACCAAAGAACTACTTATTCCATCTCCAGAGTACATCTGTCAGCATAACATAAGATCTACCCTATAATCACAACTGACATGGTCTATTCAATGACTAAAACACCCCATGGAAGGAAATTCTATTACCTTCTTTATCCATACATTTCAGGGTTAAAACTCTTTTTTCTAGCAGCAACTTCTTATGTATTAACTTCAAGCCTTCTGCCTACCCACTATGAGAGGAAATAAACAATTATATAATGAGCACAATACCAGTAGTCGTCAGCTATTAGGAAGTATATAATTTTGAAAAGTTTTTTGTTCATTCAAAATTAGGATGCATTTCATTAATGGTATTTGAGAGAAATAATATTTAAATTTTATGGTATTTTATTGCCCCCTAAATAATGTCACCGTTTTTTAACTGCTTGATATAATTTACTTAATATGTTATATAGTTCTCCCAATAAATGATTGATCATTTAATAACACTTCTGAGCATGTAAAGGAGCGTTATGAGTAACTAAACGTGGTCTACAGATGTAAACCAGGGCTACCCTCTACACACCAGATGCATGTTCTCCCTACCTCTAAGCATGTTCTCAAGATAAAGAAAAGTTATGGTCCTCAGCCAAGCAGGCAACTTTCTCTCATTCATATTTAGAGTTCATATTTTACAAGCAAATGAAATGATCAGTCCCCTTTCCTGCAAATCGGGAAACCTTGTTTACTCAAAATGTTCAACATCAGTAACTTCTGCAATGTGCATGTAACTACTATACCACTCCTCCACCAGAACTGGGGGGAAATGCAGCAAGAATTCCTTATTCCAGTCTCTCAGCCACTCTTTCCACTATCTGAAAATATATCATTTACACATTTGTTTTCTTTCCCATGTTCCTCCCCAACCACCATGTAAGGTCTGTAGGGGTAAAGACTTTGCCTTGTTTATTGCTGTATCTCCACTGCAATGGAAGTGCTTAACAAATATGTGTTAAATGAATGAATGGATGAATGAATGAATGAAGGTTCATGTGCAATAAGCATTATTTGATTAAAAGCTAAAATGAAGGAGGAGGATACACTTGGTGGGGAAGTTTTGTAGGGCTTCTTAGCGCAGGTACCGGATAGAATGCACACAGCCACGGGAAATCCTTACGTCTGCAGTGCGGGAGGGGTGCGCTTCATGCTCCGCCAAAAAACCCTGCAACTCTAGCCAGCTGCTGGCATGCAAAGATGGGGGGTCTGGTGATATCAGCTCTTGCAATTTTTTAAGACTAGAAATTTGAATTTTAAGCCCATACCTATTATGTGACATGTTGGCTCTTTCTTCTTTTCTATAACATTGTGTAGTTTAAGTAAAACACATTTTTACACAGGATCTGATTGTGACCTCCGATCTAATTCTAATTCCACCAACTGGAAATTAATTAGGATAAATTAACTCTTCTGATATAAATAATACTGAGAATATTCACCTCCTCCCTCATTCTCAATTTCAGAACTGTTTTTGTTAACCTCAGTACCACTGCAGCTATGAGTTTCAGAAAGCGGAAATACGCATTTACCTAGCATATTTAACTTTGAGAGTCGATTTTATTTTTAACATCTCCCTCCTCTATTTGACAAATTATTTTTAATAATTATCATGAAATAAAACTAATAGTCACCAGAAAAGTAATAAAAACAGCGACAATTTCTTTTATTCAATTTTAAGTCTAGTCATGCCATTAAAAAAACTAATAAATTTAGAGAATAAATTTTATGTTCAACGAAGGAAAAATGTAATAGATTGATAGTTTTTAATTGACCTTTTTTTAATGTTTATTTATTTTTGAGAGAGAGAAAGCATGAGCAAGGGAGGGATCGGGGGTGGGGACACAGGATCTCAAGCAGGTTCTGTGCTAATAGCACAAAACCCAATGCGGGGCTCGAACTCACAGACTGTGAGATCACCTGAGCCAAGGTCGGACGCTTAAGCAGAATGAGTCACCTAGGCAGGCATCCCATACTTTTTAATTATCTTAATTTTTTGTTATAAAAAGGGAAAAATAACATATCTACACAGTGATCTGTTGCTAAATGAATAATTAAATAGTTTTCACGTTCAAGCCTTACCTTCTGCAAATTTGTCAATGGCTTCAGTAAAATAGATTTTTGTATTTAAGTTAACAAGTACAGCCAGGTTGTTTAATCTATCTTTGCTCATCATTGGTACAAGAACATTTTTTATTCATTTTAATTTTGATTCTTACTCTCAAAGCAACAATTATACAAATAGGGTAAGTCTTAAGAATAAAGAAAAGTTTGTCAAAAATTTATAAAAATCTCATGTCACAATAAATTCCAAGGATTCCAATACTCACCGCATCTTTCTTTCTTTAGAATTGAATCTAACAGCTTTCAAATGCCTGTGCAGTCAAAAATTTTTGAACATAAATAAAACTCGAAGTGGCTTTAACATAAAAAAGCAGAATTCAAGTAACAAGTGCTGTTTCATCAGTTTTACAATCGCAGCACTATCACTGCTTATTTAAAACCTGTTTAAACGCAGGAATACATAGTTTCAGAGACCTTGGGGGCAGAAATTACACCCACACAAGCTGGAAGGATTCTGAAGTGTCCTGAACTTATAACCAAGAGGTCTCCAAATTTTCCTTCCATAGAATACATAGAATACAATGTTACCAAAGGATACAATACATAGAAACCATAGAATACAATGGTTACCAAAGGATAAATATTTTTTTGAACTTCTGATTTGAAGTTTCATATATTTATTATTAAAATCAGTAACTGCAATGATTTTTAGAATCTATGTTGACAAAAGATGTTTTCGGGTAGGAATATTTTAGCACTGACCTTGTTTGGAATTGCTGGAGCTAAGCGAAAGTAAAAACACAATGTCTTATAGCTGGTTTTATTACTATTTTTAAATTCTCTTCAGCCATTGTACCCCAATTTTGTCTGCATTGACACGGACAGATCCCACTGCCTCCCTCGAAAGGTTATAGGGAAAAAAAGTAAATACAGGGAGGCAAAAGATGAAGAAAAGTATAACATACCCGTGTGACCTTTCTCCACTTTCATGGGAGATATTTGCAAATTGTCTTATTTTTACCTCCTGCATCTGATTTTCTACACAGGCTAAGTAATTCATTGCTTTTATTTGAGAAGAAGGATTCTCTGAGGATGCTTAAGTATGCTTTCCATATTTTGTCCTCTTTGCTCACCAGGGGCTGAATTCAGGGCCACTACCACTCACTATTGAACCCAACCTGTGGCTCTTGTTTCAGGTGTTTCTGGTCCATGGGCCTATTTATCTTATTTTTGAGTTCAGTCATGGTTTTGTGTTATTTATTACATTTTATCTACCGTTATTCTGTTGTTTTTTTAATTTTTTTTAACATTTATTTATTTTTGAGAGACAGAGACAGAGCGTGAGCAGGGAAGGGGCAGAGAGAGATGGAGATACAGAATCTGAAGCAGGCTCCAGGCTCTGAGCCGTCAGCACAGAGCCCTGACGCGGGGCTCGAACTCACAGACCGTGAGATCATGACCTGAGCTGAAGTCGGCCGCCCAACCGACTGAGCCACCCAGGCAACCCCGTTATTCTGTTTTTACAGGATAGTACAGGTGGGTACTCCAGGGCTTGGACTTTCAACCAGTTTCTCTATTTTCTACTGGCTGTACATATGCATCCTCATTTGTAAGTTTACTTAAAATTCAAAAAGTTCAGAAGTGAATCACAGTGGTGGTTCTCTCTGGGGAGATAAGGAAGGAGTCTAAATTGGGAGTGGTGTCAAAAAACCACTTTAATCTTGTCTGTAATATTTTAAGTTTTAAGGGAGACTGAGAAATATATTTATTAGGTGATTTAAAATTCATGTCAGCATTTAATGAAATAAAATAATAAAAATGAGGAGTGAGGGGAAGTATTTTATAAACGCCTACTGCTTTTTTTTTTTTTAAGTTTTTACCTTAGAAGCATAAATTTACCTCTATTAAATCTTAATTTATCTGTATGTTGTTTCCTTAATGAAATTTTTAAAATATTAAAAATATGCATTATATTGTTGCACTTCTTGATTTTATTAAAAGATGTTTAAATTTAAAAAGTTGAAAAAGTATTCACAATGTGTAATTCGCTATAGTCTTGTAATGAACTCTTGACTTTTGAAGTCTAAAATCTACAGAGATAGAAGTATACTTCTGTTGCCATTTTTCTGAAAGTAATCAATTTACTAAGAAAACTCAATTTTCTGTGGTAGGTCTTACTCACCGATACATGACATAATGCCTTAATGCTTTAATTGGATTGTTAGGTAAGATTTAACTGATTCACATATGATGCTGAGACAAAGGTTTGTCTTTAAGAACAGCTCAACATGATTCATATCCTGCACTATATTTTAAGAAAATGAGAAAGAATAGAGCAATGACTCTAAAAGCAGATGGGACAAATACTTTAGAAGCTGTTTTGGTACCTATAAGGGTTGTAGAACCACCTGGCTAAAAAAGCAAAAGAATGCCCATCATAAGAATATTACATAGCACAGTTGATGGGAAGAGCTTTTTTGGGGAGGAATAATGACCCCAAAGAGGTTCAGCTGTGTCTTTCTCATGCATGTGGCAGCTGGTACATATCCAGGTTTTAAAAAGGTGCGTTAGTTTTTAAATATAAGTTTAAGAGAAAAAAGGGCTAGGGAATAAATTAATTTTCATATCATTTTAAGTCATTATTTGATATCTCAAAAGGCTCTTCTTTCCAATTCTAATTTTAGTGACATGACCATAATACAAGTTTTCAAGGGCCGTTAGTACCTCGGATTTGTATTGAGTCAATACAATTTGTAATTTTATCTATGGAACCAAGGACTAATATACATTATTTTAAAGATTTATTTCATTTTATTTTTTAGAGAGAGAGAGAGAGAGAGAGAGAGTGCGAGTGGGGGAGAGAGGCAGAGGGAGAAGGAGAGACAGAATTCGAAGCAGTGCAGAGCCCAACATGGGACTCGATCCCACCAACCGTGAGTTCATGATTTGAGTGGAAGTCAAGAGACTCACACCCAACTGACCTATCCAGGTGCTCTGGAGACTAATACAAGTTTGATAAGAGTCTAAGAAGTTATATATTATTTTTGAATTTCTTCAGTGACATATCAATTATCCATAGAAGATGGAACCATTAATCTTAACCTTGGCTGTACATTAGAAACACTTGGAGACCTTTTAAGACTCCCAGTGACCACACCACACCTTGATCAGTTATATCAGATTTTTCCAGGGAAGGATGGAACTCCAGGATCAGTGTAATTTCCCCATATAATTTTGATGGGCAGCTCAAATTGAGAATCACTGAGAAAGAAGAAATTACCATAATAAAGTGTGTCAAAAATCATTTTCTTCTTTTAAAATAATATATTGTGAAGCTCCCTCTTAGATTTTGTTGAGAGGAAAGTAGAAAAAGGATTTTTAGGATATATTACATTTATTCCTTCATTTATCCATCCTTGCATCCATTTATTCAACTGGCATTTATTGTGTTCCAATATATGTCAAATTGAGCTGAGCTTATAATCTTAAATTAGGAAATCACCTTTCTGAAGACAAAGATATATACTTTTGACCCGTTCCTGTGAGAATTTAACTGGAAGAAAAAGCAAAGGAGTAGTTTTGTAACAACTGCAGTTCAGACTAAGATGGAAATGATTTTTGTCAACTAGAGGTCTTCTGTTGTGACTCTTCTGCTAGAAAAGATACGTTAATGACTTAATGACATTCAGTTAAGGGAATTTTTGGAATCAACAAATTGCACAGAGGTCATTATAAGACTATTAGGTGTAAAGAGTCATCAGGTCATCCATAGAAAAATTTGCTTTTAATGATTTTTCTTTTAAAAGACACACTATAAAGAAAAATGTCTTTAAATTTACATTAATTACTGGTCTTGATAGGTGAAACCAAGCCATGGAACCAATGTGTTAATGAGTAATAATTTATGCAGAACTTACCATAGGGCCTCTTCTAAGTACTTTTGACACCATACAATCCTCGTAACAATCTTGTGGGGGTAGATACTAGCATTCTCTCCATTTTTAAAACAAGGAAACTGAGTTACAGAAGGGCTAAGTAAAATATCCAAGGTCACCCAGCTAGGGCAAGAGGAAATGAACTGGTTGATGATATTCAAAATCAGGAGTTGAACCAAACGATTGGTTCCAAGGTCAAACTCTAGTCTCAAAGTGTGTCTGAGGAGCAGCAGCAGTGGCTTCTGTGATGCAGAATCCTGGGCTTCATACCTGACCTACTTGTCGACATCTGCATTTTAATAAGATTCCTGGGCGATTCATATGTACTCTTAAGTTTGAGAAGTCATTCTCTAAATCCTTGTTTTATGTCGCCTCTCAGACCTGATGTGGTCAATTTTTTGAGTTGCTTATAAAAGTATGCACGTGTACATGTTGTTGGTATAGGCTGGCCTACTGAGCATCCCACTCAAGAACACAGAAATAAGGTACAATAGACTGTTTTCTAAAACAATGACTCTCTAATTTCCCTGTAGATAAAAATCACTTGGATGCTTGTTGATAGTACGAATTGTTCCCCAATCACTGATTTATTGAATCAGAATCTCCAGGGGAAGACCTAAAAATCTGAATTATTATTATTTTTAATCAAAGGACCCTAAGTGATTCTAATTATGAGGGAAGTTTGGGCACATTGCTCTGAGTTAAGCTTTACAATCAATAAATAATGAAGACACAAAATCGCTACATTTGAAAAACTATATCTTGATTGAAAATGCTGTATTATCATGTCTGAAGAAATAAGAGGCCATCAAAAGGAAGCTCGTTGGCCAAAGAAGCATTGAAAAGACCTTCTCAGAGACAAAAGATGGCAGGGCTTAGGGCTCACGCAGCTCTGATAAAGGAAGAAAATTTCCAGAATGAAGGATGGGTCTTTTGAAGGTATATCACACTATGGAGATGGATGCTTCAGGCTCAAGCTGCCTGATGACATTAAATGTTGGAATCATATAATTAACTCAACTTGCCCTGAGTCTATTCTCAGCAAGCAACGTTCTGATTAAAGCTTGACTTCCTATGCAGTGTGCTTGAGGGGAAAGAAAATGCATTGACTGGGGGATAGGAATGTTCAGTTAAAGTTCTCATCGTAAATCAATAACCTGGCACTCATATTTTATCCATCAGTGTTCTGGACTTTAATGTAAGTCCACCCATGAGAGATATGTCCCATTTATGCTGGTAAGGTATGATTCAGAGCCTGCAGAGCTGAGGTGTGTTGAAAAGTAACACAGGCCGCTCTGTGTGGGAAAGATCTGTCTGGATAGACCTGCTGTAGCCCTTTCCTTTGGAGCTTTTTCTCATTTCTCTTTCTGATTATCATGCCTTTCCTCTGTGGCCCAAGGCATTTATCTGCTGGGGGTGGTGGTGGGAGGATTATAGCGAAGGAAATTAGGGGATTGGAAAAGTTCTGGGGAAAAAAAATGTGGAGGAAGAGACCAAGGTACTCTTCAGTTTATAACAAACACAATAGGAATTTGCAGCGGGACAGGGCATTATTTTAAGAACGGATTTACTATATTTCTTGGGGTGCCTGGGTGGTTCAATCAGTTAAGTGTTCAACTCTTGATTTCAGCTCAGGTCATGATCTCACAGTTCGTGAGATCGAGCCTTGAGTTGGGCTCTGTGCTGACAGCATGAAGCCTGCTTAGCACTCTCTCTCTCCCTCTCTTTCTGCCCCTCTTCCACTCACGTTGTTTCTCTCTCTCAAAATAAATAAATAAACTTTAAAAAAAAAAAAGAATGGATTTACTATATTTCTTTGACTTTCCTCCTTCTGACCCATTTAGATTAATAATCTGGCCTGGGAAACTATAAGGAAGGTATTCAAGATCACAGGGTTTTCTTATAATGTGAAAAAAAAATACATTTTTAGTCTTAAAATTTGCTGTTCATTGCAGAAGCGGGATCAGATGTAGATAGAGCTTGCCTGCTTTCTGATTTGGGGAATTAAGCACAGGAGAAGGGAAAAAGAGAAAGTAAAAGGAGAGAAGAGTGAACATAATGTTGATTTTCTACTCTCTGGGTTTTGACACGGGAGCATGTGTGTTTCTGTGTGTTAAATATGCATTAAATGAAATTAATGTGAAGGTGAGCTGCTCTATATCACTCTGGGACAGGCTACCTCAAAGTAAACTGTGCCATGAAGGATGGCACAATAAAGGAGGGTCTCAGTATAGCTTCAGTTGAGCATCGCACGGTCCCTGACTTAAGAGCAGTGTTCCGGGGCACCTGGCTCACTCAGTCGGTGGAGCATGTGATTCCTGATCTCAGGGTTGTGAGTTTGAGCCCTAGGTTGGGTGTAGACATTACTTAAAAAAGTAAAATATAAACAAACACAAACAAACAAACAAGCAAGCACGCAGCAAGCAGTTTTCTTGTCATGGTGCCCACCCTGGAAGGACTAGGTGACTTCTGAGCTAAGGGTGAACTGTTATGCCTGAAGGAGAAATGGACATTGTAATAAACACTCCAGGGTGAGGAGTCAGCCAGGAAGCACTACCAGACTCTGACCAAGCCCAGGAAGACCAGATTACAAGTTATGTGAGGCTATGCTTTAGTCATCAATCCTATCAAGGAAAATAGTACCCAAGAAACAGAGGGCATTGCCTACTGCAGAGACTTTTGGAGGCAGAGGGCACTACCACTGGCAACCTTGACCCTTTCCTGCCCCAATAAGAATATGTAAGATCCCTCTACTGATATAACTGGTAATTTCCCTTCAACTACCACCTATTTCTCTGCTCCCCCTTACATATACTCTTTTGAAAAATTTAGCTATAGACTTTATCTCCACTTTCTCTCCTATTTTTTATTGCAATCGTTCCTGAGGCTTTCTTACCTATCATTCCACAGAAACTTCTCTTGTCAAGGTCACCCATGAATATGTCAAATCCAATGGCCAATTTTCAGTTTTTATTTTAATCTACCTAGCAGCTGCCTGGACAAGGTCAGTCACTCCCTACTTTTAAGAAACACTTTCTTAACTTGCATATAAGGATTATTTCTGGATGTTCCTTCTCTCCCTCAAAAATAGTGTAATGCCCCAGGATGCTCCCTGTAGATTGTTTTTATGCTTTAGGCACACTCGTCTCCCTGAATAATCCCATCCAACTTGTAGCTTGAATTTCTGTCTATATACCCCACATTGGGGTATGGCTGTGGGTAATGGCTCCTCACATTTAGCCCAGTATGGACTTCTTCCTGAGCTGCAGATATATAGATCAGATCACTCAACATTTCCTCTAGAATATCTAATAACCATCTCAAACTTAATGTACCTTCGCCCCAGATCTTGATTTTCTCTCCTAAGCCTGCCTTTGCCTCTCCAGTTTCCCCAATCTCCAATAGATGCCAATTGGATTTATCCAGTAGCTCAGGTCAAAACCCTTGAATCCATCCTTGACTCCCTTTCTTCTTACACATTCCTGACTAATCTGGCAGAAAGTCCTGTCAGCCTTGCCTTCAAAATATATCCAGAATCTGACCATTTCTTACCATCTCTGCAACTACTGCCTTATTTTGCTTAACTATTTTTCTAGATTGCACTGACTTCTACCTTGCCTCCCTACAGTGTGTCCTCCATAGTTGCCAGCATAGTCCTTCAGACTTGGCTGGATTCTGTGGCTAAATAAATGTCAGCAGGACTTGGTGCATTATTCCATTTGTCCGTTCTGCTTGTTTCTGCTTGACTTCATTAAGTATGCAAACTCTTGCTATGGATAAGATGGGAACTGGGAGCCCTACACTCTTCTGCATCTAGTTTAACACTCCCAGGAAAAGGAAATACCTCTCCCTACAAAATTTAAATATTAATTTCAGAATGATTGACTAACTTCACTGGCATCATGTGTAAATCTGAACTAATCAAAGTGGTAGAGAGAAATAAGATATTCTGGCCATCCTGGGTCATGTGCCCAACCTACTTGTTGGGATGGGATGGGGAGCCCCCCACTGTCAGCCTCATGGAGATAACCTTGAATAGGAGCAAGAAAGCCACAGAAATCAGAAAAGAGAGACTAGGAAAGAATTTAAGGCAAATGGAAGAATATAACTAGTTACTATAATTTAATACATGTTTGCTTTAAGTGAGTTATTTAATCACTCTGGTCCTATTTCTTCATCTGGGGCAATAACACTTCATGGGGGTGCTGTGAGGTAAGGTGATTTTATACATATAAGTTTGTTTTATAAAAAAATAAATTATATACTTATTAGTTATAGTTAATATGACTGTTAGCTATTGTTAAATTGAGATTAGTCCATCAGTGTTTGATAGAAATATGGGTAAATACAAAGGATGACTTTCTGTAACTTATAACAATGGCTTGGATGTGGACAAAAGTCAATCAAACAGTTAATATCTGAAGAAGACAGGCAGGAAGAAAAATCATCTTGAAGACCAGGGTGAATAGGATTGGTAATAGCATACTTAAGTGAGTAATGAATAATAAGTAACTTTGGGAGGGACTATTTGAAGAAAGAGTGTTATCAACAAGGCTACAATCACCGTGTTGACCAGGGCTATTTTTCATCTGCATGCTTAACTGGAGAACAATCTGTTTCCAAACTCAGGTGATTGTTAGTAGCATTTGTGTCCTTCCAGAATGAGGAACCGAGGGTCTCAGTTTCTTGCTAGCAGTCAGCTGGAGGCCATTTTCAGTTTCTTATCAGTTGTTGGTCAGAAGCTGCCTGCCTTGCCTTGCCAAGTGGGCCTTGACCTGGCCTCTTACATCATCAAAGCCAGCAAGAGAGAAAGGTTGCTAGCAAGACAGATGTTACAGTCTTGTATGATGTAATCACTTTTGCCTTATTCTGTTAGTCAGAAGCAAGTCACAGGTTCTACCCACACTCAAGTAAGAGAATTGATCTCTCAAGAACATGAGAACAGAAGACCCATTTTAGAAGGCTCACTATACTATAACAGCCTATTTTCTCTCCTCGGTCAGATTTGCAAAAGAATACTACTACTAATAAAAAAGTGCTTAACTCTGTACTCAATAGATAACATATTTTACACATGTATGTCATGTTACCGATTCCCTACTCATGGAGGAATCTTGAAATGCTAGACAGGGCATACTTGTTAAGAAAGGTTATAAGCTCTCTTTTTAATAAAGAAAAAGTATTTAATAAGATGATCCATACTTTAATTTCTTTATCAAGGAAGGGTTTTGAGAAAGACCTTTGTAATGGGAGAATACTTCTGAAACTTTATGTAAAAAGGGATTGGATAAATTCTTAAAGCAGGTTAGTCTAAAAAAGGAAGTTTTCTAGCTTAATGTTTGTGCCTCTCTCTAAAGAATCTGACAGAAATTTATAGAATTTTTCCAGAGTCATATCTGAGGTTTTCCTTTGGTAGGACCTTCCATTTATTTCATTCTTTTTTAAAAAAATGTTTATTTATTTATTTTGAGACAGATAGGGAGGAGAAGAGAGAGAGAGGAGAGAGAATCCCCAGCAGGTTCCATACTGTCAACATAGAGCTCAAGTGGGGCTCGAACTCACAAACCATGAGATCATAACCTGAGCTGAAATCAAGAGTCGGATGCTTAACTGACTGAGCCACCCAGACACCCCCAATTTGTTTCGTTCTTGAACTATCATGTGCATTGGTTGGGGCATCTTGCTTCCAATTTTTTAGTCCAATAATATTTAGTTAACAAACACCTTCATTCAGTGACTGAATTGTTTCAAAGGAAAGGAAAAATCTAGAAGTACTAAATATTTCTTTTGGACTGGTTATTGAAGTTTGTCTTTGAGAAGGACTTTGGTCAGTAAATTTTACTGAGTTACCAAGAGAAGTAGTTTAGGTGAGAGGCTTTCTGTTTACTAGAGACTTCTCAATGGACCCCAGGTAGCAAAAATTGAAAATCTGTTTTGTGGTGTCAAAACAGCCACTTTGGACATAACTTGTTTAGAGCTTATATATCATTTTATAGTGCTGGCTTCCTTACGCTGGGTGATTCTGTGCCCATTTGAATGGAATAATAAAACATAAAAATGAAAAATAGATAGAGGATGAGGAAAAAATAAATAATAAAATTATCTGCTATATTGTAAACAACAACAAAATCCCAGTAAGTACTAAGAAAACTCTTTTAAGTTAAAATAAATGTAAATGATTAGTAAATCTTTGTATATCGAGTTGACAGGGTTGGATTTCTTTATGAGGAATTTCAGAGAAGGCAAAATTGAAGACTAGAGTTTTTCCGAAGAGTTCCTGGGGGAAGAGGATAGTCAGGAGCAGAGGCTTCTCATTCGTGCCAGAGATCTTTATTGCATTAGTCAAAGGATCAGGAATTAGGGCCACCAGGACAGTTCACTTACCAGGTCAACACAGATATAAATACAGCATAGCCTTAAATTATTAGTGAACTTTTGTTATCTAAGTCAAAATATTCAATCCTTCCTCTTTCTTTTCCTTCCTTTCCTTCCTTTCCTCCCTCCCTTCCTTCCTTCCTTCCTTCCTTCCTTCCTTCCTTCCTTCCTTCCTTCCTTCCTTCCTTCCTTCCTTCCTTCCTTCCTTCCTTCCTTTCTTCTTTCTTTCTTTCTTTCTTTCTTTCTTTCTTTCTTTCTTTCTTTTTCCTTCTTTCTCTGTATTTATGTATTTGTCCTGTCAGAATATAGTGCCTGGAGTCAAATTTACTTTGTTGCTGTATTATTCTGGGCTAGATAATGACCTTTTTCCAACTTTCAGTGTCCTTGTCAATAAAAAGGGGCTAGTAACTTGAAAGTATGCTGTAAGAATTAAAAAAGAATATAATAAATATGGGACAGTTGACCCAGTGTTTCACATATAACAATTGTCAGTAAGTCGTAGCTGCTGTTATTTTAACAATATAACCTAGCTTAGTTTTTCCACTTGGCAACAAGGGTGATTAAGCATCAGTCTATCTGAGTGAAAGTATTTGATTTTAATTTTTAAAATTTTTTTTTGAGAGAGAGAGAGAGAGAGCAAGTGAGGGAAGAGCAGAAAGAGAGGGAGACACAGAATCTAAAGCAGGCCCCAGGCTCTGAGCTGTCAGCACAGAGCCCGATGTGGGGCTCAAAGTCATGAACCACGAGATCATGACCTGAGTTGAAGTCAGATGCTTAACCAACTGAACCATCCAGGTGCCCTGAAAGTATTTGATTTAAACAGTATTTTTATTTTAGTATCATTGGACAAATGTCATATTTAAGCAATGCTGTTAATAACGTAATTGTATGTCCAGTGCTTGGTATTTTAATGAAGTATGCTTTATGTGGAATCAACATTTTTAATTTAAAATATTGGCCATCTGCATATTTTCCCCAGCAGTTAACTTTAAATTTTCATAGCTACTCTTCGGAAACTAAAACAAGCAAAATTGCAAAAAAGTTAGAAGAAAAATTATGAAAATATTTCTAAAATGAAATGGACTTCTTTGGTCTTTCAGAGATTTATCAAACAACAATATGTGGATACTGTGTTGGATGTGGGTGATACAAGGATAAAGAAAAAGAATTCACCACTCCGAAGGAACGTAGAGCGAGGTAGGAAGAGGAATGTACCACAGGATTGCTTCCGACAGAGCTCTGTACAAAATGCTTCTGTCGCAGAGGACAGAACAGCCTCTGCCTGAGGCTCTCTGGGCAGGTTTCCTTAAAAAGAAAACACAAGAGAAGGGTGGTAACTAAGATGAAGAGAAGTTTCTAGATAAAAGCAAAGTGGGGACAGGGAAGAGGTCTTTCAAGAAGAAAGAGTAGTAGTGTGGGCAAAGCGGCATAGAACCGAGAAAAGGTCTGACATAACAGGAAATAGCAAGAAATTCATTGAAGTTGGAGCACAGATTACATGGATAAGAGAATTGGAAGCATTGGGGGCTGGGTGACGAAATTCTTTGAGGATCGGTTCAAGAGACTGCATTTCATTTTACAGATTATGGAAAACCAGTCTGAGTTTATAAGCAAGGGAGGGATGGGATTAACTTCATAGCAAATAATGTCAAAGGAAATATCATTCACTTTTAGCTTGCTATCACTACATAAAAACTTCATTGAGAAACCTGCATTAATGAAGCAAGCAGGCTCCCAAGGTCCCTGGGGGTAAGAGCATGCAAACCTGCTCTATCACCCTCACCCAGGAAGTCACCTGTTGTTCCAGTAGGGGATTATCATACCTAAGAAGAATGGATCCATCATTCAGGCAGACGTAGCACTGGAGAAAGTAGTTGTATGTATCATTTTTCTATTCTTCTGATTTTGCACCAAATGTTTTAATAATCATAAGAACCAGGTTTTACAGGTGAAGTGAAGATCGCCACAATCCTCAAAAGTAATGCAAGTAACTCATAAAAAAGTGGATTCTGTTCGTGTTATTCAGAGTGGAGGCAGTTCTCTGAGAACTGGGAATTCTCAAAACATTTTCTCTATTGCAGAAAAATCCAAAAGGATGTGGGTTCAAACACTTTTTTCATGTATGTTTCTTACTTATATGCAAAAATGCCATGAAACTCTTATGCAATACATCCTTACAGACAAAAAGACAAAGAAATAATGGACAGAAATGTACAAAAGCAAAGCATTAGAATTCTGACTCCCAAGAAGGTAACGAATTCCTCCCACACTAGTGGATTCACTGTAATATCTGTAATGTGGAATAAAGCATCATCTTTCTTTTTTCTTCTCCATGAATAAACTACCCCTCGGGAAACTTCATTGCATTTCAGAGATTTATACTGAATAAGGATGTTTGGTTTTTATACCAACCATGCCAGCTTCTCTATTGTTTCTCATTCATTTATTTATTCATCCATCCATTTAACCAACAAATATTTGTTGACTGCCACAAATACTCATTGTGTATATATAGGTATTGGTGGGAAAGTTAGAAAGATCAAAATAGATTTTCTGTCCTCACAGAGCTTCATGTCTAGTAAGGGAGAGAAATATTA